>MU968359.1:65894174-67094174 GCA_034641835.2 Pinus albicaulis | reverse complement strand
GCAGTAGGGCCTTGAAACCGAGACATAATTGAAGATCAACCATAAAATTTATTGAATTAACCTAAGGAACTAACGCTCACATTTTAGAGATCTAGGCTAGTGATGTGTTCTGGCGTTGTTAAACCTAGTAGCTGTCGTTCGCCTCTTGGCTTTAGATAGCACTAGTACGGACTTGAGCTCCCCGTACCATTGCGTATATAAAGGGAGACCCCACTAGGTTGCTATCCTTTATCTTTAGGAAGCCGAGTCTACCGCCTTATACCTGTGATACACTAGACACAACGTTCAGGGAGATTTCCTGCACGTACGTCAAGTCCTTGGTTGATTTCTCTTTCATTTTGAAACCAAGGTGTCTATTCCAGTTCACGGATATCTGGTACACCCTTTGCCTAGATTACCAGGGTAGCCATTTTGATCTTTTCTGACTCTTTAAATTTGAAAGGATCATCAAGCGCTTGTCCTTTCATGCTTGTTTCCAAACTGAAAGAGATAGAGTCACTTTTTGCTTGTTTCTCGACTCTTAAAATATGAAACAACAGAGTTTTGTTTCAATTTAAAAATAAAAATAACTGCCCACAGAATATTCCTGGTTAAAGTTAGTTTCCTTAGGCTATTTTTTTGGGTCATATCCAATGGCAACTTTTCCGGAGTTCACTGACCAAGGAATCCCCTCCGAAGGGAATCCTGGTCCTTTTCCTCCTTTTGGTAATGTTGGCGCTCCTTATATGGCAACGTTGTACCTTCCCGAGTTAACTGTTGGGTTTCTTTTTTGGTTGTTTTCAACCTCTGTGGTCCCGAATGTCTCGGCTACTATTCAGTCAGTTCCTCCGCCTGAACAACATCATGTTGATTCCAAGGTGGACCTCTCCCCTTCTTCACCTGTTCCTGCATCCTCCTCTTCTACTTCGCCTAGTGAAAGTCTGGATTTGAGTAACCAGGTGGCTAAGAAGAAGAAGTAGAAGACAAAGAAGAAGAAGTCTAATAAAAGAGAGGCTACGAATGTAGCTACTGCTTTTGAAACATCTCCTCTTGATAAACCTCCCAAACCTCCACAGAAATTCAAGTTCCCTTGCATGTTTTTCCAGGGAAGCCATCTTCTTCGAGATTTCCCTAGCATTCCCAAGGTGCTTGAAGCATGGTCCAATGGTCGTCCGCCATTTCCTTTGGCTTTCGGGAGTCAGGTTGGGGGCACGTCTTCAGCTAGTGCTGGTAAACCTCCTAAGAAGCAGGTTAAGCTTGTCAATCCCTGTAAGTTGTGTGAAGGGTATCATCCCATTCACCTTTGTCCATATATGGATGAAGCCAAATGAGTTTTGGAAAAATCGACTGTTTCTGCACCCTGCTTTCCGGCTGGTTACCATAAGCTTTTTGTGATTCCTCTGCTAGTTGATCCTATGATTGTTCAAGAGTCATCCCTGGTCAATCTCACTCCCCCAGAAATTCAAATTCAGGAATCCATCCCTGACCAACCATTGGTCATGGGATCAGTTGAACTGGCCTCGTCTGCAGTGCACCAAGTCTTTTCCATTAAGAGTAGACCTCACATCCCTCAGGTTCTTCTTGTTTCTTCAGATTCCTCAGACTTGGATAAATATTCTCATGTCCCTATATCTCAAGAAGTTGCTCCTCTGCCTCCCATGATAGAGGTCCTGGAGGATTCCCCTCCCACCTTCGAGATGGAGGTCATGGAGGATGCTCCTTCTTCTTCCGTAACACCAGGGGAAGACCATATTAGTTCGATGGTAGACCCTCTGAGTAGTTTGGTCGCTTCCTTTGACTGGAGTTGATTTGCAAGATACCACCTTACATATTATGTGCCTTTTGAGGTAACAGTACAAACCTCTGGTCTGTTCATACCTAGCACTGTTATAGATGAAGGCGTGTCTGTTAGTGTTCTATCCTCAACTACTTGGCAAGATTTCGGTTCACCACCACTTGTGTCTATTACACAGAATCTGTTGGTGTTTCACAGAAGAACTAGTCAACCATTAAGGATCCTTCCATGATTACCTATTACTTTGGGAGGTAAAACCATCCATATGGATGTGATGGTTGTTCCAGGCCCCTTGGATTTCAATCTGCTCTTGAGGCGCAATTACACCTATGCCATGGGAGCGCTCGTCTCATCCCTTTTTTGTGTCATCTATTTTCCACATGAAGGATGGATCGTGACCATTTATCAGCTTTTGTTCTTTGGTCCTGATGTGGTAGCTGGCCCGCCATCATCCCTTCCTAGTTTTTATCCACCCATTATATCTACCCCACCATAGGTCAACTATGTGGCTACCTACCCCATGCCTATACTCAGTGATAGTGCTATTGTGCATCAAGTGCTGGGGGCATTGTGTCTTGACTTCCAGGATGTTTTCCTTCCATCAGGAGTGGAACTCTTGGAAGCGATGAATTTTTTTCATTATGATGAGGTCGGTCAGAGCACAGTTCGTTTTCTTGTGTCAAGCTCCTCAAAAAATGAAACAAGGTGGTCGAAGCAGGGTTATTTTTCTTGTGTCAAGCTCCTTAAAAAATGAAACAAGTTGGTCGGAGCAGAGTTCATTTTCTTGTGTCAAGCTCCTTAAAAAATGAAACAAGGTCCTCGGAGCATAGTTCGTTTTCTTGTGTCAAGATCCTTAAAAAATGAAACAAGTTCATTTGAGGATAGTTATTTTAATGTGTCAACCTCGTTAAAACAATGAAACACTTTCCTGTTCAATTCGAGTCTTTCCTAAGATCTCGTAAAATCCCAGTCGAGTCTTTCTCTTGATCTCGTAACTTGAACCTTCACTCCATCTATCTTTCATATGGATTGAAGCTTGGGGGGCATGTACCTCGAATTGAGTCACCATGTTGGGGGCATGCTTATTTTTTCAAGCATAGTTTGCTTCCATTTCAAGCTTGTGTAAAAATGAAACCGGTTTCAAGCATAATTTATCTTTGTTTCAAGCTTGTGTAAAACTAAAACCAACTTCAAGAAGAGTTTCTTTATTTCAAGCTTGTGTAAAAATGAAACCATTCCCATTTTACCTCTTGTGATTTCCATCTTATTAACCTGTTTTTTCCAGATGAGCCTTGGTTTTCTCACTCCATCGTCATTATCTTCTTGGCCGATTATATGCCTTCAATTGGTTGTTTTACCTGTTCCTGAGGAACCGCTGTGATGAGTGGTCTTGTTAGCCAGCCTCTTAACCTTTACTTGTTCTGAGCAGTTCCACCATTACCAGAACTAGTTGCTACCCCTTATACCACTTGTTCCTCCAGGAGGAGTCATATTTCAACTCTTTTCTGACTTTCTAAACATGAAAATATTTTCGAGTCACTTTTTGTTTTGATCTCGTTAAATTGGCTACAAAACGACATGTACCCAGTATACGTTTATACCTTTTTCAGGCTAGGATAGATTATTTACAAAAAATTAAAACCCTAGCCTATCATGAATATTAGGTTTTCTCATACATAGTTTTCTACCTTTTCGGATCTGAGGAACTATTTATGAAAAGGGACTGTTGGAGTTTACTTTTCTGCTACCTTTTCAAACTCTCTAAATATGAAAATACACTGCGTTCTTCCTTTGTCAAGCTCATTAAACCCTGATGACATCGGATTCATTCGTAATGATGGTATTCGATTTTCTCCTTCCTATGGCTCGTTAAATGTACTAGGATGGATTCGTCTGAAGGACGAACTTATATTACAAGAATATGATATCCCCTTCAAGCTTGTTCTCAAAAATAATTGGGGTACTCACCAGAAATGGTGGGGAAAAATGGAACCAGTGACGTCTTCATGTCGATAATATGTTTCTCTTGAACATGGCACTTGTCAGAATTCGTGTTGGGTTGGGGACATCTCATCTCGTTTTCCGCTTGCCTCCGAGGGTTTGGGTAATCCCTTTTGACCTCTCATCTGCTCTTTGCCTCATCATCATTATCTATGATATTTTGATGTCAAATACTTCCAAATCCACTATCGTGCCACCGATATGTTCAAGAGAAGTTGACCTCTACAAGTTTCAACCTTCCTCTGATTCTCATCTGATCCTGATTCACAAACATTATATTCCTTTGTCTCGCATCGATGATGTGGGAAACACTATGGCCCACCTTCGATCAAGGTCACTTCTTGTCGACTTCAGCTCATTATCTAGGAAGTTGATTTAGAGACTCCCTTCTGGTACCTTAGAGCCTGCATGCCTCAATGGTAGGTTCTTCGCATTTGATGCAAGGTTTTCATCATTGACCTTCGATCAGATGATTCTGTGGGTGTTCGATGCCAACTCATTTTTCACATTCTGTGGATTGTACCTATAGTACCTTGAGGTCCATTGTCATTATTGGTGGTTCCTCTCACATATGTTAACAAATTCCATCATTAGCTGGTAATCAGATGATGTTCTTGCATGTTCAACTTCAGCTCACTTATTCACATGCTTGAACTTGTACTTTATTCGAGTTGAGATGGAGCACAAGACCTTGGATTTTGTCTGTTAGAATCTAGGCTGTGATTTTGTGGATTATTATGATTAGTTACATGACTCATTGATTGGATGGCTGCGACCATACCTGAGTCTATTTATCATTCCTTACTGGATGGTTGCATCCATGACTTGGATCTTGATTACTGTATACTCTGTTATGGATGGCTACACCCATACCACATATATATCATGTATTTGAGATATTAGTTGTACTTGTCTAAGCAGGTTTCCTGACGGTAGTGTTTTCAGTTGGAAACATTCTCGTAAAGCATTTCACCCCTCTCTCTCTCTCAGGCCTCATGCTTTAGGGGGCATCTGTTACACAATAATTTGTCACCGTCCCTGAAATTCCCATCTCGCCCATTGGAGGGTCATTTCTATGACCAATAAGCAGTGTCATGCCTTGCAAATACCATCATTTCATCCCTTGCCATGAGTAGAACATTCCTTTTGTTGATCATTTCCTGAGCAGACCCCTAAAAACACCTATTTTTGCCTTGGCGCTGGTAGCCCGTTATGTCCTCATGCCAATGAGGAAAATTAACACTGAGCCCGTGCCAGTTGGTGCTCTATCCTAGTTAAGCACCAATGCTAATCTTCTTATGGAAATATTTTTAAAAAAAGAGGCGAAGTTTCGATTACAACAACTTCGTGGATGAGTCATGAGGAGTGGTTTTGACTGAATAACCACGTCCTTCCTCCTTTGTCCTCTTGTTTCCACCTTATGGGGAACCTCCCAAGGGATAAGGCCTCCCTTCCACTATTTTAGGGATCCCAACCTCCTCCTCTCCTCTATAAATATAGTCATCTTCCATTGATGAAGGGACTGAATGGTTGAGAAAAGTAGTCTTGGTAGCCTGAATAGAGTTGAATCAATTGTAAGGAGATTATCGTCAGAAAACCGAAGAGAGAGAGACGTGTCCTTTCCCCGATGAGCTTTATCGAGATGTACTTCTCTATCTACCCGCTGAAGGAAGATCCAGCGTCAGAGCTTAGGTTGTATCTTTCTTTGTTCTGATTAATAATAAGCGACTTCGATTATGGTTCCACTTAGATGTTCATGTTTTATGTTATGAGTTATATCTTCTCTGACTGATACATAATTGCATGCATTAGGTTTTACATTTGTTTGTTTGTTTTTCCTTCTTGTATGTGCAGTTGTTCGATCGCATCGAGCGGGAGAATTGTGATCTGCCAAGGCAGGGGATGGAAGCGCCATCTTCTCCACAAATGATGGCAGCGTAGGACTTAAGGTGAGCCTCTTGTTGCATCTTGGTCTTTTTAAATTAGAAACTAGTGTCTTAGCATGACTTGATTGTTGCTAGACCCGATCTGGGCTTGTAGAGATCGCCTCTGTCCGTAGAGGGGATTTACCTCTCCAACAATAACTCTACTAGATTCACCTAAAGGAGACCTGTCCCTAGAAAATTCTATCGAAATTCATGTTGTAGACTCATCTACAACCAAAGCTAAATCATTTGGAAATAAGAATAAAAGGAAGGGTAAAAATAAACAAAATAATTATGCCAAAGTGGAAGAAGAAAAAACTGAACCAATAGACGAAAAATGGAAACCTCATTATCCTTGTCTTATTTGTGATGAGGATCACTACATCAAAGAGTGCCCACATAGGGTTGAGGTATCACTTGTCAAAGGTTCACCTAAACCCATTGTCCTTAAAGATCCCTTTCCATCACAAGACAACAAAATGATCGGATCTTCTTCAAATTCATTAGTGGATATGCTAATGATGGTTCAGGTCATGGTTTCCACATGATCTCAAGGATATGGATCTAAGAGTCATGTAACTGGAAAGGAAAATGAATCATCCAGTCAACCTTTAGTATCAACTCCTCCTGTTTCTAAACCATTACACATAAAGAAAGTTAATCATGATTTGGTAATTAAACTTCCTGCCAAAGGTGTACTTCCAAAATTGGATTTCAATCCACATGCGAGAGTCGCTCAGAATTACAATATTGTTGAATATCTGGCCATATCCCCTTCATCAATTTCAGCCTTCGGGGTGCTACAATATTGTCCAGTTCAGAGGAAATTACTAATATCAACTATAGGAGTGATTTATCCTCAAGATTATAATGTCATTGTCTTTGATCTCAAGAACTTTGTACCTAGACTCACACACCAAATGGGTTTTCAAATTCTAGTTTTAGTCAAATATAGGTGAGTTATTCACACAGTAATTAATGAGGGAGAATCTACATGCATTATTTCCTTAGCCTATTGGAAAACTCTTAGTTCTCCACTAATCAGTCAATCACCATGATTCTTAAAGCCTTTGATGGAAGAGGTTTTTGTCCATATTGAATACTCCAAGATCTACCTATAGATGTAGAAGGGGAAACTGTAACGCTTGAGGTGTAATTTGTTGACGTCCCTCTTGAATACAACCTTATTTTAGGACGAATTTGATCTTATGCTATGACTGTTGTGGTTTCATCAGTCCTTCTAATGATCATGTTTCCTCATAAAGGAAATATTGTTAAAATCAACCAGTTCTCTTACTTCACTTCTCACCCTACCTCTATGGATAGTATTCAACATGTTGTAAAAATGGTTATTGCCTAAATCTACCTCAGGCTGAGGAAGGAAAAGTCTAGGGTAACATCAAATGACGCTTAACCTGGTAGCTAGCCCTACCAGTTCGGGAGAGGGCTCTCTCCTGGTCAATCTCAGCAAAAATAATCATTGAGGCTTGATATGACTTGAATAAAGGCTGATTTTAGGCTAGGTATATATGTAAGAGAGTTTGATTTGATTTTGAGGGTGTTTTTTGGATCAAAGGGAAAGGCAGATTTTGGGTCTGGGGAATGACGCCTAGTTTTTGCAGAGATCTGAATGGGACAAGGTAGGAAATTGTTTAGACACTTCAATTTTGAATGAAATTGACAGCTTAGACCCGTGAGGAGTTGAAGAGGGAAAGAAAATTTCAGGAATCCTCTTCAAACAGTTGAAAACATAAAAAATTAAACAAACCCTAGGTAGAGCACTGCAAATTCTAATGAATTCAACCTTTATCCTTGTTTGTTTAACTTAAGAAGAAATAGGAGGGAAAATTATACACATAAAACACCAGTGGACTTAAATTAACAGAGAGAAACAAATCATCAAAACTAAGAGCCACATGAATCCCAAGGAGTGTTGCAAACCCTGGTCTATTCCTTTGCCAAACTATAGAGATGAATGTACAATGATGCTTAAAGCAATCCCAAGTGTCCAACCATGCTAATGACTGAAAAACCACAAGATATAGACAACTGTAACTCATCCTCAACCTATAGGGGTCGAACTAAAAATTTTAGGAGCTATTTCAACAAGATCTAAACTGAGAACTAGAAAATAGGCAGTGGAACAACTTGCCTCTATAAGATAGGAAACTAATTCATTTAGTTGCAATTCACTTTTTGATGGATGAATCTACCTCCATGAGTAAAAATTTAACAAAATTACATCAAAATCCATCAAAGTACATCAAATTACATCATTATTTTAACATTTGGAAGCAATAAAGTCAAAATGTCAAAAACTAGGCGAAAAACAGAGTTACTGAGTCCAAAATGAGCAAAAATCCCCAATGCACTGCGCCTGATTTCTCTATGCGTCGTGCTAGTTTGGAGCCGATTTTGAAGGCCTTCCCTATGTCCAAATTTTCTCCAAGTGGGCTTGTTGGAAAGGTCTTCCTGTCTACTTTCTCACACAAGTATAATTTCTGAATTTGGCTTCCATTTTCCCCTCGAAAAATTAGTTCTCCCAACACTGCTTCCTGTGTTTCCAAAAAGGGGCAGAAAGGTCATTTTTAGGGTGTTTTTGACCCTTCTGGAAGCCCAAAACCTGTAAAAATATCTTGGAAATAATTAGGCATGCATAATTTTACACAAAAATCCAAAAATTTAAATTTTTCCCCAAGAGGAGTCTCCTATCAAAAGCGTGAGCCAAGTGGCGCGATGCATAGAGCTGAAAAATCTGTTTTTAGGCCAAAAAAATAAAAAATTGCAAAAAGTGTCCCAAATTTCTTGAAATTTGGGCTGATTGTCCTCTATCAAGTACTATGCTGGGCCAAGGAGGCCTCAGCCAAAATATGAAGTCTATCTTTCCTTTTCCGACGCTTTGAGGCCTTCTTCAACTTGGCCTTCAAGATTTTGATTCGTGCCTTGGAAACATGATTTCTTGCCCAATAATGATTAGCCATGTGCCTCAACATGTTCTTTTCTTTGTTGGCCTTCTCCAATAGCTTTTCCAAATTATTTTTTACCCTTTCAAGCCAAGTTTCACGATCAACCTCAATCTCTTGCTCAATGGATGTCATCTCAGTTTTACTCCTTTTGGCAGCCTGCTGGTTCTCACGTATGTTTTGTAGCTCCATGACATTTTGCTGATCTTCTATCTGTTTGTTTCTCTGCTCAAGGTATTTGATTATCCAATGGGCTCTTTTCAATTTGAGGGACAAATTTTTTATCTCCGCATTCTTCTCCTGATCAATCTCTCTCATCTTTGAGCTTGGTGAGCCCAAATCATCATCAATGAGTATGAAGTCTGTATCCTGACCTCCTGAAGGCCCCTCATCATGTATTGGCCTCTTACCCTTGTCTTGTACCTGTACCGCTGATGAAGGAAGTGAGACTCCTTCCACCCTGGGTGGAGATAATACTCGCTTGGATACTGCAAACAACCCTCTAGTGCCCCTCTGAAAGGTGACAAACACAGGCACACTAGCGGTCTGTGTCTCATGACCTTCTTGCTGATACGAAGGTTCACCTACCTCATGAAAAGCCTCTGAAGGTACCTAAGGAGCTATGAAGAACTCATTAGAAATTAAATCCTCCCATGAAATATCCTACAAACCAAGTCGATGTATAACCACAATTTTGATGAGTGCAAAGTGATAGATGATGTTATACTGCTGCTCAAGAGTTTTCCTTTGTACGAGGGTGGTCATCTTCTCAATATTACGGCACATGAAGTAAGGGAGGTTCATCATTCTCACCCTAGTAAAATGCATCAGAAACCTAATATGATAGGCATAGAGGCGAGAAAACCAGCCATCACAACTGAAATATTTGATAATGAGTTTCATCAAAGGAGCATATGAATCTTTCAGGAACCGAAAGGGAAAAAATCTGTCGAGTTGTCTCAAAAAACTGGGCTTGATGTATGGCTCATAGTGTTCCATATCAACTTGTTGCCTTTTATTCCATTTTTCTCCAACATTTGGAATACCAGTTGCTAGAGATATAGATTCAGGTGTCAAAGTGAATGTCACACCTGCAAGAGTGACTTGGCCATTATGTAAATGCAGCACAAATAATCTGGCTAGCTCATGATGGTGGTGGAATCTAGCAACCATCTCACAAAACTGATAACAATACTATTGTTGGAAACATGAAATAGCAAGAGGACATGCCTACAGCTCAGCAAGTGAAGTAGGTTCCTCCCTCACATGTCTGCCACTCTTGTGAGGTCTCCTAGGTGCATGCAATTCAGTTGTAGAGTCATTGTCTCTATCATAAGAGGAATTTGTCTCCATGTTTTCCAAAGTCTGTGTTGTCTTAGATGAGTATGAGGTGTTTTGGTGTCTTTGGTTTTTGTTGCCAAATGTATGACAATATGTGAGGGGCTAAAGAGGAAGAGGGTAAGGGAAATGTTGGGAATATTGCTAATTGAAATTTTCCAATTAAAGAGTTTTAGGGGCAGTCACTATGTTTTTTGGGATAGCATTTGGGGTTTGGGAAATTTGTAATTAGGATGGGATAATGGGAATTGGGATAGGGAATGAGTGAATTTAGGGATATGGGGAATGGGTTGATAAAACTAGAACAATGATGAGGGAATAAAAAGGTGGGGAAGTGGAAGTGATAGGCACAAAACCAAACTATAAAAAGGAAGCATTTCTTGAACAAGAAAATAGGGTTTGAATTTTTGTTTATTAAATCCTCATAGACATCATAAGACACAAGTTCATTGGCATTGACAAAGTTGTTTGAATTACTTGGATCAGAGGAAATCGAGAAAACTTGAAGTTTTGATGAAATCGTGGTTCAAAATGCTTTGCGGCCCTACGCGTCGCGCCGCACCACTCCTATGCGTCGCGCTGGTGTATTTTCAACACAATGGAGGCCGACCCAATGCGTTGCGTCACCCAGCCAATGCGCCGCACACCTGAAACTTGCCAATTTTCCCTTCAAAATGCTCCCTTCGTTCTATACGGCCCTTTCCTTCGCTCACTCTCTCCTCTTGGCATACAAATGAGCTTTTGAAACATGAATATGACTTATATACCAAGGATATTTAATTTTCCACTTCAAAAACCCACTTTTGTAATGTTTTATATTTGACACTTTTTTAAACTTTGTTTTAAACAAATTGCTTCATTTTGGATTTGATTGAATGAATGATGTGCTTTGTGTTTGCCTTGCAGGGAATGGATTTGCTGGAGCTTGACAAAGGTGACCAGGGTTGCCAGTGAAATTATTTTTACAACTAAGAAAATTTGAAATTACATACATTTATACATAAAAAGATGTAATACTCTATTTTTCTTCAAAACAGAGTTTTGAAGAAAAATACATTATTAAGCATATGATGATGAAGTTCTTAGTATTGAAGCTTTATTCCAACTCCTCATGTGCTTGCTGACCATTATTTGGAATTTTTAAGACCTTATTAATAGAACCCATAGACCTAATGACACTAAAACCCTAAAAATGACTCTTTTCAAACTATGAGACAAAAAGTGACTGCAAATGATCTTAATAAATGGAAATGGGCTAGCAGGTAAAGGACATGAGGGATATGAACAACAAGCCACTATCGTCATATGATCCATGCTCCTAATGGAATGCAGCTGACCGAGTGAGACACCTAATATGCAATGCAACAAGATGATTTTGATCACTGACGGAGGGATGAAGATATCGACACTAACATTGGCTCCAATGGGGATGGTAGCTCCTTGGAGGTGCCAAGAACTACAGATCTCTGGGAAAGTAGGTAGTGCCTGACTCCATTGGGCTATGGAGTCAATAACTTCGACAAACCAAAACCAAACTCTTGACTCATTTTTCGAACTGAAAACCGACTAAAAAATGACTCAATTTCCGAAACCAAAAATGACTGAAAGACCTGACTCAAACAAACTAAACCAAAACTGAAATCAACCTTCAGTTTTATAGCCTTCACCTCGGGCCCCAAACTGAAAGAATGATGACAGCATACGCTTGCAATGAAACTTAAACAAACCAGTATGTACAATGATATGTATGATGGCAGAAAACATTTCAAAAATAGTATCGTTTGAGTAGCCGACCATTGAACGGAGCTCCTAGACAATCTTGTCCATTCATTTATTTCAAAAGGAAATAATTTTGGCCTCGATATGCAGCAATTTTGAGAGGTCCTTTCCAAATATTCTCGAACTTTCCATGCTTACCTTTATCTTCATTTCTTGCGTCCCATTTTAGCACCACTTCTTCTATTTGAAACTTGTCCACCTTTGCCTTTTGATCATATATCTTCTTGATTCTCTCTTGCAGCTTGAAAGTGTTCTGAAAAACCTTGTATCTAGTCTGCTGTAAATGGATCATTTGATTTATTCTTCGTTGCATATGATCATCTTCGCTGCCAACTTCCTGCAAAAGTTTAACCACTGGAACTACGAGAGAGGTCGGGAATACAGTATCAACACCATACACGAGCTCAAAAGGGGACATACCTATAGATTTCTTTTGACTCACTCTGTCTGCCCAAAGTGCATTAACCAATTTCTTATGCCAACTTTTCTTGTTTATTTCTAGCAGCTTTTTGATAATATTGACCAAGGATTTATTTGAGGATTCGGCCAATCCATTGCCTTGTGGATGATATGTGGTTGAGTGCCCAAAAGTAATTTGATACTTATTAAAAAATTAAATCATTCTTTTAGATTTAAAGGCTGCTGCATTATCAGTCATCAGCTTATTTGGACAACCAAAATGAGACATAATATTGTTTTCAAGAAATGAAATGATTACCAAATATGTGGCCTGCCTAGTGGGAATTACCTCAATCCATTAGTAAAATAGTCCATCGCTGTAAGGATCCACTTATGTTGCACTGAAGAAGAATTATGGATCTCGCCAATGAAATCCAAACCCCACTGCTGAAAAGGAGCACTCAATTCAATGGGCTTGAGCAACAAAGGCTGCAATTTTCTCCTCCCTTCAAAAATCTGACATTCATGGCATATTTTAACAGTTTTGTACACATCAAAAAAGAGAGTTGGCCAATAATATCCTTCTCTCAAAATTGTTTTGGCCATTGTTTTCCAAAAAAGGTGACCTTCGCAATATCCCTTATGAAAGTGTTCCATAACCTGTTTTTCCTCTTCTTCAACCAAAAAATTGAGCAAGACACCACTGGGATCTTTCCAATAAAGCGTATTATTCATGATACAAAACTTGGTAGCCTTCAATTTCAGTGTCCTACTTTTGTTTTTAGCCATTCCTAGTGGTGGTGACATATTTTGGAGCACATAAACAATGTCTGAGTATGAAGAAGAAAGAACAAAAATTTGTGATACCTGAGTTAGCAAACTTCTTCATTTTCCTTGGACATAGCAGCAATGAGATTAATGTCTAAGGCATGCAAATTTGACTCAGCCATTAGCTTATCCAACCCCTGTCCTTTGATAAGCTTTGTAGGTTTTATCTCCACGTCATATTCCAACAAGGCAGCAATCCATTTGCCTCATCTCCCTTCTGGATCTGTTTGCATTAGGACATCTTTAACAACAACATTAGGAACATAAGCAAGAATGTGAGAATGCAGAATATATACTCGAAAGTATTTCAATGATTTTACTAAGGCAAGAGCTTTCTTTTCAATAATATTATACTTTAAGGCTGCATCTCTTATGGTTCGACTGAAAAAAGAAATTGGTTTCTCAAGCTGATCTCTTTTCTGCATCAAGACTGCTACCATAGTATGATCCGAGGCAAATGAAAATAAAATAAAATCTTGAGTATAGTCCGGGATGATCAAAACCGGAGCTGAAGAAAGGGCTAATTTTACTAAATTGAAAGACTTTACTGCTTCCTCAGTCCACTTCACTACACTATCTTTCTTGAGCATGTTTGTGATTTCCCTTAAATGTTCTGCAAGATTGGGCACAAAGCGACGTAAGAAATTCATCTTACCGTTGAATGATTGGATCTCCTTTTTGTTTCGGGGAAGATCAATTTGTTGAATAGCTTCTACTCGAGCTGGATCAATGCGGATGCCATATTTTGATATAATATGACCAAGAATCTTGACTTCATCCATGGAAAAAAGACTCTTCTTTGGATTGAGAGATACACCATATTTTCTACACCGCTGAAATACAATATTCAAATGATAAAGATGTTCTTCATTTGAATTAGAAAAAACTATCAAAGAATAAAGATAAACAACTAGAAAGACATATTTTTCATTTTCAAATGCCATATCCATTGCTCGCTGAAAGGTCACGCCAGCATTCTTCAAACCGAAAGGAATTTTAGCATAATGAAAAGTTCCCCATGGAGTGGTGAACACTGTTTTATCTCTATCATCCTCATGGACCAGAATTTGGTTATAACTGGAATAACCATCGATTAGCAACATGCAAGATGCTCCAAATACTCGCTAAAATATGTGATCCATTTTGGGAAATGGATAGTTATCTTTCAAAGATACTTTATTCAGATTCCGAAAATCAATACATAAACGGATCTCACCTATTTTCTTGCGCACGGGCACCAAATTAGAAATACAATCTAAAAATCTTATGGGGATGATGATACCAGCTTTGTACAACCAATTCACTTGCTTCTCTATTGAGGGCAGCAAATTTGGATTTATTCTTCTCAAATTTTTCCAAAAGGGATTTTGATTTGGCTTAATTGGAATGGTATGCTGAATTATGTTTGTGTCATATGTCTTCAAATCTGAATAGTCCCAGGGAAAAACATCAAAAAAGGAAGATAATAAACTGATATACTTTGCTTTTACCTGTGGGGGAAATGCTTTGGAAGATTTCACCATTTTAGGATTTTCTGTTGATCCAATGTTCACATCCTCAACTCCTTTCTCAGTTGGCAGCAAGCTCGGTTTTCGAGCTACATCATCTTGGTTGAAAAGCTCCTCTAAATGTATTAGACCTTTAGGAATGACATTATCCTTCAGCTACAAAAATTCTATTTGATTGACTTCTACCTCCACCTCGCCATCATCATGCTCCCCATCAATAGAAGTGTCTTTGAATTTACCTTAATTTTGCAGAAATTCATCAATTTCTTTGTCATCTTGAAACACTTGCCAATACATTTGATTGTCAGGGATAGTCCGACGATGCTTCACATGAATTTAAATTTTTTTTCTTGAATTCATCGGAATTTTAAAATTACTTGTTGTTGTTGCAAGTGCATCTGCAATACCATTTTGAATACGAGGGACAGATGTCAAAGTATAATCTGAAAACAATCTCAAGATATCTAGTACAGCATTGCAGTAGGCCCGCATTCGAGGATGCTTAGCTTGATATTCACCTTTCACTTTCTTGATAACTAAATCAAAGTCTCCATACACTGCAATTCTTTTAGCATTTAAATTTCTAATAATTTTCAGACCAGCAATTAAAGCTTCATATTCATCCTCATTATTTGAACAATCAAAAGCCAATTTATAAGAACATACCCTTACATTACTTGGCACTTTGTTTGGGGAGGAAACAGGGCTGCGTACCCAAATTCCAATTCCAGCACTGTCCCTTCCTACCGCACCATCAAAATCCATGGTCCACAAACCATCTTCGTCCTCTTCCAAATGATAAAATTATGTTTGCTTTTTCTCTTCGTCTTGTTGTCCATCAACATTTTGCTATTGTCGGAAGGCTAATTGCTCATCAGTACTATCAAGTCTCTGTCTCTCTTTCTTTAAGACTTCTCTAAAATTTTCAGTGATTTCCGGAATGTCCTCTACTTCAATTAATTGGCTATTTACATCATTAAAGCTATCTGAGTACAAAACAAATGATTCTAAATCAATATGTACATAATTGATTGGATGATTTACCGATTTCTCCTTGCTAGTGATCATATACTTCATCTTTTTCTCCCGGTATAATTTCCTCATCTGAACAAACAAGGGAATAGTAGCATAGGAGAAATCAAGCTGCAATGTCCCTTTAAGTTTAGCTCCCCAAGATCTGGAAAGAAGCATGCCAAATATAGGAGGAATATCTACCACAACCACATCCATCAAAACATTTTTAGTCAGAATCTGATCCAAACTAACCACCAAATCTTTGATAAGCCCAATGCATATTACTCTACTAGAATCGAAAGAATAAAGGTCATGATACTTTCTAGTGATATCCAATCCTAATTTCTCCATGATTTCCCTAGGCATGAGATCATGAGAAGCTCCGGAATCAAACATAGCATTGTGTAACACATAGTCGTGCAATCTAAGGCTGATGTAAAAAGGAGGTACATCCCTATCTGGAGACTCACCATCCAATGCTGGACCAAAAATCAACTCAGGTTGATCATCTTCCACGTTTACCATATTAAACAATGGATCTAAACTCAAAATCTTAGACACCTGACCCTTATAGCTGTTATTCTTCATCAATTCAGTCAAAGGAATGGATACTTTTAACTTAGCAATTTCATTTTCTAAGTTAAAAACTGAAGTTTTCTCTACCTCTTTAGCTGGGACATCCTTCTTTTAAGTTTTCTCCCTTTATATATTTGGCTGATTGGATCTTTCATTTTCTAATGGTGATTTGCTAGTAGTGGGATCAGCTGTCTCTTTTCCCTTTTTCTGCACAACGAGTGGATCATTCTTTGGTGTTGTAGCTTCATTTATTTTTTGAATTGGATTAATGGGCACATCTCTACTTCTGATTGAATATTGTCGCTGCTGGGCGCTCAAGGCATTCATGTACCCCCTCTGATATTCATCAGCTTCTTCTTCAAGAGCTGTCTCATTTTCCAAGATGAAATTCTCGTCCTTTTGTACAGCTAGTTTCTCAGAATACTCCTCATCTTCAATGATAAAAATTGGCATATCATCAGGTGTAAAGAAATGATTCTCTTCTCCAATTACATTCTCCTCATCATCTGATTCTGGCCCACGTAGAAAATTCTATTGTAAGGGTGTCTTCACTTGCTGTTGTACTGCTTGTTCTTGTACTCGCTTGTCTCTTTGCTTGATTCTAAACTGTGGTTGCTGCTGGCCATGGAAGTTAGGATTTCTGATTTGCGGTTCAGACTTATCAATTGTTAATATTTCAAACATATTTTCCATCTTATGGAGCACCTGATCTGAAGTGGAAACCTCTTCCTTTATTGCTACTTTCTTTTCAGCTTTCTTTGTAGCTCTCCTGGCAAGAAAATTGGCTTCAACACTGACAGAAATTTTCTACATGTCTTCTAAAGTGCCCAGATCTCTTTCTCTTAATTGATAGGCGATGTCAATATCGAAGCCATCCGAAAACTTAATTAAAGCTGACCCCCTAGGTGGCTTTATATCAGCAGGAATTACATTGTAAACATAATAGAATCTAATACAATAATCTTGAACAGACTCACCAACGTTCTGCTTGATATTGTCATATTCGGAAAGGATCTGAAGAGGGTATTTCTTCACTTCCCATCGATCCAAGAATTGTCTCTGAAGATTAGGCAATGTAGTAATTCTTCTAGCCGGCAAAGCTCTGAACCACTTTCTTACTTCACCTCCAAAGGTTTGTACAAACAGTCTCATTGTCACATTTTCCGCATCAATCTCATGAAGGTCAAAGAAATCTGCCATCCCATCCACATGTTGCTAAGTAGTAACACTTTGAGGAGTGCCATCAAACAATGGAATTTTTCTTTGATAATCAGCGGGCATGTCATCCAAGTTTTGAGGCAACACAAGGTGTGCAAATTGGGCAGCCATTGCTCTAGGTGGATTTACAACAGGGTTTGGGGATATAGGAGGAGTCGAAGCAGTTGAAGTATGAGGTGTATGTGGTGTGGAGGGAGGTGATGCTACTACAGATTGTTGATCAGAGATAGAAGGTTGCACGGGAATGGTGGGAATGAAAGGAGGCTCGGTAGGAATTTGTGAACTAGATGTAATTGTAGATGACCCAAGAGTTGCACATGCAGACTCTATGAATTCGGGAATGTTTGTTGCCACAATGGAATTCTGAATATTCAAGATGTAACTGTCAATGGATCTATTGGCCTTTTCAATTTCAAGATCTTTGACAAACTCTGGATTTAGGACAGTAGAATCAATAGCACTTTCAGACTTAGTCTCAAACAATGACAACTCGAATTGTTCGCCAAACTCAAGATCTTCAAGATAATAAAAAACAGCAGGACATGAATGAGATTTGAACACAGGAATCATAGGAATTTCTCGACGAAGGAATCACAGGAGGTGGATCAGGATTCGGATTTGCTCTGGTGTGTCCTCTGGAAGCCAGTGTGTTGAATTATTCCCAAAAATCAAATAGAAAAAATCAACTTGTTCAGCCTATCAAATTCTAAACTCATCACCCAAAAATCTAGAATTATCTAATGTACTGGGGAAATTTACAAGTTAGATGTTACGTTTATAAGACTAGACCGGAGATTGAATGAAGAAACATTTATCTACTTTTGATAATGCAAAGAAAGAGCATTTCGAAGGCTACCTAGCTAACTTCAGGCTCTGTCTATAGTTTATAAAATGAATAACACTAACAAGAAAACAATTTTGTTTCCCTAGTATGGTCGCCACTATGTTATTGCCTAAATCTACCTCAGGCTGAGGAAGGCAGAGTCTAGGGTAACATCAAACCATGCTTAACCCGGTAGCTAACCCTACCCGATTGGGAGAGAGCCCTCTCCCGATCTGGTAGGGCTAGCTACCAGGTTAAGTGTGGTTTGATGTTACCCTAGACTCTGCCTTCCTCAGCCTGAGGTAGATTTAGGAAATAACATATGTGCATTATGTCCTTAGCCTATTGGAAAACTCTTGGTTCTCCACCAATCAATCAATCGCCCATGATTCTTAAAGCCTTTGATGGAAGATGTTTTTTTCCATTTTGAATACTCCAGGATCTACCTATAGATGTAGAAGGGGAAACTATAATGCTTGAGGTGTAAATTGTTGACGTCCCTCTTGACTACAACCTTCTTTTAGGATGAATTTGATCTTATGCTATGACTGCTGTGGTTTCGTCAATATTTCTAATGATCATGTTTCCTCATAAAGGAAATATTGTTAAAATCATCTAGTTCTCTTACTTCGCTTCTCACCCTACCTCTATGGATAGTATCCAAAATGTCGGAAAAATGGTTATTCCTTATGATGTTGGGGTAGGAATAGTTAAATTTTCTACTCTTATGGGAAATTGTTCTATACATCCTCCTAACAGACCTCAAACTATTGCCAATACCAATATAATTACATCAAGCATAATGTCATTTGATGACACATGGAATGTGCCTTTAGAATATGAATTGGACTATTATGGCGACGAGATGCCCTTAAGTCCATATGAATCAACATATGTAGAGGTACAATCACATTATGAAATTTCATCAACTAATACTGACCAAATGAATGTGTTCAGTGAAGAGTCTACTTCTTTATCAAGCTCAAGAATGACATCATTTTTTGATCCTTTTCAATAAATTTTTTCAACTGATGAAAACATCCGAGAAATATTGGCATTGGATGAATTATCATGGGATGATCTTCATCATCGATATTTGTTTTTACATGACCTTGATAGACTCAAAATTTACTTTTCATCCATATTTTCGATTGATTTTGTCGAGGAACCTCAAAATCATATGTTCATTCCTCAATTGGATTTTGAGACAAATTTAGGAAATATTTCTGCCACCATTTCCATTGACATATCAATCAAACCAGGGATAACTAAAAACATTCATATAGCTGCTTCTCGCTGAATTGAAGAGATCAATTTGTACAAATCCCTATTTCAAGAATTCCAAGATTTTTTTTCTTGGTCTTATGAAGAAATGCCAGGTATTGATCCTAAGATTGTGATTCATGAAATTAAGACATACCCAGATGCTAAACCTATTAGAAATAGATTACGTCTGATGCATCTAAGAAAAATTGTTTCTATTAAATCTGAAGTTGAAAAGCTACTTCATGCAGGATTTATTTATCCAATTCCTTTGACATATTGGGTATATAATATAGTTACAGTTAACAAGAAACAAGGAACTATCAGAGTATGTGTCAATTACAGGGATATTAATAAGGCCCATCCTAAAGACAATTATCCTACCCCTCACATCAATAAAATTGTTGATGATTGTGCTGGAAACGAAATATTTTCATTTATGGATGGATTTTCTAGTTATAATCAAATAAACATACTCCCTATCAATCATCCCAAGACAACATTTATATGTCAATGGGGAACATTTTCATATTGTAAGTTACCTTTTGGACTGAAAAATTCTAGCGCAACTTTTCAAAGAGCTATGTCTTATGCATTTCACGATATAAAACACATTGTGTAGCCCTACTTGGATGACTTACCTACTCATTATTTATGCAAACATGATCATACTACATATTTATCTTCCATATTTATGGGATTTAGGCATTACAACATTAGTTTGAATCCACACAAATGTGTATTTTCTGTACAATCAGGACGCTTACTTGGGTTCATTGTTTCGAAAGAAGGCATTCATTTTGACCCATTGAAGGTTGAGGCCATTGTTAATTTACCTCCTCCTTTGTAACATCTCTCTTTCAACAATTTTTTTTTCTTTTTATAGTGTTAATTCTATTTTCATATTATGAACAGATTACTGTTTGTCACTTTCTGACGTACCTATACAACCAAAAGTTTTCTTTTTTGCACATTTAACTCTTTCCACTTTATCCATTTACTAATTGGAACTAATATTCCAATTATAAAGTCTCAATAAGATTCTAAGTTTATTCTACATAGAAAATTGTATACCACTAGTTACTTTTCCCCCTCTTAACTATAAATCACAATTTCCCTTTTTCATGATAAAACTTAAAACATTTTCTAAATATAACTTCCTCTCCACCATTATACACTATTATAACTTTATCTTAAAAGTTAGCATGCATATTTATATATATATTCTGGAACGTATATATGTAGCCATATTTATAATCCAACTCACTTTATTATGATTCATTCATAAAGGTTATTAACTGTGACCCTCATATAAAATATATATATTACACCCTTCTCTCCGAGATATATTATCTACCCTTCCACCATATAAACTTGGACCTAACATATATATATTTTATCACGGTCTAAATTCTTTTTTTACATGGAACTGCTATATTAATAATCTTCTTCCCTTCGCAATTATTAATATAATGTTCCCCTTTAACTTTAATAGCTAAAACTCTTTTTAATTTATTCCTTTTACATTCCATCATCTACTTAATTTTTATGAAAGAGACATTACATTAAATTTTATTGACCCTCTTACAATTATAAAGGTATTGATATACCCATTTAACATATATCTGCGTTGTCAAGATCTGAATGCACATAACTATATTGTTAAACCCTTATATATATTTACTCACATTCATGTGGACCATATTACCATTCATTTATTCGTGTATCCGTCGACTTTGGGTTTTAAATGGTGATAACCTTTAACAACGAATTCTCTAACATATTTTTTTGTTATAAAATACAATACTTATACTGATCACCTATATCTTACTTACCACTTTGCATTTATTTAGGAAACCATTGTTTAAATACTCAGACACATATAACCGTAATTATTAACTTCGATGTATTTCATTTTATGCCAGTTCTCGCTACATAATATATACATATTAGTTAGATGTGAAAGGTTAAGGAATTTATATGGAAAATCTCTCATAGGATTATCTCGACTTTTGGGTTTTTGTAATATCCCAAATGGGAGAAGGCAGTAATACTTAAAAAAAATATAAG
Organism: Pinus albicaulis; assembly: GCA_034641835.2. Classification (NCBI taxonomy): domain Eukaryota; kingdom Viridiplantae; phylum Streptophyta; class Pinopsida; order Pinales; family Pinaceae; genus Pinus; species Pinus albicaulis. Next base: position 67,072,695 of record MU968359.1, on the reverse strand, counting down.
TACTGCAACTAAGTACATAATAGATCTAAAGAGAACATCAGAATTTACAGATAAGTTGAGTCATTTTATTATATGGAGATGAATTAGTTACACAATGTACAGAAAATGAGCAGATCTAGCCCAAGAGAAGGCCTAGAATCAACCTATAATGGTGCTGCAACTAGCACTGCGTAACTGGTGAGCTTACAGAAGAAATACTGCATTGTCCCTGCTACTGATGATATACATGTAAATGATACAAAGGAAAATGAAGATATAGGGAGGGTATGAGCTCTGATGATGCCAAGATTCATGATCTTGCCAATGTGATGGGTTCCCAAGATAACCCAGAGAGGATTTTCCATATCTGCAACTTTGGAAAATCACCGTGCTAGGGTTTGATACTTGATCTGCTGGGATTACAGATCTGAAGCAAGATTTGAAAAATATATGGCTGAAATATGTCACAAGATCAGATCTAATATTCAAGGGCTGATCCCTCCTTGAGATCTACAAGCTAGAAGCTCTAGATCTAGCCTCTCAATCCTCCAATGATGATTACAGTTGCTGCTTCACAACTGCTCATAAAAATTGCACTGTAAGGGAAAGAGAGGCTCTATTCCTAATAAAATATGTTTCAATAGACTCCAGGCTGATGAGAATACTGATGGAAAGGTGAGGGGATGGTCCCTCACAGGATTACTAGCTAAAATGCTAGCAACTTCCTTCCTCCTTTGGATTTGAAATAATGGAAAACATAATTCCTGAAGGGATTATTGTTTCTAGGAGGTTAATAACTCTTGGCCTGATGAAAAATCTTAAATGAAGCTCTGGGAATGCTGATATTTAAGCCCAAGGTGATAGGAATAATCCTACACCGGTTCCTCAACTGAAATATTGAAGGACAACCTCCTCCTCTCAAATTGATCTTTAGAAATCTGAAATTTTTGAATATGCATGTTCTGTATAAAGTAGGAAAAGATTTGTGGCACTAATTACTCATGTAGAATGAAGTATAATACTCTTTCAAGAGCTACTCAATAAAAGAGGTGGGATTCCCGACCAGGAACACCCTGTGCTAAACAACACCTGCAATCTTTTCTAAACAACCCAAGAAAGCAATGGAATGTCACATGACAATTCCAGATCTAAACAAATCCTCAACATCAATAATCTCAAGAATATCTTCATTCTTGCCTTTATCATTTTTATATAGTGTTTGAGCCTTCCCATGCCTTGGCCCTCATCTAAACTGCGTTGTGCATGTGGACAAGATCTTCCATGTTTGACTGCGATGTCTCACCAAGTCATCCATCATGTTTAGGTGCAGTGTACACCCTCTCCATCATGTGTTCATTAATTGCACAACTTCTTCCATCATCTCATCATGAATGGTCCATGATCTTCTGTTTTATCTCTTCCAAGATCTTAGTTGATTGTGTCAACCTCCATGATCTATATCATTAACGAGACATGATCTCTTCTTCCATTCACATTAGTTATTGCTCCACTACCTCATTATGGTTATCTAGGCTTAATTAATCCACATTCACACACAAAAAGTGGATATTTATTCATCTTGAGGATTATGGGTCCCTCCACCCTTTTATTTACTTAATTAAGTAGGTTTATTAGGAACTCTAATATTCCAAATATCATTTGAAAATGTTGGAATATTATAGTCCTCCCTGGAAAAATGTTGCTTGTCCTTAAGCAACTACAAGAAGTGGATGCTACAATAAACATCCTCCCCCCAAATAGAATCTTCATGTGGAAGGCCTTCCCATCTGTCACAATGTGTCATGCATGTACAACTCCAAAGCTGCCTTTATAGAATGCCTAGAATGGCCTCCAACTGAAAATTTAGATACCCATCCTCATCAATGAATCTCCAAGTGGCAACCATATGATGACCAAGTATCTCCTGTACACATGAGATACATAATATGAAGTGGTTCATTCCCAAAGTGGAAATTCCTAAATTATGAACTATCTCTCCAACCCATGATACATAGAGAAAATTACATACATCAATGCCATCATCTTTAGCCTTGTTGGCCATGTAGTAATCAAAAATCACATCATCATAGTGAAAAACAAGAAGTAGAGACATATGGGAAAACAAAACAATGTCAAACAATATTCTCCTAATAACAATCAACAGAGCAAATCCCTCTGCTGCCATGATAGATCATCATGAAAACAAGTAAGAGAGTCATACCATCTCAAAAGTAGCCACCACAACAATGCTTCTTTTTGTCGTGCCAAATCAACATAAATGAAAATATGAGAGTCATACTCTGTCAAAGTGGCCATCTCAGCAATGCCTCTTGCTGCCATACCACATCATCATTGTACCAAATTTAGTGGCCATATTTTCTCAAGAGAAGCCACCTTAACAAGGCATCTTGTTGCCCCATCACATCATCATCATACCATGTACAATGACCATAATCACCCAATAGAAGCCAATGTTGTAAGGCCTCCTATTTTCATCCTCCAACAATGTCATGCAATGTATGGGAAGAATTCAGCTCATGCTCTCTCAATAGTAACCATAGCAATAAGGATTCTTGTTGCCTCCTTGCATTATCATGATTCAAGTCATGGAGAAACAATATAGTGGTGAACATGTAAAATGTCTCATCAACATAATACAAACAAGCTCCCTTATGCCACATCATGTGAGAGTTATACTTTCTCCCAAACCTAAGTACATACATGAACATTAGATACATCCCAAACAAAAATACATGTAAATACATGAGACATATCCCAAACAAGAGTAAATACAAGGACATAAGATATAACATGTGATGTCCAAACTCTCTCATCAATAACCAAAGTAACCATGCCTTCTTCTTCTACATTCTTCCAGAGATGTGTAAGGAATGAATTAGAAAATTATGACTCATTGAGTGGTAACCATACTCACCCAAGAGTAACCAGCGCAGCCATGCTTCTTGCTGGCATATATCATAGATCTGCAAGTGGTTTGGAAACCCCTTGCTCCATATCATCAACCATTCATCCCAATGAGGATGATGGATCTCATTCTTCAAATACTTGGCATCCTCCCATTGTAATACACCAACTTCATCAAACTATTGAAGAACTTTTCACTTCATGAAATGTTGAAGTGCACCTCCAATGAGATCTCTTAATGAGACCTTCTTCTAATCGATGGCCTTCCAAAACCAATGAGGTTCTGGATCTGCTACAAGTAGAAGTATCTCTTTGAGTTGTGAGATGCTCATTAAGAAAGTGTCATCAAGAAAGGAGAAAATATTTCTCATATCAAGATGTATACCATTCATCATATTACCCTCCATTTTTTCATGAGTGAAGCGACCTTCAGAATGCTCTAAGAATAATGGGGCCTCTTCATTATCACTGCTACTAAGTGACAGCATTGTAGATCTGAAAGGTAATACATATACTGTCCCAAAGAAAGGTACAATACTGATCTCATAACCATTCATCATACATAATATCATGCTAATCCCTTCTTCTAAAAATATACACTTCAACTCAAGAGGTTGAATGTAGTCCATCCATGAGAAACTAGGATATATTTTCATTTCCTCCTCGATTAGATCAAGGGTCCTCTGCGCTGTGATAGTTTTCTGCTTCAAATCAGAATTTTTATTTAACCCTTGGTTATGCATTGGCCCTGATGGCATGTCCCCATAAGTTTCAATAAGATCTATTGAAACAATAGGTGATGAATGTGTATGCATACAGTGGATCAACTGATGTGTGGGACGCTCTTTCCAGAACACAAGAGTTCCTCCAATTGGGACAATGGTGTCTCCAATTGCTGGTAAGAGAGATGGCTTCTCTTCTACCAATGTACCAGCACTGGAATCTTCCTCCTCTACCTCATGCATCTCCCGAATCATGCATGGGACTCTATGTGTCAATAGCTCAAGAATATCTTGTAAGGTTGCAAGTGTCTCTTCCCTAGATGCAAGTACTTCTGCAGCAAGTGTTGAATGTAGTGATTCCTTGTCCAGAGTTACAATATTGACATCCTCCTTTGTTTCCTTAGGAAATGTCTCTTTGTGGCATAGCTTTGTCTTCTTCACATCAAACTTATTCCTCAAATTGTGAAATAAATATAAATATTTAGTCACCTTTGCATTCTCCATGTGACTAAACCACCAATCATTGGCTTCACCTACAAGATGAAGTGTTGCAATTTTGACAGCCTCTTTTTCAGCCACGGGATGTAGCATGAAAAATGCATCTAACTCTTTCCTCCAAGCCTTAATAGTTCCTGAGGAAGACCCATCAAATTTAGGCAAATAAAATATAGTATTTCTTCTATTGCTGCTATATGATCTTCTTTCTTCTTTGAGTTCAAATAATTATTGAAAAGTTAGACTCTCTTTGAAAGCTCTAAAATGTTCCTTGTACTCTTCACGATATAAACTGAGAGTCTCATGAGTCTCAAGTTCTTTTCTTTCTTCATTTGTATACCTTTCACCTTCTTCAAAGAAAGTGGGCATAGAAGATCTATGAGGAGATATATGATTCTCCGGGCTTATTTTTTGCTGATAAGAAGTGCTTGGACCTTCCTCTTCAAATATTCTTTTTGGATTCTTCCATTGCCTTTCTCTCTTCATTTGATTAACCTCCTTGGAGAGATCTTGCTTGGATCTAAAGAGAGGAATGGAAAAATTGTCCTCCTTCATGATAGATCTCATCTATCTTCTTCTTCTTTTGATGCAAAAGATGAAATGTCCACTAGCTAAGCCAAAGATCATGCTCTGATACCACTATAATATCCCAAATGGGAGAATGCAGTAATAATTAAACAGAATATAAGAATAGAAATTAAGTAAACAATAGATCTAAAGACAACATTAGAATTTACAGAGAAGCTGGGCCATTTTATTATATGGAGATGAATCAGTTACACAATGTACATAAAATTAGTACATCTAGCCTAAGAGAAGGCCTAGAATCACCCTACAATGGTGTTGCAACTAGCACTGCATAACTGGTGAGCTTACAGAAGCAATACTTCATTTCTATGGCTACTGATGATATACATGTAAATGATGCAAAGGAAAATGCATATCTAGGGATATTATGAGCTTTGATGATGCCAAGATTCAAGATCTGGCCAATGTGATGGGCTCCCAATATTACCCAGAAATTATTGTCCATAACTGCAACTTTGGAAAATCACCCTCCTAGGGTTTGATCATTGATCTACTGGGATTATAGATCTGAAGCTAGATATGAGAAATATATGGCTGGAATATGTCAAAAGATCAGATCTAATCTTGAAGGGTTGATCCTTCCTTCAGATGTACAAGCTAGAAGCTCTAGATCTAGCTTCTCAATCCTCCAATGATGATTACACCTGCTGCTTTACAACTGCTCATAAAAAATGTGTTGTAAGGGAAAGATAGGATCTATGCCTACCAAAATATGCTACAATATACTCCAGGATGATGGAAATACTGATGGAAAGGTGAGGGGATGATCCCTCAGAGGATTACTAGCTAAAATGCTAGAAACTTCCTTCCTCCTTTGGATCTGCAATAATGGACAGCATAATTCCTGAAGGGATTACTTCTGCTAGGAGGTTAATAACTCTTGGCTTGATGCCAGATCTAAAATGAAGCTTTGGGAATGCTGATATTTAAGCCCAAGTTGATAGGAATAATCCTACACTGGTTCCTTAACTGAAATATTGAAGGACAACCTCCTCCTGTCAAACTGATCTTCAGAAATCTGCAACTTTGAATATGGATGTTCTGTGGAAATTAGGAAAAGATATGTGACACTAATGCCTGATGTAGAATGAAGTACAATACTCTTTCAAGAGATACTCAATGAAAGAGGTAGGATTCCCAACTAGGAACGCCCTATGCTAAACAACACTTGAAATATTTTCTAAACAGTTGAAGAAAACAATGGAATGTCACATGACAATTCTAGATCTAAATAGATCCTAAACATCAATAATCTCAAGCATATCTTCATTCTTTCCTTCATACTTTTTATATAGTGTTTGAGCCTTCCCATGCCTTGGCCCTCATCTAAAATACGTTGTGCATGTGTGACAATATCCTCCATGTTTGACTGCAATGTCTCTCTAAGTCATCCATCATGTCTAGGTGCAATGTACACCCTCTCCATCATGTGTGCATTAATTGCAAAACTTCCTCCATCATCTCATCATGAATGCTCCATGATATTCTGTTTGATCTCTTCCAAGATCTTAGTTGACTGTGTCAACCTCCATGATCTATCTCATTAATGAGAGATGATCTCTTCTTCCATTCACATTAATAGTTGCTCCACTACCTCATTGTGTAGATCTAGGCTTAATTAATCCACATTCACACACAAATGTGAATATTTATTCATCTTTAGGATTATGGGTCCCTCCACCTTTTTATTTACTTAATTGAGTAGGTTTATTAGGAACTCTAATATTCCAAATATCATGTGAAAATTTGGGAATATTACAATTTTATCTATCGTGTCAGTTCATATGTCCATTACTTCCCTTTGTGACTCTCCACGTCACTTCCAAAAACTTCCAAAACCCTTCTGCCATTAACGTGAACATGTATGGTTTTAATGGTTCATAACCAATTTTGATTCACCCTTGCAACATATATTCTTGGGATTATTTCATATTAAATTTTATGTACTCGTCTACATAGCTCTCGGAATCCACCCATCTATCTGCGGGAATGTATCTTCGACCGCTGGATCGACGACGCGTGGGGGGTTTTGATCTATCCGCAACTAGGGTTTTAAGATTCCATAAATCATTATAGTTTTGTTTACGAGTTTTCATTTATGAGTTCTTGGTTTGCAATCACACTTGTCTCTGCTTTTCTTTCAAATTATGAAATTTTCATACGCTAGATTCCATGGTTAACGTTATTAATTCGTAGCAAAATTCTTAAGGTCACGCAATGTTGTTTCTATGTTTTCATTCAACAATGAACTCCCCCTCTACAAGGATCTCCCACATAGGTAATAATTATGGTTTTTCATTTTATCATCGTTTATTCATTTCCACTCTGCATTTCTAGTATATACATTTCGAAGTCCTTTAGTTTAATTAATATCTATTTCATTCATTCAACTGAGCTTTTTACTACCCTTTGTATTTATCTCATCCGATAGTTTGGAGAAATATACTAATTTCAGTTTTTTTTTGGTTTCCTGAGTTGCAGAGAAGGTTAAAGGTCTCAGTGCTTCACTCATTCATTACCAAATGGCTTTAGTTGAGTTAATTTTTCCCTTTATCATTTTGGATCAATAGTTTACTTAGTTAAGCATGCTATCATTTTTCTGCAATTTGATGTGTAAAGCCAGATTCGTTTATTACGGGCCATCTCTTCAGTTGAATATTTTTTCAAAAAAGGTTTCTCATATTCCATTTGTCTTCCAGCACCGCTGAACTCAAGAACTGGATTGAGGTTAAGCCTAGGATTTTTGACATTACTTCTTTCCGAGTCTCATTATATGAATTTCTCCAAGTACATTTCTGTCGCTCCGCCCTCTTATATCCATGTTGCAAAGTTTATTATAGGTTTTACTTATTCTCAATAGGAGCTACCCATTTCACATATTACAATGAGTAATTGTTCCACGTTTGTGGATGATTTGGAACAACGACTGGCTCTTTCAGAGGTCTAGTTTTTTTTCTAGTATGTCGAAGTGTTCCTACATCATCTGTAGAAATGTATGATTTACATTGTATTCATTAGAAATGTCTTCGTTATTATCTCCGAAGGAGATATCTATACACTAGACAAAAAAAATTTTCGAGACTTATTCCACAATTAGGAATTTCGGGATTTTATAAAATATTCATTGTGTCTTTACCACTCAATATACCACGTATATTGTTTATTTTTCACTAAGTATTACTAACAAGGGTTTACAAATTTAATAGTTTTTTTTATCTTGTTATGATTGCAGGTCGGACTCTCCTACTGAAATTCCAAGGTAAACGCACTACCTCTGTTGAGTGTTTTTTGTTTTTAATTGATTATTATCTTTAATAACTGTGACTCGAACTAATTCATGGACTCTGTTTAAGCAGGTACATTCTAACCTATCTATCTTACATACCGAATTCCATCAATTCCCAGTTGAGCCTAATTTATGGATTCCTTTCCACTCAGGTTGGTCCAGCATGCTACTTTTTAATTTTCTAATATGCACCCTCTACATAATCTTCAAGGGGCCTTGCTAGTTTATTTACAATAAACATTGTTTTAAATTTGTATCAATTTATTTTCCAAACTACATTTGGAATGTCATCGAAGGACTCTAATTTTAAATGCTTTTGTATCAATGTAACATAATGGATAGAATTTTATGTTAGTTCATGAAACTATTTGGTATCACTTTTAATTCCAGTACAAGTTCTGGATTTATGATAAATATTTCAATTTTCTTTCTTTACTATATGTATTTAACTCATAACAAAATTTGTACATTCCTATTTCCAGCATAGAAATTCGCATAACTATCATTTCACATGCACTGTTTTTCTCTCTGCTATGCTAATTTCCTAACAGAAGTTTTCGTATGAATTATGAAAATATATATTCTTTTTCTTGTCTAGAAATTTTGAATTAATATTTTATCTTACTCAATGGTACTACAAACCAATAATTTGTTTAAATATATTGTTCATTCCTTTATCTCTCATACATAATTATTTCTGCTTAGAATTTGTTTCATAACATAATGCACATCTTGGTAACATCATACTAGAAAATATGTGTTAATGAAATAACAATTTACTAAGAGTTACCTAACCTCATATCTAAGCCTTATACAGGGTTTAGAAATTCTGAGAGTTGGTTTACTATAGAGCTATGTCTGTACAACAACACAGGATAGCCTATTTTTATTATATTTATTCTATTCAATGTACAAACCTTCCAAATTTATTTTTAATTCACCTTAATTCCATAGCATAGACTCATATTCAGACTCATAATTTCATATATATCTATACTAATTTACTTCCTCAACAACCTCATAACAAAACTAAAGTATAATTTAAAAATTAAATTAACTAGTTCATACCACTTAAGTTAGAGTAGGTTCCACCCAACCTTTGAGCTCTTTCTCCTCAGCTCCCCCTGAGCAGAGATCCAATCCTCTAGCAATAGACAACCCCTTGTCTATTTTGAATCTTCTTATTTAAGCTTTCTTTCCCATCAGCCTGTTTCCCTTAACTGCGTTGAGTTAAATCAAGATGTTGTTTTCCAATGTGTCTAGGATTTCCTTTTGTTTCTTCCACAAAAGTACTTTAAAGCTAGCTTTTCCTCTTCCTAGCTTTATTCCACCTCTTCCCAGTAATTTCCTCTTTACTGGGGTATCTTTTTAGACTTTTATTTCCAATCTAAATTTCTATGTTTAATATGTTTCCTCCAAGGATTTTTGGAGAACCAGGAAAGTCTTATGATCCTTATCCATCATCATGGATTTGGATCCTTGAACTCTAATAATTATCTACTCCTTGCATAATTAATACATTTTTCATTTTATTAAATTAAATTAATAAAATATATCTACAATTTACATTTTCCTTGGGGTGCACTTGACACTTAGAGACTTTGGCTACCTATTTTCAAAAGAAAAAAACTAGGGACATTACATCCTTCCACTCTTTTCCAAATCCAGAGTTTGCAAGGGAATGAAAACTTTCTATGTGGTTTTATCTCAAAATATGCGTAGTTAACTAAAGGTTTCACTCTGTTATTAAAATAGGATGTTCCATTCATATGGGATAAGATTTCTGTAAAGATTTTGATGCACTCAAACACGTGTTTACAAATGCACCGTTGTTGCATCTGCCTAATTATCACCGAGATTACATTTTGTATTTAGTTGCGTCTGATTCCAAAATTGGAATGGTTTTAGTTCAAAAGGATGACTCCAACAATGAACATGGGATTTATTACCTAAGTCATAATATCACCCTGAAAAATATAAAGTATTCATATCTAGATAAATTGGCCTTGGCAACCATTCAAGCTGCCCAACAATTTCGTCATTACATATTGTTACGTAAAACCACAGTGATATCTAATTGCAACCCTATGATGTGAATTTTGACGAAATAATTTCTCGGGGAAAAATACTCTAAATGGATAGTTATCCTACAAGAGTTTAATTTGGAGTTCGAGAAATCCAAGTCTAAGAAATCATTGGTTTTTGCTGAACTTATGTTTGGTTTTCCATATACTGAATTAGAAACAGTGGTAGAGAACCATATTCTTGATGAAGATTTGTTTCTAATGAGTGCATTAAATCCTTGTTATGGAGATATCATTATATATCTTCAAACCAAAACCTTTCATGATTTGATCGATCTAGAATACGATACCAATCTCAACAATACAATATTGTTTTCGACACTCTTTATCGTCATGGTGTCGATTCTATTTTTTGACATTGTAAAACTCATGAAGAAGTCAAAAGACTCTTAAATGATTGTCATGTTGGAGCATGTGGTAGTCATATGTCTAGGTTTACCACAACCCTAAAGATAATTCACACTGGCTATTTTTGTCCCTCACTATTCAAATATTATATCCTTGCAGTTAGAAAATGCCACAATTGCCAAATTTTTGTTCAAAATATGCGGGCACCTCCATCTCCTCTTCACCCAATTATTGATGTCGGTCCCTTTGAAAAATGGGGCATCAATTTCATTACATGTAACCCTTACTCGATCGGTGGGCATGGGATTATTATTCTCGCTATAGATTACTTTACCAAATGGGTCGAGGTGATGCCTACATTCACGGTTGATGGAAAAACCGCAGATGTGTTCATATTCAGTCATGTGATTTCTAGCATTGCTGTCCTTCAAGCTATCGTTTTAGACCATGGTAGCCACTTTTGAAACATTATGATGACCGAACTTTCCACTCAACTTGGCTTACGCCATGATAATTATACACCATATTACCCACAGTCCAATGGCCAAGTTGAGTTTGTTAACAAGGTTTTAACCAACATCATTAAATGGATTGTAGGAAGTCATAATAAAATTTGGAATACCATGATTTTTTTATTCATTATGGGCATACCGTACCTTTGCAAAAAAATCCACATGGTTTACTCCTTTTCAACTCTTTTACAATTTAGAAGTTCTTTTACCAATTTAATGTGAAATACTGTCACTCAAATTAGCCATTGAGTTATTACTAGGTACCTTTGAAGAGGAAACATGCTTCTTATACCTAGCACGGTTAGATGAAACTCGTCACACCGCTACATTAGCCACCGAAAATAATAAAAAGCATGTTAAGGCTCAATATGATCAAAGCGTTAACCCTCATATCTATTTGCAAGGTGACCTAGTTTTAGTATATGATAAAGCTCACGACAAACTAGATGCTAGTAAATTCAAACCAATGTTGCATGGTCCTTACATTGTTAAGCATGTGCTTGCAAAAGGGGCCTATGATCTAGTTGATTATGACGTCATCTCTTTAGATAAACCTAGAAATGGCCTTTATGTCAAGAGATATTATGCATGATCTTTTGTGTGAATATCTTCTTTGTACATTAGTTACATTTTAGAAAAGTATGCCTTAGATTAGTTATTTGGCTTGACGAGTTTTTACTACTTTTGATGCTTATCTTGATTACTCTTGATATTGCAGATGTCGATGTTCCTTCAAACTTACATTGGCTTTACTGATAGTGCCTTTCATAGTACACAGAACATATATTTTGCTGCTTGGGTTATCTTTTCACCCACTGATGAGTTAGTTTCTATTCATGGGATTTTCCTCAGTCAAAAAATGAACAATATTGCAGAATATAGCACGGTCATTGAGCTATTATCTGATGCCATTGAATTTGGCATTCAACGTTTTATTGTTAGGTTAGATTTACAACTCATTGTATTACATGTAAACAATGTTTGTGTTATCAGAAATCCATCTTTGTTAAGAATTCTTTTAAGGGCTTGTCTCTTGGAAAGACAGTTTGATTACATTGAATATCAAGACATTTTAAGAAATTTAAACACATTGGCTGATGCATTAGATAATCAAGTTTTAAATAGAAATTTGTAGCATTAAAAGTAACACAAAACAATATTTAATCCATATTGAATAAGAAACTCAGAGATAGATAGTACTAATATCATTAGGTCAAAAAAGTTGTGTGTCAAAAAATATTACATCATATGTGATCATAGGTTTCAAACACCTTATGATCTAAAGATACTGATACAAAAAAAAATCCAATCTAGATCAACCATCGGCTATCCATGATGATGATCATGGTAGCAGAGTATAACGCGCACCACTCTGTGCAGATATCGCCTGAATGGACCTGGAACCCTAGTCACATGCCTCTGGTAACTGAGAGGAAAATAATCAGTCTCAGTCTCTGGGAAGTGAATGGTCAACCTCTCTAGGTTATGTTCTAGCTCTGCAAGGGCCTCTTATACATCAGTCAGTGGTGGAGCTACTGCGATAATTTTTGCTTCTCATATGTCAAAAAGACGAAGCACTGTTGGTAATGTTGGGCCAACATATGCATTTCAATGTTTTTATCAGTATTGGGCGATAAAAAATAAAATAAAAATTAGATAATAGAAAAAAATAAAAATGATATATTTTACCTAATGCATCCCATTGTGTTCCCGATGGGAGTGATGTGTTAGGTTCGCCCCTGAAATCAACCCCTACATAAGGAAAATCCTCAATCATGAATATTTGGCTCCTTAGCCATATAAAAAACTGAGTATATCGAACCACAGGACCACCATCACCACCATGGTGATCCATCCATGAAACCATCGCAACATGTGTGGTTCCCTTGGTCCCATTGGATCCACTGGTGACAACTGAGGTGCTAGGAGTGGAATCCTCTCCAAAGAGAAAGATATGAGAATGGCTCCATAGTCGAAGATCTTTAGCTTCCCATTATGTGTTCATGTTAGTTGTTCTTCCATGTTGACCAACACTCCTTCATAACATTTGAAAATTTTTCCCCTGGAACACTCAACAATAGTCTACATTTGTGCTTTGGTAGACACATGTGGAGTTGCACTACCACAAAATCACATAACTGTAAAAGAAATCATCTTAAGGTCTAGCCGCCTGATTTTTATGTCGATGCAAAAATCCTTTGGTTGTTAATATTGGGTGAAATATTGTTCCATATAAGAAGCAGTAGTCATTCCCCATGGTTGTGTCCCAACTAAGGATATATCTCCTCCTCTGTAGGGTAATCCGGTGAGGAAATAAATATCCTTTTTCTCGACCACAAGCATGTGATCCTCGATGATGAAGCATTTTTCTTGGATAGCCAAAGCATTCACCAACTAGGACATGAGTTCCACTTGTTCTTTAATTCCTTATATTGCCCAAAATTTATACAAACCACAATTCTTCAACACGCGAAGCATTGTTGGGCTATCCATGGCTTCATTATCATGCAACTCATGCTCTCTTTCTCTCCACTTAAGAATGATTGGTTGCCTACAAACAATCATTTAGAAATATTAGAAAACTTGTGGGAGAAATTGGAGCAATTTTTATAGATAGAAATTTAGTTTTGAAAACTCGACGATGCTTGCATGGTTTTTATTCATACACAGTGCATTTTTCACACAAAATTTATGTATAAAAAATGCGATAGCTTGATGATTTTTTATATTAAAAAATTATTGGGGTGTGCGGTTTCTACCACAAAAAACTGCACACCCCTGAGGGTGGATTATAAAACCTTATTTATCTTAAAAAATGACCTAAAAAATTAAATTGAAAAAGTAAACATATGAAAAGAAAGATAATGAAGAGATGAAATACCTGGAACTAACGGTTTGCGAAATGACTGGTTGGTTCTCCCGATATCTGCTCCAGAAGGTTTATGGTAAAAACTCATTTTCATTGCCTTGAAAATCAAAACGTAAAAAAAATTTGTTCTGACCACTTTTTACAGGTTTTCTTTAATAAAATAATATTATTTTGTTTATTTTTACCTTTAGAAGTTAAATTTTGGATGTTTTTGTCATGACTGAGAGCAGATGATTATAATTTTCTGATTTTTTTTACAGGGAACAGGTTGTGTTTGAAAATGAATCATTCTGACAATGTGTAAAATTTTATCACTTTTTCAGGCTCTCAAAAAATATGAAAAAGTGAAACCTTGGAGTCCTTTTATCCCTTTTCAGACTCTCTAAACATGAAAATATCATCACGCACTTGACAATTATAAATCGTTAAAATAAATGAAAATTCATCTATTCAGTATCAGTTTACCCCTTTTCCAGACTAAACTAGACTAATTACGAAAAAGGTATGTGTTGACTAAGAATGGTCAATAGAGTTCTCTCCTAAATTATTTTATCCTTTTTCGGGTTTGAAAGACTAAAATTATGAAAAAGAGCACTACGAAGTTTACTTGCATTTTTTTTTAACTCCCTAAATCTGAAAAACCTTGAGTTAATCCTATGTTGGACTCGTTAAAACTAAACAATGCAGGACCTATTGATTATAACATGACCTATCCATTCCTTCTTAGGGTTCGTTAAAAATATTGAGATGGAATCATCTGAAGGATGAGCTTACATGACAAGAAAATGTTATCCTCCTCAATCTTGACAAAAATAAAGAGGTACTTTCCAATAATGGTGGGGGAAAAAGTGAGAAAAATAATCCATCTTTTATAGTAGTTTTTAAAAGCAACATGTTGCTCTTGAGCACGACACTTTGTCACATTTGTGTCTGGGTTTGGTAATCCTTTTGTCTTACAGTTAATCAAACCTCATTGAAAGCCTTCAGCCAGTTTTGGGCATTATATTTAAGTCAAAATTTTCCTAGTCATTTACAGTGTCGTTATGTGTTCAAGAGAAAGTATAATTTTAAATTCACCATTCATTGAAAAAATTTGTCTCCATTCGCAGTGACCATCCCTGAGTTAATCCTTGAAAAAAATTTCTTTAAAACTTGACCAAATGGTTTTTTGTCGTAGGCCCTCATGTGATGGATCACTTTTTATCGACATCATCTCATTATCTAGAAATTTTATTTAGAATCCTATCAGTACCTTGGAATATGCATGTCCTAATGGCAGGTTTCTCACCTTCGACGACGGGGTTTCATCATTGGCCTTCAACCAAATGACTCTATGAATGTTCGACTACAAATAATTCATTCACACTTCATAGATTGTACTGAAGTACTTTGAGAGACATTGTCATTACTGGTGGTTTCCCTCACACTTGTTAACAATTTTCATCATTGACTGGTAATCAAGTGGTTTCTACCATGTTAGAATCCGAAACAATCAATCACATGGATAGATTTGTACTAGTTAGAGAAGTGAAAATAAAGACCCTGGATCTAGTTTCAACCATCCAGGCTGCGATGAGTTATGTATTCATAATACAATAGATTTCTTCATAACAAATGGTTGCAACCCTACTATTTCTACTTTTGATGTAATGTTGAAGTCATATATGTAACAAAACATTTAGTTAGTTTTTCTATGAGTATGGGAATGCCTACCTCAGTGACAATTATATATATTTCATTGAATTTTTCTTATAGGTTTTTGACCGGTGTCTCCAATCCAATCCTTGGAATGATAAAGTGCTTTACTCTCTTGAAAAGCTTTCTCAGACTTTTCACATTATGGTGAAATCTGTTACACGTCATTTTTTCATCGTGAAATTTGACTGTCATTATGGATCTATCACCATCCATATTCATGCATTCTTAGAAGTCAAAAAACATCCATGTTCCTGAACCGAGTCTTGGAAAGTGAAAAATCTCTTTAAAAACCCTTAAAAAGTTACTTGTGAGATTTTTGTGGTAATTTCCCATGCATGGGATGATACTTATTCTATTAGCCATGGTGATCACTGCTTTGTTCACCAATAAAAACTACACACCCTTATAAAAGGAAGTAAACGTGAAAAAGTAACTTCTATAAGCCTAGTTGAGAAAATATTCTTCCAACTAGACACCTCTATAATCATGCCAGTTCTAGCTATATCCCTCCACTCATGGAGCTTAACCCTTGGATAAAGGAACCCTAATACCTTCATTGGAAGATCTCATCCCTCTCTTGATGGATCTGAAACCTCCTCAATCTCTCTATAAATTGAGCTGAAGTTTCATGGTTAGGGTAGTTGGTATACCATATAACTGTACATTAAAGATCACACCTTTGTACACAAGAGTTCTTTTAAGATAAATCTATGTTAGTAATTCTAGAGAGGAAGGATTTTCAAACCAAGGAGCACGATTGCGCAGACATACGGGAGAAATTTGTACAACATTAAGGCTCAGGTTGTAAGATTTCTCTTTTTTATTCTTGATAAACATATGGATCTCTTTTTCTCATTGTGTTGTTTTTAAAATCATTGAAACAATGTCAATACTTAGTCTCCTTGATCATTAAGTTGAAATTGTGTTTTTTGTTATTATATACTACAGGTGATTGATCCTTCGCATGTTTGTTATTGCAGGTTCTTTTCAACATTGAAGGATTGCTTTGGAGTGAAAGGAAAAGGTCTACATCGAATGGTGCGTTTAAAGGTAGGAGTATAACCTCTTCATTTCTAAGTTATAATAATCTAAATGCTAACATTTTAGAGAAAGAGGTATTAAAATGATTTTTTGTTTCTATTTATCTATTGGGGTACTAGGGAGATTGCTTTTTTCTGCAAGAGGGATTTATCGAGAAAAAAAAGTATATCACAGTAAAATATTACTCCATACATACCACATCAAAATGGAGTTGTAGTAAGAATGAATAGGATGTTGATGGAAAAGGAAAGAAGCATGTTCAATGGCATTGGATTAGATAAGGAATTATGGGCAGAGGTAGTGGATATTGCATGTTACCTGTTTAACTCATTGGAAGATATGACCGCACATGAGGTATCTAGTATGAAACCCTCTCTTTCACATATGAGGGTATTTTGATGTGATGCATATGTACATGTTCCAAAATATAAAAGAACCAACTTGAATAATAAATTTGAATGGTGCATATTTATTGGCTATAAGGATGCTCTAAAAGGTTATAAGCTTTGGAACCCAGAAATAAGGAAGGTTATTTTTGGTGAAAAAGAAGGTCTCTAAGCAAGACCTAAGTTCAGTCTTGAGGCCAACAAGGTTTCCGCTGTAGTCTAGGACAACGCTGGCATTTTCACCCTACTCAAGGGAGAGAGGAGTCTCACCCAAGGCGTGTCATGACCTTACTGAGATTAGATACTAGATCATTGACATCGAGGAAAGATTACTAACGCAAGTCATCTCTTGTGTGCATACAGAAGAAATTCATATATCTCAACTTTAAGAAGCAATTCATCATTCATCACATATATTCAGAGTATCGAATTACAATTTTAAACTAGACATACATGCACCATAATCAATCAGGCATCAACTAATCCATAATATGCAGCACAACATCAGTCTGATTCCATTAACTTGGATCAAAACAGCATAAACATACTCCGTAGAGTCTAATACATTTTAGTTCAGTACATACGGCTCCATAGATCTATCCCTAGGCTCTCCTCTCTTATAAACTTCTCTCTGATTAACTATCCTCGTAGTCACTTCTTCCTTCTTATTTGTTCCTGTCGATTGACACTATCAGTCTTTGCCCCTTTCCTGCTCATATGTTCCCTTACGTTCCACTACCTTCTGTTTCTTCTTCATCACTGGGATTTCTACTGCTCGTTCATTGTCTCCCATTTTTTCCATTTGTTCCATCATTTATTTATGCTCCGCCACCTGCCTTCTGGTTTTCCGCAACCACAACAACTCCCTACCTACCTTGATTGCAATCTGCAACCTGTCTTCAGGTTCTCCACAACTCCAAAATTGTCTTGTCCAAAACAAAGGCCCAAACAGGTCCTGGCCACATGCTATTGACTCATCCTGAGTCAATATTTTCCTATTTTTATGGCTTTTGGTGGTCCGTTAGCTTCTGATCCCGACATATTTTCCCCTCTTGTTCCATATTTGTGTTTTATTGTTTCGGTTTTCCCTCTTTCGGAAAAGGCCCCAACTCGGGAACCTTGCTCATTACTATTGTCCTAATCTCTATGAAATTAGTTATTTCTCGTTGCCATACATTTATCACAGGCTCTGTCTCAGTGACGACTCTGTTAGTCTGAGTCACGTCCATTACCTGTGGAAATTTGTTGAAAACTTCCTGGAGTTTGGGTTTGGCTTCAGGCGCCAGTTGTCAAATTGCCTCTGCCTTTTGTTTCACAGGTTGTTGTAGGTCCCTAAGAAGTTTCTTTGTCATTACTGAGTGTTCCTCGATGGCCTAAATCTATGTTTCGAGTACATCTTCTTGGTCATATAGCTAAGTGTGGTTGACCGGATTTGTGGTCTCCCTTATTTCAAGGAAGATCTTTTGCAATTTCTCCGAAATGGGCTAAGCCTTCATTGTTAGTGAATTGGAACCCTCATGGAGTTGCTCCAACAAGTTGTATGCTTGCTTGACTATCGTTCCAACTGTGTCCTTCATTCTTTGCATCTCTCTCTGCCATTCCGCTACCTTCTTGGAATACAATGTAGAGGGATCTGGTAACATTGGTCTTGTTGCAAGCACCTATTTCAACCCTTGATTTTCTCGGTCCAGGCTTGCACATGCCATTTTTACCTGAATGGATCTCCTGACCATTGAGCATGATGAAATATCTGAGGGGTGCTGCTATATAGGGTAGGGACTATCAAACAAGGTCTTTAAAGACCTCTATTACGTGATCCAGTTTCTTCTATAGGATATCTTTCTCCCTCTAGAGTTGATTACGCTCATGAGTAAGTGCAATAACTTGGTGTTGTTTCTGCTCGAATTTATATAAGAGGTCGTTGTGCAGAGGTGCTATGAATGGCGACCTTTGGCTCTTCTTGTATTAACATTCCCATGACTATTGGTTGGAATTGGTCTTCTCCTGTGAGATTGACCACTTGCTCGGATCCCATGGTTCAGGCTCTTTTCCCTTTAGGTGTTGGTATTGGGGGTTTCGTTGGCTTATTTTTGTGGAGTGGAGTGATGGTAGCTAGTGAGTGGTAGTGGAATGTGGTATATAGTAATGCAATTAATATGGGGGTGGTGGTGGATGGAGATGAAAAATTCAACATATGAAATTTAGAAAAAGTGGGAAATATAATAGATTTGGTGTTGAGAGTTTCTATTACCTTGTTGAAACCTTTCACCTAGATGTCCAACTGGTCCAGTAGTGGCCGTAGTTGTAATTGGGAGATGCTCTGTGCTATTTCTCTGGGTGTCTCCCCTGTAAGTGCTTTATGGAGCATCACATCAAATGAGTAAACTGAGATCCCGCTTCTAATTTACATTGTCGCTCCTGGCCATGAAGAAACTTCCATATGGAACGCCTCCTCTGTTATCTAGAACTTCAATGACTTCTTATGAAAGGTATTTTCATCAACACAGTCTGGCCGAACATATGTACGGTTATGACACACCCCAAACCAAATCTTAGGGAGTATCTATCTAATAGGCTTCTTGGAACTCTTTGTTGACTTTTAACTACATCTAGCATCTATCGCTACCAGGTTGCAAAAGCTTCTTCGTTTACCTCTTTAGTACTTGGGTCCCCTGATATTTTCCATGGTGTGTACCTCAGTGCCATTGGTGGGTCTTCGGTGATCTCCGCAAGCGGTCTGATTCCTGGTGAACTCCATTTCCACATTGTGAGAGCCATGATTAGATAACCATATATAAATCTTGCGGCGTGCTTGTAGTTGTCCTCGCAAGCCTCAAATAGCTCCTATAATAATAACATTCACTAATTCAGCTGTGCCCCCTATATGCAATGCTCCGCAACTGATATTGTGTCAAGGGTACATTCCCCCTTGGTACAATGCCTCATAATTTTCCCAGTGATCAAGTAGCAAGAAAATTTTACTGCTGGATTGTTGATGAGATCATTTTTTCTCCCTTTCCTCCTCTCCTTGTTTCGTACTTTCTGTAGTAGTCACAATCCCCCACCTTCTTAGCTCTCTTAGAAGTTTTTTGGAAGGTATATGATACATACATTCCTACAGCTGATAAAACTGTGAGTCTGTGTATATCCTCCATGTGAATTGGGATCTCCCTCCCAAGCCATAACAATCCATTCTGAATTATGTTGATTAGGAACTTAGTGCACTCCATTGTCGCTCCCGATGTCTCGAACATTGGAAGGATTCTTAGGTGAAGTATTTTTGACCTCTGGGTGCCTCTGAAGTTTGGGTGCACCCTCACTGCTTTGCCTCCTCCCTAATTCACATGATTTTCAATGTAAACCTACCTTTTCATTGCTGGGAACTAGAATGAGTTCGTGAAGTCAATATCTATCAGCGTGGAATTACCATATCTTCCAATTAGTGACTCCACCCTTTGAATTCTTTCATCGAGCTCGGGCTCAACCACTGAAGTAGTTGCCTTCATCATTTTCTCTCTTCTGCTGTCTACCTGAACTTCTCCTGCTGGTCTATTGTTCTAAACTTCTACTGTTGGAATCGAGCTTATCGTTATAGCCATTTCTTTCTCTAATAACTCATAATTTTTTGGAATTCTGTTTTTTTCTTCCTTCATGCGGGTAAAGTAGGATTATTGGCGCGAATGATGTTGATGCGACACCATAACTAATTAATTCTTGTTGTCTTTCCCCATGGCTATAATTGTGTGATTAGTTACTGGGGTGATGTGGACTTTAATAGTGCTGACGGTGGCTTTGGAAGTTGGGTAGACGTGATGGGAAATAATTGTATCTTAATGTGGAAACTTTACTACAGTATGGGGGTTACTAATTATGGTAGTTATTTTTCAAATTCGAATGGTCTTAAGGACTAAAAATGTTATGATGGCTCATTATGAGTGAATGATGGTTGACACGCTTAGGCTATGTAACATTTTATACTCTCCCCCCAACCACAATTGGTTGCGATGTGGTCTCCACATCGCAAGAGGGTGATTGTTAGTTTTGCGCGACCTTCGGTTTTCTTATTGAGGATTCCTACTCTAGTGGGCTGAAATGATCAAAACATAAGCTATTATATTGCTCATCTCAGTTTCGAGAGATTTATTGACTCTAATATATTGACTTCTCTCGAGTGTGAGAGTTATTAAAATTAAAAGGATTGTGTTGCTTACTCATGATAGGGTTTCAAGTGTGCGCACCATTCACCCATCCTTGAAGTATCTCTCCATCCAGTTGCACTAGTTTGACTGCGCCTGAGTCCCTTATATCTATGACATAATATGGTCCCATCCAGTGCATTCTGAGCTTCCCTGGGAACTTCTCGAATTTTTTTTCATAGATTAGTACTTTTCCACCAATATTAAACATTTTATGCTTGATGTGGCAGTCATTCCAGGCCTTCTGTCACTATTTCTATAATGATTGATGGAAATCTGCCAAAACCTTATCTTCTTCAAGGTCCTGCAACTCATGAAGGTGTGCAAAGATGGAGTCTTCCTCTGTCATGTGTGTTACTGAGTCAATTAAGATTTAATATTCACAGTTATTTTTTAGCTAGTTTGAATATTAACTTTTTTTTTTGCTTCTTAGTTAGAAGAATAAGAGGGTAGGGAGACCCATAAATCTCCTTAATAGGAATAAAATAACTCCAAATGTGAATGGATGTCATCTAAGTAGCTGGTTTAAGCACCCTTATGCATGAATAGGGGATGGAGCATGTGGACTGGGTTAACTTTGACCAAATCAACAGTGCTGGTATGGAGGGAGTGGACATTCATTGAGGGATAGTGCAGTTTTTGAGGGAGATTCCTTTCATGGAAGTAGTTTCTTTAATTAGTAGGGCCCAAAGTGAGGAAGCTCACGAAGCATATAAGGAAGGGTATGGCAGCCATGGAAGCCATGATTGACTATTATTTTGTTTATGGTCTATTACGACTTGTTTCTCTCTTCATAAGTTTAGTGGAGAATTTAGTGTTGTTTAGCACAAGGGTGTTCCCGAGTGGGAATCCCACCTTCATCCTCGGGGACTTCAAGTGCCCACTTAGGAGAATTTATTGGACTACATTTCCATATTTTAGCATCAATCCAAGCTACAACTTTCTTCTACACCATAGTGTCTTCTTAGGGTTGTGTTGTGTTGCAGGGTGCATTAGTGGAGGATTGGAATGGGCCATTTCTGAGCTAGTTTTTCAATGGAGGAAGCATTCCTTTCATTGGGAGGTCATTAAGGATGATCCTTGGGAATTATTTCATAATTTTTCACTACGCCAAGTTATTATCATCCCCTACAACGCAATTTCAGTCTTGGACTGCGTTATTTTAGGGAGGAGTTGCAGGGGTGGTTTTAGTGCACCATTTGGGGAGATATATTTCTAGTGAAGGGATAAAACTTTCACTTGGAGAGTATATTGGGAGAAGAATTAATTCTATGCTACATCAGACCATCCATATCTTCGGGGGCTATTCAGTTGCAGTGAATCTTCAGTCCTAGGGTTGCAGTTCACATTTGTATTTTGGTGTATTTTCTGGAAACCCTCTTAGGTTGTCATGGAAAGGTGATATAGAGCCTTGATATTTATGTATAGCATCTCTTGAGGCATATATCAGTATTTTTTATATTATTGTATTTTTCCAGCTACAGCTATGTCCACTATGACTAAGTTTTAGCATCTCTCTGGAATTTTGTATAGTAGCAACATCTTACTTTTGAGAGGGTTTGATCATTGGAGGCTTGTTTGCTTATGTTATATGATTTGTGCCTTAGTTTATTATGCTTATTTGTTTCTTATATGCTTAATAAAATGGCTCCATATCTGTCTCATATATTTTTACATTGATCTTCACTGCTATTTTCCATTATTGTGTTCAGTATTGTTGCACTCCCAATTTTGGGATATTACAGTGGTATCAGAGCATAATCTTGGCTTAGCCTATGCATTTAAGCCAATATTTCATTAGAAGAAGGAGATCCACTCACAGACAGAGAGAAGAGGTATCTCAAAAGAAGAAACCGAATATATCATTATACAGATGATAAAGAATACAAGGGAAGAACTCCCATATCAGGAGAGGAGGATGACAAGGAGTTCCCTAAGCTTCTTCTTCGAACTATGCAAGATATTGCAAGAGAAATCAAGGATATGAGGATGGATAGGCACAAACAATCCCCTAAAGGGTTTCTATATGGATAATTCTCTAGCATTTCACATCACTGGAATGATCAACCAGTGAATCAGCAGGTTTCCCAACGCTCTAAAATGCCTACATTTTTATCAGTGGGAAATGGAGGGTTTCAAGAATAAGAGACTCTTGAAGATTATTTTCTTGAGTATGAGTCTGAGCCTCAGAGATTCAAAGACCATTTGAGCTTTCATGAGTTTTGTCAGATCAAGGAAAATAGGATACCCCAACATCACAATAGAGGTGGAGGATTCATACAAAACAATGACCTTCACCAGACTATGGGCATATTTTTCATACCCACTTTTGATGGGTCATACAAATGCACTGCCAAATCATGGGTAGAAAATATAGACATATACTTCCATTTGAACCAAGTACCAAAGATGGAAGCCATAAAAATAGTAGTGCCGCACCTTAAGGGTGAGGCACATGATTGGTGGTTTCATGGAATTTCTACATTGGGGCATGCCAATGTGATTGCATATTCATATTTCACCAAGAGGTTGGTGGAGAGGTTTGATCTAAGAGACCCTAAGGCACCTTTCATTGAGCTAGCTAAGATCAAACAATCAGGTAATCTGGAAGCTTACATTTCTGAATTTCTAAAACTTTTTTTTATGGTTCCTAATTTATCTACAGCTAGGAGGGTCTATATGTTTATTGATGGGCTAGAAGAAACTCTACATGGGTTGGTTAAATAAACCAAACCCACTACCCTTCAAGATTCTATTGAAAGTGATATAGATCTACAAGATGCTTTGCAAAGGTAAAAAGAAACATATCAGCAAAATCCCACTTTTCCATCAAAGGGAAAATATGAGAAGGATCATCCTTCAAAGGAGAGCCAAAACAAAGTACCTCTTAGTGATGATGTCCGAAGAGACTTGAGGAGAAGGAATATTTTCTTCACATGCCAAGAATCATGGGCACCCAGACGTAGATGTGCAGCAGGGAAGGCACACTATATAAAGGTATTTTATGATTATGAAGAGGTGGAAGAGGAGGAAACAGAAGGAGGTCACAACACTGGGATAGCATTAGAGGATCCACCACCACCAGGAGGTGGGAAAGGAGCATTTTATCCAATTGGAGGGGCCATTGCATCATTGAGGTGAGTACCCAAGTACTTGACCTTGAGAGTTAGAGGTTCCATTCAAGATCATAGGGTACCATGTTGATTGATAGTGGGGCTACCCACAAATTTATTGATGCCCAATTAGTGTAGAGGAGGGCAATACCCATTGATGACTTTGAGGGGTTTTCATTTTTGGTTCTAGGGGATAGAATTATGCAGTGCATGCATTATGTTCCATCTTCATCTATCACCATGGGGACATATACATTGAATGATCACTTCTTTGTGGTTGAAATAATTGACACCAATGTGAGATTCGGTGTGCAGTGGTTGATTACCTTGGGGAAGGTCACCATAGATTGGGAGACTTTGAAGATGGAGTGGATATATAGAAAGAGTGAAAATAATCATATTATTAGGGGCATGCACACTTATCCCTCTCAGATAGCTTCTACACAGAAAATAGAGTTGGATTTCCGTAGTGGAATCAAGGACCTACTAGTTCAAACAATTATGCAAATGAATTTGGCCCATGATACGTTACCTTCTAGAGGCATTCCACCTCAGAGGCCACGTGATCATGAATTGATGAGAGATGTCTCATAACAGGTTGCACCACTCATAGATCCAGGAGGAGTGGGAACCTTGGTAGGACTTGGCATAACACATAGAGTCTTGGGTAGGCTCAAGGAGGAGGGAGACATTATCCCAATATCAGTATTACCCACTCTCACCCCACATCTTGCGCTAAGAGACAATGTTGCAGGGATGGAGGATGGAACCATCATGGTGCAAGGAGACCACTCCATGGCTTTGGAGACTTAGAAGATACTTCCACTTAGGGATAAATCTTCCACATATGGTAGAGGTTGGTGGTCACTCATGCATACATTGGCCATACTCATCAAGTTTTGGATGGGTGATAGCTTCCCCTGACGAGCTTTGTGAGACACGTCCCACTGGAACCCTATCGAAGGAAGATCACGATGTTAGAGCACCAGATGTAATCATTCTCTCATATCTTAATATACATGACTCTGCTATTGGTTCCATGATTGTGTTTATCCATTATATAATGCAATTTCATTCGTTTCTCTCTGACTGATCGATAGTTATAAAGTGTGAAATATTGCGTTGCATGTTGTCTCTCTTCTTTTCATGTGTACAAGTATCTAGATGCCACAAGCTCATGGATCGTGACCTGTCCAGCTAGGAACGGATGCGCCATTTCTTCTTCGACAATAGCAGCGAAGGAATCACAGTAAGCGATCTATTGCGATTCTATATTTTGTAACTAGGAATCAATAGCTTTGCGTGTTTTGATTGTTGCTAGACCCACTCTAGGGATAGTGGGATCACCTCTATCTGCAGAGGGGATTTACCTCCAAAACAATTTGGAAACTCTGCTGGAGAATCAGTGGGAGTTGGTCCTTCCTCCATTGGGTTGATTTTTTTTTTTTTTTTTTATTAGTCTGCTTTTCTGGTTCACCTTCCTTGGTGTTAAAACCTTGTTCAGCACCCAGACGACCAGATCTAGACTCTGTTTGTCAATCTTCATAAATTTCTAGGGTAAAATTGATTGGAGCGGTTATACCTCTGACAGTCCTGCCAACTGGTGCTAGTTGCTAGTTAGGCACCCGTGCCATTCCCTGTTTGGCACAACTTACAGCCAAACATGCATGCCAACCCTACTTGGTTTTATGGTTTGCCTATTCTTGGACTCTCTGAGCTTGAGTTTTGGTCTTGGTTCATTTTTTCTAACTAATTGAGTGCTTTGAAGTCATTTTTTACTGTGTTTATCCCTTGTCCTCTAGTTGTTTGCCCTTTTCTGTTAGTTTTTCATTTTAACCCTAGGGCTTCTAGGTGTGTCAGTGTGTTGAGCCTCCCGTGGGAGTTTTAGGTCTTTTCTTTCCCAGTTAATTTTGTTTCGGCTTCTTTGCATTCATCTTGCTGAGTCCAATCGAATCATTGCGTTTATTGAGTGATTGTCCTCTATTTCATTTATTTTTTCTTTTTGTTGCTCCAAGCCTAGATCACATGGTTTGTTTGAGTCTCTTTCGGGATTCTTCTTCGCTTTGAGGGATTTCTTCATCGGTTTGAGTCTTGATTGTGCTTGTTTGAGTTGAATGAACTCATTTTGTTTCAGATCTCTCTCTATCATTATCAAGTTGATGTTTTCATTAGTTCTTCATTTATTTAGTGCATTTTCTCTAATATATTGAAAAATACAAAAAAATATTTTGCATTTCGATTAGCATAGTGAAAATTGAAAACTCTTTCGGATCACTAGCATTGTATAATTCTAGAGAAAAATTTTCCAGTTTCATTAGCTTCCATTGCAACTAGTAGTGGATGTTTTTGTGTGTTCATTTCGCTCTCATTTGAAAGATCTCAACTCTCCCGTAGATAGCTCTTCATTGAACGAAATGACATTTTGTGGCATGTAGTTTTCATTTAGAGGTTTTATGAGATCCAACATTCGGTAGGGCCTTGAAATTGAAACATAAATTGAAGATCAACTTTAAAATTTACTGAATTAACCTAAGGCAGCATTGAAACTTAATGGAACATCTAGTAGTCTAAGGTAGAGACGTGTTCCAACATCTTTAAGCCTAGTAGCTATCGCTTGCCATCTGGCTACAAACAGCGCAAGCACGGACTTGTGCTCCCCGTACTGTCATGTATATAAAGGGAGACCCCATTAGGTTGCAAATCCTTTATCCATAGTAAGCTAAGTCTGTTGCCTTTTACCCGTGATACACCAGACACAACATTCGAAGATATTACCTGCACGTATGTTAAGTCCTTGGTTGATTTCTCTTTCATTTTTACCAAGGTGTATATGGAAGTTCACGGATATCTAGTACACCCATTTACCTAGATTACCAGAGCAATCATTTTGATCTTTACTGACTCCCTAAATTTGAAAATATCATCAAGCACTTGCCCTTTCACGCTTGTTTCCAAACTGAAAGTGATAGAGTCATATTTTACTCGTTTCTAGACTCTTA
This sequence comes from Pinus albicaulis, assembly GCA_034641835.2. Classification (NCBI taxonomy): domain Eukaryota; kingdom Viridiplantae; phylum Streptophyta; class Pinopsida; order Pinales; family Pinaceae; genus Pinus; species Pinus albicaulis. The sequence goes on along the minus strand of MU968359.1, from coordinate 67,045,454 downwards.
AAACATGAAACAGTAAAATTTCTAGTTTCAATGTGGTAAAATTAATCACTTACGATCACATGCCCATTTAGAGATTGATTTTTTGGCTTGTTTTTGTTTGCCTTGGTTTTTGCCCGTGTGTCTTTGTTTTTGATCTGTTCCTCTTTTCACTATAGTCACAGTGGCGGAACCATCAATTTTGTCTACTAGTAGTCCTTATACAGATGATTCATTAGAGCTCTCTCAGTCCTATGTTGAGCATCAACAACCCATTGTATCTGAGTTTCCCGATGAGGGACCAGTTATATCTGAACTTCCCTTTGGAGGAATAGTTGAGTTCAATTGGCCCTTGTCCAACACTTGGTTTGGATTTGGAGTTGGGGAACACTTCCCACCTCTTACATTAGGATCACCATTTTTGGCTGTTATCATACCTCCTAGTCCCCGTCGCCTTTTCGAAGATCTTATGGTAGGGTCAGATATGGACTCATCCAGTCCTACTCCTAGTGAGGGAATTCCTACTTCTAGTGAGGGCTACTAGATTTTTCTTGAAGACATCCCTGAACCTTCTATTATGTCTTCACCTAGTCTGTCGCTCCTAGCTGGATATAGGTCTTTAAGTCAGGTCATGGCTGTTATTGCCTCTATGGGAATATCGACTCCGTCCACGGAACCGACCATTCCCTCGTTAGGGATGTTGCCACAAACACCTCTCACAACATCTCCTTTTGTCACATCGACACCTATTAGACCTACTGTCTGCATGGCTGTGTCTACACCTTTTGTCACCACTTAGTCGACTAGGACCTCGTTAGTTCCTAAAGATGTTTATATAGCTTCTTCCATTCCAGAGAACATTTCTCCCGAGGAGTATCGAATGTCTTTACAACCTCCCATCTCCCAGGTTGATTAGTCCTCTCAGGATCTTTATCATCCTTAATTTTCTCATTATGGAGCAGATGGTACCCCGATCCATGCATTTCCATATCAATATGATGAACAGGGAAACCCCATTCAGTTGCCTGCTCCTCAGGCTTATCAGTATATTAATAGTTTTATATCTACCCTGCATGTGCAACCATCTAACCAACAAGGACAACCCTTTTAGGGAAAACCTTTGTTTCAGCAAGGATATGCTTCTGGCCCACAAGGACAACCCTTCTAGGGATAGCCCTCGACCCAAACAGGGTATGCGTATGACCCGCAAGGTCAAATATTACAGGAACAACCTTCAATCCAACAGGGATTATTGTACGGCCTGCAAGGGTAGTCTTACAGTCCTCAAGTTCAACCTCTATAGCCTCACCCTATGGTCCAACCAGGGCAACCTCAAGGACTGGCAGGGCAACTGGTGTATCAACCTCGACCTCCATATGGTCCTCAGGGGAAAATCCATCCCTCTCAACCTTTGGTGCAACCTTAACAGCCTCATTTTCCAATTGGTAAAAACGTTGCACAGCCAGGGCCATCTTATGTTGTTGTCACAGGTTAACTTGGTTATCGGGCACAACCTGGCCCACTCCCGCCATTAGGCCAACCTACTCAGCCGGGGTAACTTGGTGTTCCTCATCAGCTAGGTCAACCTGTTCAACCAGGATAACCTGCACAGCTTTTTAACCCTGCTCAGCCGAAAATCTATTCTATGCCACAGCCGAATCCTCCTGTGCGCCCAACTTATCTGACTCAGCAGGGTCCCACTTACCAACAGCTCGTTCGAACCCAAGGTGGCTACTACCCTCAAGGTCAATATTGACTAGTTTAAAACATGCCTCAAGGTCTTGGTTATTACCCTCAACATCCAGGTTATACTTATACTCTGAAGCAAAATCCTCACACTGCTCAATCGGGGCCCACGTATAATCAGAATCAGTACCCTGGTTATCAACCCTCGTATCTTGGTTTTCAACCACCATATCAACCCAATTATCCAGATTATTCCCCCTATGGTCAGAATCCTTCAGGACAGAACCAATGGGGGTAGAGTTATGCTCAACTAGGATGGAGTACAGGTACAGGTCCTTATCGGGGACCCGACATGCCTTTTAGCCCTCAATTACCTTTTCTCACCACGTTGGAGTTACCGGATGTGTCCAAATTTACCAATGATCCAGTTCTTCATAATCCATATTGGCCTCCAGTTCCGATGAAGGTGCCTAGTGATTGTCCTAAGTTTGCGGGAAAATCTAGAGAAGACCCCCAAGCACACGTAATGACATACCATTTATGGTGCTCTTTGAATTCTTGGGTGGATGACTCGATTCGTCTGCATCTTTTCCAGTGCACTCTCACTGGAGCTGCTACTAAATGGTATATAGAACTGTATCATGGTATTTTTCAAGATTTTAATACTCTAGCTATGGCGTTCCTAACGCATTTCCAGTTACCAGTTCATTACGAATCCGAGATGCATCTCATGACATCTTTGAAATAGGACAAAGCTACTCATATTTCAGATCACATTCATGAATGGAGACATCGTCGTCGTCTAATCAAGTTCGATATTCATGATCTGCTTCTAACTCACTAGTTCAATACCTCTTTTGTCAATAATATTGCACAAGACATTGCTATGGGGGCATGTGTAACCGAGGAACAAGCCATTTCTCGTGCCTAGTACCTCAATTTAGTGTACTCTCAGTCCAGCACATTATACGACATCTTGACTAATGCCCCGTGACTAGGGACCTCTAAAGCACTGGCTACTCCATCAATAGACAGTGTTATTGGTTCCATCTCTCAGAATTTTCACAAGTATTCCAACGGGAAGAAGAAATTGAATTCTTCCAACAATTCTGCTCCTCAGGCTACTCCAGATTCTGGTAAGACCATGGAGGTCAACGCCATCTAGGCCAATCCTGTGGACAAGACTTCCAAATGGAAAAATAAGGGCAAAGGAAAAGCCAAATTTTATGCCCCGAAACCAAAATCATCCAAACCACGTGCTAATGATGGTTCATAGCGAAAACCGAAGTACCCTTGCCTGATTTGTGATGAAGACCACTACACCAAAGATTGTCCTAGGAAATCCGTGGTTAGTCAACTTCTTAAGTGCTCTAAGGGAACTATGGAAATTCTTAAGGAACCTTTTCCATCTCATCAAACTTAGATGTTCGAGCAGCCTTCGCCATCTACACCGTTTGGGTCTCAGGTTTTCATGATGAATGGTGTTGCACCTGTTTCTATAGCCACTCAGTCGAAGAATTATGTCAGGTCACACCAGGCAGCTGGGAAGGAATTTTTTGATGGCCCTCCTCCACCGCCTACCTCTGGTCCTCTTGAGATTGAAAGGCCCATTGCTGAACCCGTTGTATGGCCACCTTCCAAAGGTGTTCTCCGAAATTCTTCCTATAATCCGAATTCCCATGCTTCTCAACAATAAAACATTGTTGAGGATTTGGCACAGGTGCCTTCCACGATGTCCACGTTGGAAGTATTTCAGAGTTTTCCATCTCAACTGAAAGCTTTCTTATCTGTGATCGGCAAAATTGACCCTACCAATTCTAGCCTTCTCACCTTCGATATAGAGAATTTCATCCCCTGATTTCCGCACCAGATTGTGCTTGTTATACAAGTCGGCATTAATGGCCTCAATATTCACAGAGTCATTGTGGACGAAGGTGAATCTACCTGTGTTATGTCATCTGCTTGCTGGAAGGCCATTGGCTCTCCATCCCTCACTTCATCTCCCAATTCCCTTGACAAATTCAATGGAAGGGAATCAAAACCATTGGGTGTTCTCGCGAGTCTACCGATTACATTACAAGGAAAGACTGTCAACGTTGAAGTGGAAGTCGTTGATGCAAAACTCAACTATAATCTTCTACTCAGTCGTAGTTGGACCCATTCCATGTTGTGCCTTCCATCCACCCTCTTTCAACTTTTGAAGTTTCCACATGAGGGCAAGATTATTACTGTCGATTAGTTGTCTTTCTTTACCTCGTCTTCTGAGAACAACGTGCCATATGTGGATCAAATTCCTAATCCCCCTGACAATATAGGACCAGATATTTTCAAGGACCCCATTCTCATGGGTATTTTCCCCATTGCACCACTGAATACCATTCAAGTCAATATGATCTCTAGGTCAAATGGCCTGTGGATCATCCCTTCTCCTGAACAGGTTGCCTCTTTTGGATAATCGATGCCTCTAACCCCGGTTGAAATCAATTATTATGAGATCATTGCCACATCGGATCCTCCTCCCTCTGATAATGCTCCTTTGAGCATGGCTCTTGATTTTTATTCTCAATCCCCTTGGTTTGGTGATGCAGATTCACTTGATCCTTTGAGAGAAGTTTTTCCGTCTGACGAAGCTATCGTGGAGGCTATGTCTCTCAAAGATCTGCCATGGAGCGATGGGCATCATCATTCCTCATTTATGCCCTGCCTGGGGAAAATTTCTAATTTTCTCGAGTGTTTTGCATCTCAGGTTCCCTCTCTGCTACTCCAAATGCCCATATTGACTCATGAAATGTTTTTGGAAGGAAATCGAAGTAATATTACCCAAACGATGCCTATCGACATCTCCATTAAACCGGGGGTTGTCGAGAACATCCATGTGGGAGTCACTTGTTCTCCCAATGAGATTCAAGTGTACACTAGTCTCTCCCATGAATTCTGTGATGTTTTCACATGGTCTTATGAAGAGATGCATGGAATTAATCCCAATATCATCATGCACAAAATTCCCACCTATCCCGGTTTGAAGCTTGTGCTCCAGCGTCTACGTCCAGTGCATCCTTGGAAATCTGCTGCTATAAAAGCTAAAGTTGAGAAACTTATTAAAGCGGGTTTCATATATCTGATCCCTTTGATAGAGTGGGTTCCCAATATTGTCCCTGTGGATAAGAAACAGGGCACAATTCGAGTCTGTGTTGACAATTGAGATATCAATCAGGCTTGCCCTAAGGACAACTATCCCACCCCCTTTATCAATTAGATCATTGACGATTGTGCGGGGAGTAAGATATTTTCCCTTATGGATGAATTTTCAGGTTATAATCAAATCAATATCCTTCCACAGATAAACATAATACCACTTTCATATGTCTGTGGGGAACATTCGCCTATAAGAAGCTCCCTTTCAGCTTGAAAAACACTGGGGCTACCTTCCAGCGTGCCATGTCTTACGCCTTTCATGACATACATAATGTTTTTCAGCCGTACCTAGATGACCTTCCAGATCATTCAGCTCTATGAAAAGACCATATGGAACATCTCCACCAGATTTTTTTCCACTGTAGACGTTACAACATCAGGCTTAATCCTCACAAGTGTGTCTTCTGCATTGACTCTGGTCAAATTTTAGGATTCATTGTCTCTAAGGACGGAATTCACCTTGAACCTCTCAAGGCTCAGGTTATTTTTAATATCCCCTCCCCATCCTCATTGCATCAACATTAGATTCTTCAAGGGAAAGCGAATTTATTACGTTGTTTTATCCCGAACTATGCAGAGGTGGCCAAAGGGTTTACGCGACTTCTAAAACAAGATGTCCCTTTCTGTTGAGACGAGATTTCTCAAAAATATTTCGATAACCTTAAGACGTTGCTTGTCAACACTTCATTAATCCGTCCTCCAAATTATCATCACGACTTTACCCTCTATTTGTCTGCCACATTCAATACGATTGCCATGGTTCTGGTACAGGATGACGATGACGGTAACGAACATGTTGTTTATTATCTGTATCAAAACCTCCTCGACACTAAAAAAAATTATGCACACATCGAGAAGTTGGTGTTGGCCATGGTCCAGGTCATTCAGTTGTTTCTCCATTACATCCTGTTATGTATGGTAACCAATTGCAACCCCATGAATTACATCTTGTCTCGACAATTGCTGGGGGGGAAGTACTCAAAGTGGATTGTGATCCTCCAAGAGTTTGATTTGGAGTTCACTACTGCCAAATCGAAGAAGTCACTGGTTTTTGATGATCTCATTTGTTCTCTCCCTACCGAATCTGTTCCGTCCCAATCCGAGGATTATATCCTTGACGAAACTATCTTCTTAATCAACACTCTCAATCCATGGTACAGTGATATCATCATGTACCTCCAGACATCAACCTTCCGATCCGAGTTAATGAAGTATGCTCGATGCCACGTTTTACATCAGTCGCAACCATATCACATTGTCGGATATACCCTATATCATGTTGGAGTCAATTCCATACTCCGCTAGTGTTTGACCTTAGAAGAGGCTGAGAAAGTTCTGAATGACTGTCACAGTGGCGCCTGTGGTAGTCACATGTTCGGTTATGTTACCGCACAGAAGATCCTTTGTGCGAGCTATTTCTGGCCATCTATATTTAAAGACTATATTGTTACAGTACGAAAGTGTCACGCGTGCCAGATCTTCCAACGCAAGATGCGTGCGTCGCCTCTCCCATTACTTCCTGTCATTACCATGGACCCTTTTGCCAAATGGGGCATTGATTTTATGATTTGTAACCCTCACTCGGCTAGGGTGAATGCTTATATCATCGTTGCTATAGATTATTTCACCAAGTGGGCCGAAGCGATGCCTACACTAGCTGCAGACAGTAAGACAGCTGTACAGTTCATTTTCAACCATGTGATCACTTGTTTTGGCATTCCTCAAGCCATCGTCACTGATCATGGCTCTCATTTTTCAGGACTACATGATGGAAGAGCTGAAATCTAGGTTGGGCTTGCGTCACAATAGCTCAATGCCATATTACCCTCAGGAAAATGGCCAGGTTGAAGCCGTGAGAAAGGTGCTTGTCACGATGCTTCAACGAACAATTGGTATACACAAATCGAGTTGGCATCTCCAGTTTTTTTCAGCTCTTTGGGCCTACCGAACGTCAGTGAAGAGTGCGACTGGATTCACACCATTTCAGTTGGTGTATGGTCTGGAAGCTACTCTTTCGGTTGAATGTGAGATCCCTTCACTAAAATTGGCTGTGGAATTATTGCCCAATATTTCACTGGAGGAATAACGTCTCCTATATCTTGAGATATTGGACGAAACTTGTCGCTTGGCTACTTTGGTTATCGTGGCTGATTAGGAGCTCAAATCTGAGCTTGGGAAAAAGCTCAAAAATAAAAGTGCTCAAATTGACTTGAAACTTGAGTCACTAGATAGGCCTTAGCAATACGATCCCAATGCCGCAAACGACACTGAAAACCGATATCGTATGAGAAAGATATTCAAGTTTGAAATTTCTCAATTTCAGGTAAAAAGTCAGTTTGACTTGGTTTGACCTTGATTAAAAAGAATATTAAAAAAGGAATATTCCTTGGGAATATTCCCTAGAATATTCCAGATGGGCCAATCGAGTGGCGCCAAGTGTCATTCATTTATTTGATGTTAAATCGACTTTTGTATTGGCGGGCCAATAGGAGGCCGCTAAGTGGCCCTAAATTCAGAAATTTTGGCGTATTAAAACATTATTGCAATTCCTTGGTTTGAACATGGGACCTCATCCCCACAAGCGCTAAGCCTTAACATTGTCCCACGGTCTTTGGTTTTGATATATAAACCTCAAAAAGTATATTTGAATTTCAAATTAAATTGGGCGGGCCCGTAAGGGGGCCAGCCCCCTATGAAACATGACTACAGGTGGAGATCCAAAGGCTAAGGTAGTTGGTGGTTGTATATAATAGTGTGGTTTATTAAATGTTTTCACATGTTTTGGTGGTGGAAGATTCGTCTAAACCTTTATGTCACGGTTGTTAAAACTGTTAATTCAAACATTTTCCGTCGGTGGTTAGGGGTCTATGTGACCACATCCAGATACCATTAAATGCAATAGTTAACTTAACACCAGTTTTGGGGTAGAGCCACCAAATTTGGTGCAATTTACCAAATTTAACTCTAGTCTACTGCAGTTGGCCCACAATTAGTGGGATTTTTGCTTAATATTCGGCAAAAAATTCAGTTGGTGATATCTTTCTGATGGGAGATCCTTTCTGAGCGATTTTTTATTTTTTATTTTGGGTCTCTTCGACCTTTTGGACTCATTGGCACAGGTTTCACAGCCAACAGAGGTCGTTTGTAGGTGTTTTTGCTTTGGGGAAGTTCTAGGAGCCACTAGGGCCTTATCAGTTTGGGAGCTGCATTGGGATGTGTGCAGCCATTGAATGTGAAACGAAGGTCATTTATGACTTTATTCAGTGTTTTGAGTCCATTTATACAGCTCTTTTTTCCTGTTGAGGCATTCTTCACCTCGAATTTCTTCAGGGAAGCTTTCAAGGACACGAGGGCCATTCCAGTGCTTGAGCTATTTGGGAGTTGTATTCATCTGTTTTTGGTGATTCAAAAGCCTACTTCTGTTGTCTTCGACATTATAAGTCCATTGGTAGAGGTTTTAGAACCATTGGAGGTCATATTTACCTCGAATTTATTCATATAATTTTAAAAGGTCATCACGGCCATTTGAAGAAAGTACTATTTAAGGTACAATTTCACTGTTTAGTGCTTGGGGAAGAGCATTCTTAGCTATTTCCTATCTTATGATTTAGGTTTTACAGTTAGATTTTCTGTTAGAGGCACTTATTTACTTGTATGAGCATTTTCATCTTTCTTAATATAAGAGGACAAGCCCATTTTGGGAGGCTTGGTCCAGCAGATGTAGCCCAGGAGGGGTGAAGTGCTTCATCATATTTGTGTAATTATTTGAGAATATATCATGTTAAAAAAATATGATATAATGTGTTAAAAAACAAATTTAAGTAACTTGCCTTCACACATAAACACCTAAACAACTGCTCAAACTTATTTGTTTTATTCCACAAGACATCAAGCTTCAAGCATGAGTATTTTAATAGTTAATCTTGGAGTTTTTTGCACATTTAAAATTATTGAAAATGGATACCTTGCACCCTTTATTCATGTACTTTCCATTTTCAAATCAGAGGCACAGAAAAAGTAGGTCAAATCTCACTTTGATCAAATAGTTTCTCTGCGCTCTTTTATCGAAGGGGACCTCGTCCTCTTGTATGATCAAGCTCATGACAAGCTTGGGGCAGGAAAATTCCAACCTATGTGGCATGGGCCCGATATCATTAAACATGTATTGAAAAATGGGGCTTATGAGCTGATCGATTATGAAGGTCTTCCTTTGGCGCAACCCAGAAATGGGTTGTACCTAAAGAAATATTATGCTTGAAACATTCTTGTGTAGTATATGTACATAGGTGATTTTAAATTGTTGTGCATGTGTGGTGTGGTGTGATTTGTAAGTGTTTTTCTGCTTATTGGGTCTTCTTGATTGTGAATATGTCTATTACTCCTTATGTTGGTTTTGTGGATGGTGCCTCCCGCAGTACCAGGAACCTGTCTTCGGCAGCCTGGGTAATTTACGAACCTGCTGGTGAGTTGGTTAATTTACAAGGTGTTTGTCTATGGCCTACTACAAATAATGTTGCGGAATATAGTGCCATTTTGGAATTATTAAACAACGTTGTTAACCTTGGTATTCACACGTTACTTGTACATCTGGACTCACAGCTTGTGGTTTTACAACTCAATGGTCATTATTCAGTTAGAAACCCATGCATTTTAAGATTGTATCTATGTATTTGTTTACTTGAAAGAAATTTTGATTACATCACATATCAACATATACCCAGATGAATGAATACACTAACATATGCAACAGCGAACATGGTATTAGATAGACATTTACGTAATTTGTAAAAACATCATCATATGTAAGTAAGATCCATGTAGAATATATATATATATATATATATATATATATAGTGTTTGCAACGTGTGCATCATATAAAACCAAAAAATATACATGTTTTTTTTAGTTACATCTGGAGATGACATGTCTCTCAAAAATATGCAAATAAAAAGCCTCAGTGACTAATCGTCATGGTGCTCATGGTAGCACATCACTTCCCGCACCAACTACCTTAATAAGCGGCAGAGACGACTTGGAACCCCTACGGTATGCCTCTGATAAGCTAAGGTAACATCAGCTAAACAAGCATAATCTGGAACCCCATGAAAAATCCCCTCTAGGTTCTGTACAAGCTCATCCCCCTCGCCCCCATCACCTTGAGGGTCATAAGTGAGAGGGGTCCTCCTCGCTATTGGTGAAATTCCGGTAGGCCTCTCTGGGCGAACATCTACATACATATAGTATTAGCTATTAGAACATGCATGTATACCAAAAAATCATAAAACTCATAAAATTAAAAAGACTCTTACCAAGCTCCTCGTCCCAATTCTCTCCCTCCGAGAGTGGGAGTTCTGGGTCTCTAGTAAAATCTGTGCTGACATAGAGTCAGTCCTCCACGACGATGAGTTGTCGTTGGAGACGCCAAAAGAACTTAGGCCTCCAAGACATCTCCTGGCCGCCCCCTTCCCTCGGCATCAGTGCCGCCCATTAAGCCATCCATGGCTCCCTCAGTGATGGATCTGGGACTATGGCCTCTTGGCGCTAGAGGATAGGTAGTCGTTCTAGGAAGAACGACACCAAAATCGATCCATATCCAAACTGTTTCAGTTTGCTCTGTTTGCATTTTGTGAGTTGCTGCTTGATATTCATTGTTACAGCCTCCTCCCAGTTCAAAATGGCGGGGCTCATGCACACCGAAGAAAGAAACAGTTGCATCTTGGTGGCTTCGTACGGTGCCTGCAATCTCGCAGCCCACGTAATGGTGTGTTGCACTACTCTGAGTACTAGATCGGGGACAATCTGAATTTCTACTTTGCCACTCCCTGTTCCCTTTTGTGCTCCTGGGCACACCCTGTTCATGACCATTGTCATGTTCTCTCCAGAAGTCCGTGTACTAGTCAAAATAGGAACTGCATCTCTGCGTGATAGTCTGGTGATGAAATATACATTTGACACTTTGAGTTCAAGTTCCTGATCTCGAAGTTTGAAATTATCCTGATCCTCATCCCAGATATTGATAAGATATTGTAGTAATTCAGGTTGGGCCCAGAGACACGGTGTCATAAGGAATTTCTTGAGCCTAAAATTATTGAGAGAACTCATACATTGTTCATTCTCCATTGCCTACTCATCTTCTTCACTGTGCTCTATGTCCTTCCATTCAATTACCATTTTTTCTTTGTACTTGCATAAATTTGATCATAAACACATTGCAAGATCCCTTGGGTACTTAAAAAAACAATTCATTGGTGGTATTTTTGTTAAATTTAAATATAATTTTGGGTTTCACGATTGGCATGGCTATTTTGATAACAGTCACGCCACCTGGCGTGGCCCCTATGTGAAAAAGGGTCGGCTGGCGCAGGTCCGTGCCTGAAACCCCCGCTAACCGCGGAGGCCCTAATTTTGCAATTCCTCCCCTCAAGGATGCCAAATGACAATCAAAAGATATGAAATATGACTTAAAAGATGGCTAATTGAAGCAGCTCTTACCTGAAAAAGACAAAATCTCGATTAGTCCACTGGATTGTTCACAATTGTCGCCTCAAGATCGCAAAGGAAATGACTCACTATCGCTCTGCAAAGAGGTAAAAAGGTGAAAAGTGAATAAGTTTCTACTATTTGTAATATTTATAACTTTTCAAATCAAAATTAGGTTTTAAGACCCTTTTTTCTGATATTTTATTATATTTTTGTCGAAAAATGGGTTTTACACTTACTTTTTGTGTAGCGACATGTTTTCACGCTATTAGGACAAAGACACGAGTTGTATTTTATACTTTTTTGAACTCGTTAAAAAAATGAAAAATTCACTATTGAAGTCACCTTTCAGCTCTTTTCTAACTCTCTAAAACTGAAAATATTGTTGAGTCGCTTGTCATTTTGAGCTCGTTAAATTGGCTGCGAAACGACATCTACCCAATGTACGTTTACCCATTTTTCGGGCTGGGATAGATTATTTACGAAAAAGGAATACCCTAGCCTATCGCAACTAGGAGGTTCTCCCAGACACAGTTTTCTACCTTCTCATATATGTGGGACTATCTACGAAAAGGGATTTCTGGATTTTTCTTTTCCGCTGTCTTTTCAAACTCTCTAAACATGAAAATACATCGAGTTCTTCCTTTGTCAGACTCATTAAAAACTAATGACATCGGACTCCGTCGTAATGACGTTACTTGAGTTCCTCCTTCCTATGGCTCGTTAAATTTACTAGGTTGGATTTGTCCGAAGGAAAAACTTACATCACAAGCATATGCTATCCCCTTCAAGCTTGTTTCCAAAAATAATTGGGGTACTCGCTAGAAATGGTGGGGGGAAAATGGAACCAGTATCATAATCGTGTCGGTAGTATGTTGCTCTTGAACATGACACTTGTCTGCATTCGTGTCAGGTTGGGGACATCTCATATCATTATCTGCTTGCCTTCATGGGTTTGGGTAATCTCTTTTGACTGCTCAGCTGCTCTTTGCCACATCTCCATGACCTCAGATCCCTTGATGTCAAATACTGCCAAATCCAATGTCGTGCCGCCAATATGTTCAAGAGAAGTTGACCTCTGCAGTTTTCAACCTCCCTCTGATTCTCTGTTTGTCTTGATTCACAAACTTCATGTTCCTCTGTCTCATGTTGATGATGTGGGTAAAGTTATGGCCCACCTTCAATCAAGGTCACTTCCTATCGAATTTAGATCATTCTCCAGGAAGTTGGTCTAGAGACTCCCTTCAGGTGCCTTGGAGCATGCATGACTCAATGGCAGGTTCTTCACATTCGACGCTAGGTTTTCATTATTGGCCTTCGATCGGATGGTTCTATGGATGTTTGACGCTAGCTCACTGTTCACATTCCTTGGATTGTACCTCTTGTACCTTGAGGGCCATCTTCATTATTGTTGGATTCTCTCACGTCTGTTAATGACTTTCATTATTGGCTGGTAATCAGACGATGTTCTTGCATGTTTGACTTCAGCTCACATATTCACATGCTCGAACTTGTACTCTATTCGGGTCGAGATGGAGCGCAAGACCTTGGATTTTGTTTGATAAACATCTAGGCTGCAGATTCTTTGTGGATTATTATGATTTATTACATGACTCTTTGATTGGATGGCTGCGACCATACCTAAGTCTACATGTTGATCCTTATTTGCTAGATGGCTGCATCCATACCTTAGATCCTAGTTTTTGTACACTCTATTATGGATGGCTGCGCCCATAGCACATATCATGTATCAAAGATATCAGTTTTATTTATATTCGTAGGTCTTACAATGACATTGTTTTCAGTTGGACACGTTCTCATGAAGTGTTTCACCCCTCCCTTTCTCTCGGACCTCATTCTTTAGGGGGAATTTGTTACACAACATTTTATCACTGTCCCTGCAATCCCTTGTCCCGCACATTGGAGGATTATTCTCGTGACCTATGAACAGTAAAATGTCCTAAAATCACATTGATGGTATCCTCCTGAATAAGGGCAAGAATTCTCCTGAAGAAAATTTCCTTTGAAAAACCCTAAAAACCATGTTTTAGCATTGGCCGAGTAGCCAATTCATCCCTCGCGCCAATGGGGAAAATGTACACTAGTGGGCGCACCAGCTGGCACTCTGTCCCTGTGTTGTGCCCACACTAAGCCTATTAAGGAATGTTTTTTAACAATAGAAGGTGAAAGTTTGATTCTAACAAATTCAGAACGGATCATCAAAAAGGGTTAGTTGTTTGCTTCTGGATCTCCCTGATTAGGAAGTGGTTTTCCACCTCTCATGGGACTTTCCTAAGAGATAGGACTCTGCCCCATAATTATAGGGAGCCTAACCTCTCCTTCTCCCTCTATAAAAGCATGCCTTCTCCATTTTCTAGCTAGCTGAACTTTTGGGAAGGAAATTGTAGCTGAGTGACAATCAAGAGTAGAGCTAGGGAGAACCCTGTGAGAGAGAGTTCTGTCAAACCCCTGATGAGCTTTGTGAGACACGTCCCGCTGGAACCTTGACGAAGGAAGATCACGACGTTAGAGCACCGGTTGTAATCGTTCTCTCGTATATTAATATACATGACTCTGCTATTGGTTCCATGATTTTGTTTGTCCATTATATAATGCAATTTCATTCGTTCATCTCTCACTGATCGATACTTATAAAGTGTGAAATATTGCATTGCATGTTGTCTCTCTTCTTTGCATGTGTACAGGTATCTGGATGCCACAAGCTCACGGATCGTGACCTATCTAGCTAGGAACAGAAGTGCCATTTCTTCTTCGACAACAGTAGCAAAGGAATCACGGTAAGTAATCTATCTCGATTCTATCTTTTGTAACTATGAATCAATAGCTTTGCGTGTTTCGATTGTTGCTAGACCCACTCTAGGGATAGTGGGATCGCCTCTGTCTGCAGAGGGGATTTACCTCCATAACTCCTGGTATGTGAATTTGGCATGGGAGATTTCAAAGAAGGGGGAAAATACATGACAGGTGCTTTACATGGTATATTAGCAGCGCTGTTATTAGGGATTATAGATCCTTATTGGAGATCCCAGTTGTTGGTGGAATACTCCAAGGATCTATTTGCATGCAAGACTTAATGGCTAGTATTTAGATGGGAGATATATAGTGAGATACGGGGTCATCCATTATCAGAGTATGATCTTCTTTACAAGATATTCTAAGCTCAAGGATAGGATACTACGTGCAGCACAGGAGGATTTTCTCTCCAGCCACATTGATTTCATGAGGGAATATCATACTATTATGGACGGATTCACCTGGAAGGGCTACAAAAAGGAGATACATCAGCATATTAGGAGATGTATGGAATGTTTGGAGATTGAGGGAGGACATAAATCTTTTATAGATTTATCACAACCACTTATTTTCTCATTGGAAATGAGAGGAGACCCATCCATGAGACACTTCACTAGCTTGATCAAGGTATATGGCAAGGATTATGTTTTTGTGCATAATGATATACTATATGAGTATTTTCATTCCTTTACCATTCATGTACAACTCGTTTCTCCAAGAGGGAGCACTCTTGCTTATAAAATTCATGGTCTACTTGGAGCCATGAGCAGTGATGAGCATGGCCACTCCCTAGGAGATTTTAGGGAGATGATATATTATTCAGGGTGTACTCCATTGGCACCAAAAATTATTGAGCTTGTCCAAGCATGTGAGAGGTTTGTGACAGAAACAAATTGGTGGGGAAACCACTTATTATATCATATTATGAGGCAGTCAGGAGACATACTGCGCTAGTTCCACATGTGGGACTATGATCCTCCGCCAGTCTTTCAATGGTAGCTTGTGTGTCCTTGATTGTGATCCCATATAATGATTATGTTCTTATCATTGTTGTGGGAAAGATTAGAGGGATGAAACATGGATTGGATGTTCCCATTGGGAGTGAGATTCTCCATATTTCTTATGCTCCATGCTTCATGGAGAACATTGGGCAACACATGCTTACTACATTAGACCTCTTGTTTCATTATGGGATGAATCATTTGGTTAACTTGAGAACTTGGGAGGAGCATTTCATGGATGGATTGATTGGGGGACACTTGGTTCATGAGGAGATCTTATCACATGGAGGTGCCACAAGGTAAGGAGGAGAAGAGTTTCAACACTCACTTTTATAGTTTCTTGAGGACAAGCAACATTTGGGAGGGGAGGACTGTAATATTCTGAATTAGCTTTCAGCTAGTTGAAATATTAAATTTTGTTTTTTCTTTTTAGTTAGAAGAATAAGAGAGTAGGGAAACCCATAAATATCCTTAGTAGGAATAAAATCACTCCAAATGTGAATGGATGTCATCTAAGTAGTTGGTTTAAGCACCCTTATGTGTGACTAGGGGATGGAGCATGTGGACTAGGTCAACTTTGACCAAATCAACAACGCTGGTATGGAGGGAGTGAAGATTCATTGAAGGGCAATGCAATTTCGGAGGGAGATTCCTTACATGGAAATAGTGGCTTTAATGAGTGGGGCCCAGGGTGAGGATTCTCACCAAGCATATAAGGAAGGGGATGGCAGCCATGTAAGGCATGATCGATTATTATTTTGTTTATGGTCTATTATAACATGTTTCTCTCTTCAGTTGTTTAGCAGAGGCTGTATTGTTCTTTAGCACAAGGGTTTTCTCGAGTGGGAATCCCAGCTTCATCCTCAGGGTACTTCGAGTTCCCACTCAGGAGAATTTATTGGGCTACATTTTTACATTTTGGCATCAGGCCAAGCTAGAAAATTCTTATACAACACAGTTTCTGCTTAGGGTTGTGCTGTGTTGCAGGGTGCAACAATGGAGGATTGGATTGGGCCATTTCTGAGCTAGTTTTTCATTGGAGGAAGAATTCCTTTCATTGGGAGGTCATTAAGGAGGGAATTTTCACATTATTGCAACATTTGGCACCATGCCAAGTTATTGTCATCCCTTGCAATGTAGTTTCAGTCTTAGATTATGTTATTTTAGGGAGGAGTTGCAGGGGTGCTTTCAGTGCACCATTTGGGGAGACAAATTTCTAGTGAAGGGATCAACCTTTCATTTCAAGAGTATATTTGTAGAAGACTTCATTATATGCTACATCAGATCAGCCATATCTTCCTAGCTATTCATTTTTAGTGAATCTTCAGCCCTAGGGTTGCAGTTCACATTTTTATTTTGGTGTATTTTCTAGAAACCCTCTTGGGTTGTTATAGATAGGTGATATAGAGCCTTGATATTTATGTCTAGCATCTCTTGAGGCATATATCAGTATTTTTTACATTATTGTATGTTTCCCGTTGTAGCTATGTCCACTATGACTGCGTTGTAGCAGCTCTCTGACATTTTTTATAGTAGCAACATCTCACTTTTGAGAGGGTTTGATCATTAGAGGCTTGTTTTATTATGCTATATGTTTTGTGCCTCAATTTAAAATGATAATTTATTGCTGATATGATTAATAAAATGGAAATGTCTCCATTTTGGTCTCATATATTTTTACATTGATCTTCACTGCTATTTTCCATTATTGTGTTCAATATTGCTGCTCTCCCAATTTTTGGATATTACCTAAGAGGCTTGGTATCATAAACTCAGCTGGTATTATTGCCTCTTTCCCATAAACCAAATGGAATGGAGTTTGATTATGCAGTATTTTTATGGTTGTCCTGTATGCCCACAACGTGGCTGGTATTATTCCATCCCAGTCATCACGGTTAGTGTTGCATATCTTTATTAGCCCTTTCTCCTGGATTTTGTTGAAAGCCTCGACGGTTTCGTTCGCCTGAGGGTGGTACGGGTTGCTCTTATGGTGTTGTATCATAAAATTATCCATCATTGATTTAATTGTAGAATTAATGAAATTCATACCTTGATCACTCATTAGGATCCTTGGACAGTTGAACCTACTAATGATGTTCTCAAAAATAAATCTGGTTGTTGTACCTATTGTACAGTCTGTCACTGGTGCCGCCTCTTCCCATCTTGTGAGGTAGTCAGTTGCAGTGATTATATATCTTTCCTATGAGTATTGGGATATTGGTGAAATTGGTCCTATGAAGTCGACTTCCGATTTCTCAAATGTCTACATAGACCTTACAAGTTGTAGGGGAAACTCATCATGGTGTGATGGTCGCCTTATTCTTTGACATACATCACATTTATTCACATATTATTTGTTGTCTTTGTGCACGGTGGACCACCATAATCCTGCATGTAGTATTTTTCATGCGGTGGGTTTTCCACCAACATGGCCTCCCGCAACTCTGTTGTGATGCTCCCACAAGATGTTTGCACTTTCGTGATCTAAGACACATCTTCATAGGATATGATCCAGGCCCATTTTATACAACTTCCCTACTATGAGTTGATACTCGACTGCTTTAACTACTAGGTGTATTATTTTGGTTATTGTGTATTCTGATGGGCATTGCCTTGTGGCCAAGTATGTTACTATCTATTCTAGATAATATGGGATGGATTCTACGTAGAAAATATCATCATCTGGAAATTGGTCATCAAGTGGTCCCCCATTTTATCTGTTTTCCAATTTTGAAAAATGGTCGAGACCAAAATTTAGCCTCCGTGGTTTGAATATTACTTCAAAAGTGAATTCTTGGAATAGTAGGAGCCATATGTAGATTCCGCCCTCCAGTACAAGTTTGTTTACCAGGTATTTCAGTGCCGAGTGATCTGTGAAAAACTTAAATGTCCCTCCCAATAAGTAGTGGCGAAATTTTTGTAGAGAGTATACCATAGCAAGAGCCTCTCTCTCCATTGTTTTGTAATTTCTTTCTATTTTTGATAGCTTTCTGCTTGTGAAGTATACTGGGTGATCTATGGAGGTTTGTCCTGGCTGAGTTAGCACTACTCCCAATGCAATAATTGAAGCATCGATGTGGACATGGAACTGTTTATTCCAACTCGTATGGGTCAAAATGGGTGCAAATGCTACTCTCTCTTTCAACGTCCCCAATGCCTTAGTGCATTCATAATTCCATATGAATTGTTCTGACTTCAGCAACAAATTTTCTAGTGATGCTATGATTTTTGCATAGTTTCAGATGAACCTCCTGTAGTATCTTATGTGTCCAAGTAGTGACCTCAACTATTTTACATTATTTGGTGCATCCATGTTCAGAATTATCGCCACCTTCATGGGCTCCACACATATTCCTTTCTTGCAGATGATATGTCCCAAAAGCATTCCGAAGGGTACTACAAAGGTGTACTTTTTGAGATTCAGGGAAATTTGAAGCTGGCTAAAACTATAAAAAATTATCCTCAGTAGATTTTCATGGTTCTTTAGTAATTTGTACACCATCCAATCATTCATGTATAATTCTATAAACTTATGGATATAGTCTTTGAATGTTGCTATTACTATCCATGAAAACATAGCTGGTGAATTCTTTAGCCCAAAAGGAATGACATGATAGGCATATGATCCCCATTTTGTTGTGAAAGTAGTTTTTCTTTTATCCTCTTCTGCTATTTGCACATTATGATATCCTGAGAAGCCATCTGTGAACTGGTATGATTCATTTTCCGCTACATTTTTTAGAACTTCGTCACTAAATGGAGTTGGAAACGGATCGTGAATACATGCATTATTTAGACTTATGTAGTCCACACATACTCTAATTTATGATTTCTCCTTTTTATTTTGTATCACTATTAGGTTGACCCATTCTGCTTCTTCAACTGGAAAAAATCAAGCCTGCATTCAACATTTTTTCTATCTCTACCTTAACCTTTTCTTTTACTCTCAGATTCAGGTGGTAAGGTATATGATTTAATGGCCTCTCATCCAATTTTAGGACTATCTGCATCTCCCCCAGATATCCTTTGATTCCTTTGAGCTTTTCCACTAAAGATGGAAATAGGTCTTCATACTCCTGTAGTAGGTCAAATATTTCTTTTGTGGTTTCTTCATCCCAATAATCTTCGATGGATGCAATATTTTATTTCTCTATGCTTCCAATGTTATTCTTATTTGTATTTAGGGGTAACAAGTGTAATCCCTGAGTATTTGGTTCCTCTTTTATTTCCTATTCAACTTCCTTTTCTTCAAAGTATAGATGTCGAAGATTTTCTAAATCATTTTCGTCTATCTCTCGATATATTCTTTTACATGCTACTAATTCCCTGGATTTCTTCTTTGATAAGGATATTCTTCATCTTCCTCAAGCTTTGGGAAGAAAAATATTCTTTTAATTTCTTGTAGGGTATCTGTAAATTGGTCTATGTATCCCTTGAAAGAAAAACATTGCGTAAATTTCACCGCAGCGGTTTCTCAAGTGCTTGTTCCTCTCTTCTTCTCTTCTGTCAGGTACCAAGCTTGCATAATGGTGTCCAGTGAATGTATGAAGTTTTGTGCCCATAAATATTTTGGATATTCCTCTTTCCTCTACTTATACTCGCAACTATTTAGATGTACTAAGGGATCAAAATTACCTCAGTACCTTTCTCCCAGTTGCAGTCTCAAAGCCGCATGATATATTGTTCTTAATTCTATAGCAATATCTTACCATATTGAGAGAGAGAGAGAGTTACGATGGGTTTCCCACCACCTTGCTGAAGTGGGTTGCAGTGCTATGTCCATGAGAGGTACTCTATGCTCTACTGGAAACTTGTCTTCTAATTTGGTAATAAATGTATTTATATCTTGCATATTTGAAATATTTGGGTATTCTCTTACCTCTGTACCAATCCAGTTGACTCCACGGACGTTGGCGCATCTTCTGGTGTTCATTTCATATCCTCCCTGCTACTAATCATCCCAAGCCACTTATGATCCTACGTCAGAACTATGAACACTTCTCCAGCTTATTGTTCCTCTTGTTGTAGGATTAATGTAATCTTTTCTTTTTCCTATAGTCATCTGGTAGAGTTGATATAGAATCTCTGCATCTTCTCTGTTGTCAATAGTTTCTTTGTATTGGGGTCCTTGATATGGATCCAATGGCTGAACGACTCTGACCTCACCATATTCAAATTTCATCAATTCCTTTTTTAATTCTATGATTACGTAATTTTCAAAGGCACAATCTATTCCTAGCAAGGCAGGATAAGGATCCTTGTCACCCATGATATCTATTACTTCAAAGTCCATATAGGTTTGTACTCCCGCAACATCAACCTCAACTTCTTCCAGCATTCCTATTGGTACAATGCAGTATTGATTTTCTATTCTTAGCTATATTGGTGAGTATGAAAGATTCGGTTTTCCTAGTGCTTCCCATGTCTTTCTAGGTAGAGTATTGACATCTTATCCAAGATCTAGCATTGCTTCTCTCATTTGGAATCCCGCAACTTAAGTGTTTGTGTGGAACTATTTTTGAGTCCTTCTCTTATTTCTTTTTACTCTTCTTATATATTTTTTAGCTTTGTTACCTGAGTCTCCATGTCATGCTCCTCCTTGCACAACCATTTCTATATTTCACTTTAATTTTTCCAGCATCTATCCATTGTTTACAATTTTCAGGAATAGTTGGAACCACTCTTCTATAGGTGTCCTTGTAGGGACTATCTTTCCTCCTTCAGTAGGTGATTGTGGAAGCTCCATATTATGATGTCTTCCTATCTGTGAGAATTTTTCTACTACTTCTTTAAAGTACTGCTTCTGTCGATCTAGGCTGAAAGCATTCTTCCGGGATGCATGTCTGACTAGCTTTATCCGGTCCATTTCTCATGAATCATCTCCTATTTTCTTCCCTCATCGTGTCACTATAGCTACACTTTGCACAGTTTAAGGCTCTACTATCCTTGGTTTTGTATTAACCAAGTTAGCTCCTCTTTGTCTGGCTCTCTCTTCCCACCTCTTAATCAGCTCTGGGTAGTCTTCAATAGCATGTGCATTTACTCTGCATTGAGAGCACCATGGTCTCTTGGGTAGCAGAAATTCTCTTGCTACCTGACCTTCCTGATCATAGTTATAACACCTTACCGGTCTTCTTCCTTCAGTTCTACTACCTCTCATTCCTTCCCCTCCTCGTCCCATTAGAGTCTCATTTAATCTATAGGATGGCCTATCCAATCATTCTACCAATGCATCAAGGGCTCTGCATTGCTCCGTATAATGAGTTGTAGAGGCACAAAATTTGCAATAAACATTGTTTGGAAAATTTGAGTATTTTTTCGGAATTGGACACAGACGTGGAGGATGACCAATACATTTTCATATTTTGTAGCATTCTAATTTTGTTTGATTCTTTTTATTGGGGAACCTCGGGAAGTGGGGTTGCATTTGGTATATCCCTTGAGTGTTTATCTACACAACTCCACCGACTAGTGGGGCCCCTTGTGTTATGTCTGCCAAAGTCTGAACATTTCCTCCTCGTAACCTTGGAAATTCTGTGGTTACGTGTCCTTCTATCAAGCAATGTGTAAACCACACATTGGGCCTTGCGGGTCATACTGGCTGAATATATTTCAGTTTTTTAGTCAAACTAGCTATTTTATGTTGTAGTCCTAGTATGGATGGATCTTGCACCGCTGCTCCCCCTATGAACTCCTATGGGTATCCAGCCATTGCATCTATTTTCATTTCTTGCTCTAGTGCATCTTGAAGGGTATCAATCTTTTTTTGTGTCAACGATGTCCTTGTCAACGGTAGGAATGATTTAATGAAATAGTCCCGCTGGTGATTTGGATCGATTAGGTAACTTAGCTTTCCAATCACATCTTTGAATCTTCTCATCAAATCCCAGTCCATTTCTCTTTCACGTTGTTTTATTTCCCATAGCTCAGAAAATCCTTGTTGATTTGTCTGAGGCTTGAATTCTTGGAAGAATTCCCTCTTAGAATCATCTATCGTTGGGTTATGGCGCACTTCTGACCATTTTATGAACCAACACAAAGTTGTTTCCCTTAATTTGGTTTTAAATAAAATTAAATTGACTACATCTGGTGTCTGTCGATCTCTCCAAATTTCTTCGCAGAGATACCGGTGTTTTTCTACATCGTCATTACCTTTTCCAAAGAATTTTGGGTATCGGGTGAATGATCCTACCATCTTTCCTTATGTTGGTGGTACTAAAATAAAATCTCGGCTTCCCGGCTGAGAGATTCCACTACCAGAATTTTTGCTAGTAGATATATGTACTGTGGATTTAGTACTACTAAACTTTCTAAAATCTTGTAACTTTATCAAGAACTTATTAGGTGGATGATAGAGTACCAGGGGAAGGTTAGGACTAGTGCTACTTGAAAATTGGGGAATAGGATTACCTTGCATTATGGTTGTCGGCCTCTCTTGAAATATTTGTTTCATCGCAACATGCAGCTCGACATCAGGCTCGTCCTCGGGGCATGAGTCCTCCTCACTGGACTTCTCTCCCTTCTCTCTTTGAGCTAGGCTCCTATAAAATTTCCTAAGCTCCTTAATGGACCCTTCCATTCCTTGGGGTCCCACCTGACCTTATTTTTCTTCTATCATCTGAGGCACCTTTTCCTTGTTCTATCAATTCTTCTCCTACTTCTCAAATTCTCGTATCGTCCTTTCTCGTTGTTGTATCTTAAAAGGAAATTCCTCAGTTGTGAAAAGAATAAGTGCTTAAGACATTTTAAAAGTGTGTCACATAAATTATTTTATCATGAGGTCTTTGTTCTATCCCTCTGGAGACTAGTTTTCTAAAACCCTTAATGATCTAGAATAATAAAATATTTCATAATGCCATTCATTGCTAATATATGAATGAAAATAAGAACTGCAGGTGAAAATCAAAGTAATATGATATAAACACAGAATCTACCACTTTTAAGTTTCAGAGGAAATTCATGGAGAGAGAGGAAACTCAAAATAATATGTTGTAAACAAAAAATATATTACCTTAAAGTTTCATCAGGAGTTTCTGAAGAGAGGGGAAACTCAAAATAATATGTTGCAAACACTGAATCTATTACTTTTAAGTTTCATAGAGAATTTGTGAAGCGAGAAGAGATGGATTGAAGGAGCACAAATTAAGTTTATTTAACTCTTACTCACAAATGTAATTAGGAGACCGACTACTACATTACTTCACTTCAAAAGAAGAAGGGACACAAAATGGCACAAGGAATATTAATCACCATCAACAGTTGCAGGAAACTTACTTCTTATTTTATTTACCCATTAGAAAAAGAAGTACAAAATGTAATACCCCTAAGGTCCAGAACTCATAACCCCTTTCTTTCCTTCTCTCTTGCTTAAATACATCAAAAACAGTTTGTAACCGCTCAAGCTTCTTGAAACTCCTAAACTGCCTAAACTATTAAACTACATATTACATTGCAATTGAGGACACCATTGTAGCTTCGATTTTAAAAAAGAAAACAAAATACACTTGGAATATAATCCTTTTGTTGAGTCTGATTTGTTGCTGGTGTGTCTCCTTCTGTTTCGACTGTGATGTCCTAACAGTGTACATAAATGCATCTCCACCCGACTTTGCCCATGATTTTGCGTTTCGAATGATGTCATCATGTCACCTACTACCTGAATCTGCCTCTTCTATACATGCCTTCCGTGTTTAGTCTTCTCTTATGCTTTGCTCTGCATCGAGTCACTTACCCAAGTCTCTCTGCCCCCATTCAGACTTTCTTCCATTATCAAGGCGTTTCATCGACTTTACGTTAAAACCCCTTTTTCACCTCCTATGTGATTTAACATTGGAAAGGCTTTACATTTGGATTTGAAATCCTTTGCAATTTGAATCTAGAGCTACATCGCATCCAAGCTCTTGTTGCATGTCACGGGATTTAGTTCTTAGCGCTAACAAGTTTCCCTTTAACATATGCAATATGTGATCACATCACATTGCAAGCCGA
Organism: Pinus albicaulis; assembly: GCA_034641835.2. Taxonomy (NCBI): domain Eukaryota; kingdom Viridiplantae; phylum Streptophyta; class Pinopsida; order Pinales; family Pinaceae; genus Pinus; species Pinus albicaulis. The sequence continues at coordinate 67,021,313 of MU968359.1, read as the reverse complement.
ACTTCTTATCACATCACAAAACAAATAACTTGCGACGTATTAACATGTAAATGTAAGGATATCTGATTGCAATGTGTAGTATGTGGATGGCTCCCATGCCGGACTTTAAAATCTCTAGAATTTAGCTTTGAAACTCCACCGTGTCCACTTCTCTTTATCGAACTTCGTAAGTTTTAGACTATATAAATTTTGCAATACTTTTGATTTTTTGATTTTGCAAATCGCAATGAACTCCCCATCGCAACCTGCAACTTTTAACATCTAATAATAAACTTATCCTATGCAATCTGCGATGTGTGGTATGCGGGCCAGCTCCATGTCATCATGCCATGTCACCTTTCCACGTCATCATAAATTACTTGCGATCTATGGGGTTGAGGCCACGTCATCTACCACGTCAGCTTGCCACATCATCGCCATGTCACTATCTGCACTTTTCATTTTGCAGTTTTTGTGACTTATCACATCACAAATTAAACAGTTTAATTTGAAATTTCTTATCATATAAATGTAAAACTCATCGATATGCGATATGTCATTGGGTGCAACTTAAGTTTCACTATTGATATTGCCCAGATCTAACGATATTCACTACCCCTTTACTGATCTTCTTCACATCACAAATAAAATAGCTTACCATGTGGTGGCTTTAAACATAAACAATAAAATTGCTGAAGTGCTAAATACCACTGGATTTGTGATTTAATCTCTGTTGTTTATATATGCCCAAATCCAATGGTCCTCGTTGTATCTTTACTCCAGTTTTAGGACTTTTCTTCTTTGGTTGTGCCCATTCGTTTCTTTCCTGTTGTTCATAGAACACTTGAATCGTTCATGACTTTTCCCACATTCACAACTTGCCCCGCTTACCGTTCACGACTATGCCCATCATGTTCATAACTATGCCTTTGTTTTTTTTCTGCCTTTGCCTTTTCGTTGCCTTTTCTCCTTTGATTCTAAAGTTTATCCTCTATGCTCCGTTCGGCTGTGTTGATGGTATAATGCTACCCCTTGATTTTGGTTCTAGTGCACATGTGATGATGAATCCTCATTGCGCTTGTGGTTATCCTTTTGAGTGTATTGTAGGTTTTCTTGAAATTTCAACAACTGTTCCTAAATAACCTTGAATTGCTCATAACCTATCTTGAATTTTAGCTAAGTCAAATTAGGATGCAAAATCTAGCTCCAATTGGGGACAACACTTTGGTAACAAAGTGTTGAGAACTTGTAGATCAGTAGCCTTTATTTGGCATGGATTGAAAGAGCACTTGTAGATCAATAGCCTTTATTGGGCATGGAGTCAAAGAGAACTTGTAGATCAACAGAATTTATTGGCCATGGATTCAATCCAAAATGGGAGATGACCCAGTATGAAAACCTCTAGAAACTTGCTACACTTTGGACTCCTTCCTTTATTCTTAAACTGGAAATACCGAAATGAAAATACTACAACTAAAAATGCTCAAATTATGAGCTTATTTATGCACAAATCCTATCTATATACATGGATGAACTTAATTACATGAATTCAACCTTCCAATGGAACCAACCAAACATCTGTGTGCTAGAATTAATTTCCTCGTACTGTGGAATTTTGAAAATAAAAACAGGGATGTACAATGAAATTTTTCAAGATATAGAGCTTTGCATATAAACATGCATAAATTCTTGTTGCTGACAAAAGAAAGTTTCCATATAGTCTGCTACTGGATCATAGAACTGATGAGACCAATTTTCTCCTACCTCCTTTTCCTGAACATTTTGCTGATGTAGAATTCTTTGAATAGGGTAGCTTCCTTCGATGTTAGAATCCTCAATTTGAGGTTGCACGTGAGAATATTGATTGTTGTTTTATGTTGATAACTATTTAGGCCAGAGAGATAAATCTAAGGTTTTTTCCTCATAATGTTTATGTTCTTCATATAATTCCAATTCCTGAAAAAATTATTCCCCCTCCTGCAAACACACTTGAGAAGCTCCATTAGTTTCTCCTTTATTCACAAAATCATTAAAATTATGAAAATTGCAATGATCTTCCAGGATTTCAGTGTGTAGTTCAGTTGTTGCAACGAATTTCTGACCAAAATCTTCAGAATACTTGAATTCTTATGTTTCAGCAGTACAAGAATCCCCTGACCCCTTTTTAAAATCCTTACTCATCTCTGAATTTTCATTTTCTTGTAAATAAATTCCAATTTTTTCTTGACAGGCCTCTTGTCTTCAACAAAAAATGTTCTTTCAACATGATAGGAGAAATTTCTACAAGACCACACATTATCTTCAATTTCATGTGCATAAAGAAACATCAGCTCTATATTGCAAGGCCTTCTCTCCTTGAGATAAAAATCCAAGACAACAGAAAAAGCCCTCAAATAGTAAAAAATAATAGCAAATTCAGGAGGCCGAATCTCTTCTGGCATGGTGAAATAAATTTTTTGAAACCTCCTATTAAACTCAGTGATTGATTCATTGCTCTGCCTTTGGATAGAATATAATTCCAAAATGTTTTTTTCATATGACTTACGCTCGCTCCGATATCTAAGAAATATATCTTGAAAACCTTGACAGGAGCTAATTGAAATTTCTTCCAAACACTGGAACCATTGCTAAGCACCCTACTCTAATGAATGACCAAAAAATCCTTAAAGCCACATTGTAATATTCCAAAATTTATTGGAATATTAAAGTTATGTCTTGTCACTTAGATAGGTGAATAAGTGGGTAGGGAGACCCAAAAATCTCTTTATGAAGAAAAGAATCACTTCTAATATGAAATTGGATCATCTTTTCAGCTTAATAAATCACCCTAAGGTGTGAACAGGGGCTGGAGCACATAGACTGGGTCAACTTTGACCAAATCAACAACGTTGTCATGTAGGAGTGGCATTCATTATGGGACTACACAGTTTTGTGTGGAGACTCCATGCATGGAATTAGTTCCTTTACTGAGTGGGGGCAAGGTTGAGGAAGCTCACCACTTATATAAGGAAGAGGATGACAGCCACAGTTATGCATGTTTATGTATTTGATTTTTGAATATATGGTTTGTTTAGACATATAGCTTTCTTGAGTTGTTTAGCTAATATTGCAGTTTTGTTTAGCATAGGGTGTTCCTAATCAGGAATCCCACCTCTTTCCTTGATAAGCCTCTAGGAAGAGAATTTCAATATCATTCCACAATCAGGAATTAGGCCAAAGCTTCAGTCTCATATACAATGTAGTTCTGTTTAGAGTTGTTTTGTGTTGCAGGGGTGTAGCAGTGGAGAAGAGATCTCCAATTTCTGAGCTAGTTTTCCATTAGAGGTTTCATCCTTTAATTCAAAAGCTTATGAGGAAGTTATCAGGGCTTCATATCATATTTTGGCACTAGAGAAAGTAGCAGTCATCAGCTACAGCATAGTTTCCCTCAAGGATTGCATTATTTTAGAGAGCAGTTGCAGCAGTGGGTTTATTTCCCTATTTCGAGTGTTTTGGTTTCCTGTGTGGGGATCAGCCCTTCATTTAGGAGATCTATTGGAGGAATATCAGCCATATTTTATATCAAATCAGACATCTCCCATTAGTGATTCAGTTGTAGATATTATTCAGCCCTAGGGCCAAATTTGCTATATTTTTTATAGTGTGCATTTCCGAAAACCTTTTATGGGTTGTCCTGGAAATATGTTTTGGAGAATGGATCTCTAGTCTTAGAATTTTTGGAGAATTATATCAGAAATAATGCATTTTTATATATTTTAGTTGCTATGCTCTCATAGACAACGCATTTTTTTGCATTCTTGTATTTCATGTATTAATAACATTTTAGATCTAGGTGTATGCTTTCATGGGAGGCTTGTTTTCCCAACTTGAGTGATATTTTCGTCAAGATCTTGTACATGTTTTGTTGTCATAATCATAAAGGAATGGATCTAATGTTGTCTCATGCTTTGATATATTGATATTTCTGCATATTTCTAGTTTTATGCATTGTACTCCTACTTTTCCCATTTGGGAATATTACAATGGTATCAGAGCATAATATTGGATCAGCCTATGTACTTCAACCATTATTTCATCTAATGAGGCCTCTCATAGAAAGGAGAAGATCTACAAAAGAGATGAAGGAAAAACTCCATTCTCAGGTAAAATGGAAGGGAAGAAGTTCTCAAGAATTCTTCTTCAAACTATGCAGGGCATTAATAGAGACATCAAAGAGATGAGGATGGAGAGATATATAGATTCTCCAAGAGAGCTTATACATGAAGAAAGCTCCAGATTTTCACATTATTGGTGTGAGCATTCAGCTACACCATCAGATCTACAATTTGGTACCATGCCTACATTCTTGGCAAGAGAAGAAGAGGAAGGAGAAACACCAAAGGAGGAGACTCTTGGTGACTATCTCCAAGAATATGAATCTTAGTATAGAAGATTCAAAGAGCATCTCAAATTCCAAGGGTTTTGTCAAATCAAAGAAGATAGAAGACCAAATAACCACAATAGAAGAAGAGGGTGCGTACATGACACTTTGGGTAGATTCTTTATACCTACTTTTGATGGGTCACCCAAGAGCACAACCAAGGCTTGGGTAAAGAAGATAGACACATATTTTCAGATGCATCATGTTTCATAAGAGGAAGCAATTAGAGTAGCAACACTGCATCTTGAAGTTAAGGCTTATTCCTGGTGGTTTTATGAATCTTATTCATTAAAAAATGCAAATATATCTACTTATGCAAAGTTCACTACAAGGTTAGTGAAAAGATTTGATCTAAAGTATTCTGAAATTTCCTTGGAAGAGCTAACCAAGCCCAAGAAATTATAACCTTTGCATGAGTTGGAAGGATCCATAAAACTAAATCCATTTCAGAACATTGTTGAGGGGGTTAAATATCTGCAACATATTTTTCCAAGGGAAAAAGCCCCACTTCGGCAAGAAATTTTTTCTCAAGAAGAAGACATGAGGATTCCTCTTTTAGAAGGAGACAAGACAAAGGATTTCTTACTGATGAGGTATTATCCATTGATGAGGAGAAGGAAGAGGAAGAGATGGAAATATCCTCTAGTGTTGTGACATCAGGAGGATATATACTTCTATTTGGAGATGGAGATGAATAAATTTCTTCGACTAGAAGAGATCTTGTATCTTTGCAATAAGTTCCAAAGGGTCTTACATATGAAGATCAGGAGAAACATGCATCTATGTTGATAGGAAATGAGAAAAAACAATGGAGGAAGTGTGTTCCAACATTGAATACAGTCTTGGGGACACACACTCTGATAGATCATTCCCTTGTGATCAAGACTATTGCAGGATGATGATTTGTGCAGTGAGGGTAGGGAAAAATCAACCCACTGACATATACAACCTACTCTAGGCCTTGATGTTTCATCACATGGAGGCACTCCACCAGGGATACCCCATGATTGGAAGATGATCAAAGAGTTCTCTCAACATAGTGCATCATTGATATATTTGGCTAAGGAACCTTAAGAGGAGCTAGCACAACACAAAGAACCTTTGATGGGTTGAAAGGAGCGATGAGAAATTTTCTGATATGGTCGACATTACCATCTCCCACTCAGCTATTTACGCTGAAAAATGATGATTAAAAAATATGTGATGGCATGAGCATGGTGTGAAAGTGCTACTCCATAGCTTTGGAGCAGTAAATTATACCTCCACACATGAGGAATATTTTTGAATTTGAAAATAGGTTATTGACACTCTTGTATGCACTGGCCAAACTAGGGAATTTTTGGATGGACCATACCTTCCAAGAGGAGGATGACCTCCATTTACTTCATTCTTGTCTTAAGAAATATCAGCTGCAATGGAGGAAGAAAAAGTGGGGTAGCATTACTCCAACATGTGACTTTGGATTGAGCATGTCAAAAGGGAGAGCTATGATATGACAGGTGCTTCATTTCAGAATTTAACAACACTGTCATTGTTGGTGTTATCAAGCAGTAATTTCTCCAGGTTCAAGAGAAATATTTTGAGGTAACCACAAACCTACTTTGGAAATTTAGGATCTAGCCTTCCTAAATTTCAGAGAGGGCTCTCTCTTTATGATTTAACTTTTTTTTTGTTTAATGTTTTATGCTAGTTATGATATTTCATTTTGGTTTTGGTTTTGAAATGTTTGGTGGAAAATAATATTACTTGAAGACAAATTAAATAGGGATCTACTAGTCCATTGGGATATGGAGTCAAAGTCTAGCAAGCAGAACTAGAAGGCAAGGCCAAGAGGATGCTAATGTATTCAGGTCAAGGTAGATAACCCTCAGAGATTTGGATAGATGGTTTTGATGAGATGGTTTTTTTCAGGATAAAGGGCATTGAAAAATCCTTTGATCTAGAAAAAAAGGAAGGAGGTAGGGGTCAAATGGGACTAGGAGCAATTAAGAATTCCTAAATTTAGAAATCAGAAGAAAACATTTAAATGATTAAGTAGTTAAGACAGGGAGTTCTAACACTAGTCTTGAAGTAATACTCCTATTTAATCATTAATATTGAACAACATATATGAAATGTATGTAACTCTGAAAGGAAAAAATGACAATAATAAATGTACTTCACTCTTCAACTTATCGCATGAATCTTGAATTATGAAGCCCAATTGGCTATTTTCTAGACTGCTACTTTGAAATCAACACATGTGAGCCTCCAATGTACTAGAAACATGTCTATAATGTTCTTAGCAATTTTATTCCACACAAAATACTTCAAAGAGTGAAGTATTTATACAAATTCTAAACTAAAATAACTTGAAAAATATCAAGATTGGTTTACAAAATATCTCAAACTGTTTTACATAAATAGACCTTAATAAAAGGACACTAAAAAATAATGAACCTATTTGGAACTATACTCATGGATATATGATGAATAAGAAGATAATTCGAATTTTATCTCAACTCTTAGTTGATGATGAGGCATCCAAGTCACTAACTGTTTCCTTTCTTTATGCATTCTGCTCCAGCAATTCTGCAAACTTGGGGTCCAATGATACCTTTTTATTTCTAAATCCAAAATATATATGTAACAAGTGAAAGAGGTTATTGTAGAGTAATATGTTGGTGAGATAAACCTCTCTCATTTTCTTAAATTTCTGCTCTAGCTGTTCACAATAGGCTCTGCAAAAAGATGTGTAAAATAGAGTTTTATAGAGCCTGAAAAATAGGTTGTAAATATGTGCATGTATCTTGCATTCTGTAATATTTGTGCACAAAGTGAGGTAGGTTTTGGTAGATGAGTCTCGTAGGAACACAAAACTCTTTTAGTTTGGTAAGATGTATTTCAGATTGGACACAATCTTCTCTGCAAAATGATGACTTAAACATGAATTTTTTGCAAAAATGTTCCTTCTTGTTATGTTTTCATCTTTTCACCTTTTTGTTCTTTTAACTGTTTTACTTTCACTTTGGATAAAATTTGTTTTTGTTGGTGAAATTATTTTCATCTCTGTTAACCATTACTGACTTTGTTTTTACTTTCACTACTTTACCTTGACTACTCTGTAACTTTGTTTTTACTTTCACTCTGACTTTTACCTGATACACTTTAACTCTGATGCTCTTTGACTGTTTTTTTTCACTGTCATTGTGAATTCTGATTTCAATTTTACCATTCACTGTGCATATTTCATCATTCTGATCTCTTTCTAACTTGATTTTATTCTTTCTTTGTATACAAACTGTTTGTTGAATGCATCTTTTGAATTAAAATTCGAGAAATTGGAGCAAACAATTTTGTCAACTACTATTGAAACTGTTGGCCCAATTTCTTATTCTGATAATAACCTGCAAAAATCAAACAAATTTTTAACGAAATCCAGGTCTGCAGGGAGGTGATTGAAGGATTTTGAAAGACTTGTGGAATGAGATTTGTCTATGGATGTTTAACTCTGTTTTTTAGGCATTTTGGGTAACTACTACAAGATTAGACTATTTGCATGAGTTTTTTTACTTCAACAGAGATGAAACTGTGCAATTTAGGCTAAGGATATTTTCAAGTGATATCTTTTCTCAATTTAGGCTTTTGAGATATGTAAAATGGCTTAAGACAAAAAAACGGGTTTTCTAAATAATCTGGACTATAAAAATGAAGTTTCAGGAGATTTGTAAGTCTGCAAACCTTTTCTTGCTTCTACAATTGATATTCAGGGATTTTAAGTAGATAAATTGAGGAAATTTGTTTTAGAAAGAGTTTTTATAAACACAGTCATTTCTAGGAAAAACTTTGTGAGGGTTTGTGTTGTTTTTGGTACTTTCTGGGAAAATTATGTGGACAATTTCTTTATTTGAAGTTTAGTTAGTTCAGCTGAAGGCTTAAAATATGAATTTGCAGGTTGGAATGCTGAAAAATACCTTAACTACAGGTACTTTGACGGTCGGAAGGGTTTTCAGATGCTTCTGTGGTCAAATTTGAGCTTTATTTCAATTTTTCGGAGCCGGGAAAGCCTTTCTGGTCTTCAAATAGGGTATTTGCTACGAAAACTTGATTTTTAAGGCACGAAATCGACAAACAGAGGTTTAAAACAGAGTTTGGGAAGCTTAACAGGGCTAGGCGGAGTTCTTTTAACAGTCAGAAAGCAAATAAATATGTAAAATAACATATCCAAAGGTTTAATATTGGATATAATTCATTTCAAGACATATTAAATGCGGGTCTAATCATCAGCGGGAATTTGTTTTGATTCTCGAATGCGAAAAACAGAAGTTGTTTTCGCGTTGGTCTCAGGTTGTAAGTGGTTTTTCGAAAATCAAACACGATCGAATAATATGGTGCTATGTTGCATTGGGTGGTTTCATAAAACAACTCATTTCGCGCGATTTCGGATCGGAGCGCAAAACAAATCGTGTGTCGTTGGATCTAAAAAGTGGGGGCGAACAATCGGGATGTGATAGGAAGGTGTGGGGAAAAGGTTATGGTGGGGCTCGGGCGGCTTTATACGATGGCACATTATAAATATAACAAAACCTTTGTAAAAATAGACTTTATAACCAAGGTTTTAATATATGGAATGGTTTATCTATAAGCGGGTATAATGAAAAAGGTTTTATTGAGCGATGTTATATATATAAACAAAGTTCATATATATGGTAAAAGAGCGCATGAGGTGATTTTTAACATAGGTTAGGATATGGTAAAGCTTATAATGATAATAAGCTTTTTATAGTGGCGCGGATGAAAAAACTTTAGGATAAATGATATAAGAGAGTTGATGTGGTAAAGCTATATTTTTTCGATAACTTTATTTATATATATATTTTTATTATATATTTATAGACCATGGAGGGGTCCAATAACTGTATGGGGCGGGATTATTTGAATATTGATAGTTTTATGCCAAAGGGATATCTTTGGGATTTATTTTTCACATGTGGGTAATTACTTTGGCATAAAAGCTTGTAGTAGTGGGTTTTTAGGGATAATTAGATAAAAGGGGTTATAATAATAGGATAAGGTTTATTTATAGGGATTTAATAAATAAATTAGAAGGTGATATGACTGAGGACAATGAAAAAATGCCAAAATATAATTATATGACTAAGTAAAGTGATAATGTGAAATCCAAGCTTTATCATTTAAAATTTGACCACTTTGACCTAGACTATAATATTTTTGGAGAGTTTTTATGTTTTGATGAATGAAGGAAATTAATTAAAAAGGGATTTTTCTTTTTCATTAAGTAAAAGGTCTTTACTTATGAATTTTTAAAGGAAAATGGATGAATGTAGTGTAAATGATGACAGTTAGGGATTAACATAGAAATTCAACACCGTTAACTTAATAATCATTGAGCCTTAGGTCCAGTCCCAATAGAAACTTTGAGCCTCCTTCACTGAAAGTCTAGAATGTAGAATAACTATAGGGAAGGGAAATTAGTGATTTTTTCCTGGTGAAAAAGTATTTACATGATTCTCCCACTTCTTTCTAACATTTTTTCTTCCTTTTTGCAGGTGCATTTGAGCTAGCAACCTTGAAACATTTTATTCTTTTGAAAGTAGTAAAAACTAAATAAATATACCATATATCGTCCGAGGGCTCAGATTAAACTAATGAACTCCTCTTTATTCTCTACCTATCTATTGATTAGTCAAGATTAAACTGTCTGACTAATCTTTATTCACTATTCTACAATAATAAAATTGAAACATGACAAGTCAAGATTAAGCAGTTCAACTCATCATGGATTATGGCATTTATTATAACTCTGCCATAATCATCAGTAATAAAGTAAAAAGTAGTGGCATTTGGACTTGCACACTTTCATGTTTTATTTCTTTCTTCTTTGGGGTATATTATTTTTTCTAAGTCCTTTGATTTTTCTTTTAGGACTTTACCCTCTTTTTGCTTTTGTATTTTATTTTTTATTTTTTTACAAAATATGGGAAAAAAACTTGCAGAAAGCAAGGTATGTACATATTTTTACAAGACTATCAAAAGCAAATTCCAAATTATGAATTGTATATTTATAGGACCCTAACAGTTGAGAAGCCTAGATCCATATTGGGAGTCCCAAATATTGGTGGAATATTCCAAGAACCTCTTCACATGTAAGGTTCTTGATGGGAAAATGATAGATGGGAGGTATAGAGTGGTTGATGGAGTCATTTATTTCCATGATCCGATCTACTTGAATAAAGACTCCAAGCTCAAGAAGGAGATTCTACATGCATCATATGAGGCACTCTTTTCAGGGCATGTAGATTCCATTGAGTCTTATCGCATCATCATGGAGGGATTCTATTGGGAGGATCTCAAAGAATATGTGCACCAAAATATCAAGAGATATGTATCTTGTTTGATGTTTGAGGAGGAAAGAAACCACCTTGTAAGGCTGTTTCAGTCACTTCCCCTTTTGAGAAAGAGATGGGAAGGTTCATCTAAGGACCTCTTCACGAACTTGTCTACAATACATGGTAAAGATTGTGTTTTGATGCTTATTGATCAAATAACAATGTATGTACATTATTTTACCATATATTTTCAGTACATTTTTCCACAAGAGAGCAAGCCTCTATTTGGATTTCATGGTCCTTTTGGGACTACATTTAGTGATGAGGATGACCACTTTATAGAGGAATATGGGAAAGACATGTTTTTCTTGGCCCATATTCAATTAAAACCTAATTTCCTTCACTATTTTCAAGCTTTTGAGAAGCTTATGACAGCAAGTAAGTGGTTGGATGGCCACTTATCATATGATGTTTTGAGACAGATACATGCAGAACATTGTTGGTCTCACTTGATGGATTATTGTCACCATCTAGCATGTTATATGACACATAGTCCATTTTCCTTTTGGAGCCCTTATGGTGATGAAATTATATTCACTATATGTGGGATGGATTGGGCAAGAGATTTTCCTAGAACCAAAGAGTGGTATCATAAGATTCCAAGTACCTTTTGGCTTCTTGACGGCTGTATTATTGAATCCCAAGATCATCAACTCCATATTTATCATAACTGGAGAGAGAGACAGCATGAGTTGAATAACTTTATCTCTCATTTTTAGCCATATAACCCCTATACATTATAGAAGCGGGGGATTGGTGATTGTTTCTATGAGCTACCAAGGATGGCTCGCTTTGTTTGGATGATAGCATGGAGATTGGAGTTTCTCATTGGGATTGAGGCACCCAACATTTACCATTCCTCATGCCTTGAGGAGGCCAATGGAAAACTTATAACTCTTTCCATATATCTCCCACTTCTTCATGATGATAGCTATTTGGTTTATCTACCAAAGGCTAACTCGTATACTTGGGAGGAGACATATCCATTGGGGACTTTTTAGTGTCCTTGCAGCTGCTTGAGGACAAGGAACATTTTGGAGGGGAGGAATGTAACATTCCAAAAATTATTGGAATATTAAATTTATGTTTTGTCACTTAGATAGGTGAATAATTGGGTAGGAAGACCCATAAATCTCTTTATGAAGAATAAAACCACTCCTCATGTGAAATTGGATCATCTTTTCAGCTTAATAAATCACCCTAAGGTGTGAACAAGGGCTGGAGCACATAGACTGGGTCAACTTTGACCAAATCAACATCGTTGTCATGGAGGAGTGGCATTCATTATGGGACAATGCAGTTTTGGGTGGAGACTCCATGCATGGAAGTAGTGCCTTTAATGAGTGGGGCCAAGGGTGATGAAGCTCACCACTTATATAAGGAAGAGTATGGTAGTGATAGTTATTCATGTTTATGTATTTCATTTTTGAATATATGGTTTGTTTAGACATATAGATTTCTTCAACTGTTTAGCTAAGATTGCAACGTTGTTTAGCACAGGGTGTTCATGATCAGGAATCCCACCTCTTTCCTTGAGAAGCCTCTAGGAAGAGCATTTCACTATCATTCCACAATCAGGAATGAAGCCAAAGATTCAGTCTCATATACAATGCAATTATGTTTAGAGTTGTGTTGTATTGCAGGGGTGTAGCAGTGGAGGAGAGAGATCTCCAAATTCTTAGCTATTTTTTCATTGGAGGGTTCATCCTTTCATCCAGAAGCTTGTGAGGAAGTTCTCAGGGCTTCATTTCATATTTTGGCACCAGGCGAAGTAGCAGTAATCAGATACAAAGTATTTTCCCTCGATGATTGCATTATTTTAGAGAGCAACCGCAGTATTGGGTTTATTTCCCTATTTGGAGTGTTTTGGTTTCTTGTGTGTGGATCAACCCTTCATTTAGGAGATCTGTTGGAGGAGGATCATCCATATTGTATATCATCTCAGCCATATCCCATCAATGATTCAGTTGCGGATATTATTCATACCTACGGCCAAATCTGCTATATTTTGTATAGTGTGCATTTCCGGAAACCTTTTCCAAGTTGTCTTGGAAATCTGTTTTGGAGCATGATATCAAGCCTTAGAATTTTTGGAGCATTATATCAGCAAAAATACTTTTTTCTATCTTTCAGCTGCTATACTGCCATAGATAGCATAGTTTTCTACATTCATGTATTTCATGTATTAAGAGAATTTTAGATCTAGGTGTGTGCTTTCATGGGAGGCCTGTTTTCCCAACTTGTGTGATCTTTTCCTCAAGATATTGTACATGTTTTGATGTTATAATCATAAAGGAATGGATATACTATTGTCTCATGCTTTGATCTATTGATATTTCTATATATTTATAGTTTTATGCATTGTATTCCTGCTTTTCCAATTTTGGAATATTACACATGTCTTCATAAATAATTTTAAATTTGTCCAATAAGTACTAAAATTCCAAGATATATTGTTCAGCTAAAATATCTTCCTCCTCTCCAGAAAAACTTGGGAAAATTTTTAATTCGTTTGAAGGATATTGATGGAGGATTGTGGGAAGCACCAAGGGTTTTAAAATCACCTTGGTTCCAAGCAGGAAAGAATCAGATTACTTATAAGGTAGAATGTTATCACCCAAAGATGATGAATCCTCACCTTTATGACCAGACTATGACAGATTACCTTCAGGAATAGTAATGCAACAATAATCTCTCCTTTCATATTTAGGAGATGAAGTTGTGTCAAAATTAATAATACAATCGGAAGAAAAATATTCTTTCTCCAATAAAGAATGTACATTTTGGGCCTTATAATATTCTGAGAAAATAAAGCAGGAAACAATATTCTTGATATGTAAAGGAAAATAGACCACCAAACTGATAGTGAAAAATAAAAATTCCCTTAAAATATTCAAACTTTGATATCCATATTTTTCACGGTGCTTTCTCATTTTCTTGCTTGCAAAATTTTTCATCTAATGAAACCTTCATCAGTGGAGTTGCCAGGTGAATAATAAATAACAAAATTTGTATCTAAATCTTGTTCACCATCAAGAAATAGATTTTTAGTACCTATGGAAAAATAACTTCGTGCCTTCTTACCCGGCAACAATGCCAAAAAAAAAATTATCTTAAGAGACAATCCCTCGGTTGTGAAATGAATTAGTGCTTAAGACATTTTAAAAGTGTGCCACGGAAATGATTTTATCCTGAGGTATTTTTTCTATCCCTCTGGAGACTAGTTTTCTAAAACCCTTAATGATCTAGAATAATAAAAGATTTCCTATTTCCATTCACTGCTGATATTTGAATGAAAAGAAGAACTGTAGGGGAAACTCAAAGTAATATGTTGTAAAAATAGAATCTACCAATTTTAAGTTTAAGAGGAAATTCATGGAGAGAGAGGAAACTCGAAATAGTATGAAATAACACAAAATGTATTTCTTTAAAGTTTCATCATGAATTTTTGAAGAGAGGGGAAACTAAAAATAATATGTTGTAAACACATAATATATTACTTTTAAGTTTAAGAGAGAATTTGTGAAGGGAGAAGAGATGGAGTGAAGGAGAAAAAATTAAAGTTATTTAAATCTTACTCATAGATGTAATTAAGAGACCGAATGCTACGTTACTTCACCTCAAAAGAAGAAGGGACACAAAATGTCACAAGGAACATGAATCACCATCAACAGTTGTAGGAAACTTACTGCTTCTTTTATTTACCCATCAAAAAAATAAGTACAAATGTAATACCCCTAAGTTCCAGAACTTGGAACCCATTTATTTCCTTCTCTCTTGCTTAAATACATGAAAAATAGTTTGTAACTTCTCAAGCTTCTTGAAACTCCTAAACTGCCTAAACTGTTAAACTACTTATTACATTGTAATTGAGGACACCATTGTAGCTTCAATCTTAAGAAAGAAAAAAAAATACACTTGGAATATAATCCTTTTGTTGAGTATGATTTTTTTTTGATGTGTCTCCTTCCGTTTCGGCTATGATTTACTAACAGTCTGCATAAACACATCTCCACCCAACTTTTCCCATGCTTTTGCATTTCAAACTCTATCATCATGTCACCTGCTACCTGACTCTGACTTTTATGCACATGCCTGCTGTGTTTAGTCTTCTCTTCTCCTTTGCTTTGCGTTAGATCACTTACCTGAGTCTCTCTGCCCACATTTAGAATTTCTTCCATTATCAAGGTGTTTCACCGACTTTACATTATAATCCCTTTTTTCACCTCCAATGTGATTTAACACTGGAAAGGCTTTACATATGGATTTGAAATCCTTTGCAATTTGACTCTGACACTACATCGCATCTGGGCTCGTGTTGCATGTCACATGATTTAGTTCTTAGCACTAACAAGTTTCCCTTTAACATATGTGGTATGCGATCGCATCACATCGCAAACCGAACTTCTTATCACATCGAAAACAAATAACTTGCGATGTATTAACATGTAAATATAAGAATCACCGATTGCGATGTATAGTATGCGGATGGGTCCCATGCCAGAATTTAAATTCTCTAGACTTTAGCTTTGAAACTTCATCGCGTCCACTCCTCTTTATCGCACTTCGCAATTTTTAGATTATAGCAATTTTGCAATACTTACGATTTTGCAATTTCACAAATCACAACGAACTCCCCGTCACAACCTGCAAATTTTAACATTTAACAATAAACTTATCCTATGTGATCTGTGATGTGCAGTATGTGGGCAAGGTCCACATCATCGTGCCACATCACCCTGCCATGTCACTGCCATGTCACCTTGCTGTCATAATAATTTACCTTCGATTTGTGGGGTCAGGCCACATCATCTGCCACGTCATCGCCATGTCACTTCCCGCACTTCACATTTCACAGTTTCTGTGACTTATTGCATCACAACTTAAATAGTTTAATTTGTGATTTCTTATCATATAAATGTAAAATTCGTCGATATGCGATATGCCACTGGGTGCAATTTAAGTTCCACTTTTGATCTTGCCAAGATATGATGATCCTCACTGCTCCTTTGTTGATATTCTTCACATCACAAATAAAATAGCTTACGATGTGGTGGCTTTAAACAAAAAAATAAAACCACCGAAGTGTGAAATATTGTTGGGTTTGTGATTTAATATATGTCGTTGATCTATGCCCAGATCCAATGGTCCTCGCTGTATATTTACTCTGGTTTTATGACTTTGCTTCTTTCTTTGTGCTTATTTTTTTCTTTCTTGTGTTTCATAGAACACTTAACTCATTCACAACTTTTCCCACATTCACGACTTGCCTTGCTTATCATTCGTGACTCTGCTCAGCACGTTCATGACTCTGCCTTTGATGTTTTTTTTCCTTTGCCTTTCTGCCACCTTTGCTCCTTTGATTCTAAAGTTTCTCCTCTCTACTCCGTTTTCTTTTTTTGATGGTCTAATGCTTCCCCTTTAATTTTGTTCCAGTGCACATGTGATGATGAATCCTTGTTGCGCTTGTGGTTATCCTTTTGAGTGTATTGTAGGTTTTCTTGATATTTCAACAATTATTCCTCAATAACCTTGAATTTCTCAGAACCTCTCTTGAATTTTAGCTGAGTCAAATTAGGCTACAACACCTACCACCTCTCAAAAATTTGCGTCGTCCTATGTGCTCTCCACTCTCTCAACCTACAGGAGGTTTCAGCAGCCATATACCTATTCCCCCTTTTTCCCTGCTCGTATAATCCTTCCCTCAACTCCTTCCCCTAGTACTAGAGGTTTAGGTCTCAATCTCAAGACTTTGGAATTAAGTTGACTACATCTATTGTCTGTCAGGCTCTCCAAATTTCTTCGAAAACATACCAATGTTGTTCTAGATTGTCTTTAACTTTTCTAGATAATTATGGGTATCGGGTGACTGATCCCACCATCTTTCCTTGTGTTGGTGGTACTAAAATATAACCTTTTCTTCCAGGCTGAGAGATTCCACTACCAGCATTGTTGCTAGTAGATATCTGTACTATGGATTTAGTACTACTCAACTTGCTAAACTCCCATAACTTTATCAAGAACTTATCAGGTGGATGATAGAGTACCAGGGGAAGGTTAGGACTAGTGTTGCTTGAAACTTGGGGAATAGGATTACCTTGCATTATGGTTGTTGGTCTCTCTTGAAATAGTTTCTCCATCGCAATATGTAGCTCCACATCAGACTCCTCCTCTAGGCGTGCATCCTCCTCACTGGAATTCTCTCCCTTCTCTCTTTGGGTTAGGCTCCTATAAGCATCCATAGCTTCCTTAATGGACCCTTCCATTCCTTGGGGTCCCACCTAACCTTATTTTTCTTTTGTCATCTACGACGCCTTTTCCTTGTTATGTCAATTCCTCTCATGCTTCTCAAATTCTCATATCGCCCTTTCTTGCCACCTCTCATAAATTTGCACCCTTCGATGTGCTCTCTGGTCTCTCAACCTACTACAGGTTTCGACATCCATATCCTTATTCCCCCTTTTTCCCTGCTCATAGCATCTTTCCCTCAACTCCTTCCGTGAGTAGTGGAGGTTTAGGTCTCCATCTCAGGACTTTGGAATAACATTATGCCCTCGTCCACCATTAGAGCTTTAACCCACAATGATATTTCTTTAAAAAAAATTCCCCGCAACCTAGATTTAAATATATCGTCAACATTTGTAAAATATTGGTAGCACTTGGCTGCAAACTCTACAATGTACCCCTCCAAGGTATTTTGTACCCAAATATCTACTGCTTGAATCAGATATATATCTAACCGATGTAGCGCTGCAAGATCTGTGTGCACCTAACTGCGACAGACTCGCCGAAATCCTTCAGGAGTGACTTGATCTAGAGTCTTTGCAACTAGTTATAAAGCTCTTCGAGAAAATTTCCCCACAAAATTTCATACAAGTCACTCGCTAAGTCAGAAAACAGGACATGATCCTTGATAGTATTTTCCCTCTATTGTCAAACCTCTGCTTGTTGCGATATGAACTTATATACGTGATTGTACAACCGACTACCTAGTTCTTCCTCATAGATCCTCGATACCATGATCTAGCTTCTAGATAAATTTTCAAGTCCCAGCAATGGAACCATTTTTGGAAAAAAAGGAGGTCTCTGGGCAAGACCTAGGTTTAGACTTGAGGCCAACAAGGTTTCCACTATAGTCTAGGACAACACCAGAATTTTCACCCTTCTCGAGGGAGAAAGGAGTCTCAGCTGAGGCATGCCATGACCTTAATGAGATTAGAGACTAGATCATTGACATCGAAGAATTATTATTAACACAAGTCATCTCTTACGTGCTTACAAAAGACATTCATATATCCCAAATTTAAGAATAAAGTTATCATTCATCACATATATTCAGAGTATGGAATTAAAATTTTAAAATAGACATACATACAACATAATCAATCAAGCATTGACTAATCCATAATACACAACATAACATCAGTCTGATTCCATTAACTTGGCTCAAAACAGTATAAACATACTTCACAGAGTCTAATATAGTTCAATTTAGTACATATGGCTCCACTGAGCTCTCCCTAGGCTCTCCTCTCCTATCAGCCTCTCTCTCACTAACTATCCTCGGAGTTACTTCTTCCTGCTTATCTGTTCCTGCCGACTGACACTGTTAGTATTTTTCCTTTTTCTGCTCAGTTTTTCCCTTGCACTTCGCTGCCTTCTATTTCTTCTTCATCACTGGGAGTTCTAATGCTTTTTCCTTGTCTCCCGTTTCTTCCATTTCTTCCATCATCTGATTATTCTCCACTACCTACCTTCTTGTTTTCGCAACCACGACAGCTCCATGCCTACATTAATTGTGCTCCACCACCTATATTCAGGTTATCCACAACTCCAAAACTGTCTTATCGAAAACAAAGGCCCAAAAAATTTTGTATAGTCAAGATGTGGTGTCTAGAGAGGTGGAATATTTTATTAAACATGAATTCCTACCAAAGGAACATGAGAAGATAGAGTTTGAACTAAAGGAGGAAGATTCAATCTCTACAACAGAACATGAATCATAAGAGGAAGAGCCACACACTCTATTTTTTAGAATATCGGTTCGATAGAGAAGGAAGCTAGAGAGGTATAGTCCATATTATTTTTGTTAAAAGTTTGATTTATTTATCACTGATGATGATCCGAAAAATGTGGGGAAATTTGTGGATTTAGAAGATGGAAAACTATGGAAGGAGGCCATGGCTGATGAAATGGAATCATTGGACAAAAATGATGCTTGGGATTTGGTGGAGTTGTTCGCTAGAAGGAAATACATTAGCATCAAATGGGTGTTTAAGAATAAGATGAATATAGAAGGCAAGGTGGATAAATACAAAGCTTGGTTGGTAGAAAAAGGTTATTCCCAGGTGTCGAGAATTGATTTTGGTGATATTTTTTCTCCTATTTCCAAGTTAGCTTCTATGATATTACTTTTATCTATTGTTGATACTTTTTATTTTGAGGTAGAACAGGTGGATGCAAAGATAACATTTCTTCACGGAATATGGAAGAAAATATCCACATTAAGCAACCAAAAGGCTTTGCAGTGAAGGGTAATAAAGAACATGTGTGTAGGTAAAAAATGTATATGTATGGGTTAAATCAGTCACCAAGGATCTGGTATCAAAAATTTAATACATACATACATACATACATACATACATACATACATACATATACATATACATATACATATACATATACATATACATATACATATACATATACATATACATATACATATACATATACATATACATATACATATACATATACATATACATATACATATATATATATATATATATATGGGGATTTGGCTTCACAAGGAGAAAAGAAGAACATTTTGTGTATTTTAAATTAATTGGTGACTGCGTTATTTATTTTATCTTTTATGTGGATGATATGTTGTTGAATGGAAATGATAAAGAAATTATACAAGATTTGAAGATTCAGTTGTCCTCTAAATTCAACATGAAGTATCTTGGTGTTTCAAACTGTATTTTGGGCATGGAAATTAAACAAGGTCGTAAAAAGAGGAAGATTTGGTTAAACCATAGGAAGCATGTTGAGACAATATTGCAGAGGTTTAATATGCAGGAGAGAAAATCGGTGAAGGTTCATATTCTTGTAGGTGTAAAGTTATTTGATGAACACTGTCCCAAGACATAGGAAGAGGAAGAAGACATGTCTCATGTTCCATATGTGAGTGCAGTTGGTAGCGTGATGTATGCTATGGTCTATGCCAGACTATACATTCTATATGAAATGGGAGTATTGAGTACATTTATGTCAAAACCGGGGAAGGAGCATCAGACAATAGTGAAGCGGATTTTCAGCTATTTGTGTGGCACTAGTGATTATGGTTTTTGCTACCAAGGAATATCAAGATTGGAAATATTTTTGGACATACATGGATTTGTTGAATTATATTGGGTTGGATATTTGGATCACATAATATTTACAAGTGGGTATGTGTTTAACCTATTTGGAGGAGCAAGAGATAGTTTGTAGTGGAACTTTCAAAAGCAGAGGTTGAATACTTTGCAAACACTCATACAAGCAAGGAATTTTTTCATTGTAGAGATTGTGTTCAAGTATGGGGTTGGTACAACAAACTATAAGGATAGATTGTGAAAAAAAAGTGAATTTTTCATAGCAAAGAAACTAGGCTATCATTCAAACACAGAGCACATTGATGTTCAGTATCACTTGGTGAGGGATATGGTTGAAGATAAAAAGGTGTTACTAGTAAAGGTGGACACTCTAAATAATGTTGCAGATCATTGAAAAATTCAATGAGCAGTGAGAATTTTTCTTGGTGTAGATAAATAATGGGAATTTTAGTCGTAGACCAATGACTAAGCTCTCCTATGACCCCTAGTGTGGAAAGAAACAACAAGTGGGAAAATTTTGGGTGTGTGTTATATTTTTCCAAGCACCATGGGA
This sequence comes from Pinus albicaulis, assembly GCA_034641835.2. Lineage (NCBI taxonomy): Eukaryota > Viridiplantae > Streptophyta > Pinopsida > Pinales > Pinaceae > Pinus > Pinus albicaulis. Next base: position 67,000,595 of record MU968359.1, on the reverse strand, counting down.
TATGGAGTAGTGCCTGATAACAATTTTTATTTTATGTGGACCCAATAATAGTTGGGTGGACCCAAGGAGGGGGGGTAGATCTACCCATGGATTTTGCGGAGGTTTTTTTTATAAATGATGGTTTTTTACTGTGGTATATGTAGATCCGATCAAGGGAACTATGATTATTTTTTAATGCAAGGTTAGTGGATTGGGGTTTATGAATGCTTTGGCATGTATATATATATTGTAACATTGAAAGGAACATAATAAAAAATCAATCTGGTATTCCCAGTTTTTTTATCTATCATAAAATATCTGTGTATTTTCTTTATTTTCTCGCCATTGTATATATTTTTATTTTAAGAATTCATTTTCAACTAGTTTCTCTACATGGTTAAAACCTATAGAACTAGGAAAGAAAAGAATATGCTCCTCTTCCTCTTCCTGGGTCTTGATTCAAGAGCTTCAAATTCCACCCATTCTATTGTAGATGGATAGTTTTGATCTTGCCTTCTTTTTCTTGGATTCGTGGTAGAAGTTCGAATATTGTAAAAAAATTTGACTAATTTTGATGATATTCAATGGATTTTAAAGGATGTTAAGGATTTATATGGACCTTACACATTTTTTTTTTTATTTTTCCCTGTTATTTGTCTAGAAATTGAAGTTGCAGAGTAAACATAAGGATTCATATGGAGCTTACACGAGAATTTTATTTTTCTCCCCTTTTGTTCTAGAAATTGGAGTTGCAAAGGAATTGTCAGTTACATGAACAAAGGGTGGATTTAAGGTCGAGCAAAGGGAATACAGAAAATAGTGAACAAAATAAGGTAAGTCATTGTGAATTTATAGAGATGAAATTGTTTAAATTATTTCTTTGATTTTTAGTTTTATTTTTTATTTTTTCATTTTTTTTTAATTCCAAAATTTAAAAATAAAACTTTATTTGATATATCTAGGTACGCGAGACTGACAAGGAGAAAGAGGCATTCAATTTGATATTAAGGATAGAGGTAGTTAACAAACTTGATGGTGTGGTCTTGAAAACAGTTTCTAGATACATAGAAAAATGATCAACTAAAACCACTGAAACATTGCAAGCACATCAACCATATCAAAGGGAAGAAATTGATTCCCCAACCACTCTTGGATCGAGCAGGAGATCAAGGATGTAAACAATAAGCATAACCACCAAGAATTTGGAACAGGAAATAGATACTTCCAATCCCTAATCCACTCCTAGGACACAAATATCTTCTTCCACACCACATTATCAATATTGAATTGGTAGCCATGATAAAAGGATATAATATGACATGGTTTCAAGTGAAATCTGTTGTCCTTTGAGATGATTTTGGTCAATAATCATGCAAAAGAATCTAAAATGTTTTGTTTAGATTTTGAAATATTTGGAGGACCAATGCATAAGATAAAATTTAATCAAACAGTTAAGGTTTTTAAATCTTATAGATAATATCAGTAATTATAAGTGAGGGTTTCTTGTTTATCTCACACAATAATTAATATTTAATTGTTTGATTAAGTGGACTTGTGTAAGAGAATATGATTATTAAATATTTAGATTGAATTTTTCAATAAATCATAAGCCAAAAAACCTTTAAACATTATTCAAATATTCAACAAAATATATCTAATATCATCAAGATACTGACAATTAATAAATAAAAGGGATTTACATTAACAGATTGTTAAGTAAGTAGGTCTTTATAATGATAATAACTTCAGGAGGAATTATAAGGTTGTTGAAACACAGTCAACCTCACCTATTTATCTTGACAATAATTAAATATATAAAGAAACAAAATGATTTAAAAAAAAATAGAAAAAATTACAGAGGAAAAACAAAGTTGTATGAAATAATTTCATAATCCTTCTTGTATTAATGATGATAAAAAAGACTTAATACAATTTATGCTTTACAAAATATGCTCATGCAAGGGTGCAACCTCGAATACTCCTATGAATGAAGTATTTATATAAAAATAAAAACAAATTACAATCAATGCACGTGTGACAAAGCAATATATAATTTATCAAAATGAACTGAAAGGAAAGAAATCGATCTAAAAGGAGGGCATCTGCGTTTCTAGCGCTGTTTTGTTGGAAGACTGTTACTGAGTCACCACCATTTTAGTATTGTGCTGGAAAACTGAGTGTTGTGCTGGAAAAATCTGTTGTATGAATTCCCTTTTGCTTTCTTGACCCGTGGTGTCTATATGCTACCCGAGTCCTTTCTGTCGTATTTAACCCTTTTTTTAAACAAAGCAATGTAAAAAACCATATACTCGGACTTGAAATTCTGTATACTTTAGTTTTTACCTTTATCGCATCCATAGAAATATCGTACATCACACGTTTTATAGTTTATGATATGAAGAATGGAATCAGCGATGCGAGGCGAAGTACGGAGGTGCCGTGCCGGGAGGGTAATAGTTTTGATGATGTGGAGAAATGGAATGGGAATGGTAGCAAAGGAACAATGCATAGCGGTGAGCGAAGTATTATGGTGGGGCCAACCACATCGCAAATTGCAATCAGGACTAGATAGGTTTTGGAAATATGGTTAAACTTTAAAATTTGCGAAATGCGATTAGCGAAAAGTTAAGATATGTGTGATGTGACACATATCTCACATTGGCGATTGCAAGATTTAAATTTTGGCAGAAATGGAATAAGTTATTTTCACCGATATGCGATGAGGTATGTTTGACAATTAGCGAAATATTTTTTGCAATGCGAAAAGTTATGGTTAAACAAGTAAAGTTGCGATCTTCAATGTGATGGATATTGCACATCGCAAGTTTGAAGGTTTTACGGTGAAGTGTTAAAATTTATAATCATTGATCTGAGAAGTGGTATATTTTGCGATGTGAGATGGATGGTGGGGGAAAGGGTGACATGGCAGGGAAAAATGGCCCCACTTTAATCACAATCGGGGAATCGGAAGGTGGAGGTAAGTGAAAACAATGATATAGCGAAGTAAAAAAAGGTAAAGTAGAAAGATAAAGTAGAAAAGCGAAAAAGGGTAAGGGTTATTTGCACATGGTGGGTGAATGGGTCCCACTATCATTGCATATCACATTTCTAAAGGTTTGTAGGAGACAACAATTAAAGTATTTTTTGATTTGGTCGATGCGAAAATCAATTTGAGTGTGCGGTAATGAAAATAAAAAGGAATGACTTAGGGAAAATGAAAATGAAAAAGGATAAATGGAGGGGTGATTTTTTTTATATGGTTTTAAAATTTGGAATATGGAAAAAAATGATTAGGATGGTGTTTTTAAACCATATAAATCAATCTTATTTATTGGGTGCATTTAGACTAGCGGCCAGTGAAATTTTTAAAACATAAATGAAGCTTTCCTTTTCTTTTTGCTTCCCTAACATTTTATTTCATTTTCCTTCTTTATTTAGGGAAGCTAAAAACTATCATTTTATTGAAATGGATGTCTATAAAAAAATCAAATTTTTCTAACATTTTTAAATTTTTCATTCTTTTGCATCCATATCCTACCTTAACATTTTCAAAATTATTTGACTACTTATGCTAACTTATAAAAAAAAAAAATGTTACAACATCAGCTCCAGCTGGGAACTGCTTCCCCCTGTGGGATGCAAAGAACAAGAATTTCCATGTGCCTTATCCTCGGGCTATGGAGTCTTTGTTGTAGAAAATAAATAGACTTAAAGTGATAAAATAAAATGAATATGTACAATGATGATGTAGGATCTCCTTTAGTACTGGATACAACGTTTCAAAATTATTCCATTGATAGGAAGTGTTGAAAACTGTCCTTCAAGATTCTGTAGAACAAATGTGTTTTTTCCTTTTACCTTTGCAATGTTGAGTGGCCCAAACCATAAATTTTCAAACTTTCCATGTTTTCCTTTATCTTCTCTCCTAGCATCCCATCTTAGAACTAGATCTTCTTCTCTAAAATCTCTTTCCCTTTCCTTTCTGTCAAAGAGACTTTCCATTTTATTCCCATATTTCTTTAGTTTATACTAAATCTCATCTCTAATTTTCATTCAACTCAATGATATGATTAATCCTTCTAGAGAAATCATCAGGTTCATCAGTATATTCTTGTAGAAACTTAAGCACCGGAAAAGCTAAATTTGTAGGAAAAATAGCATCTTTTCCGTAAACTAATTGGAATGGAGATTTACCTGTTGATATTTTGGGAGAAATTATGTTTGCCCAAACTGCATAAATCAAATGGTTGTCCTAGTTTTTATTCTGGTCTTCTAAATTTTTCTTGATTAATTTCACTAAACTGTTGTTAGATAATTCAACAAGACCGTTTCCTTGTGGATAATAGGGATTTGAGTGATGCAGTAGAATCTGATATTTTTGGAAGAATTATATCATTTTTATGCCACCGAATGTTGTGGCATTATAAATGACTATTTTCTATGGGAAACCAAATATGGATAAAATATTCTCTTCAATGAATTTTATTACAACTAAATATATAACATTTCTTAGAGGAATGGCTTCCACCCACTTAGTGAAATAGTCAGTAGCAGTCAAGATTCATTGGTGCTAATTACTGGAGGATGGGTGAATTTCTCCTATAAAATCTAATCCCCACTGAAGAAATGGTGTTGAAACAACTACTGGAACTAGTGGAAGGGCTGCTAATTTCTGCTTGCTAGAAAACATCTGACATGGAACACAAGATTTGAATTTTGATCCTACTTGTGAAAACAAGGTAGCCCAATATAATCCTTCCCTCAGTATCTTGTATGTTGTTTCTCTCCAAGTATAGTGGCCTCCACATATTCCTACATGAAACTGATCAATGATTCCTTCAGTTTCTGATCTTGTTAGGCAAAGTAGTAGAATATTAAGAGGATCCTTCCAGTATAAGTTGACATTGATAATGCAGTATTTGATGGATTTCAGCTTGAGTGTTTTGCACTGGTTTTTGGAAAACTGAGTTGGACATTCAAAATGAATAAGAAAATGAACAATGTCTGCATACCAATCTAATAAAAAAAACTTCTCATCAATATGAACATGGATTTTCTGAGTTGAAGGAGAAGGTTCTTGTGTATTATTTCCTTGCACTTCGTGGGAAGGTTCTTGTGTATTCTTTCCTTGCACTCCATGGGTAGGTTCTTTTGGATTCTCCCCTTTTGAATTCGAGGAAGTTTATTGTGGATTCTCCCTTTCCAAATTTGAAGAAGGTTCTTGTGGATGCTTCTCTGAAACTTCAAAAAAAAAATTTATGCCCAAAACTTTACAATTGGATTCAACTAACAAATTATCTAAACCCAACCCCTTCAATAACTTGGTAGCTTTGATGGTAAGATCAAACTCAAGAATTTGAGTTATTGATCTTCCCCTTTTTCCATCAGTGTCTGGCTATGTGAAGACTATTTTAAAAGAATTATTGGGCACAAAAGAAACAATAGTGGAATGAAGGATATACATTCTAAAAGACTTCAGGGCTTGAACTGAGGCATAGGCTTGAACTGAGGCATAAGCATTTTTTTTATAATATCATATACGAGTTCGGCATCTCTCATAACCTTACTAAAGAATGCTATAGCTTGTGTTGGTGCTGGAATTAGCACTTGGACTACAGCAAGTGCCTGACCAGACACATCTTAAATTCTAAGGAAATTTTAATGTTTTGTTTTATAGGATTGGAAGATGGTATAAACTCTGATTTACTGAAGAGATATTTCGGTCAAATCCACAGTTATACTAAAGAGGGTATTGTAACTTGATGTGCTATAAAGGTGTAAATTTGTAGTCTATGATGAGAGGAAATTGAAAGATGAGAGAAAAATCAATAGGTTTGTAAAACAAAAATCTATAGATTTAGTAGAAATTGAAAAAAGTAGCACTTTGACAATATTCCATTTAGAGAAAGCTTTTTCTAGTCTCACAAGATTATCACTAAAATATCATGAAGAATAAATATGATGAGTGATTCTCTTCTATTTTAATAACATATATTTTATCAGGAATTCTCACTGTGTGAGACTAAAAAAAACTGATAAAACACATAACATGCTTACGAGACTAATAGAAACACATAATAGTATAATGATTTGCAAACTGGAACTGGAAGAACGGAGATATGGAAACACAAATAAAGTAGACAATACACACAACAAATTGGTAATAAGTCCTCAATAGTATCATTCCATTTCATTCACAAAAAAAATTATAGTTCATATAAGTCAAAATTCAATAACCACCAACCAACCCTGAATTCATATTAGTATGGCATATATATGCAAAATATGATATTGTCATCTTCCATAGAAAAAGGTAAATCTGTTTCAAAAGCCATTACAACCTCGTGCAAGAGATGAGGCTTATACCTTAATCTTAATTACAAAGTTCTACATTAAAAACAATAACAACATTAAGGCTGACAATTTGAAGTGGTTTGTATAATGTGGAAGTTTTATGGGAAGAATCCTCTTCCATTCTGGTGCAACCAACTCCATAAAAATTGCAAACATCAGTAAAATGGTGTCTAGCTATTACTTGAATGTTGCTCGATACTTGGTAAAAATGTGCTGGTACTGAGAGTAGTGGTAGAAAATTATTTGAGAGAAATTTTTCCACTATTTCACTGTTCCTTTCACTTTTTTGGTTGAAGACCCTTTGTAATGGCGGAAAACCTTGAAACTTTTGGATAGAATGATGGAGGTTCATTTTATGAGAAATTACAAAGAAAATCCTTTGAAAAGGGTTTAATTGATAGAGGAGACATGGATTGGAATAAATGATAAGTGAGGGGGTTGGTGACATGCCGAAGAAGTGGGACTAATCACAGATCACACATCAGAAGTTTTATTATGAAATAAGGGAAGTTAAATGTTGAAAATGGTGAAGTGCGATGTGTGATGAGGGTGGAGGTGACGTGGCAGAGAAATGGGACTGATCGTAGATCCTGCATTGGAAGTTTTATAAACATACATAAATGTGAAATCAAAAGCGTTTATCGGAACTTTAAACAAAACCGCAATTTCTCCCAACCAATATGCATTCACGCGGAATTGTGGTTCTTGGGCCCCACAACCAGTTGACCAATAGGAAGTAATCAAAAACCGGATGCCTGTAAGTTTAACTCTACACTGATAATAGCTAAACCTTAAAATATGTGATTTACAAAATCATGTTGGTGCGCTACACTGACACATGCCCCTCACCTCATCACATCGCAAATCACTTAACATACCATGCGATCACTTTAACGATAAACTTTAAAAATTGAAATTTGTGAAATCGCTTCATCTACACTTTAACCTCCACTGTTGATCTGTGCACATATATGACAGTCTTCCTTTCTCACTCTTTGCCACATCACATCAAAAATCACTTAACATACCATGCGATTTGACTTAACAATAAACTTTAAAAATTGTATTATGCGAAATGACTCCATCTGCGCTTTAATATCCACCATTGATCTGCTCCCCTTTGGATCTATGATTAGATCATGGTCGTCCCTTATTTTTTCACGTGGTTCTTCCCCATTACTTCATTCCTTAGTCTATTTCCCAGCCAAATTCCTTTAAATATTATTTGTTTCTCTTCTCCGGATCTCCCACTTTGTTGGTTAAGCTGTTTTATTCCCGCTGCAATTTGATTTTAAATAACTCTAGTTTCCACGAAGCCTTAATTTTCCAGCTTCGAAAAATGATTACCGGTTTAATCGTAGCCTTTTTTTTGAGATAACAAAAATCTAAGTGAAATAGCTGCGCTTTTCACTCTGTGGAACATATGACTTCCATTTCTAAGAAATAGTTTCCTTTTACTATATTATTGTTTTTACAATGAATTTGCAACAAAGGTAGCTATTATTCCAGACTAGATGACTGCAATTTTATTACCCAAATATCAACTAACTTTCAACACTAAAATAAGCCAAAACAGATATTTTAACTTATTTTAGGACTCTAAAACACTATGACACCTATTCACTTAAAAATACCTTGATGTTGGGACTCTTTTTTAAATTTTATTGGAAATGAATCAAACTTTGGACATGGACAAAGACGCAATAAAAATTTGCAAATAGAACTTTGATTTTCCTATCTTTTGTTCCCTTTTCCTACTTTAGGAAAGTGTGAGCAGGACTCAAGTAAGTAACCATTTGTTGGATTGGTTACACTAGAGAGATAATATTGCATGATTGTATATATATATTCAGTAGGTTGAAGGTTATCATCAGGACTTGAAGCCCGAGATCTTGATGGTCTGCTCCCATAAATAAGTTCAGTCAGTAGTCAAGTTTTTGAGTGAAAGTCAGTTTTTAATTCAGTTAGTCATTTCAATTTTTCGAAGTTATGTTAGTTTCCAGTTTTTACTCAATTGCCAAATGAATGAGGATACATGAAATATAGTGTTATTAACTTCTCCTGAAGGAGCTTCCATCCCCAACTGGAGCCAATGTTAGTGTCTTAATTTTTAGTGATAAAAAAATACTCTTTTTAGATTTACTTGGTAGTGGTCCTAGGTCAAAATTTCATGTTTCAAGTCAAGTTTCAAATAACATTTTGTTCATGGAATATGTCTAGGTCTGAAATGCTACTCCCTTCACTCCATTCATGGTAATAATAATTTCATAGGTCATTTAATTCATTAATCATTTAGGGTATGAGGTCATTCATCACACCCTCATCTAGGTCAGAGTCTAGGTCTCATTATTTTCGCCACCATAAGAGTCAATTATGTCATAAAAGAAGGTGAATAAAAATTCATTTTCACCATACAAGTCATTTAAATAGGGAGCTTGAAAATATAGGAAAGTGAGTTAAGGAAATTATCCTTTCATCAAATAAAGTGTGTTTCGTCCCTAAAGTGTTTCAAAAAAGAGAAATTTCTTCAAAAAGTTGTGTTTTCACTGGAATATAAAAAAGTGCTTTTATGATGTTATAAAAGGAAAAAAAGGAGACTTATTCAACTCATTTGATCTTTTTATGGTCATTTGAGCTCCTATATTCTCATCATCACCCTCCACAACTACCAAGGTTTGAAGAAAAAAAATGAATTTTCTGCCCATTTTCTCCGGCTACGATTCTCGACGTGTTGTGATACTCTTTTGGTGTACTGTGTAGGTGTTGTGCTACGTTTTTGGAGTGCGCTATGATTTTGTTTTTCCAACTCCAAATAAATCATTCAAGGTTCAAATCACCTGCATAAGGGTTCAAACATATCATACACAGTAAGTGGACATCATTCCTACTTCTTTCAAGTCAAATTTCAATAGCAAAAAATTAATTTCTTTCGTTAGGTCATTCCTACTATGTTTTTTGCTTTTTTCATAATTTACTTTTTTAATGATCATAAAACCCTAACTAACCATATACAACCTTACTAAAACACTAATACATCATACCATAACACTCTTTACCATATACAACCTTCTCTTCCATCCTTTTCACCAAAACCCCAATTTTCACTATATTTTGGCAGTAAATTGGGAATTTCCTGTGTTTTGATATTTTAGCCACCTTCCTCATACTCATTTCCAGAAATTTCACTTCCATCCAATTGCCAGCTCATCACCCTACCCACTCATTTTTTTGGGCAATTTTCCTTTATACTTCATTTTTGCTCCTAAATCCACCCTACCACCATCCCCTATTTTCTTAATTCTACACTTTCCCTACCCATCTCTTCTAGCTAGGGTTTAATCTTGTCGATAATACCATGTGTTATCACTGAAAAATCGGACAAGAAAAGATAAAATTATTTAATGTCAGGCAGAAGGATTTACAGGGTTGAGAGACATTATAGAATTTGAAGTATTTAAAAAATCTCTAAGGTCTGAAAGGAAATATCAAATTGCGCACAAAAAGAACCAGTCAAATGCGCATTTTCGTGCAGAATTATTCGATAAGTTCACCTTTGTGCAGCTTTTCCTCAAAAATTTGCACGGTCTTGAGAGTGGCAGGAGTCATTTTTTGGGACCACAAGGCGCACTCCAGGACATTGTTCCCACACTTGATATCACCTAAGGAAAACTGCCCAAGCCTTCTTAGGACCTCAAAGGAGCACACAATGGAATAAATGTGGCACATAATGGAATCACCCTCCTCTCTTGGGTCACCATCCACAATGTACCAAGAGAGGGGAGGATTTGAATTCTCCTATAAAATTCCACCATGAGATGAACAATATGAGAGCACATTTTTATGTTGGCCATAATTTCCCCAGGAAATACTAGCAGTGTGTGATCCGGAGCATAGACAGATGGGAATCAGTTTTTGGCCATCCAAAAACTCTAGTCCACCATAGTAGAGAGAGGGAGACTTTGCACCAAGGCAACTCAGAAGGAAAGACATCCTTGCATTGGGACTTGGAGCTCCATAGTTCCAAGGGCCCCTTGGCAAGTGGGTTAAAGTTTCATCCTCATTTCCTACCAGCACTCAATAAGAGGGGATGTAAGTATCGCCATTTTGCTTATTGAAGTTGTTTGAATATATTTAGAGATTTTGTTTTATTTGTTTTAGTTTTAGTTTAGTTTTTATATTTGAATATGCATTCTATTTCTCTATATAGTATGTTTATGTTTTAGCATGTTCCACTAACTTTCTTGACTCCATATATTTTCTGCCTGTGACCAATAAATTAAGAGGGAAAAAACACCCCTCTTAAGAAATTTTGATTTGGTACATTCGTGCGCCAAACACACCAACACAGGATTGGCGACTCAACTAATTTTTATTTCCAAGATTATGTGGTTGTGCCTTTTTGTAGAGACCTCCGTATTTTCTCTAGAGTTGGGTTGGAATTCCCCCCTTTATCTCATTCATTGTCCCATTCATCCCAAGTGACAGGATGAAGCTGAAGAAGCTCCCAAGAATTTACATTGCAAAAAACTACACAGCTTTCTTCTAGACAGGCGCACCCCAGTGCGCTCGTTCAGAGGTGACATCTGCACAGAAATAGCTCTTGTTTCAGTCTTTTGCATGAAGAAACCAGAAGTAGGATTTTTCCTACTATTTCCATATTTTTCTTGCTTGTAAAGGTGAATGGAAACCCATAATACATATGCCAGAACTGGTTGAGGTGCCCTACAGCTTTCTGAAGCTCACTCTTAGTTGCTTTTAGTAGTTTAGGTGTTGGTTTTATTTCAAGTTGATTTTCGTAAAGTTAACACATAGTTTAAGTAGGAGGAAAATTAACTTTCTTTCTAAAATAATTTATGTTTTGTGAATTTAGGTACCAAAACACCTAGATAACTAGCCAAAGTAAGTGGCCCAAGTCAACGCATGCTTAGCTAGTTCTTTTTTCTAGTGTAAAACTCATTAGTTTAGTTCAATTTTTGCACTAGGATTTCGGGACCAGGATCAAGTTTTTGATAGAAGAGAAAGTAATATCTGTTGCTTTCGCCTTCTCCAGTGATCCTAGGAAAGCATATGAAAACTCTCTATTCACAACCCACCATCTCGCTATAGTTGATCATTTAGATTAACTAGGAAAAATTGAAAGCAACCTATATTCGCACATGTTTTTCTTTTGAGCAACGAACAATAGAACATAGTTTAAATAGGGGACTTCAAAAAGGATCATCACATATCCGCATGTTCAAACTATGTGCTTGTTCACCTTTTTTTCACACACATCCACACCCTAAGTGAAGTAAAAAAACCTAAAACTAACTCAACAAAATTCACTAAATTCTCCCAACAGGAGCCACAAAAGAATTTATAGTCTAAGTTAGGACCAAGGGGGTTGGAATCCAATAAGTAGCCTTGGTAATTATTCATATTGAAACATAGAAGTTCATTATTTAGGGAGTTTTCAAATCCACCTATCAGCCCACAAAATATAAAACTCGAGTGCGACAGAGACCTGATTCATAGGGGGTTAGGCTTAGGCCCAGTGTATGTGGTATCAGTTGGGGCTACTTGACCCAACTGATACTTGGTACTATCAGCTAAATTACCAAGAAGCCCAATATTCTAATGCTCACGTGGGATGGTGACGCTTAGTGGAAAAAATTAGGGCATCCTTTCCCTATAGGTGACGGTATAGGAAGCACTAGATCCTCTACCCTTACCTTGGTGGATTTTTTTTAGTTGACTGGGGGAATCACTAGCTCTTTCAGGACGTTGTGCCAACATTCACAAGATATCTTCTCAAGGCCCAGTTACATTTGAGTGTGTGAGGACGATTAGGTCTTCTAGGATTTTAGTATCATACACAAACAAAAAAAAACATTATTTTTGATTGACTAACCACATAGGATTAATCTAAAGGGAAAATTTATTTTATTTTCACTTTGTTTTATGTATGTGATTGGATATTTTATTTTATTATAATCTCTATCCTCTCAAATATTTCCAAAACCATACCTAGTCGACGCTAGAACAAACCTAATGGGACCTTGTCGATATAAACATCTTTTGGACCTCCCCCCATTACCGGGAGGAGTTCCAGGTCTTTCACCATTCAGGCATCAAAGACAGAACACTGCCACCCTTATTGGTTAATCTTTTATCGGGGCATATTTAGTTGGGAACGCTAGTCAGTCTCCCATGCGACACTGATGAACATCCCCACAGGGTCACCACACACCACTCCTCCCACAACCCCTAGCGAGCAGAGGATTGCTACCCATTCGAGAAGCCAGGTGAACACACATTAGGGTACGTCATAGAAAAACTCTATTCCTAACTAGAACGTTGTATTTTCATAAGCCACAATGGCCAGAACCTCACAATCACCTTTTCTAGCCTCGTTAAATCTACCAGATTTAACCAAGTTGACAAACGACCCCATTGCACACAACCTCATATTGCCTCCCATGCCCATGAAGCTCCCTTCAGAAATTCTAAAATTCGAAGGAAGGAAAGCAGAAGACACAAGAAATCATGTTATGACTTTCCACTTGTGGTGTTCATCGAACAACATCATTGATGATACCATTCGACTAAGACTATTTCAACGCACTCTAACCGGAGTAGCAGTGAACTGGTATGTGGAGCAACCCTCTACTACACATGGAACCTTTAGTGCCCTCACTACTACGTTCCTGACCTATTTTCAGTTACCCATCCACCACTATTCCATAATGGAGTTACTAACCCACTTTAGGGAAACCCCCACCATCCATATCTCAAACCATCTCCACGAATGGTGGCGACATCGTAGTTTGTGAAAACCCAAACTCAGCGATCTTTTTATGTCAGACCTATTCCTGAAAAATCTCACCACAGAGATTTCGAAGGATGTGGCGCAAAAAAATCCCATATTCAAAGAGGACACCATCAATAAGGCCCAACAGCTCTAGTTGATCTATAAACAGTCAGGGTATATTTACAATATCCTGTTGAACGCCCCACGCCTGGAAACTTACAAATAATTTCCAGGCACGTCGAACTCTGCAGATGGTTTAATTGGGTCATTGACCCAAAATAACCTAAGTAGCAGCATTCAATACCCAAACGACACATATTATTATACCCAGAACATACCACAACCAGGCTAACAAAGTCATCACATGCCTCCATAAAATTTGACTAGTAGGGCGTCATCGTATCACCATCAGCATGGAGTACCCTATCCTCTGGCTCAGGGAATCCAGTACACATATAGACATTTTGACAAAATATCTCCCCCCCAACAGCCATTTACAAACAAGGGAATTCAATATGCCCAGTCCCGAGCACAAGAACTGCCCATGCAGAATAACGCACAGGTGAACTTCGTGCAACCCTCCCAAAACCAATCGTGCCAACCATACAACTAGGAGAATCCAAATTATCCTCCTAACACATTTAAGAAGAAAGGGAAAAAATTCCTAAAGGAAATACTAGATAGGGGTCAATAATCAGCAACTTCCTCCGCAATCTCAGGCTGGAGGAAACTCCAACTGAAATCAAAACCATGAGCCAAGCAACTCCCAGAGGCAGAAAAAAAGGCCAATTCTTCAGAAAAACCACTCTTGTTCAATATGTGGTGAGTACAACCATTACACTCACCACTTTCCTAACCTCCCTGAGCTGAAGAACCTATAGAGTAACTGTGGATAGGGGGGATCCTCCCAAAAAACAATAGTCATGTAGGAGCCTTTCCCCCATCAAGGGACAGTTAGAACACAACAAAAAACTCTAATGATTCCAACAAAAACAACCACGAAATCTACAATACTCGCGAAGAATTTTTTTTTCAGACATGAAATCAAAATTATGACACCACACTAGATGCCAATGCATCAGGGGCTAGTACCAGTGCACCAAAAACACCTTTGACCATATCAAAGATGCCTCTTGAACCTTTTCCAAAAATGGCTAAGGGACCAACTAGGCGGGCAAGAAACTATTCCAAAGCAGCCCATATCTATATCATTTTGCATGATTTAGCTCAATCTCCCACTGCTATGCCAGCTTTGGAGGTGTTACAATCATGCCCAAAGTAGTGAAAAGCCTTACATTCTGCATTAGGTGCCATCTACCTTGCTGATTCACACCTGATGGTTTTTGATTTAGACAAAGCCACCCCTAGGCTTCCTTCAATGGTCACCTTTCAGATACCAGTGTTGGTCCAAAACATTACCATTCACCGATGTATCATTGACCAGGGTGCATCCACATGCATCATCTCAAAGAATGTTTGGAAGAAGTTAGGGTCCCCCGATCTAAAGCCATCAGACATCACGGTTAGAGCATACGATGGTCGCCCTTTAGCCCCCATCGATCTCTAACAAAATGTCCCAGTATGCTTAGCTGGAAATACAATCCTTATAGACATTGAAGTCTTGGATGCCTAATTGAACTGAAATATACTCCTTGGCTGGAGTTATATGTACACCATGTCAGCCATTGCATCCTTCGTCTTCCGAACTATGATGTTCCCCCATGAGGATCGCATCGTTACTATCGACCAATTGACACATAGTGAAAATAGGCCCCTAACAAATATCGATGTCACTCTACCCTATGTAGACACATATACGGATGCGCTTACATGGTACCAAGAATATGCCCCCCACTAGTTCAAACCGTTTTCCATCCTAGGGTCATTCCTAGGAGATCCTCCCCTTATACCTAAGTCATCACCTGATGTCATAGGGGTTCTGGTGTGCATGATGTCCACATCAAGCACCAAAGCTAGTTATGAAATAGATACGAGTAGTAATGACTCTGAATCCTTGGCCACGACAACCTCTCTAGCCTATGATGCCTCCTAAACTCCTTTCCTCTTTCCCCCAGCTGGTTTCGTGTCACAGCAGGTCATGGCCACGGTGGTACTACCAAACTTATCATTTGCAATACCAGTTGGTACCTAGTCCCACCCACTCCAATGAGAGTCACGCACATCACCTATATAGGGTTAATCCTGATCAATCTTGAACTGACCCGAGCCATTGAGGAGACGGTCACAAACATCCCTACAAAGGAAATTCCCATTATAGGACCCATAATTACGAGTAAGAAAACCGAGAGAAGAATAAATAATTTGGAGAATCCCACCACGCAATGGGATTCACCATGCTGCACCATATGTGACATAGTAGGAAACCCTATCCACATTTTCCTAGAGCTAGATGAATTAAATATTCTCCTTAGCTCCTAAGTAGACATCGCAACGCGACGTTCCCGTAAAAATTAACCTACCACCAAAAGTCAAGGCAAAGAATTATGTACCAATCATGCATGTGCTATCTGTAGAAATTATGGGAATTATACCCATCATTTCCCAAAAATACCGCTATATAGGGATGCCTTACATGCCATCGAGCGAACCTACCAAGAGGATCCCTCCACCCAGTCATCTAGAGATAAACTTCACACTATTCTATACTTGCAGGAGGAACGATAGTCGCCAGAAAGACTCCTATTCATATTTTCCCCTCCTATCATACGCTGAACATTGTGCAATGAATGTGGTCACTTCATCGAATAATGTGCAGCCCCGGAACTCATCCATATATGGTATCCCATAGAGCACGTTTATTATGTTGCTTTGCGAGCAACACAATTCGCATGTCCTTTATGTGCCGATAACCACATTTTAGAAAATTTCCATTATATCCCCCGATTATGCTTAGCACTGGTTAGTCTATGCTCATCTATAGTCTGCCTCTCCCAAGAAGTTGGCACATACTCGAAATCTATGAACAACTTGACAACCCAAGAAGATGTGACGAGTAGATCCATCCTCTTTCTATCAGCTGAAAAGTGACCAAGCAGGGAACCTTTAGTTACCCCCAACCGTTCTCTTCAGAGGAGACCAACACATGTGTTATGCAAAAATCCCAATCATGTGGTCAACACTTGCCCTGAATTAGAAGAGCTATGCCACTAGTACCCCATCACGCCACCAAACGAGCATGATGGGCACCCCATATCTAGTCTATTTTGCATCGTATGTCAGGGCAATCACAGTGGACAACATTGTACCTATATCTTGCAATTTCGTCCTCTAATTGATATGATACATACATTATAGAAGCAACAAGACGATCTCATCAAACAATATAGGAAGTATATCACCCCCATACCAGAAACTCCACACCCACATTGGTGTGATGGGCAAACTAGGACGGCGCACCAACCTGGCAAGGCCTAGGTACAACCTAGGATAATATGCAGACTATGCGACCTGATTGGCCACTAGGTCAATCAATGCAAAGAAATGAAGCACCTTGCCAACAGTTTCTGTAGAGTCTCTTCTCTCCCATAGAGACTTCTCTCTAACCAAGAGAAAATCACGCATGCTTAATGCCCGATTTATTCACACTTTCATCATTCAATTAAATGTGAGCATATCCCCAAGATTAGAGCAGTAAGAGCAGTGTCGAGTCTACACTCCCCAAAAGATCCAAACACACGCATGCCAAAAACTTGCAAAATGGAAGCAGAAGCTCTCGTCTTCTACCATAGATCCTTTCCAAGTGTCCACATCTAGGACAAAGAGTAGTTTTGATTCCCACACAATCTACTCAGTTGGAACAGTGGTACCATGCACCATCTTCACTGGCCATAACCACGAACCATAGGCATGCCTACTAATGGAAACATTCAAGAACCTCCACACCAAGCACAATTTCCACCGACAAGAAGTTTCCATCCTAATGAGGGACCTAGCCTTGCATCCACACAAGCTCCCATCACGGAAATTCCCCCCAAGCCACCATACACCTACCAGGAACAGGGGAACTTGGTTTCCTTGTCCTCTTGAGATATGACGCACATATATTATTACAGATATTTTGGTCGAGTCTTCGGCCAAAGGTCACCTAGGCAGCAGTAGTCTGTAACACTGGTATCAACACTTCATAATTCCCAAAGGAGGTCCCACACATTCACACCTCTGAAAAAATAAATTTTCAGCACCGGCAGATATTCCCTCTCTCATCGTCTTTTCTAAGCACATGTATTCAAATAATATTTGAATAATGAAAATGGTTTCACTTGGGGTAATTTTTTTGCAAGTAGTGTGAAAACCATCCGCAGCTCCATCCACTGAAAGTTCCAGAGTAGGTATCATTCTATCCCTAGCATGATAGAGTCCTAGAAAAACTCTGCATATCCTGACATCATTTCTCCATTAGAAATTCCCATTGGTTCCAAACACCCGACCATGTTTATCACCACCTCACCTTGCATATGATAAGGTTCCCTATTGATCGGTAGAGCCTCCCCTCCATGGCACTTGTCACCCAAAGTAGACCACATGTCACAAAAAAAGTGATGCCATGGCCATACCACTGTAGTTTGGGAAGCACCTCATGCCCATTCACTTGCCATGCATCAGGTCAAGTTTTACCATATCAAAATAAAACCCCTTTCCCGGACGACCAGGTTGTGCAAGTAAATAAAAAGCGCACTACCGTGCCTTGCATTT
Source organism: Pinus albicaulis (assembly GCA_034641835.2). Taxonomy (NCBI): domain Eukaryota; kingdom Viridiplantae; phylum Streptophyta; class Pinopsida; order Pinales; family Pinaceae; genus Pinus; species Pinus albicaulis. Next base: position 66,982,759 of record MU968359.1, on the reverse strand, counting down.
GGCCTACCATACCTCCATCAGCATTAAAACCAATTTGTGATGATTTTTTATTTGCTTCATCAACCTAATACATGAGACCAACCAATGGGGACCCCACCCTCAGGAAAACACCTTCCTCACATCATCAGTGAGCAAACACTTTCATGTTTTGGGGCACCTGTCTCTATGTTTTACACAAACCAAACCCCATTGTTTTATTCTTTTGGTACGTGTACAAAGACCAAAAATGGAACACTACATCCCCCACACACCCATTTTTTCTCCCATGGCAGCAGTCCCTCGTCACCCTTGGTCGGAGTATCAAACCCTCACACAAAAACCACCATGAAATTCATAACCGGTTCATACCCACCCTGGAATTCCTATGGACTCCAGGAATTTCCCTGCTAGAAGGAGTCATGACCACCACCAAGCTGCTTTTCATACTCCGACCGGGAATCCCCATCATCAATTTTCAGTCACCCCTCGCCAACATGCCTATGTTAAACCCATCACATTCAGGATCTCGATATTCCATATCAGTGACCCCCTCATTCGATTGAGGCTTCCTTTTTGTCAACATCAACACCTCTTTTCCAAAAAGCAAGCGGTACCTTGGATCACCCCTCTCCATAAAAGGGACAACCTTGGGTGGCACTGTGGGAGACATCATTTCCCCTAGATGTCATCGATCCTCCTGACATTCGACTACAACACAATATTTAATGTCAAGATGGTATCTTAGCTTACAACCATTGCAATTTGATCAAAATTTTCAAAGACCCGTTCCTTTATAAGCGTCTCTTTTAACAATGCTTACATGGGAAGGCCCCAGCCAACACCTATGCGTACCATGCACATTTATATGCCATACCAAGTTTATGCATATGGGTATCAATTCCACCTATTTTCAAAGAGAAAACACCCCTGAGGGCATCAGCAATGGTCGTCATCAACCAACAGATCTCTACCATACTAGTGACATAGAAAGAATATCTATCTGTCAAATAGATTTTTTTAACCAGCCAAAGCATCACGAGCATGGGACATGCCCGCCTCATAGAAAACTTGTATATATTTTATTATACCATTGCTTGCAAGGATCCCACAAGACAAGGTCACTCTTTGACCCAGTGTGGGGTGTCTCCAACTCTAAGATACATGCAGGTCTCCCTCTCTCTACACACAGTACACAGAAAAGAAACTATAATGTATTTCAGCTATATAGTTCTTCCTAGACCTCACAAAATAGGGGGCAACTGTTATCACTGGAAAATAGAACAAGAAATATGACATTATTTAATGTTAAGTAGAAGGATTTACAGGGCTGAGAGACATTAGAGAATCTGAAGTATTTGAAAAATCTCTAAGGTCTGAAAGGAAAAATCAAATTATGCACATAAAATACCCATTCAAATGCACCTTTGCATGTAGAATTCTTCGATAAGTGCGCCTTTTCCTCAAAAATATGTGCGGTCCTAAGAGTCACGAGAGTCATTTTCCGGTACCACAAGACACACTCCAGGACATTGATCCCATGCTTGAGGCTGCCTAAGTATAACTTCCCAAGCCTCCTTAGGACCTCAAAGGAGAACACAATGGAATAAATTTGGCACACAATGGAATCACCCTCCTCTCTTGGGTCACCATCCACAATGTACCAAGAGAGGGAAGGAGGATTTGAATTCTCCTATAAAATGCCACCAAGAGATGAAAAATATGAGAGCACATTATTATGCTGGCTAGAATTTTCCCAAGAAGTACCAACAGTGTGTGATCCGGATCAGAGAAAGAGGGGAATCAATTGCTATCCATCCAACAACTCCAGTCCACCATAGTAGAGAGAGGGAGACTTTTTTCCAAGGCATCTTGGAAGTAAATACATCCTTGCATTGGGACTTTGAGCTCCATAGTTTCAAGGGCCCCTAGGCAAGTGGGTTAAGTTTTCATTCTCATTTCCTACTAGCACTCTATAAGAGGGTACGTAAGCATCACCATTTGGATTATTGAAGTTGTTTAACTCTATTTAGAGCTTTTGTTTTATTTTTTATTTTTTTATTTTTTATTTTTATGTTTTAATATGCATGCTATTTCTCTATCTAGTATGTTTATGTTTTATTATGTTCCACTATCTTGCTTGACTTCGTCTATTTTTTTCCTGTGACCAATAATTTAAGAGGGAAAAACGATCCCTCTTAAGCAAGTGTGATTTGGTACATTCGTGCGCCAAACACACCAACACACCATGGAAGAAGAAAAGAATATTAAATGTGGAGGCCACCATTCTAGGTTTGAACCATATACCTTGCAAGAAATCAATGCCTCTCCCTTTTCCAAGATATGTTTTGAAAGCATTGCTTGTTTGACGTTATATGAGAGGATCAACGAGGTGGGTTTTCTTGCTCATTTGACAAGAATTTTTTACGCTAAATTAGGAAAATACAAGGAAATCATAGCAGGAATTGAGTTTACCATATCATTAGATGTCATTATTTCATCCGCAGGTATCCCAAACCATGGAGAAATTTGGTTCAAAGGGATGGAATTGGACCTTGAAAATTAGAAATTGTTCCTGAAACCTCATAGCAAGGATGCTCCTCAGAATATCTTCCCGTTTATGAATTCACTTTATAAATATTCCCCTTTGATGAAGTTCATTATGAATTTTTTTACATGTGAAAGGATATTTTCTAGGTTGTACAAGTATCATGTTAGGTTATTGATGCACTCTACTACTACTCAGCCACTCAATTTTCCCAACTATTTGTTTAGAAGTTTGCTCAAGATGAGAAAAAGGGTACAGAGAAAAGGTAAGGATAATCACCCTAGTTTGTCCATCATGGCTTGGTAAAGCTTATTGTTCTGCATCATCTTTTAGCATTCAATATTTCTTGGGAAAATTTCATGGATAAAGTTGCATCAACGCCTCCTACTAGCCTATCCATCATCCATACCACATCATCAGCACCAACACAACAGAAATAGATTGTCTCTTCAAGTAGGCAAGCAAAGATATAAAAGGAACCTAGGGTTGAGATCATTCAAACCTATTGAAAAGGAAGGAGGATGGTTTGTGCTCCCAAGACCATCAAAGGATTAATTTCACCTGATACCATAGTTGAACAAAGACCAGCATTGGATCAACCACCTAGTCATGATAGTGAGGCACTCATGCATGACGTTGAGTTACCATTGCATCAGAATGAAGAACAAGCACCCATAGATTTTGACATGGAAGTGTAGTGAATGGACAAGACAACTGAAGATATTATAAGGGAGAAATATTTAGAAATAGCAGAGTTGAGGGACAATATCTCAAAAGAAAACTTCTTGATTACCTTCCTAGAATAAGAGAATATGCAGTTGAAGGTAAAAAAAATCCTCCAAATAAAACCAAAGGAAAGCCCTAATGAAAATAAGGGTTAAGGAAAAGAAGCGGTGGATGTTGAGTAGCTGGAAGACATAGAGGTTGAAGCAAAGCCTAGGATTCTAGGAACAAGATGGTTGACAAAGAAAAAACAAGAAGAAAGAGAGCCATCTCCACCATCAACTTAGTTAAATTTTGATGAGTTGATAGTTTACGAAATTGAACAAGATAAAGAGTTTTGGTTGGATAGGGCCAACATTCATCTTGAGAGGCTGTTGAAGAAAGTAGAGAGAGACAAAAATATTCAAAGGCATATGGTGGGGCACTATTTCACAAGAAATCAAATCGCCAAGGTGAGGGTGAAAAAATTTAGAAAAAGGCTTAAAGAAACCCAAATGAAGCTTAAGGAGAAGGAAAATTTGGATCTACTTGTTGAGGCCTTATTGGCTATTTATCCCTTCATTCCAGGACATCATAGAAGAAAATTTGGAGTTTTTTGAGAATTTTTTTCATCTTTGGTTAGTTTTACAAAATTTTGGAAATTTGTCTTTAGCAGGAGCGTCGAGCAGCAGCGCGACACTTTTTCTCAGAGCACTCAAATGAAGTAAAATTTAGATGGATGGATGCATATTCACCTATAAATCACAGCTATGGAATTAGCTCAACATGTCATCTTCCCATTTTGAAGAAAAATGTAAAAGACCTCACATTTTTCATGCTTCAGCCACCTTTTTACCTATGCATAGTGATTTTGGAGTGAGGTTGGGAGAATTAATTTTTGGAGGCATTATATTGGGAGTTTTCTCAGTTTTTAGGGTTCATTGGAAAGAAGACACAGATGGCTACCTAGCGTAACTTCTAGATCTGCAACTTGGCACTTAAAAGGAAGTCAAAAATAGGTCCAAAGTAGGCACGACACTTCTGGCATTGGATTCCCTTGGACAGTTGTAAAATCATAAAATCTCCAAATTTTGAAGTTTAGTTGTCACATGAGGAAAATTTTGTTTCTACCTCTTTTTATGGAGGAATTATGTAATTAATTCAAGAGACATGAACTCCTAGTTATTAGCTAAATTTGAGGAAGTGTTTTATAACTTCCCTAAATTAGAGGTAATGACTCATACAGTACATTTATGATGTGTTTTATATTAGATTTAAAACCTTATGAGGTGCCATGAACTCTATTTTCTATAAGTAGTCCACCTCAAGTCATTTTACAGGTTTGATAGTTGTTATTTACAATGTAGCTAATGTACAAACTCTTTTTTTAGTGAAATAAAAGGATGTTGCATCTATACTTTTGAGATTACAGTTGTATGCTTTTGAGCATTGTTTCATATTTTTTAGTTCATAAAATTAAATGTTATGTTACCTTTTTTATCACATGCATGATTCTGTATGTTAATCTTATGATTTTATAAGCATAAATTATTTCCTTCTATGCTCTCTTTTATAATAGTTTCATGGATGTGTTTACTATTATGGTGAATAAATTCATTTAAATGTTCATTCTGAATCCTCTTTCAAAACCCTATACACAATGACAAAATAAGTAATCTCCTATGTTTACCTACCTGGCCTCATCCTTATCTCTAAAATTTAACCTTTGAAATTAGACCTAAACCCTAGAACTAGTTCTAGATTGTCATTCCTATCCAGCAAAAATTTCAAACAAACAAAAAACCTAATCTACTGAAGCATCATAACTAGCCTAAGATCATTATATATCCAGTCATCTCTTTCGCTGAAAAGTGACACTGAGAGAGCCCTATTTGGTTTTGGTAAGGCTAGCTACATGACCTAAATGTTAGTTTGTGGTTACCTTCCTTTAGTTCCATTCTTAACCTTAGGAAGGGGGGGGAAATGATAACACAGACCACCGGTTCCAACTGCCAAATGTGTCCTCATGGAGCCTAACTTCCAGTGGTAACTTAACCGCCAGAAATTTTATATTAAAATTTTTAATTCGACACTATATAATATAGTTTGAAATTCAAATTATAGGCATTATTGGGAATTTTAATGCTCCGATAATTTCACCCGAAATTTCAGGAAATTGTCACCTAGTTAGCCGAATTAAGGGCGAATTTGTAGAACCCGTCCAAATTTTGGGGAAATTATGTAGTGGTTAGTAGGAAAACTAGGGAGGTTGATAAATTCTACATTTTTTGACCAATTTCAGATGAAAAAGAGGCTATACATGCATTTTTGGGCATTCTGAGGCTAATGGAACATGTTTTGAAGCCATTTGAACAATGTAAATGTATGTAATCACCATTTTGAGCATAATAAAAGAGGGCCAAGCCATTGGAAGATGGACCAAGGAGATGTAGCCCAAAAGGGGTGAACTCATTCATCATCTGATGTGTTTTGGTTATTATTATTGTGCAATTCTTTATTGTTTCTGTATATTTCAGAGTTTATTTACATGTTTTATGTGTTTAAATTTTAACATAAAAGCTCTAAAAAACTCATTTTAAACACTTGTAATTTACAAACCCTCAAGAAAAATTTCTTTAATATATCATGTAGAAATTATAAAAAATACATGTATGTCTTGGATTCTTATGATCTAAAAATAATATTCTATTGTTAAATACAGAATCTCTTCTACAAATCTTTGCGGAATTTAAAACACAATCGCCAATTACAATATCATGAAGAAAGATCAATCACACACAACATAGATAATTTTACCGGGGAAAGCTTATAGCTAAAAACCCCATTATATTCTATTGTATATTATATCATGGATCATGAAACAATTATATACAAAGCTCTAATCCAAGATCTCTCAGTACATGAGCTAATTGTATCACACTGTCATACAAAAATTGGCAAGTTCCTTAGCCAATTTACTATCTCCAGACAACTCGCCTCGACTGCGCAATCCCTGCTGATAGAAATCCCTAAATGAATGCAATATTGCTTTCCTTGACTGCACAATCCTCATGGGCACATCCAATGTGTCTCTATTTGCATGTGTGCAACCAGATAATGTCCCAACTGATATTTTACTTCCCTTTCACCTAGAACTCAATTGGGTCTCCACTGGATCTGACATGCATGTAGCTAATAATAGTAAATCTTCAGCTTCATGTGAGACCACTGATTGTGAATTAATTAATAATTAATTCACTTGATCTCTCACTAGTGTATCTTCAGTTACAACTAGCACAACTGATTTTAACTCACTTAACTGAGTAAAACAACTTTACAACTTCCATAACTACACTTCCAACTCTGTTACATCTTCGAATCACTCAGTTACAACTAATTCATTTTGCATGTCCCACCAATCAACCACTTAACTCGAAATTCCTTTAGCTAACTAATTTTTGACTTCAATTAAATATTTCCAAGTTCTCATTGAGAATATAATATATTTTATTGTCCAACTAATATTAAGGGATAATAATAGCAGACATGCATCTATAAATAGACATGCATTCTATAAATAGAATTTGCACATATATCTATAAATAGACATACACCTAAAAATAGCCTGAGGCTCCATCCTAGTGTAGGTGATTACTTTTCGCTAGGATATTCTTGTTTAATCTCAACACTCCCTCTCAACAAGAAAGGGATTATCCTTTAGCCCAATCCTGTCTCTATGGTATTCGAATTTGCTCCTAGTGAGCGCCTTTGTCACAATAGTTGCATCTTGATCTTCCGTGGGAATGTATTGAAGCAACACGATTCTCCTCTGCACATAATATCTGAGATGATGGTACCAGATATCTATATGCTTAGATATATCATGAAACACATGATTAATTGAGAGTTTAATGCAACTCAAATTATAACAATGAATCACTGTCAGATCCATATTAGAACCAAACAAACCAACCAATATCTTTCTCATCCAGATAGCCTCACATGCAACTTGAATCGCTACCATATATTCCTCTTCCGCTAAATTGAGTGCCACGTATCTCTGCTTCCTACTGTACCAAGAAACAACTATAGACCTGATACTAAATATCCCCCCCGATGTGATATTTCTATCTCATGGAATTCCCACCCAATCTGCATCCGTGAAGCCATTCAACTTGACTCCATTTGTTTGTCTATACCATAAACCATACTCTAATGTGACCCTCAGGTATCTCAGGACATGCCTACCTACCTTCCAAAAGATCTTGGTAGGCTTAACCATAACTTGTCTCAACTTGTTAACCGCATAGAAAATGTTCGATCTCATGTTCACTAGATACATTAGTGAACCCACTAACTGTCGATAGACAGTAGCATCCACTACCTCTCTAGAAGTATCATCCTCTTTCCTCCATTTTCCTGGAATAGGAGTATCCATGGGTTTTCAACCCTTCATGTGAAACTTACCCAATATCTCCCTTTCATACTTTCCTTGAGACACAAAAAATTCACCATCTCACTGCCATATTTCCAATCCAAGGAAATAATGAAGGAGGCCCATATCGTTCATTTTGAACTCCCTTGCAATATTCTCCTCGCATGAGTGTATCACCTGCTCATCAACAATCAATATTAAATCATCAAAATAAGGAAAAATGATTAAAATCTTACCCTCTACTACAATTTGGTATAGGTTTTCATATGCTTCACTTTTGGTGAAGCCCATTCTGGTGAAATAGTTTTCTATTCGAGTATACCAAGCACGGGGTGCTTACTTCATCCAATACATCATTATTTTGAGTCGGCACACATGCGACTCACTATTGAAGATCTAGAAACCTTCAGGCTACTCTATGTACACATCTTCCTCAATGATCCCATTAAGAAATGCAGTTTTCACATCCATCTGATGGATGCACCAGACCATCTATGATGAGAGAGCAAGGATGGTCCTTATGGAAGAATACCTTGCCACAGGTGCAAAGGTCTCTTCATAATTTATCCCCTCGATCTGCGAGAAGCCCCAGGCCACAAATTTGGCCTTGTATTTCTCTACACTCCCATCAGCAGCGTGATTTACCTTGTAGATCCATCTTGAACCTACCACTGATTTATCAACCGGCCTTGGAACAATTTCCCAAGCACCATTTTTGAGAATGGATTCATACTCCTCCACCATTTCATCTACCCATGTGGGCTCCTGCACTGCTTCTTGAAAGGAATATGGTTCATTCACAATAAATCTTCTCATGAGAGCCATGTATCTAGTAAATCGATCAGGAAACTTTCTTTGTCTATGCTGTGAAGTAGGGGCTCCTACATTCTGTGTAGCATCAAGTATCAGCCTATTAGCTTTTGTGGTACGCCTTCTGCCAATTATGATGGATGGATCTGCGTGAGTTGTGGTACGCCTTCTGCCATTTATGATGGATGGATCTACGTGAGTTGTGGTACGCCTTCTGCAATTTATGATCGATGGCTCTGCATGAGTGGACTCCTCCACACTATGAACCTCCTCCTGTGGTTGATCCACATCTAGAGACTCATCTTTGGGAACCAACAATTCCTCCTCCACATTCAATTCCAACTCCTTCTCAAGCGACAACCACATGGCTTTCCCCTCATCGAATGTTATATCTTGTCACACAATAGTCATTCTGTTGTTTGGAAAATACACACAATAATTATGGGGTGTTTCTTTGTACCCCACAAAAATCCCAACTTCAGAAGTTGCTTCCAACTTCTTCCTGGTGTCCTTAGTCACATGCACATAAACAGAAGAGCCAAAACTCTTAAAGTGTGAAACATCCTATTTATTACCAGTGAAAGCTTCTTCAGGTATACTCATGCCAAGTACTCTATGAGGACAACGGTTTTGCACATAAACCGTAGTGTTGCATGCTTCCACCCACAAATTCAATGGTAGGCCCTGATCATGCAACATCACTCATGTTGCACCCATGATCGTTCTATTCTTCCTCTCTACGACCCCATTTTTCTGTGGGTTATGAAGTGCTATGAGTTCTCTTTGAATTCCTTCTTTGTTGCAGAAGTTCTTGAATTCGTTAGAGATGTATTCTCCAACATTATCACTCCTAAAAGCATTCACTTCCTTCCCACACTCTTTCTCCACCAATGCCTTAAACTCATAGAACTTTGAGAATTTTTTATCTTTCTTCTGCATGAAGAAGATCCAGAATTTATGAGAAAAGTCATCAACAAATATTACATAGTACTTATGTTTTGTTGTTGAGGCAACTGAGAACGGTCCACCCACGTTTTTTTGAACTCTCTCAAGGATCCCTAAAGCACGGTTCTCCTTCTCATGAATGGTGGACTTTACATACTTCCCCATGGTGCAAACCTTGCACTGATATAACTGATAAATTGTTCCCATTGGAAGTCCAGTATATATTTTCTGCATGACTTTCAACGCTCCATAATGAAGATGGCCCAATTTGTTGTGCCATAATTCGACCTCATCCCGGCTCACCACTTTTTCTGCGTTGCCCATCATGGTAGTGCATCAATCTACCTCCAGTTTTTAGATATTCTTAGCTCAAATCCCTATCTTCTTGGCTTGACCCATTGTTTTATGTCGCAGGAAATCTTTTCCGTCACTAAAAACAATGTCACAGACTTTGTCCTCCAACATTGCGACTGAGACCAAATTTTTATTTAGACCTTGAACATGCATAACATATTTCAATTGAAATGGTTTACTTGAATCCCTCTAAAATGTAATGGTATGAATCTCGGTAGCATTGTACCATCCATCATCATCCATATCTATATGCATATGGAGATCTCTCTCCTCCCAGTCACTGAAAAGTTCCTTATCTCCCGTCATGTGAAAGGAAGCATCACTATCCAAATAACACACCGATCCCAATGCACTTGACACCATGCATGAAATCAAGGATAATTCAATCTCAAACTATGAGGCAAGGGCCTCACCAGCTGCAACTCCAACAACCTTTTTGTTCTTCTTCTTTTGTGGATAGTTAGTAGCAAGATTCCCATGTTCGTGACAGTGAAAAAACTTCACCTTGGACATATACAGCTTCTCTGCCTTAGAAGCCAAAGAAAAATACTCTTCATCATCATGCTTTGATGAAGAGCCATCTCTGGTGTTCTTCCTAAACTCTTCCTGCACCAGATCCGACCACAGTCATTCTCAATCCGACAATTTTTCCTGTCCATTGACAGAGTCTTCATAACTATGCAAACTCTTAGGAAGTCCCAAGATAGCCAAGCTCACAAAATCATCATCAGAAAAAATTATTCACACACTCCCTAGTCCATCTTAACATTGGAAAAACTTCGTGAGATACTTTGGAATGGTGTCACCCTTTTCCATATTGATCTTTCTGAGTTTATCTTTGAGTTTTTACTGCTTTGGAATAGAACCGTCAAAGCCTTCCACATAGAATATGGTGTGGCTTTCCCATGGAGGATTGAGACAATGTGGTCTCGTACTCCCTCCAATAGGATCCTCCTCACCTTTACCACTTTCTTTCGCCATGCATAAATATTGGTAGCATCTGCAACATTTGGCTTAGGAACATATTTTTCAATGAATTCCTTCAAGCCATTGTCTTCAAGTACCACATCCATCCTGTACTTTCAATAAATGTAGTTTGATATGACCTCGAGTGCATAATCTAAACTCAAGCCATTGAAAGCCATTTCAATATTGAATTAGCTGTAGCACCAAGAAATTATTTCTACAAATTCAAATTATTTCCACCAACAAACTCAGCTCCTGCTTCACTACTGAAATTTCCTGTGCTTTGATACTATGCAGAAATTATACAAAATACATGTATGTCCTGGATTCTCCTAATATAACAATAATATGCTACTATGAAATACATAATCACTTCTACAAATCTTTGCAGAATTTAAAACACGATCGCCAATTACAATATCATGAAGAAAGATCAATCACACACAACACAAATAATTCTACCAGAGAAAGCTTATAGATAAAAACCACACTATATTCTATTGTATATTATATCATGGATCATAAAAAAATTACATACAAAGCTCTAATCCAAGAGGTCTTAGTACATGAGCTAACTGTCTCACACTGCCATACAAAAATTGTCAAGTTCCTTAGCCAATTTACTATCTCCAGACAACCTGTCTCCATTGCACAATCCCTGTTGATATAAATCCATGAATGAATGCAATATTGCCTACCTTGACTGCGCAATCCTCATGGGCACATCCAATGTGTGTGTGGTTTCATGTATGCAACCGGATAATTCACAAGAGATATTTTACTTCCCTTTCACCTAGAATTCAACTGGGTCTCCACTGGATTCAACATGCATGCAGTTAATAATAGTAAACATTTAGTTGCATTTGAGACGATTGATTGTGAATTAATTAATAATTAATTCACTTTATCTCTCACTAGTGTATCTTTAGTTACAAGTAGCACAACTGAGTTTAACTCACTTAATTGAGTTAAACAACTTTACAACTTGCAAAACTGCACTTCCAACTCTATTACAAATTCGAATCACTCAATTACAACTAAGTCAACCTACATGTCCCACCAACCAACCACTTAACTCGAAATTCCTTTAACTAATTGATTTTCCACTTCAGTTAACTATTTCCAAGTTCTCATTGAGAATATAATATAGTTTATTCTCCAGTTAATATTAAGGGATAATAATAGCAGACATGCATCTATAAATAGACATGCATTTTATAAGTAGAATTTGTACATACATCTATAAATAGACATACACTTAAAAATAGCCTGAGGCTCCATCCTAGTTTAGGTGCTTAATTTTCACTAGGATGTTCTTGTTGAATCTCAACATCTCATACAAATCAGGTAGAGACTAATCTATTTGGCGTTATTTATTTTTAGACCATATAGGTGAGGTCATTATTCTGGAGGGTTGAGGTTCTTTGGCCTTTGGAATCCCTAGTTGGTTTTATTTTTTTTTAACCCTTTTGATCTAAAATTCATTCTTGGAGCAATTTCATGGTTTTGATTGTATGAAAGAGATATTTGGTTGAACCCAATGTATGGACAGGTGGTACATGGAATTCCTTGACTTGTTTGGCATTTTCATATGTTAATATGAGTTATTTTCCTATTGTGATCTATGATCACTTGTACTAGTTTCTATGGAGATATTATGGATGATTTGTTATGGGTTTATATTCTAGTTATATGTTGGTTACAAGCATGGATTTATGGTGTGCTCTCGTTATGGCTTTTTTTCATGATTTGATATGTTATTGAATGGTTGATGTACACATGGGATAACAGGTGTTGTTTCAGCTAGCTTAAGAGGGCATAGATCCTACTTGGTGATTATTAGATGAAGTCCAGAAGTTTATGATCAAATATGCATTCATGACATGTAGCTTATATGTTTGAAAAAATTTCTATCAGGCATTATACATGCCTAGGTCAAGATATTTCTCAAGTTTTGATTGTTAACATTTTTATCATCATTTTTATGACTATGGAAAGTTACAGGCACTTCTGGGTAGTGTTCTGGAGGTTTGATTGAAAACATGGAATATATCTCATGACCACATACATAGAAAGAAGGCATTTATTCCATAATCGCATGGATATAGGCTTGTGGGTGTGGTTATAGCCTCCCAACCACATACCTGAAATGTTATGGGTGTGGCTAGGGAGTATACCTAGTGACAAATAATTATAACTTAGGGGTTGATCACTTGGGGTGGTTGGTAGTCTCTTGAATGATGTGTAGTTTCTGAGGGATGTTAATTTCCTTCCGGTTTGTAGGCCCCACTTCCATAACTAGAAATTGAAGATCAAGTCATATCATAGTGACACTCAACTCATGTTTACCCTAAAGATATTGTAAAAGTGGGTAAATGTGGGAGGGGTAGTTAAAAAACCACTATGGGGACCCCTCGAATGTGGTTAATGTTTTTTATGAAAGCTACGCATGGGAAATTGGTGAAAAATCATGTACCCGTAAGGTTATCTAAAAAAGCGAGTGGGCCCATACATGTCATCAATATTTTTCGATAAAAGCTCATTCCACTTGATATTTTCTTTGTCCTCCAATTTTATAATTACGGTGACCAGTGTCAAGAGTGTACATTGGAAATTCCTCATCAACATTCGACTGTTCATTGTATTTGGTTACTAGGTAAATCATAATTCAAATAAATTATTCGTTGTAATTTATTTCAAATTGAAAACATGGATAAAACACTGAAATAAACTAAAAAAACTGCAATCTCTATGACATCTATTCATACACCTCTTATGGACAAAAAATCTAAAGTATATGATTGTCATTGATCCTTGGAACTTTTAGAGATTTGATATGAAATTCTTGACTATTCTACTGACTCATATAATCATTTTCAAGTCATTGTGTCTGGCCTTTATCATGTACTTTTCCCATATACCTATACTTTCCCTGAATTTGTCAATTTGTTAGTGTATTCCTTTTTCTCACAGAGGAATTTTATTATGTCTTCTTTAGGGGAGAATATTTTCGAGGTTACTTAAAAGCTAATACAAAAAGCTTTTAATTTTTTCTAAATTCAAGAATCCCATGATATTTTTAGATGAGTTCTTACAGGTTAGTTTTATACTTCTTTCTAAAGAGAATAAGGAAGGTCTATTTAGACTCATTCTACCACCAAATTCTGAAATTCCTCCAATTGCAGTGAGTTATCCAATAACTTTATTTTATGAAGTTTCACAAAATTTCTTAGTTATAATTTTATCTCTTTTGGGAGAAGATGATACTAGGATAGTAAATGAACAAGCCTTATGGTTTTTGAGTTTGATGCTAGAACCAAATATTGTTTTGGATATCCCTTCTTACGAAGCCAAGTGTACCATTTTTCAATTTGAGAAATATCATATTTTTTCTCTTTTAGATATCAATCTATCTTGGTCTACATGTTCTTATAGGCACATGATAATAATTTTTTCCATCTGAGTCTGAATATGTGGGATTCAAGGAATGAAATGAAATCTTTGATTGAATGGAGTATTGTTTTTAGGAAGAAGGAAAACAATGGGGGACTTTCTTATTACTTGTCATCATTCATGGCCACTCTATATACTATTTTGAACAATAAAAAACCTCCAAGGATTTTTCCTAAAGCAAAAGAGTTGTTGCAACTCAACAAGGACACCACGGTGGGGGACTGGCATATTTTTTAAGATTACACTGAGATAAGACTATATGGGGCCAAAGTACCACAATATCGTTTGCCAATATTTTTTCCTATTAGGATATTTTTCTCTTGAATATATAAGTAGAGTTTAAATCTTGACCAATTTCATTTTTTTACTGCACGAAAAGGGTATATTTTAAAGTTAGAAATAATTGTTGGGCCATTCATCGTGAATAACAGACAAGCCATACTACAGGTTGAATAAATAATGAAGGAGTTTGGCTTTGATGAAGGGGAGAAATGTAAATATGACCCTCATCATATAATTTTAAATAAAAGAGGGAATATCAATTATGAACCTTACATTCATGAAATAAAGCTGGAACTTGAGAAAATGGAAAATCAAGAAACATGGTGAGGAAAAAAATGCATCAAAGAATAGTTGTTCAAACCCCTCTAGTGATGGAGAAGAGCTTGAAGATAAATATACCAAAAAAAATATTTTGAGATGGAAGACTCAAAAGTAGAAAAGAGAGAAAAGGTTGAAAGAGAAGAAGAGGCATAAGTACATGTTAAATTAGCATAGGGGCCCTTAAACTAACTAGGTTTTCAAACGTAGTCAGGAAACCTAGATTTCCCTACCTCCTCCTCTATTTTCACTGATATGGTAGTATTCTCAATTGAAGAAACTCTCTCCACCACATAATTTTTACAAAGTAATTACCAACATATTGAAGAAATAGGTTATAATATGAGAAGCAACATGGAAACTCAACTAGCAATACACACAACTCCAACTACTCTCTACTGTGGATTTATAAAGGAACCAATTAAAATTGTCCCTCATTTATCCAACTGCTTAGTATCTTTCTTTAGGACCTGATTTTAAAACATTATATCTATCCATAAATGTAGTTGACATCCCATTGCTTGAGAATATTAATTTGCATAGACAAGAAGGGGAAATTCTCTATATTGAGATAAGAAAAATATCTTTGACAATAAGTAAAGAAAAAAATCTTTTCTAGAAAGTTTCAAATCAACTCAAGAAATAAAATGAAAATTCTAGAGCACTACATATTCAAAATTTGGACTATAAGAAGTTAGATGTTAAATTTGGAATAGATCCAAAAGTTAGGGAAGCTATCAAAAACCTGTTGCAAAACATAGAATCTGAGATGCAATCATTAAGGAAGAATTTGAAAATTCCTGGGATTGAACACACTTAAACAAATGAACTAGCTTAGGTTCATAAATGGAAGTGCTAATGAGAGTGTTAGTGGAAATAAACAAAGAAAATGTCATTTTTCATAAACAAGTGCAACACTTGCAACAATCCATTGAAAGCCATGTTTGCACTATTTTGGTACCAAGTGATTCAAATTACCCCTTAGAGAAGCTTATAAAATTTATGGAAGAAATCTAAATTTGAGAGGTTGAACTAAAGAAAATTTAGGACAACGTGACTCAGGTAAAGGGAAAAATTGATATCAAGGAGAGGTAGCTAAATACAATAAAATTAAACAATGATCAGCTGATCAACAAGAATAAGGCAACATAATATGATATCAAGGAGTTAGAAACCAAATTTAAGGGAAATATCTCTCTAAATGAAGCTATACAAATTATTTGAGATGATATCATTCAAGAGGTCGATTCTAAATGGGATTCTATTCATATGATTTCTCAACATAATATTATGATGAATGGGTGTCTATAAAGCATTGATGCATGCAAAAAAATTGTACATGAAGAAGCAAGGAAGTCTAAAAAGATGATCAAATATTTAAATGGGAAATCTTCAACTGAACTAAGGGCCTTATATATCAGAGAAAAAGATGGAGTAATTATGGAAATCAGTAAAATTAATGAGAAAAACCTACTTCTCATTTAGGTTAAGAACATATCAAAGGAGGTTCAAAAGTTAGTATCTTTGTTTGATTCCAAATTTGACCAGAGGGGTAGATATGGTCTACCTAGTTGTTGGGACTAGAAGGAAATATCTTTTCTCAGGAACTAGTGGCTATTAAAAGAAGATAATATACAACACATGAAAATACTTCAATTTTAAAGGGAATGAATATATTGAATTATTTTCATAGAGGCTTCCAACTTCTTCGTCTGATGAAGACACTATTTTACAAAACCTAATTATACAAAGCTTTCAAATTTGAAATTCACAATCCAGAAAATGATCCATTGTAGTCTCCTAGATGAAAAAATTTGGAAGACATGTGAAAGGTTGAATACTTTTATTGAAGGAGAACTTCAAATGTTAGAAGTAGCCACCAATACTCAAATTCGATGTTCCAAGTTAGTCATTCAACTTCTAAAAAATGAGAAAATTTCATTTTGTAACGTTGTAAAAGACCTTTTTAGTGACATATATTTAAGTATTTATATATATTTTTACAGTTACCTTTGTAAATTATTTAAAAAACATCAGAACCATTGGAAAAGGGCTCATAGTTTTGGCATTTAGGGTACTTGTGTAATCATTTTGGGTTCCTTGGAGATAATAATAAAAGTCACCAGGTTGATTCTAGTATGTATTGGTACATTGTAGTATGTGATGTTTCTCTTATGTGTTTTCTATATTAATTTTCCTTCTTTGAATCACGTGTATGATCATAGCATAACTATTTGAGAAATTTACAAATTTATTTTATGTATATTTAATAATTACAATGAATACATGTTAGTTCTATTCAAAGACATCTTAATAGGATCTCCACTACTTATACACTTCCATTTATATTCTAAATCATTAAAAATTTCATCTTATAGTTTTAAATTTGGATTCTATTAAATGGCCCAAGTTATAAAAGATAACCTCTTATCAGTTCTAATTTCCAACAAAATAGTTAAAGTCCTTCTAATATAAGGCCAATTTGGGCATAACGATTCATCTCCAAGATTAAGCTCTGTTACAAAAGGGAATATATAACCTCTCAACATATTTTAATAACTTTTAAAAAATCTTTTAAAAGGTTTGAAACCATTATGTGGATGTCCTAGGCACTAGTTCCCTTTCAGCTAGGAACTATTTTTCTAGTCAACTTAGTGTTCCTAAATTGATATCATAAATTGTCAACCAGGGCTAGTAAAATGTTGAAGTGAAGTGCACCATATGTGCCTAGGTATCTTCTTCCTACTTCTTTGTGCTTAGTGTTTTTCTAGTGTGTTTGGTTTTGTGTTCTTATGCTAAGAGGAAAAGAACTAAATTACTAGCAAAGAGAAGTTACTGATCACACTAAAAGATAATAAAATCTACTCTAAACTATGAATGGTACCAAGAACAGAGAATGCTAATCCACATATTGTAAATATTCTAAGAAAAGTAACTCATAACATTAAACTTAGTCCAATTCATTTCATTAGAGGTATATTGGAACAAACTGAGAAAAGGATTAGTTTTGATGTAATGAGATTCTCTTAGTAAACAACAACTTAAAACATCACAGATAAATCTTATTCATTGTTAGAAATATGTTGGAACATTTTGAGAAAAAGATCATTTGTAACATAGTAAAGAATCCTATGCTAAAATAACTTATGACACTAAAATTAACTCATTCTGCAACTCACAATGTTACTATTAAGCCTTATTCAAGGATTAGAGATTTCTTGGAACAACTTGGGAAAAGACTTGTTTGTAAAATCCTGAGAATCTATTACATAATTGCAGAGCAATCAAGAACTCAAAATAATATAACTAATTCTTGCTCTTATAATAGTGATGTGTTAGAATAAGTTGAGAACAAGAGCAGCTTATAAAATAATGAGGGTATTTTAAATCTAATTAATAGGACGAAATGCAATGAACAGAACTAAAATGCAATTAACTCGAAGTACTACAGCTAGATCTCATTCACGTATTAGTGATCTATTGGAACTGCTCATGAGAAAAAGATTGACTATAATATTCGATGTACGTAAATGACATAAAACATGATGCAAGAGGTTAAACTCAGAAAACTACCTAAGTTAAGAACAAAAGAGAGTTAAAGGTCACTTATCTAGAAAATATGCAAAAGCCTTTTCGGATAGTAGGGGTCCTCTACCATCAGATTGGCACACGAATCCTTAAATTCTTAAAGTTTCTTCAGATCATGCATGAAAGTTATACTTCTTTCATTAGGATAAAATGCTCAGAAATAGAGTATCACAGTCTTTGAAAACTAAAAGCAAAACATCAACTAACTATTTCTTGATTCACCAAGTTATTTTTATAAGCAAATAAATAACTGACATTGAGTAGAAATAGGCATATGTGTCTTTTATAATCAAAATCGAACTATAACTCCTGTTGAGGACTTTTATTTTGCTGAAGACACCTCAAGAGTCCTTATCCTTGTAGAATTCTACTTCTTGTTTTGGGCTTTGTCCACGTGCATAACCACTGCCATATTTTTTCTCAGCCTTCGTGGAGGACAAGGAATGATGCAGGAGAGTTTTGGAGTCTAACCATATACATATTTCCCTTAGATGACACCTTTAATTTGAACACAAATATGGCTACGGAACATACAACTAGCTATAGAATGTCTGCATTTTGTAGCTAAGTCTGCTAAAAAATCACTGTGACAACAAAACCACAAAAATATAATAAGTCAGTCATTGCATGTATTCTTAAAATGATTTTAATCATTATTATTGATCTTTTAGGCCTATAAATGATAAAGAATAAATGGAATGAAGTGGATTTTGGTGAAAAGAAAATACATTTTTAGGGCTCAACATACCCCCACTGCAAAACTTTTACATGTCGTCATGCAATCAATCCATGTATTCTGAAACTTCAGCCAGGACATCTAGCTTCCTTTTTCTGCTTTGCATTGTGTTCAATGGCATCCTAGGCTTCCTTATGACCAATTTGAACCTCAGATTTATAAGTGCCCTGTTCAATTTCTTGTTTTTCTTCTTCAGCTTCTCACTAGCCTTATACAAATTTTCCATTTGCAGAGATAGAGTTGTGTTCATGTCACTTTTCAGTTTGAATTTTTCCCTTAAAATTTCATTTTCATTTTTTATATTCCTATTTAGTACTTCCAATTCATATTTGTTTCTTTTGAGCACTTCAATTTAATATTCTTGTGGGCTAGGAGTTCTTTCTCTATTTTCTGAGGCCCTTTTTTCTAATGATTCAACATAATTATAGATCTGTTGTTGGGCTGGATCCACATCTGGAGTTCCTCTACCAGGATCTTCTTCATACTGGTACTCAAGAGATCTGTCAATTGGTGTCTCTTCATCTTCAATATCTATGATTCATGTTTGCTTAACTCATGTCTTCTTCAATATGCCTTTAAGCCTATGACTTCTTCTCAGTTTAGATGGTCCCTCACCTTTTCCTCTAGCATCCTTTCTTGTTACTTTTCCTTTTTGAGCTGTTTCTTGACTTTGGCCAATTTTTCAGAGATAATTTCCTCATTGTCTTCTTGTATTGATTTATCAGTTTTAATTTCAATAGATTTGTCAACTCTTCCCCTCCTGCTTCTTCTTACAGGTTTTTCTTCAGAATAGTTTCTTTAGGTTCTTCAAAATGATTTCTCAAGAGGAATTCATCCCAAATATCTCCTACTTTCTTCAAATGATGCTCAATTAAAATTTTAACTAAGCCATGCTGATATAAGGTGGCTTCTAAGAACAGAATCCTTTTTTGGACATTAGAAGCCATCCTTTTTAGGCTACTGAGCAAGAAAAAGGGTAAATTTATCTCTTCATATAGGAAATTCATCATAAGTCTAATGTGATAAACATGTAGGGTGCCAAATCTCCCCTCACAGGTTATAAAATTTTGTAGAATTAGCAACATATTTCGCCATTTATTTTTCAAGGTTGAACTAGGAATACCTTTCTTGAATACTAAAATGTCCATACCTGGTGTTTTTAGCATCTGTCTCCAGACTTCATTGTGAAATTATTTGTTTTTAAACCATCGTTCACCTTGCCTCGACAACTCTATTGCTTCTGCTATGAAGGATTCCGTGATAATGAACTTGACATCACCAATTTCGACCTCTGACCCATTGAATGACCAGGCAAATGACTTGGTGACCTCCTTGTGAAATCCATTGAATTTCTCCAAAAACTTTAGCCATCCAACCTGCTATAACATCTATTTAATATGTGGGTAACCTTCTAGATATTTAGTTCCGACTGGCTTGGACCTTACAATAAGTCCCATTGCTTCTTTTCCTCAGCTTCAATTTACTGCTCTGCTACTGCTCTCCTGTTTGAGGTAAAAATCGCTTTAAAGGGTTGTCTTACCCTAAATATGACTTCTCTATTTCTGCAGACAGGAATTGGCTACGGAATAAAATGGCATTAAGTGGATACGGGATGAGTGAAATACGGTGAGGGTAAATCATAAGAATGATTGAGTTTGAGAGTTTGTCATGGAGTAAAAGACCACGGAGAAATCTCATGAAGATTTTCAAAATCATCAATGAATGTTTCAGGTTAATGGCGTGACCTAATAGGTCACTTCAAGTACTGACCGTTAACTTCTAATAAATGATGATTTGATATGGAGCGGAATGGAAGGGATTTGTTCAAGGATTTTATGATAGGCTTGATCAATTCGAATAATCAAAATAATTTTATGAAACATACATATGACTTAACCATACTATATCTTTCATAATTTTCTATCATAATAATTTCACACATAATTTTACCTTAGCCCTTCTTTTGATTTTTGACGCTTTAATATGCTTTGTCTTTCCTTTGAAAATTATTTATCTTTTAGACTCCATAATACCTTTTGATTTTTCTTTCTGAAGTAGATTTGCAGGATCAATTGACTTCTGAACAAGTGGCTGCTGAATGGTTGGCTGCAGAAAAGATGGCTGCAGAATATCTGGTTGCAGAATGTACCTGTAAAAGATTTGAGACATGGAATGAAATAATTTGAAATATGGATGGAATGAAGTATGAAATGAAATGAAATGGATCATGAAATATAGTGGAATGAAGCATGAATGAAGTGAAATATGATGGAATGAAGTGGATCATAATTGTGGAGTGGGATGAAATATGAAAAGTGAGCCTGCAACTTGTGATTTTATAATACTCAATTGCAAAAAAAGAACAATTTTGAAAATCTGAAATGAAATGAGATGGATCATGAAATGGAGTGGAATGAAATATGAATGAAGTGAGATATGGTGGAATGAAATGGATCATAAATGTGAGTGGAATGTGATATGTAAAGTGAGCCTGCACTTATGATTTTATGATACTTGATTGCAGGAAAATAAAATTTTTGAAAAGCTAAAGTGTGAGAAGAATTCTGATTTTCACCTTATCTTTTCTGTATAAACATGCTAATCAATGATTAGTTTTCGTGTTTGTTACACCATTTTTTGGTCATCTAACTTATTATCATTATATGGACCCAAGTACACCATGTAAGACCAGTTTTACCCTAAGTAAAACTGCTTTCACTATGTAAAAACAGGAAACCCCAAAAGGAAATATTAAACAAACCCATATTTGTTTGATTTTCCTCATGGAATAATTAATTAAACCATAATTTAATTATTATTCCCAGTCATGTTTAACCCAAAATCAAAGAAATCAATTAGATAAACCTTTATTTATCTTATTATTTTCTAGGAATAATCATTTAAACCTTATTTAGATGATATTCCTTGTTAAATATGACCAAATCACCCACAGATAATTAAATAAATCACTATTTATTTAATTATCTTTCAACCACCTCCTTAAATAATTAAATAAATCATTATTTATTTGATTATCTTCTAACCACTTCCTTAAAAAGATAAATAAATCATTTATTTATTTATTTTTAACAAATTAAGGCTTTTGACCCAAGTCAAATACCTTTTCCCTCCAACAAATATAATAAAATATTCCATAAAAAGTGGATCTAGATCTGGTTAACCCATGCACCAACATCTAGAATGACCCAATATTTTGTTATAAATAGGAGGGTTTTTCCTACCATTCTTCACCTTTTGTTGCCTATTAGATCACTTTGGATCTATACACTTGGTCACATATCTCCATCATTTGCTCCCATTGAGCTCTACTCTTTGCATTGGGTTTTCTACATCAACTAGAGAGAGAAATCTTAGATCTGAAGTGCTGAGGACTTCCAAGAACCCATCCCATTGAGGGGAATTGGATACTCCTTCTATTTTTCCTCATAGGTGCCCCATTAATAAAAAAATTCTTTCAAAAATTGTTCTTGTCTTGTCTATTGGTATATGGAGCAAACCCTTGTTTTTACTGCTTAATGTCTTTCCATGCATATATCTGGTATTTTGCAGCTCTTTTCTTGTATAACTAACTGCAGATCTGAAGATATTGGCAGCCACTTTTGTTCTTAGGGCTATTAGTTATGCGTAGCTAAAGTGGTCCTTTTTCGTACATTTCGACAAAGGATTCATACTAACAAATGGCGACTCCACACGGGTTTTAAATTACGACCGCTGTCATTTTTCATATTCCTGCATATCCAGCTACTTCAGACCCTAGGGTTTCTTTTCAGCTGTTTATTTTTCCTATTTTTATGTTGTTTTTCTCACATAAAACCCTAAAACATTCAAATTTCTAACTTCCGTGTGTTTCTGGCCCTATTGCGCAGGTAAGCGACACCAGCCGCAACTGAGACGACAACTTTTCTGAAAATCTGCCGCCGAGACAACCGGAACGGGGGGTCGCACTTTTTGGCCCTAAACCTGCGACCTGGACCTCTAGGTCGCACTTTTCAGCCTGTTTCCTGCGACCTGCACTGAAATCAGGTTAGAAACTGCGACCTGCCATTTTTCAGTGATTTTTCTGCAATTTTTCTGGGTTTTGCTGCAGCTTCTGTCAGGGTCTCCCAGCCTCTGTCTCAGCCCGCTTTGACCAAGTTCTGATCTGTTTTTACTCATCTAAGTGGGAACCTAGCCCCCTAGGGCTTTAGTACCCTCCACTTTTTGTGGAAGAGTTTTAGCTGTTTCAGCCGTCTGTTTTTCAGAGCTTCAACCTCCTTTTTTCCAGATCTGTTACCTCCCTTTCAGATCCTTTGAAATCAGCCTTTCTTCCTTTCAAATCACCTCCTGTCGTTTTGTTTGGACCTACTTTCTGGGCCTCCCCCTTGCCCCCTCCGTTTTTTGCTGATTTCCTTCCTTTTTCCAGCCACCTTGCCTCTGTCTCTTGGCTGTGATCTGCACCTCTTTTCAGCAGCTTTATCCTCTAGATCCCTGTCCCTTTCGACTCTAGATCTATTGACCTCTTTTTATGTGTGTTTTGACTAGATTTTTGCCCTCTTTTAGAGTAGTTTTGAGAGACCCACCTTGTTGGGTTAGATTGATGCATTGTTAGCTGTTAAATGTTCTGTCCTTTCAGCAATATATATTGTTCTACGCAAATTTATTTTCAGTTACGCAGCACACTTTTTCTTGCTCTCAAAATGAAAAGGGTTTAAAAATTAAAATTAACGCACACCACACACTGAACCTAAGTGAAGAAGCACCTGGTTAACACCGCTTGGCAAAGACTCTAAAATCAATCATCACTGCACCTTATCTGCCCTTGACATCGCTTGATTCTATCCCTTTCTGCCCTTGTCGGTTTCCTTCTTCCTGTCATCATTGCGCCCCCAAGGTGCCTTTCCCGGAGACTTCTTGGCCTTCATCCTCAATTTCCGGTTGATCGACCTCCTCCGCCCCGCCGTCGTCAAGCCAGTCCACCTTTGAGTCCACACTCTGACTCCTCTCCTGATTCATCGGGTCCTCCTTCTCCTCCTGGTTCTCCCCCTGTCACCTTCACTATGTCTGGTCTAGGGCCTAACGCTAGCAGTTCTCCTGGCCCTAATGCCGGCCCTGCTACTAGCGGAACCGCCACAGGAACTACCCCGACCACCCCTGTGCTGCCGTACATTGCAGGCCTCAGCCTCCCCGATTTCCATCAGTTGATCAATGACCCCATTCACCACAATGCTAATTGGCCTGCTATGCCAACCAAGCTCCCCTCCGACATCCCTAAGTTTGAGGGCCTTAATGGCGAATATCCAACCAATCATGTTCGATCTTTCCACATGTGGTGTTCCTCCAATTCCATTACCGATGACTCCATCCATCTTCGTTTGTTCCAACGCACGCTTACCAATGAAGCTTCTAAATGGTATGTCGAACAAGCCACCTCTACCCATACCACCTTTGAGACTCTTGCCCAAGCCTTTTTGTCGTACTTCCAGCTCCCTCTCCGATACGATACTGGCACGGAGCTCTTGACTTCCTTCAAGCAATCCTCTTCAACACACCTTTCCGCCCATGTTCAGGAATGGCGAAGAAGATGGAGCTTATGTCGAGCCCCTCCCTTCGAAGATCGGGTTTACATGGACTGGTTCCTTCGCACCCTTCCCGCTCCCATCAGCAAAGATGTCGCCTCTCACTTTCCTCAAACTGAAGAAGCCGCCCTCCAAATAGCCTTGAAATATGACCTGATCTACGCTCAATCTGGTTATGTTTATACCGTTCTTCCTAACCTCCCCAGGCCCGGTGGCGCTAACGCCCCGGGGGCATCTCATTCCGCCGACGGTATCGTTGGAGCCCTTTCCCATCCATACGCTCAACCTCCTATGGGCTATGGTCTCCCTCAAGGAGGGGCCAGCTCCTCCGGCACTCTTCCCCCTCCCGGTAGCATGTATCCAGGATACGGCATGCCTCCTCCTTTTGCCCAACCTCCTGCTTACCCCAATGTTGCCCAACCCACTCATTACCCTTATCCGCAGCCTGGTGCGCCAGCTCCTCCAACATATGCGCTTCCTCCTCCCTTGCTTCCTCAACCCCAGCACCAGCACCTACAGCCCCCTCCAGGGCAAGTATTTGCACAGCAGGGCGCGACTAATCCCCCTTCTTCTCAAAGAAGGCGGAGAGGCAATCCAAACCAATCTGCCCCTGGTACCCGTGGACCTAATCCTGGTGTGGACCCTAACACTGCCAACCAGCAACAGGGCACTCAGCCCAAGCCGGACAGGCCACTTCGCACAAGCAAGCCTTGTTCGTGTTGCGGTGTTTATGGTCATTACACCCACGATTGTCCCCTATTACCCCAGATGCGGCAGATGTGGGAATCTCAAGCCACATTGCGCGGACAGCACGCCTCCCCTCATGCTCCTCTTAATGTGGCCACTACCCAGCCAGCTGTGTTTACTGATCCTTTCCCTCAGCAAGGACTCGTTGCTACCCAACCGCTCGATAGCCAGGTAGCCACCTCCCCTTCCCTTTCTGGTTCCTCTGATTACCAGATCCTTATGATGCACTCCGATCCTAACCCATCCATCGATCTTCACCTTCAAACTCGGTATCGCCAGTACTCCAAGCCTCCTGCTCAGTCTGCTCCCGAGCCTCCTTCTTCAGGTTCTCCAGAGCCTCTTTCGTCACCCAGTGGCCCCTTGCATATCCCTCAACCAAAATTTGAGGTTCATACCAAGATACCTAAGGGCCCACTACGTCGAAACGCTGCTCCCAGTCGGGCTGCCCATTCGTATAGCATAGTAGATGATTTGGCGCAATCTCCTGCCGCCATTTCCACACTGGAACTCCTCCAGTCGTGCCCTTCCCAAAAGAAGGCTCTACTATCTGCCGTGGGCGCTGTAGATCTTGCTGATGACCAAATGATTGTTTTTGACGCCACTCAATCAGACCATCCTCCTCTCCCTCCTTCCGTCGCCTTCCAAATCCCAGTCAAAATCTGGAACGCCAACGTGTCCCGGTGTATCATTGATGAGGGGGCATCCACCTGCATGATGTCCACTTCGGTTTGGAAGCAACTCGGATCCCCTGAACTGGCCCCTTCCAGGATCACCCTTCGAGCGTGGGACGGTCATGCCTCCCATCCCATTGGCCTGTTTCGTAATTGTCCTATCACCCTCGCCGGTAAGACTGTTTGCGTTGACGTCGAAGTCATCGATGCCCCGCTAGATTACAACATTCTATTGGGGCGAAGCTACACCTATGCTATGTCTGTTGTCCCATCCGCGGTCTTTCACAAGATTTCTTTCCCCCATAATGGAAAGATAGTCACCATTGACCAGTTGACATATCATGAGCCAAAATCTCAGACCTCCCCTGAGATGACCATCTCTTCTATAGCCAACATGCAAACTGTTGATTCCTTGACCAGTGTCTCCCCCGGCGTTTACAAAGATTCCTCCCTGCTTGGAACTTTCCCTAACCTTCCCCCCCCTCCTGTCACCGATCCCAGCTCATCGAATGTTTTCATGATGCAATCATCCCAGGCTGCCCATAAGCGGCCTGCCTCGGCTAGTCAGCAACCTCCTCCTCGCCCTCCGCAACCTGCTCCTAGCCATTCATCTCAGCCAGCCGGACCTCCTCCTTCTGGCCCTACCCCTACAGCTGGTATCCCTGAACCCCTTTATCCTCCCGGATCGGTTCCTCCTGGCCTTAAACATCTCGAAGCCGTCCCTCCTGGTCATTACCCTGCTGGGCAGATCCCTTTCCTAGCTCCCATTCCCGGAGTATATTCTGTCCCCGTCATGGCCACCCTCTCTCTTCCTAACTTGACCCTTGGGATTCCTGTTTGGTACCTTGATCCTCCAGCCCCCACCTTGCATGGTCAAACCAAACCTTATATTGCTTTGACCCTGGTTCAACCGGCCCCCATGCCTTCTCCCGCTGCATCAGTGCCTCAGTCACCTCAACAGGAACCACCTCCTGTTGCGACCGCTTTGGGTAAGAAGGGAAAAGCTCGCAAGGGGGCATCAAAGGACAAGGTTGCCCCGACAAACCCTGCTCCTCCTCAGCCTCCAAAGCATACCATCCAGTGTGCTTTGTGTGATGTTTTCGGTCACTCCTCCCATACCTGTCCTGCACTACTTCATCTCAAGCCCATGGTTAATGTCACGTTCCCTGAGTCCGCGGTCCCAGAAGCCTCTGTTCCTTCCGTGACCGCGGCCAAGAACCCCAAGACTATTCACACCAACCACCCCTGTGCTTTGTGTGATCTCCATGGCCATTACACCCATCTTTGTCCCCGCCTCGAGGACTTCTGGACCTCTATCTCCGTGGTCCACCAATTCGAGGCCAAGCGCATTGAGTCCACCTCTCCCCTATTTGCGCATTCTGCTTCAGCAGAACTACCAGATATGACTGCTCCCATTGACATTCCCCCTCCTGATGTCGAGATGACGGAGCCTTCGTCCAGCATTTTTTACCTATCATCATCCATGAGACCCTCGGGGAACATTCCATCTGAATCCTCCCCTGTTGTTCCGCTTGACCTTCCTTTAGCGATCATCTTGGGCTCAACATCGATAGATCCTTTATCTACTTACTCTTCGGTCACCCCTTGTGACGATGCGCATGTGAATCTCTCTTCTCATGATGATGATTCCGGTCACTTCACCACGTCAAGTGGTCTTTCTTCCACCAGTCACCCCATCTTCTATCGCGATGACGACATTATGGAAAAAATCCCCACCCCTGACGTTATCTATTCCCCCTTACATCGAACCCATGCATTCACACCACATCCACCTTGTGGCCATTACATTGAAACCCATTGTTTGGGTAAGGGGGCACCCACATTTGAGAGACCAAGAGAAGCAATTCTCCACAACTCTCCTAGTGGATCTGGTCATGTTGACTTTAGTCCCAGTATTCTTCCACATTTCGAAGAACCTCTAGAGTCCCATATCACTTCAGATCACTCTAGGGATGATACCCCTTATCGTTCCCTCATCTTACATCAGTAACCTAGTCTCTTAGACATTATTGTTGACCAACCTATAGCTTTTCTACGAGAGCATCAGTTCATTATCTCCAAATCCTCTTTTTGGGATAGTGACACCAAGTATGCCAACTCGGAAACTTAAATTCCATTTGATCCCTATATGCAGTACCAAAAGAGATTGGTAATCCTCCATTTCCTTTCTCACACTGCATAACCATAACGAGAAGAAATGGCACACCACATCATTTAAATGTGTTTAGATTCCCCTTTTTTCCAAATACATTTTGGCATGACCACACCATGCTCGAGGGCACCTATGCCCCTCAACCATAACCCTCCTCACCTCGTTTTTGGAGAGGAGGCTGTCTTACCAATCGAGTGTGACATCCCTTCCCTTCATCTGGCTGTTGAACTTCTCCCTAACACCCAACCTCTAGAACAACGACTTATCATGCCTGAGCATGCCTCTGAAGACCACCGTGTTGCATTGCAAACCATGGAAGTGGCCAAGAAATGCACCAAAGCTCAATATGACCGAAAATTCCAGCGTGAAAGGCGAAATTGTTCTAGTATGTGACCAAGCCCATGATGTCCTTGGTCACGAGAAGTTTGACTCATTATGGCTAGTCCCTTACATCATCAGTAAGGGTCTTGGTAAGGGGGCATACCTTTTAGAGGACTTCGAAGGCAATCCTCTTCCTAATCCTCACAATGCACTCTATCTTAAGAAATATTACCCTTAGCATTTCCCTTCTGAGATGCGTGTTTTATGTTCTTTTAGATAGCCAGCATCTTTTTTGTACTTTCATCCTTCACCAGGAGCTATTTTTTCCAAGAAGGATCACTTCACCTCTCCTTCAAATCGAACTTCCTCACTTACAACACTTGTACTTGGGGCACCATTTTGCCTCCTTACTTGTCTTTGTTTGTGTCGATTTTCGTCATGAGTTACCATCTTGTACTCATGTTTCCACGGTCCCCCATTGGGGCCTTTACTGTGTGGCAGCACCATCGATTCGCCCTTGTTTAGAGCATCCAAGTTGAGTCATCATTCCCTCCATGGAGTCTATACCGAGTCCCTTTGTACCCCACTATAGCCCTCCATCCGTCATTGCTTGGTCTCTCTCTTGTGTCGCACATTATGACCTTCAGTTCCACTGTCCCCCCTCCCTGATGATGTTGTGTCAGTCGTTGCCATGTCATTCATGCCCTTTATGCTCTAGCAAGGGAAGTCATCCATTAGCTACTCAGTCCTTTCTACTTCACTATCATCATTAGTGTCAGTCTGTCCGTCGCTCTACTCTTTTCTCTCATGCCTTAGTTGAGGGTCTCTCATTGCCTCAACTATGGCGGACCTCCTTCTATCGACATCAGCCCATTTATTCCAGAAGCCAGGTCTAGAGGGCGGTGTACCTTGGTTCCAGCTTCCACTCTTGTTCGGTGCCTCGGATCAGGCAAAGGGATACCTCCTTTCCCTTTGGCTTGATTGTTTCTCCAGCTCCTTTCAGCATGATCGAGATTCGTATACTTGATGGTCCAGTGATCCAGCAACAGCTCTTGATGATTCCCGGGCGTGTGTGAGATGTTTCAACCCTCATGAGGGGGTGGCCCTGCAGGTAGCCCCCCACATGCCCGGATGACCTCTTCTTTGCAGCCTTCGATGCAGCTCCAGATATTTGATGATGTTGGCCATAGCCACTTGCAGCGCCTCTTCGACTTTCATGTATCAGTCAGATTTTGTGAGCCCTTCCCCATTTACAGGGGGCATTTAGGTTGTATTTGTATCTCATGTACTCAGATATTATTGTACCAGTCCTGGTTGTTATCCCAGGCACAGCATGTATGTGGGATTCCTCAGTGTATTTTATCTGGCTCATGATTACGCCAGCTGTACTTTATGGTTTGGTCCCTTGTTTACTAGACACACTATTCTTTTGTACTTTGTCTCGGCGGGCATAGGTATGCCTCCCCCGCCGCCTTCAGCACATGTACCCTCTCATAAAAAGAGACTTGTTGCACCTGCGAGTCTCGTCTCCTCAGGGTCTAGTCCTTCAGCACACTATCTACCTCACATTTCTCTCTCTGACACCCTTTTTGTTGTCTAGTGATTGTGTTCTTACAACGTACTTCGGTCATACGATTTGCTCCTGACACTCGCACGCTGGGGGGCTATCTGTTACACCATTTTTTGGTCATCTAACCTATTATCATTAGATGGACCCAAGTACACCATGTAAGACCAATTTTACCCTAAGTAAAATTGCCTTCACTATGTTAAAACAGGAAACCCCAAAAGAAAATATTAAACAAACCTATATTTGTTTGATTTTCCTCATGGAATAATTAATTAAACCATAATTTAATTATTATTCCCAGTCATGTTTAACCCAAAAACAAAGAAATCAATTAGATAAACCTTTATTTATCTTATTATTTTCTAGGAATAATTATTTAAATCTTATTTAGATAATATTCCTTGTTAAATATGACCAAATCACCCACAAATAATTAAATAAATCATTATTTATTTAATTATCTTTCAACTACTTCCTTAAATAATTAAATAAATCATTATTTATTTGATTATCTTCTAACCGCTTCCTTAAAAAGATAAATAAATCATTTATTTATTTATTTTTGACAAATTAAGGGATTTGACCTAAGTCAAATACCTTTTCCCTCCAACAAATATAATAAAATATTCCATAAAAAGTGGATCTAGATCTGGTTAACCCATGCACCAAGATCTAGAATGACCCAATATTTTGTTATAAATAGGAGGGCTTTTCCTACCATTCTTCACCTTTTGTTGCCTATTAGATCACTCTGGATCTATACACTTGGTCACATATCTCCATCATTTGCTCCCATTGAGCTCTACTCTTTGCATTGGGTTTTCTACATCAACTAGAGAGAGAAATCTTAGATCTGAAGTGCTGAGGACTTCCAAGAACCCATCCCATTGAGGGGAATTGGATACTCCTTCTAGTTTTCCTCATAGGTGCCCCATTAATACAAAAATTCTTTCAAAAATTGTTCTTGTCTTGTCTATTGGTATATGGAGCAAACCCTTGTTTTTACTGCTTAATGTCTTTCCATGCATAGATCTGGTATTTTGCAGCTCTTTTCTTGTATAACTAACCGCAGATCTGAAGATATTGGCAACCACTTTTGTTGTTAGGGCTATTAGTTATGCGTAGCTAAAGTGGTCCTTTTTCGTACACTTCGACAAAGGATTCATACTAACAGTGTTTATACTTTATTTATTTTTATTTATTTTTATTTTTGTTTTTTAGCATCTGATTTCAGAAAATACAATTAAGTTGATGAAGAAGAAGGATTCTTTTTCATTAAATTCACATCACTGTTCTCTTGGAATCTCTTGACAAATTATTCTCTTGAAAATGGCTTATGATACAGTTTCAATCTATGACCATTTACAAGAAAAGTCACCTTATCTTCATCTATTGTCCTAATTTTTATTGCTCCATTGTCAAAAAATTTCACAATTTCATATGGCCCAAGCCAATGTGTTTTGAATTTACCTTCAAAATCTTTGAACTTTGAATCAAACATGAGGGCCCAATCACCTTCTTTGAATTTATTTTCCTTAATGTACTTATCATGCCATATATTACTTTGCTATTGGACTATATTTTTTCTTTGGACTACATCCTGTATGCTTTCATCCAATTCATTAATCTGCTCCAATCTGTGCTTTTGTGCCTATGTTAGATCAAGTCCTAGCTGGACTGCCATTTTAAAAGTTTGAATCTGAAACTCTATGGGAAACAAGACTTTTTTTCCATAAACAAGTTCATAAGGGGTATGACCTATTGTGCTTCTCCATGTAGTTTTGTAGGCCCACAAGGCTTCAGGAAGCCTGTCTGCCCAATATCTTCTATGTAAATGAACAGTCTTTGTTAGGATCCCTTCAATGACCTTATTGGTTGATTCCACTTGGGCATTTTCTTGTGGATGATAGGGAGTAGATTTTTTGTGTCTGATTTTGTACTTCTCTACCATTTGTTCCACCAACTTTGATGTGAATTGAGCTCCTTGATCCGTAACAATTTCTCTTGGGACACCAAAATGAGTAAAAATATCCTCAAAAATAAAATTAACTACAGATGCTTCAGTAGCAGAAAGTAATGGCTTGGCCTCTATCCATTTGGTAACATAATCAGTGGAAACTAATATATATTTCTTTTGTTTTGATGGAGGACTAATAGGTCCTACAAAATCTAAAGCCCATTTCTCAAAAGGTTCAATATGTACCTGAGGCTGCAATGGCATCTCACCTGAAGGAGAAGGTTTCCCTACCCTTTGGCAGCTGCCACACCTTTTGACATACTCTTTAGCATTTTTAAAGAGGGATGGACAATAGTATCCTAAATGTTGACATGTCGTTTCTTGAAATATGGATGCAGAGGTTGTACTTATGTGGCAACCCACTTGATGAAGATGATGGAAACCTACTTAATGAAGTTGTTCTTGATTCTTGATAAGTTTATTAATGATGTAAATCTGATGTTCTACAAGTAGTACAGAAGTTGCAGAAGAAAGAAATATCAGTATGTGCAAGAATAATGATGAAAAAGGTGTGTTACAAGGCATACGCGGGTTTGTTAAGGAGAAGGCGCGTATGCACGCGGAAAAGTACGTGCCAAGTCGCATATGATCAATTGCGCTCTAAATGTGTAAAGCCAGGGGTTACTACCATGGTATTCACCCATTGTATTGAGCGCTTGAATATCTAATTGATCCCGTCCAGGAATACCATTAGAAGCTGTGTGGTTTTGGCTCATGGTATTGACAAAGGCTAAATCTATATAAGGAGAAAAAAATCATTGTGCAAAGGGCGTGCAAGATGTCTGGGTTTGAATGAATACTTCACTCTGAAGTATGTCTGAATGGAAAGGGTAACAGTTTGATGACAAATCTGATTCTATGATGCACCTATGAAGAAAATGATGAAGAAGGATCTCTAGATCTGAAATGTATTTGTATCTTCTAGATCTGTTTATGGAATGTTTAGATCTGATATGAGGCGAACATGTTCCTGAAGTGAAGGGTAAAATCTGAGATACATATCTGTTCTGAAGAATTGCACTGCCCTATAATATTTGAAGATCTATACGCTTGTTTGCAGCAAAGAAGGCATGTATATACGCGGGTTGAATTTAGTAAAAGCGCGTATGGAATGTGAAACCAGTTCTGAAGTATGTGCAGCTGTATATGCGGGTTGATATGCATGAAAGCGCGTATATACGCAGGATCAGTGAAATAAAAGCTCGTATGAAAACTAGGGTTTGCTGAAGTGTGTGGTATGAAATATCTGATCTGTTCTACTGGTTTACTGCTATCTGTCAATAAGGTATTCATACAGATCTGGGTTTTTTGAATGATGATTATGCTGCTGATTATATTGATGAAAGATCAAGTTGTTGATTGATTGGTTGATGATTCATTGAATGAATTGATGAAGTTCTAAGTATCAGTTTGATGTATGATTGAGTTTAAATGTGTGGAGTGGGTCCAGTCTGAAAATGTGATTAAAAGTGGCTTGCAAGTTGTGATCTATTGAAGCTATTGGATCTAGTGTGAAAATTGATGAAACGTGGTCCATGGTGGTGCTGAGGGTTGTCAGGGGGTTGTAGCTCCCTTCCAGGTGAGGCTGGTAAACGAGAGCAAGGGGTTGTAGCTCCCTTCTAGGTGAGGCTGGTAAACGAGAGCAGGGGGTCATAGCTCCCTTCCAGGAGAGGCTGGTAAACGAGAGCAGGGGGTTGTAGCTCCCTTCCAGGAGAGGCTGGTAAACGAGAGAAGGTTGTAGCCTTCTGCAGGTGGGTGCCTGCGTGTTGGTATGATTTTGCACCAGTACATGGCTGTAAGATGTTTTCTCTATAATAAAATATTGAAGGTAGAGACAACGGTAGCGATGGTTTTCTCCCGACTTGGGTTTCCACCTAAAATCATGGTGTTCATGTGTGTTGCTTATGTGTGATGGTTTATTTTGTTATTACTGCACATGCTTACTGTTAACTAAACATCTGATGAATGAATGATGCATAGACCTAAGTAAATAAATAAATGCATAATAAGATCTCTGTGCATACGCGAGTTTTATGAAGGATATCCGCGTGTATATGCTATTTGGCTTAAGCAAAGTAGCGTATGGGTTTTAGTGAATGGAAAAGTAAAAAGTTTTGAGTAAGTCCTAAATACTGATTCACCCCACCCCCCTCTCAGTATTTTTCCCAACAATTAGTATCAAAGCAGGTCCTTCTGCAGAAGCTTGATCCCTTGAAGGAGATCCGTCGAAATGGGAAGTCATGAAGGGGAAATGTCTATAAGGCCACCTCTATTCAATGGAAATAATCTATTATTCTGGAAGATACGAACAAAAGCATATCTGCAAAGTCCTGGTGCAGAAGTATGGGCAATTGTGGAAGGAGGTTATCAGTATCCGGAAATTATTCCTACTGATGCAGCAGAAAGGAAGAAATATGAAATCAATGCCAAAGATGTCAATGTCTTATTAGGAAGCATGTCTGAACCAGAATTTGCTAAAGTGATGCAGCTAAATTCAGCAAAAGAAATATGCGACAAAATCATTCTGAGCTATGAAGGAGATACAAAGGTAAAAAGTGCAAAACTCCAAACTCTCAGAATTGAATATGAAAATTTAAGGATGCATAGTGATGAGAGTATTGCCAGTTTCTTCTTACGTCTAGATGATATTGTAAATCGTATGAGAAGTTTGGGTGAAACCATAACCGATACTACTCTGGTTGAAAAAGTCCTAAGATCTTTAACTTCAAAATTTGAGTCAAAAGTATCAGCTATTGAAGAAAGGCAAGATCTGCAAACTCTTACTATTGTTCAACTACATGGTATTCTAACTGCTTATGAAATGAGACAAGGAAATCCCTCTCAAATCAAAGAAGCTGCTTTTAAGGCGTGTGCAAAAGGAAAATAAAAGGAAGTTGTCAAGGAATCAAATTATATATCAGAAGAAGAAGACG
Organism: Pinus albicaulis; assembly: GCA_034641835.2. Classification (NCBI taxonomy): domain Eukaryota; kingdom Viridiplantae; phylum Streptophyta; class Pinopsida; order Pinales; family Pinaceae; genus Pinus; species Pinus albicaulis. Next base: position 66,947,638 of record MU968359.1, on the reverse strand, counting down.
AAAATTTTGTGAGAAGACTCCAACCAGGTACTAGAAGATTCAAAGGTAAGCTTCCCTTCAAATGTTTTGATTGTGGAAGAGTTGGTCATTATGCTGCGAAATGTCCTTATAGAAAAAATCATGATAAAGGGAAACAATTTGTAAAGGGAAAGAGTTATTATGCAAATGAAGATAATAATGAAATGTCAAGTGAGGATGAAGAATATTCTGACCAAAATCTACTAGTGCTCATGAAAAAGAAGCAAAATAAGAAGGCTTCTCAAGGAAAGAAGATATCAGAAAATGAAGAAGAGAAAACATGTATTGATTGTTGTTCTTGTGATTCACTTTCTTGTGCATGCAATGGTGAAGATAGTGAAAGTAACAATATAAGTCTAGAATAAAATCTCAAGATCAATGATGAAAGCAATGATTGGAATCAATTTCATAAGAGAGAATCTATCTACAAAGATATGATCTCTAGAATGAATGAACAGAAAGAAATACTAAATGGACAGATAGACAAGTATCAAAAGTTGTATGTTTATGCAACCAATCAAAGTGAAAGACTTGAAGCAGAAATCATCTCTCTCAAGGAAGATCTGGAAAATTAAATAAGAAGAATGAAGAACCCCTACCATTTGAAAAGGAAGGACTTGAAGCAAAAATCATCTCTCTCAAAGAAGATCTAGAAAAATCAAATAAGAAGAATGAAGAACTGCTACAAACATGTGAAGAACAAGAAAATTGGTTGAAGGAAGAACTTTTAAAATTAAATGATCAAGTACAAGAAGGAAAAAGCATCGAAGAAAGCATGAAGAAGCAATGCCAAAAATTGGAGGTTGAGGTAAACATTCTCAAAGGTAAATTAGAAGAAAAGGATAAACTCTTGAGGTTTCAAGATAGTACTAAGATTCTGGACAATATTCTTAGTAATCAAAGATCTCCTGCTATTAAACTTGGTCTTGGTTTTCATGAAATTGTTAAAGGAGAATCTAGTTCTCAAGGAAGTGCTAAAGACTCAAAGGATGTCAATGAAAAACTTGAAGTGTTGGAAGAAACAAAAAGTCAACCGACAATCATGGACTCTCAAAGGAAATCATTCCCTCGTAACTATAGAAGCATCAATAATGTTGAATTCTTTAAATGCCATAACTATGGGCATGTTGCAGCCAGTTGCAGGAGCAGATTGTTTCAGTCAAAAAAAAGCAGATTCTACACAGAAAGGTACTCAGGTGTCTTCAAGGGGTATTGTTTTTCATGCAACAAGTATGGTCATAAAGTAGCCGATTGCAATAGAAGAAAGAATAGAAAAATACATTATGATCCCTATGCTTATTTTTCTGGTCATGTAAGATGTTATGCTTGTAACAAGTATGGACATGTGGAAAAAGAATGCAGGATGAACAGATTTGAGAAATTGGACAATTTCCAGCACACGATAAGAAAGTTCAAGAAAAGCTGGAAAAAGAAGGAGGACCGGTCAGAAACGTAGGGAATATTGACCCTACTACAGTAATCCGCTTCTAAAGCTTATTTCTCATAATGACTGCATGAATGATGTGAGATACATTATAGAGATTAGTAATGTATCATCACAGGGGGAGCAATGTATGATGATTCTCATGGTTGATTTTGGTAATTTTGGTTATGTTTATTTCTGACAGTGCATCTGTTGTGAAGAAGACAGGTACAAGTGGTACAAATTCAGGGGGAGAAGAAGGAGTGTGAAATTTTCAGTATTTCACTTTCCATACGCGGATTTAATGAAGTAAAGTCGCGTATACACGCAAGTTACAGTGGAGATAGACGAGTATGCATTTATGATAAGAAAATTATTATGACAGCTGAAGATCAGGAACATAGGTTCAGGGGGAGCATCAGTCTGACTATTAATTTGCTTATGTCTCAGTTCTAAATGATGATGATATGATACATGGCTTCTTATGATGAGGTTATGGATAAGCCCTAATTGCTTTTTGATGAAGAGTATTTTGTTTTATGGATGAGATGGAAGTCTTATGATTCAGAGATATGAATAGATCATTCAGAGTTTTTTGTTGGTTGAGACCTCTTTTAATTCTTATACATGTTACATCATGATCATGATAAATCTTGAAGATCTTGGTGATATCAGATCACATGAATGATTGCTTGACACGTATGTTTTATTATAGAAGTTTTTCTGGTATGATAATTCCTCTTGGGAAGAATATGTTGATGCTGCAAAGAGTTTGAAGGCTTGGCTACTAATGTGCTTATGCTACAACCATTGGATGACACTTGAAGACACAACTACATTGTCCTATCTATATGCTCTCATATATTCCAGGGAAGCATTCAAATATCTCAGAAAGAAGCTGAAAACTGTCTCTGCTTCACAGAGGATCAGATCTGGTTAAAATGCAGAAGATGGAATTGGATACACGGATTTCCTAAAACACAGTCGCGTATATATGCGAGTTCATACACAGAAAACCACGTATGTGTGGTTGCTGAAACTTTTTTCTGGGTCAGCATTTCTTCAGCAACAAGTTGTGGTGCTGTTTGGTATCTCTGATGCTGTATGGTATATATGGTGATGTTTTCAGCTCTCGTAGTTCTGTTTCACTCTCTGATATTTGATGAAGATGCCTTGATGATCTGCTGTTGAAAGTGTTCAGGATGCACAAGCTAAGGGGGAGATGAAGGAGTAAACTGTTGTACAGGTTCAGGGGGAGCATTAGCCTTGCTGAGTATTATGCATTGTTGGCATTATGATTCTTAAATATGATCACTTTCTTGAAGTCCTTTTTGGTTTTGGTTATAAAAATTCATATTTGTAATTTGATGTAAAGGTCATGTTGAGACCTATGATGTAAAATTGTAATAGCCAGTCATGTAAGGACTTGTTCAATTTTGTAAATCCACTTGGTTGGATAGTTGAGTCAAAATATGTAAACCCACGTGGTTGGGTACTTGAGTCACATATGTAAATCCACTCGGTTTGATCTTTGATGTAAGTATGAGTCCTTGGTGATAGGAAGGTCATAGAGTCATGTACTTCATTGAAAAATATGTTTGAAGATTCAGCATGAACTAAGGGGGAGCATGGTAACTTCAGTGCACATCAGATCTACAACGCTCTTCTTTCTACATGAGCAGAAAAACCTTGTGTTGGTTTTGATTCACCCTTTGCCCTTGATGTCAAAGGGGGAGAATAACATGGTTATTATATAATGGTTATAATCAATGTATCTATCTGTTGCGCTGATCAAACACCATCGTGGTTGCCATCAAGTCCAAAGGGGGAGATTGTTGGCAATATGATGCAGAGTGTTGTCCTTGATGGCAACCCACTTGATGAAGATGATGGAAACCAACTTAATGAAGTTGTTCTTGATGCTTGATAAGTTTATTAATGATGTAAATCTGATGTTCTACAAGTATTAAAGAAGTTTCAGAAGAAAGAAATATCAGTATGTGCAACAATAATGATGAAAAAGGTGTGTTACAAGGCATACGCGGGTTTGTTAAGGAGAAGGTGCGTATGCACACGGAAAATTACGTGCCAAGTCGCGTATGATCAATTTCGCTCTAAATGTGTAAAACCAGGGGTTACTACCATGGTATTGACCCATTGTATTAAGTGCTTGAATATCTAATTGATCCCGTCCAGGAATACCATTAGAAGCTGTGTGGTTTTGGCTCATGGTATTGACAAAGGCTAAATCTATATAAGGAGAAGAAAATCATTGTGCAAAGGGCATGCAAGATGTCTGGGTTTGAATGAATACTTCACTCTGAAGTATGTCTGAATGGAAAGGGTAATAGTTTGATGATAGATCTGATTCTATGATGCACCTATGAAGAAAATGATGAAGAGGGATCTCTAGATCTGAAATGTATTTGTATCTTCTAGATCTGTTTATGGAATGTTTAGATCTGATATGAGGTGAACATGTTCCTGAAGTGAAGGGTAAAATCTGAGATACATATCTGTTATGAAGAATTGCGCTGCCCTATAATCTTTGAAGATATATACACTTGTTTGCAGTAGAGAAGGCACGTATATACGCGGGTTGAATTCAGTAAAAGCGTGTATGGAATGTGAAACCAGTTCTGAAGTATGTGCAGATGTATACGCGGGTTGATATGCATGAAAGCACGTATATACGTAGGATCAGTGAAATGAAAGTGCGTATGAAAACTAGGGTTTGCTGAAGTATGTGGTATGAAATATATGATATGTTCTGCTGGTTTATTGCTATCTGTCAATGAGGTATTCATACAGATTTGGTTTGTTTGAATGATGATTATGCTGCTGATTATATTGATGAAAGATCAAGTTGTTGATTGATTGGTTGATGATTCATGGAATGAATTGATGAATTTCTAAGTATCAGTTTGATGTATGATTGAGCTTAAATGTGTGGAGTGGGTCCAGTCTGAAAATACGATGAAAAGTGGCCTGCAAGTTGTGATCTATTGAAGCTATTGGATCTAGTGTGAAAATTGATGAAACGTGGTCCATGGTAGTGCTGAGGGTTGTCAGGGGGTTGTAGCTCCCTTCCAGGTGAGGCTGGTAAACGAGAGTAGGAGGTCGTAGCTCCCTTCCAGGTGAGGCTGGTAAACGAGAGCAGGGGGTCGTAGCTCCCTTCCAGGAGAGGCTGGTAAACGAGAGTAGGGGGTTGTAGCTCCCTTCCAGGAGAGGCTGGTAAACGAGAGAAGGTTGTAGCCTTTTGCAGGTGGGTGCCTACGTGTTGGTATGAGTCTACACCAGTACATGGTTGTAAGATGTTTTCTCTATAATAAAATATTGAAGGCTGAGACAACGGCAGCGGTGGTTTTCTCCTGACTTGGGTTTCCAACTAAAATCCTGGTGTTCATGTGTGTTGCTTATGTGTGATGGTTTATTCTGTTATTACTGCACATGCTTACTATTAACTAAACATCTGATGAATGAATGATGCATAGACCTAAGTAAAGAAATAAATATATAAGAAGATCTCTATACTTACGCGAGTTTTATGAAGGATATCTGCGTGTATACGCTATTTGGCTTCAGCAAAGTAGCGTATGGGTTTTAGTGAATGGAAAAGTAAAAAGTTTTGAGTAAGTCCTAAATACTGATTCACCCCTCCTCTCAGTATTTTTCCCAACACTGTCCTTTTATCAGCAAAGTGTCCACCACAAGTTTCATCATGACATGCCTTGAGGATCTCAGGCATCTCATCTTCTCAAACACATATCCTAATAATAAAGTCTGGACCTATTTTGTATAACTCATTAGCAACCCATGAATATTTTTCACTATCATAAATGATATTTCTTGTATCTCTTGCATTCATAATTGAAGGAAATTTCCCTGAAACTAGATAATTGGCAATGTCAGCAAACCAAGGAGTTTGAGTAGAAATTTCAGAAAGATATTCATTAGGGAATTGATCTTCAACTGGAGTATTGTCTTTAATGTTTTGGAGTCTAAATAGGAAATCAACTACTGTATTTTTTTTTCCAGGCCTATCTATAATGGTGATGTTAAATTCCTGTAAAAGTAATAACCATCTTATGACTCTCCCATTAGTAATTGATTTGTTCATTAGATATTTAATTGCAGAGTGATCTGTGTGAACAAAATTTTCATAGCCTGTTATATAGTGTCTGAATTTATTTATGGCATGAACAACAACTAAGAAATATTTTTCAGTTACAGTATAATTTAACTCCGAAGGGGTAAAATTTTTACTTGTATAGTAGATGGCATAAGGAATCAGGTTTTTTGTCCCAATACAACTCCTAAAGCTGTATCTGAGGCATCTGTTGAAATATGAAAAGGTAATTTCCAGCTAGGTACCCTCAAAATAGGTGCTTCAGAGATTTTTGTTTTCAGGGTCTCAAAGGCTAACTAGCAATCAGGATTCCACTTGAATTCACAGTCCTTGGTAAGTAATTTGAAAAGTGGAGATGCTATCATGGTGAAGTTTTCTATAAATCTTCTATAATACCCTGTAAATCCTAGAAAACTCCTAACATATTTTTGACAACTTGGAACAGATAATTTAGAGATGACTTCAACTTTTGACTCATCAACTCTAATCCCATCTCCTGAAATGTGATGCCCCAAAACAATCCCTTCAGTAAACATCATGAAACACTTCTCATGACTTAGTGAAATATTTGCTTCTTTACATCTCTTTAAAACTTTTTCCAAGTTTGCTAAGGCTTCTTCAAATGTGTTTCCATAGACTGTGAAATCATCCATATATACCTCTACACAATCATGTATTAGATCTGAAAAGATTCCTAGTACTACCCTTTGAAATGTTGCAGGTGCATTGCATAGTCCAAATGGAAATACTCGGTAAGCATATGTATCCCAAGGACAGGTAAATGTGGTTTTGTCTTGATCTTCAAGTGCTACTTGAATTTGGTTATAACCACTAAACCCATCTAAAAATGAGAAGTACTTTTTGCCAGCTAATGTATCTAACACCTGATCTATGAAAGGTAGAGGAAAATGATCTTTAAGAGTAGCTTTGTTTAATTCCCGGTAGTCAATACATACCCTCCATTTACCATTTTTCTTTGGCACAATTACCAAAGGAGAAACCCACTGACTATCTGAAATGGGATAAATAAAGTTGACATTTAACAATTTCTGCAATTCTTCTTTAACAATCTCCCTAAGGTTTGGATTCATCCTTCTCTGAGGTTGTCTGATTGGTTTACAATTTTCCTCTATGTAGATGTGATGAGTGCAAGTATTAGGGCTTATCCCTTTCATGTTAGTGTACTCCCATGCATATGCAGAAGAATGTCTCTGTAATATTTTGACTAGTTTTTCTTGTTGAAATTTCTCTAGGTTCTTATTTATGTTTAAATTTTTCTTGGAAATATCTCAATTGTAGAGCTGCCAAATTTATCCACGGAGTAAAGATACATATGTCTTGATCATAAAAACTCAAAGTTGGATTCTTCTTGAAATTGTTCATGTTTGTATTCTGAAGAGGATTCAAAATTTTCTAAGGTATTTTGAATCTGGCTATCTTCACTAATTTCTGAAATTGTGAAGAGAGGTTGTATGTCTTCTTCATCCTCAATCTGAGTATCATCTAAATTTGTAATTGTTCTTGCTGTAGGATACAAGGTAAATTTATTGGTTGAACTACCATTAGAGATGTACATATCACCAGATCTACAGCTAATGAAAGCAGCAGTTGTAGCTAACCAAGGTCTTCCTAATATAATAGGATGTCCTCCTAGATTATTTTTTGGAGTTAGGATCATAAAATCCACAGGGTACTCCCAAGAATATAAGGATACTGGAATGTCTTCTATTACCCCATCATGTTTAATCACAGATCTATCTGCTAATTGTAATAATGCGGGTGTAAAAAGAAGATTAGGAAGTTTTAGTTTATCCATGATTTGTCTACTCATGATATTGATTGCTGCTCCTAAATCAATAAGTGTGTTTTGGATCTCAGTTCCATTTATGTGTATTTTAACAACTGGATTTCCTGGATCTAGATACTTTGGAATAGCAATCTTACCCATCATGATGTCTGTTATTTTTCCTGCTAGTTGAATTTTCTTTCTCTCTTTTATTTTTTTTCCTATTTTTTTCATGCTCAACTCCTTTATTGTCTTTGCTAAGATTGGAATTTCCTTGATAGCTTGTAATAATGGGATCTTAATACAGACATTCCTTAGCTCATCTAGGAAATCATAATTAGGCACCATAATTTGTTTCTCTACACCCTTATCAATTTGTAATCTTTCTGGAAAGGGAGGTGTAGAGGTGAATGTTGATGGCTGATCTAATATAGGAGTTGAAATTATTGGTTCTTTTTGTTTTGATTTTTCAATATTTGGGTCTTGAAAAGATGTGCTCTCTTCAAGACTTTTATTTACCTGTAGAGAATCTTCCTCAGAGTTGTTTTTCTCTTGTATGATTACAGAAGGTTTCTTCTTTTCAAGTATTCTTCCAGACCTAAGTTGAACATCATTAAGGTCTAAAGGAGTAATCAAATAGGTTGGGAGCTGTTGACCTTCTATCATGTATGTGTTCTGAGGATTTGTATTGTTGGGGTTTGGTATAGGTTGGGTAGGTAGCTGATTTTATTTTTGAGGGAATGGTAATGGAAGTGGTGGATTTTGATGTTGTGGATTTTGTTGAGGATTTTGTTGAGGAAAGAAATTTGGATATGGTGGATAATATGGTAGATATTGATAATACTAAGAGTATCTTCCATAGGGATTTTTTGCTCCTTGTGCCCAAGTTTGAAATTGATTTTGGAATTAGGGCCAAGGTTGCTGCCAAGAATTCCAATTTGGTGGGGTTTGATTATACATCTGATCATTGAATCCTTTTGTTTGAGGTCCTTGCCAAGGCCTCCTAAAGACAAAATTGAGAGATTCTATGGAATTTGTAGGGGTTTCTTCTTGAAAGACAACTTTAAGACCAGGAAGTGAAGGAAAACTCTTGGTCTCATGTTTTTCTGAAAAAATTACACAAGTATCTAATATTTTTTCATCCAAAGGGCACTCTCTCAAGGCATGCTTCTTTCTACATTTGGGACAAAAGATTGCTAAGGCATCAGATTCAGCTTTTTTCTTGTTTTGTAACTTAAGGGTGTCTATTTGTTCACTAAGAATCCCTAAAATGTAATATTTGAATTCATCAAGAATATGTCCTATTTCTGCCCTACTTACTGTCCCAGAAGTAGACTTACTTGCCCTTGCAAGAGCAGGGTCTCTTGGTCCTTTTAAAGTTTTAGATTTCCCTCTTTAAAGGTTGATAAATAGTTTAGCTATTTCAGGTAATGTGAGCTGAGATATATCTCCTTTTCCCATCATATTAAGGATATCTAGCCATTCATCCCTAATTGAATTCAACAAGAGATCTTTCAAAGTATCTTGATCTAAGTTTTCCATTTTTGCTCTCTTGATGTTATAATTAAACCTTTCCAACAAAGCTTCCAGATTTTCATCCTCTTTTTGTACCATTTTAAACACTTCCTCCTTATGGTTGATTGGCATACAGTAATCCAAATACCTCTCTATAAATTCCTGTTTCATGTCTTCCCATGTCCTAATAAAACTGTTGATTAAACTCATAAATGCTCCTTTCAATGTTGAAGGGAATAGTTTAAGTTTTTGGGCATCTTGTAAGTAACCATAGGTTCTACATAGGACTTCAAATTAAAATAAGAAGGTTTCAGGATCTTCACTTTTGAGTCCATAAAATTTTGGAAGGACAGAGGGTGAAATATTTTTCATAGTTGCATTGGTTTCTTCATCTACTATAGGAAACCTAAAAGAGCTTCCCATTTCCCTTCTACCTCTTCCTTTGCCTCCTTCTTCACCTCTACCTCCTTCTCCTTCTGCACCTCTACCTTGTTCTCCTCTACCTCTACCTCTACCTCCTCCAAATAGTGTATGTTATCCATTAAACACTCCTCCTCCCCCTTCTTCTGCCATGGTTGATTCTTCTGTGGAAGTGAAAAAGGTTATGTCTCTAGCAGGGGTCCTTGAATCTTCTTCTAAGATAGGTTTAGTGGATGAAGTGGAAGTTCTCTCTAATGGAATATCTGATCTTAAGTCTTCTGGAAGTTTATGATCAGTATAGTATGGAATGTAGGTTTGAGTTGGAGGTGTGCTGCCTCTTGGTCTAGGTAGAACAAGTGGTGTTCTAGGAATCAAGCTTCGACTTCTTATAAATCTACCCCTTGAGTCTCTTTCTCTACACATATCATTGTTTTTGGGAGGTAGGAAATAAGGCTACCTAGTTACACTTCCCCGGCAACGGTGCCAAAAATGTCTAGTCAACTTAGTGTTCCTAAATTGATATCATAAATTATCAACCAGGGCTAGTAAACTGTTGAAGTGAAGTGCACCATATGTGCCTAGGTATATTCTTCCTACTTCGTTGTGATTAGTGTTTTTCGAGTGTTTTTTGTTTTGTGTTCTTATGCTAAGAGGAAAAGAACTAAATTACTAGCAAAGAGAAGTTACTGATCACACTAAAACAGAATAAAATCTACTCTAAACTATGAATGGTACCAAGAACAGAGAATTATAATCCACAGATTGTAAAGCTACTAAGAAAAGTAACTCATAACATTAAACTTAGTCCAATTCATTTCATTAGAGGTATATTGGAACAAACTGAGAAAAGGATTAGTTTTGATGTAATGAGGTTCTCTTAGTAAACAACAACTTAAAACATCACAGATAAACATTATTCATTGTTAGAAATCTGTTGGAACATTTTGAGAAAAATATCATCTGTAACATAGTAAAGAATCCTATGCTAAAATAACTTATGACACTTAAATTAACTCATTCTACAACTCACAATCTTACTATTAAGCCTTATTCAAGGATTAAATATTTCTTTGAACAACTTGAGAAAAAGACTTGTTTGTAAAATTATGAGAATCTCTTACATAATTGCATAGCAGTCAAGAACTCAAAATAATATAACTAATTCTTGTTCTTATAATAGTGATGTGTTAGAAGAAGTTGAGAACAAGAGCAGCTTGTAAAATAATGAGGGTCTTTTAAATCTAATTAACAGGACTGAAATGTAATGAACAGAACTAAAATGCAATTAACTCGAAGTACTACACCTAGATCTCATTCATGTATTAGTGATATATTGGAACAACTCATGAGAACAAGATTGACTGTAATATTCAATGTAAGTAAATGACATAAAACATGATGCAAGAGGATAAACTTAGAAAACTGCCTAAGTTAAGAACAAAACAGAGTTAAAGGTCACTTATCTAGAAAATATGCAAAAGCCTTTTCGGATAGTAGGGGTCCTCTACCATCAGATTGGTACACGAATCCTTAACTCCTTAAAGTTGCTTCAGATCATGCATCAAAGTTATACTTCTTTCATTAGGAGAAAACACTCAGAAAAGAGTATCACAGTCTTTGAAAACTAAAAACAAAACGTCAACTAATTGTTTCTCGGTTCACCGAGTTATTTTTATAAGCAAATACATAACTGACATTGAGTAGAAATAGGCATAGGTGTCTTTTATAATAAAAATCGAACTAGAACTCCTGTTGAGGACTCGTACTCTACTGAAGACACCTCAAGAGTCCTTATCCTTGTAGAAGTCTGCTTCTTGGTTTTGGCTTTGTCCACGTGCATAACCACAGCCGGATTTTTGCTCAACCTTCAAGGAGGACAAGGAATGATGCAGGAGAATTTTTTAGTCTAACCATATACGTCTTTCCCTCGGATGACACTTGTAACCTGTTTGAGCACAAATATGGCTACGGAACATACGACTAGCTACAAAATTACTGCATTCTGTAGCTAAGTCTGCTAAAAAATCACTATGACAACAAAACCACAAAAGTATAATAATTCAGTCATTGCATGTATTCTTAAAGTGATTTTAACCATTCTTATTGATATTTTAGGCCTATGACTGATAAAGGATAAATGGAATGAAGTGGATTTTGGTGAAAAGAAAAGACATTTTTAGGGCTCAACACTATCTATACAATGACAACACCAGGTGTGGAGGGAAATGTTACCCACCAAATGTGGTTGACCGTATTGGAGAAATTTTCTCCCAGATTTATCTTCATCCAACACCCAATAACCCATGATAGCCAATAATGTATGCAGTGTATTGTGCCATTTGACATCTTCTCCCTGAACCGGTCATATGTCCCCTTTCCCATTCATAAAGAGCATGTGTTTGAAGGTGGGAAACATAATCCTAAAGGTATGTTTTTCATTGTGAAATCAAGTTCTTATGCCTATTTCTCTTGGGTAAATTTAGGCATGTATTGTAGGGTTACATGGAATAAGGAAGTGTTTTGATTGTAGTCTTGTTCCCTCACCTTAAATGGGGAGTTAATCCTCAATTATAGTCTTGCGGGATATCCCCTAATGGCTTATAGCTTTAGGAAGGAAACTAAGTGTAAAACCACAATTTTGATAGCATGGTCCCGAGAGTCTTTCCATTGGTGAAAGCCCATAAAGTCTAGTGTAACTTTACTAAAGTGAAACTGGGTCATTGTGCCATTGTTGTCACTTAGTCTAGTAGTTGTCCCTTAGGTTTTCCCTTTCTTAGGGCCTTGCTAGGTTGTGTGCTAATAGGAAACATTGAATCTATATGGTTGGAAAACTTCCATTGATATATTACCCTAAGAGGGTTCCATTTATCCTATCATGTTCCAACCATATTCAAACCAATTTTACAATTAGAATATACAACATTTTTCATTGGCTAAATATGGAAAATAAGGGTATGTTGCATCTACTCTATTTTGTAAGAAATTAAAATTGACATATAAACAAAACAATATCAAAATAACTTATTGAAAGTGAAGTATTAATACTTCATTCTCCATCCAGATAAGAAATTTGGTCCACTTTTTGTTTTGCAACGTGTTATTTTCGAGGTTTGTTGGATGACAAATATATTGTCCTCCTGTCAAAACATGCCACATGGACTAGTTAAACTAATTAATATGCAATCATTTACTTTTTTCTGGGAAATAAAAAAATATCATTTCGCATTTTGAATATAATTACAAAGGTGAAAATCAAGGTCGATATACCTTTTCTGGCCACTGTGATGCATGGCCATTCATTTTGCAAGCCTTGCCTTGAAACATATACTAATTGAATTTAACTATGCACATATAAAATATAAAAATAATTTAATAAATTTGATATAATATATGAGAAAATTAAAATACTTGGATACTCTCCTCACTATACTTCCTCCGTTCATCCAAATTCTCATATGTTTTTACAAGTTCTTTCCATATTTTTATACTTACATCAAGTGACCTTATTTTGAGCCTTTGCTCACGCGAGTTGTTTTTTTTTTTTTTTTTTATTGCACCTACATCTCCTAAAGTTCTAAGACATTCGTAGTTTAACCTTTTTTATAGACCAACCTACACCAAATTCAGCCTACATGTCATGAATTGCTACTTTCTATAGGTTCAACGGTATCTTTGAGAATGACAAATGGAGACGTTCTTTGAACCGTTGAAGCATAAATCCTTAGACCTATTCACAAAAAAATTCCTAGCATTTGATCTATGGATTTTGTTGTAACATTAATTTTTTTTTATAAGTTAGCATAAGTAGTCAAATAATTTCTAAAATGTTAAGGTAGGATATGGATGCAAAAGAATGAAAAAGTTAAAAATGTTAGGAAAATTTGACTGTTTTATAGACATCCATATCAATAAAATGATAGGTGTTAGCTTCCCTAAATAAAGAAGGAAAATGAAATAATAAAATTTTAGGGAAGCAAAAAGAAAAAGAAAGCTTCATTTATGTTTCAAAATTTTCACTGGCCGCTATTCTAAATGTGCCCAATAAAGAATATTGATTTATATGGCTTAAAAACACTATCCTAAGAATTTTTTCCCATATTCCAAATTTGAAAACCATAAAAAAAAAATCACCTTGCCATTTATCCCTTTTCATTTTTATTTTCCCTAAGTCATTCATTTTTATTTTCATTACTGCACACTCAAATTTCTTTTCACATCGGCCAAATAGAAAAATCATTTAATTGTCGTCTCCTACAAACCTTCCAAAATGTGATATGCAATGATAGTGGGACCCATTCACCTGCCACACACAGATAAACCTTACCCTTTTCCGCTTTATCTTTCTACTTTACCTTTTTTCACATCACTATATCATTGTTTTCACTTACCTCTACCTTTTCGATTCCCCGATTGCGATTAAAGTGGGGGAATTTCTCCCTGCCACGTCACCCTTCCCCCCACCATGCATCGTACATCACAAAATATACCACTTTGTAGATCGACGATTATAACATTTCACACTTCTCCCCAAAACCTTAAAACTTGTGATGTGCAATATCCATCGCATCAAAAGATCACAACTTTACTTGCTTAACCATACCTTTTCGCATCGCAAAAGATATTTTGCAAATTTTTAAACATACCTCATAGCATATTGGTGAAAATAACTTATTCCATTTCCACCAAAAGTTAAATCTTATGATCGCCTATGTGCAATATGTATCATATCGCACATATCTTAACTTTTCGCTCATCGTATTTCGCAAATTTTAAAGTCTAACCATATTTCCAAAACCTATCTGATCCCAATTGTGATTTATGATGCATTTGGCCCCACCATAACACTCTGATCACCTCTATACATCATTCATTCGCTACCATTCCCATTCGATTGCTCCACATCATCGAAACTATCACCCTCTCGCCACGTCACCTCCATACTTCGCATTGCATCGCCGATTTCATTATTCATATCATAAACTATAAAAAATGCGATGTGTGATATTTCTATGGATGTGATAAAGTTCAGAAATAAATTATACATAATTTCAAGTCCGGGTATATGGTTTTTTATGTTTTTTTGTTCAAAAAAAGTGTTAAACACGGCAGAAAGGACTCGGGTTACAGATAGACACCATGGGTCAAGACAGGCAAAGGGTGTTCATACAACAGATTTTTTCAGCACAACACTCATTTTGCCAGCATAGTACTAAAAAAGTGGTGACTCGGCAACAATCTTCCAGCAAAATAGGGCCAGAAACAAAGATGCACTCCTTTTAGATCGATTTCTTTCCTTTCGGTTAATTTTAAGAAATTATAGATTGTTTTTTCACACAGGCATTGATTGTATTTTTCTTTTATTTTTATATAAATACTTCATTCATAGAATTATTCGAGGTTGCACCCTTGCTTGAGCAGATTTTGTGAAGCAGAAATTGTATTAATTCTTTCTGATCATCATTAATACAAGAATGATTCCGAACTTATTTCATACAACTCTGTTTTTCCTTTGTAAGTTCTTCCATTTTTCTTAAATCATTTTATTTCTTCATATATTTAATTATTTTCAAGATAAATAGGTGAGGTTGACTGTGTTTCAACAGTTTTATAATTCCTCCTGAAGTTATTATCATTATAAAGACTAATTTACTTAATAATCTGTTAATGTATATCCATTTTTATTTATTAAATTTATGTATCTTGATGATATTAGATATATTTTGTTGAATATTTGAGCACTATTTAAAGGTTTTCTGGCATATCATTTATTGAAAAATTCAATCTAAATATTTAATAATCATATTCTCTTACAAAATTCCATTTAATCAAACAATTAAATCTTAATTACTATGTGAGGTAAACAAGCATCCCTCACTTATAATTACTGATATTATCTATAATATCTAAAAACCTTAATTTTTTTATTAAAATTTATGTTATGCATTGGTCCTCCAAATATTTAAAATTCCAAAAGAAATGTTTTAGATGCTTTGGCATGATTATTGGCCACAATCATCTCAAAGGACAACATCAGATTGGTGATGCTACCAGGGAGACGAAGAATAGAAGCTAAATATTCCTAGGACAATGATTTTTCCCTTTTCCTTTAAGGTGAATAAAGGATAAAGATATAGGTAAAAACCTTTCACTTGGTGATTCCACTAATTCAAACTGGCTCCTTTTAAGCACAATAGATCTCATTCTGAATCTGATATTGTTAACCCTCTACCAGATCTAGAAAGACTCATTAGGGAAGTCTCTTTGAAAAGATAACAGAACACTTCGATTTTTTCTTCTTCAGCCTTACATCCTGAAGAAATTTAATCCATAGATCCATTTTCAGTAATACCATCCCAACCTTATTTGACTCAATTACCTCCTAGAGTTGTTGAACTTTATTCATAAGGAGTAGATCTTTAGTCAGCCTTGTTGGAAGAATCACTTAATTCATATCAAGTCCCATATTTCCCTATAGACTCACCTACATCTGAGATAGAATTGGGCTTGCATTTTAATGAATTTAAGCCTATATATTTTTTCACTTCATTTTATCATCCTATTCCATTAAACTCTAATCAAACAGAAGAGACAATTTCTGTCTATTCTAATCCATTGTTTGAATATAAGGAAGAAGATTTAACACCATTAGTTCAAAAGCTAATTGTTAAAATCCCTTTGAGATCCTCACTTCCTCTTCCTCCTTCACATTGTCCTCCACCCTCTAATATTCACTCACCTTCATATTGATCATCATCATCATCTTCATCATCCATGGCTTTTCAACCCATTATACAAGCTAGGTATGATGCTCTTGTTCTTCCTAACGTCTTGGGAAATTTTCCTAATGGATATCTTAAAAATCTACCAAGATTTAATGGAGAAATAGGTCCCTCAGCAGAGGATCATATAGTTTCCTTCTTAGATTTCACATAAAATATGAACATCGAGCATGAAGATGTTTATATGAGATTATTTGTATAGTCTTTACAAGGTAACATTAGGATCTAGTTTAGGCAACTTATAGAATAATCTATTCAAACCCAGAATGAACTTATAACTATCTTTAAAAACCAATGAATTTTAAGAGTTAAAAAGAGATCCTGGTGAACCATTTGCTGAATTTATCAAAAGATTTAACAAAATCTACCAAAAAATGCCTGTTGATTGTAAACCTCTAGTAGCTGCTGCAAAGGTCATATTTTCTAAAGCATTCGATGATGAATTTGTAGTTATGATAAGGGAGAGATTTTATAATACCTTACAAGACATCCAGACTAATGCTATTGAGGTAGAAGCCAATAGGTCAACTTATAGTAAAATTAAAGCTAAAGAGGAGAAAGCCCAAAGGAAATTAAAAAATAAGGAACCATATTCGTCTAAGTCTAAAATTGAAGATTCAAAGATTGATGAAATCACAACTATTCTAAGAAATATATCCAATAGAATTTCAAATATTTAAACTGAACCAAGAACACTCCAACAAGCTGTTTCTAGACCACAAACATAGGCTCAAGGTCAATACAAGAAAAATGCTCCATTGCAAATTCTTCAGAGGCCTCATAATGACCAACAAGTACCTACACCATTGTTGATTGATGATCAACAACCTAAGGAAAATAATTTTTCTATTACTGAAGAAATTAATAATGTAGATCATACATCCTTTCAGACTACCATTTTCCCTGTCTCCCAGAATCAAATCCCTCAAGAAAACCAAGATACTTCTCAGGTTTCTAAGTATCAAGTTTTTTCTAAGTTTCTAATTGCATAACTCAATAAAAGATATGACTTAAGACCTAGAGCTGGTCCTGGTAGACCTCCCAAAAACCCTGTAATGATTGAACCTCAACTAAAAAAAACTAAAACTAAAACTACTTCTCAACCTCTAAATCATTCAATTGATTCTACTCAGATGGACAAAACAATATTGATTGCCTTTAACGTTGAGAAAGAATTATAACAAGTCGAAATTTCAATTCCACTTTCTGAACTCTCTAAAATTCCAAGGTATAAAATTCAAGTTGCAAAGTGGATCCAAAATTCTAGTATGGATGTTGAAGGATATATTATCAATCTACAAAGTGAAAGACACACCATAGCTTTTGGTCCTAGTTCTGAAATGATTGATGAATCCATACCACCCTTCTATGTGACTTTAAAGGTGCATGATCCCCTACTATACAATTGTATGCTTGATTCTGGTGCTTCACACAACTTAATGCCTAAAGTCATCATGGAACAACTTAATATGGATATCACTCAAATCTATCACGACTTTTATACTTTTGATTCAAATAGGGTTCAACGTTTAGGACTCATTAAAGATCTAGTGGTCACTTTACATCAAATACTAGTTAAAAGTGTAGTATTAGACATAGTTGTCACTAATATTCCTCCCAAATTTGGAATGCTTTTATCGAGATCATGTTGTGAAAAATTAGGAGGAAGTCTTCAAATGGACATGCCTTTTTCCACTATCCCTGTATATGGTGGAGAGAGCCTTATATTGTATACAGAAGTGAGATTCCTAAACACTGTTTTCAATGCTAATCAAGCTAGGAATCATCCCATTTATGCAGTAGATCAAGAATTTAGTTGTTTTCAACTATCATCAGATACTTCACATAATTCTCAACTAAAGAATGAGGATGTTGTTGACACCTCTAAATTAGTTCAAACTGAAATTTGGAAATTATTTTTTGATAAATATTGCACCAAAGATGGAGCTGGATCAGGAGTTCTTTTGATTTCACCTGATAAAGAAAATATTACACAATCGTGCAAATTATATTTTGAGGTTAGAAACATTGTTGTTGAATATGAAGCTTTTATCCTAGGATTATAGCTTGCTAGAAGTTTGAAGGTAAAAAATTTGAGTGTTTTCACTGGCCCAGAGCTAATAGTAAGACAAATTAGGAGTCTTTGCCAAAAAAAGCACCCTAGACTTAGGTCTCACAGAAATGAGAATTGGGACACCATTAAAAATGCCTTTTATTCTTTTAATATCACTTTTAGTCCTAGAGATGAAAACCTACATGCAGATTCATTCGTTGTTTTAGCTAGTTATTTCAAGATTCCAGATCAATTTCAAATTCAATATCAAATACAAATAAAATATAGGCCATCAATACCATACAACGTTAAACACTGGAAAATATTTGAAGAAATGAGCAATTAAAATCCTTTCTGTAGGCCATTGATGAATTTTTTGTATTGCAAATCGAAGAGGATAATTCAGACATTAAAAAAGCTACCCAAAATAAGGAAGAATCAAATCTAAAATCAAAGGTAGTTGATCATGACATAATTCAATTATCAAATAAATTATCCCCAAGGGACTTGTTCCTTTAGAAAAGTTGTTTGATCAAAATGATGTTCCTAAAAATCCGTTCTCTGGTTCACCAGAAAATGGCATAGAAGACACAAATATTGGCACTAATGAGAAGATTAAAAACATTAAAATTTGTGCATCATTAACTCCAGAACTTAAATCTGAATATGTCAAACTTCTTAAGAAATATAAAGATGTCGTTATCTGGTATTATTTTGATCTCAAAACTTATTACACATATTCAATTGAGCATACAATTCCACTAAAACAAGATATAAAGCCTTTCCAACAGAGGTTAAAAAGGATGAACCCATTTCTGCGTACCACCATAGAAAAATAACTGAAAAAATTTTTAGGTGCCCAAATTATTGTCCCATTAAGATACTCTAGTTGGGTTGCCAATTTAGTCCCTATGAGGAAAAGAAATGGTGAAATAAGGCTCTTTGTATATTTTAGAAACCTTAATAAAGCATCCTTGAAAGATAATTATCCACTCCCAAAGATGGATCAATTACTTCAAAAAGTGTGAGGTGCTAATAGACTCTCTATGTTAGATGGATTTTCTAGTTATAATCAAATATTGGTGAATTCATAAGACAAGGAGAAGACAACTTTTACCACAACTTGCGGTACATTCATGTATGCTCGGATGCCTTTTGGTCTATCAAACGCAAAAGCAAAATTTCAGAGAGCCATGGAATTTTCTTTTGTCGGGAAGGTAAACAAATTTATTGTTATTTATCTTGATGATTTAATTGTTTTCTCTTAATCAGGTCCGAAACATCTCAAGAATTTAAAGAAAGTTTTTGAAAGGTGCAAGAAATTTGGAATTTCTTTGAATCCCAAAAAGCCATTATTCGCAATCGAAGAGGGTAAATTACTAGGTCATATTATTTTAAAAGATATAGTAGTTATTGATCCCAAAAGGGTCTCTACTATTAAATCATTATCATTACTTAGAAATAAGAAAGAGATTCAAGCTTTCTTAGGGAAAATTAACTTTTGTGAAAGTTTATACCAAATTATGTAGAAAGAGTGAAGGATATAATAGATATGCTAAAAAAGAACCATGAAGTTAAATGGACTATTTTGGAAAGATTTGCATTTGACCAAATAAAGAAGCCCATCTCCTAAGCCCCAACCTTAGCCAGTCCAAACTACTCAGAAGCTTTCATCATGTTCTCTTTTGCCTCTGAAATTACCCTTATAGCTGTCATTTTGAAAAAAGAATGAGGATTACCATGATAAAACTGTTAGCACTGAAAATGTTGACGGTGTAATCGCCATTATGTCACTGTTCTCAAATTTTTATTGTGTCCTAGTCCATGTCCAAAGTTTGAGTCATTTCCAATAAAATTTAAAAAAGAGTCCCAACATCAAGGTATTTTTAAGTGAATAGGTGTCATAGTGTTTTAGAGTCCTAAAATAAGTTAAAATCTATGTTTTGGCTTATATTAGTGTTGAAAGTTAGTCATTTTTTGGGTAATAAATTTGCAGTCATCTAGCTACCTTTGTTGCAAATTCATTGTCAAAAAATAATACAGTAAAAGGAAACTATTTCTGAAAAATGGAAGTCATATGTTCCACACAGTGAAAAGCACAGCTATTTCACTTAGATTTTGGTTATCTCAGAAAAGAGGCTACAGGTAAATAGGTAATTATTTTTCGAAGCAGGAAAATTAAGGCTTCATGGCAACCATAATTCTTTAAAATCAAAGTGCACCCGGAAGAAAACAGCTTAACTTGCAAAGTGGGAGATCCGAAGAAGAGAAACAAATAATATTTAAAGGAGGATGGCAAGGAAATAGACTAAGGAGTGAATAAACAAGGAAGAACTGCATGTAAAAAGAACTGATGGCCATGATCGAATCGTAGATCCAAAGGGGGGCATATCAACGGTGGAGATAAAAGCGCAGATGGAGCGATTTCTCACAGCGCATTTTTTAAAGTTTATTGTTAAGTCAAATTGTAATATTCACAAATGGGGAAAGCAGCAATATAGTTCATAAATTGGAAGCAGCAGCAAATATTTAACACATGAAACCATGAGACCAATATGGAGTCATAACATTATGTATTAGAGAATAAAATCAATAAAAAATAGTGAGGCATAAATCATATACAATGAGGAAACTAGCCTCCCATAAGCAATCAGTCTCAAATATGAGTTGTTGTTACAATAAAAAATGCCGGAGAGAAACTACAGTGCAGTCATATTATGCACAAATATAATTGGAGATGATACAATGATATAAAAATAATGATATAGGCCCCAATAGAATCTATAAATACATATCTGGGCACTAGATCAACTTTCCAAGACCACCCAAGAGGGTTTCCAGAAAATGCACACAATGTGCCAATGTAAGTTGCAGACCTAGGGCTAAAGGTATGATGCAATGAAATAAATGAGAAGATATGGCTGAATATGAGGTAGAAACTACAAATATTCTCCAATAGATCCTCCGAATGAAAGAATGGCTCCTCCATTAAAGAGATCACCTCCTAAAACAACCACTGCATCTACCCCTGCAACTCCACCTACAAAAATAACACATATTTGGGATAAAACTACACTCTAGGGGATAAATGCTCCTTATCCTACTACTAAATGTGTCAATAAAGCTCAATGGGCTTCTTTACAGTCCTTCCAATGGATGGAAACCTTCTTCCACTACAAAACTAGCTCTGAAGACACCCAAAATGATCCTCCACTGCTGCACCCTACAACACAGCACAATATTCTGCAGAAACTGCATTGTAGCTGAAGAATAAAGCTTGGCCCTAAGCCTGAGTGTGGAAATTAAGTACAATTCTCCTCCAAGAGGCCTCTCGAGGAAAGAGATGGGATTCCCGCTCGGAACACCCGGTGCTAAACAACACAACAATCTCAACTAAACAAATGAAGAATGCAAGAAGTCTAAACAGACCACATACAAAATAATAATCTAAAACATATCCCATATGGCTTCCATCCTCTTCCTTATATAATTTATGAGCTTCCTTGCCCTTGTCCCCACTCAATTGGTTCATTTTCTCCATGCAAACAATCTCCCTCCAAAACTGTGTTATTCCTCATTAAATGTCCACTCCTCCACAACAACATTGTTGATTTGGTCAAAGTTGACATATTCAACATGTTCCAACCCCTGTTCACACTCAAAGGTTCTTTATTTAGCTTCTTAGAGGGTCTCCTTTGACACTTGAAGTTTTTTTATTGTTTCTAAGGATATTTATGGGCCTCCCTACCCAATTATTCACCTAGCTAGTGACAAAATAATCTATAATATTCCATTTAGCTAAAAGCTAAATTTTAGGTATATTATAGTCCTCCCTTCCAAAATGTTTCTTGTCCTCAAGCAACTATAGATGTGGAGAAAAATCCTCCCCTCCTTCTCTTGTGGGCTCCTAATCAATAGTCCCCACCGTTGCTTCAAATATTCTACAATAATTTTCTCTCCCCATGGTTCCTCCCAAATGTGTAAATAGGCCTTTGGTGGATAAACCCAATAGCCTTCACTATGAGAAAGTGAAATATATATATGGAAACCTTCTTGTTTTTCAATGGCCTCTCCAAGGTAGGAATGATGACAAGCACAGGGGATCTCATTCCCAATGAGAGACTCCCATCTCCATGCTATCATCCAAATTAAATGAATCACCTTCCAGCATGGTAATTCATAGAAAAGTTCCTCCCAAAAGTTCATGAGAGGAATATCCCAAGTGCTCCAAACAATTATATGGCTCATCTCATAAATAAGTAAGTGATCTACTGTATTGGCCATATCATCTCCCATGCTCCCCTTGAAACACAAAACATAAAAAGTGTGGGAAATTCCACTCCCCATGGGCACATCTAACTAATGTGCCTTCCCTCCAATTACGTTCCAAAAAAATATAAGCACATCATCATCATATGGAATCATAATCAAAGTCATGCTATCTGCCATGTGTAGTAAAGGCGAAGGAAAATGGTCCCTCAAGTGCAACAAACGCAGTTTTGCTCATAACTACCATAGAATATGATATAAAAAGTGTTTCTCCCACCACTTGTTCGCTGCCCCATTCTTCTTGAATGCTTGGAGAAGTTGTATGATGGTTGGTGTTAATGAAGCACAGCATGAAGAAAACATCATCTCCCCAAAATCTTTTAGGGAGTGGTCAACATCATCATTTCTCATGGCCCCAAGTAGCCCACAAAGCCAATAAGAAAGAGTGCTTCCTCTTGGAGCAATGCCCTGCACAAGAATGTTAAGAAAATGAAAGTATATAGTAAATATATCATGGTGCTCAGAAATACAATCCTTACAATATACTTGGTTCAAACTAGTGAGGTAGGTCATGCATGATCTCCCTCTCACACTCAATGAGTAAGGAGGTGATGATGATAACTCTTCCAAAGAGCTATGTTTCTTCTCACCCACCAAACAATCTATGCACTTCCTCATATCATAGTGCATCTCCTCTTTGAAGTCTTTCCACATGAATCCCTCCAAGATAATGTGGTATGTTCTAATGAAACTAGTGGGATTGGAAAGAAAAATCTCATAGGCTGCTGTTGGGCCATGAATACGACCACTTTTTAACACTTATTTCATCCATTTTTACTCTTCTTAATCATGTCATTTATTATAATTTATCATATAAATCCATTTTATAATGATTTATGCTCTTATGGATGAATATTATTTCTTCTCCTTTATTTTTAATAAATTGATGATTATTATGCATAATTTTATCAATGATGGTTTATTAATATATTTTGTAATATCATTCACCATTTTAGCCTCCAAGATATTTGCCAGATTGTAGATTTGATTTTCAAATCATCATGAAATATTCCAACTCATAAATTCGCTGGAATAAGAAGTGACAGTTTTGAGGTTAAGATTCTGGGCAAATGAAGAAGAATATTGAAAATCTGGAAATGGGTTTTGTCTAGAACGGGCCCAATTAACTTAATCAAAGAACGTTTTTCCCAAATTCGGCCTTTATTGAGAGAAACACAGAGTTCTTTGAGCACGATTTTCTCATATTTGTTGTTGCGGCTGTCCTCCAAATCTCAGCTGCAAAGCCAAATTCGCCTTGCTCTTGTTGAAATATTGTTAGAAAAGTATTTTCTGGATGATAAAGTTGTTGGGAACAATCCAATATTGTTATGGGAGATCATATTTGATATTTAATTTCTCCTCTTTCTAATTATAAAAGGAGAGCATGTATTATGTATTGGGAAGGATGGAGA
The DNA here is from genome assembly GCA_034641835.2 of Pinus albicaulis. NCBI lineage: Eukaryota > Viridiplantae > Streptophyta > Pinopsida > Pinales > Pinaceae > Pinus > Pinus albicaulis. Next base: position 66,923,774 of record MU968359.1, on the reverse strand, counting down.
ACAATGGATGATTATTGAATTCCCTTTGTAACACTATAATTCCTTGACTATTGTGAGAAAATAGCAACTGATATAAAAGCTATTCATGTTTTATTAATACAAAGAGGCGTTCTCGTTCCAATTGTCAAGATCTGCAGTAGACCAGCGACACTTTCATCGGCTGTTGAGGGCCCGACCCTAGTGGAGTGATCTGTTGTTTGTATTTCTATTCTTTTATTTCTGTTGTGTGAAATGTGTTTAATGCTTGTTTCAATTACAAAATTGGTTTACTATTGTTAGATAAAATACAGAGTCATTTCTCTTTCATCTTTTACAAGAATCACATCTGTCGTTCGATTATCTTGTTATTATCATAAAGCTTTGTTGTTCTATATCTGATTTAAGTTGATGTTCCATTAGTTTATAATTTTCTATAATTTGTTGTTGCATGGTGAGTGGTTGTCGACAGAATTAAAGCATGGAAACATAGTTTCTTGAGTATGTTAGTATTGTAATTGCTGTTCATTTCATGTTGTTGTTCTATTTTGTTCATTGTTTATTCATAGTCTTCGATTAACAAACAGATGCTTTATAGTTACATGTTGTTGTTCCTTTCCAAATCTCGTTTCTTTTAAGTTACGCTCATTGAATTTTCTTTCGTTTCGATTGATTCAAGATCTCCAACTATAGAGGATAGAGGTTATTGCTTCCAAGTCCCCAGATTGGTTATCTTGCATCGATTTCTAAGGGAAAGATTTACTGCTACTGCATCCCTGATCGATGTTTTGCAAGATTGATGTAGTTTAATCTTTCCATTCATGTCACTGTAATTAGGTTTCTTTACAAGCATTTGTTACTTTTGTATCTTTTATTCTGTACTACATCTTCACAGCATTGCTCTTGGATGAATTGCAGCCTCAGATAGAGTACACTCTTGAAATAAAAAGTCGCTCCCGGATTGATAATTAATGTGAGATAAATAGGTGTTAAAAATATACCTTTTATGCCTCAACATTTTGGCGCTGTTGCCGGGGAGAGTGTATGCTATTTAGAAGGAGTGATGCACATTTGACCTTTTTTCTGCTTGGGAAGAATTGGGTTTTAAAGACGGAAGGTAAAACCCTGCGCATTGAGCAAGGAACATACTTGCTCACTGCCCGCTTCACAGCAGAATTGGGTAAATTTTTTTTAGGTAGGAATGAAGGCTTGTTGTTTTAAATGACTAGAAAATCTAAACAGGAAAAAATTCCTCCCAAACTTGAAAAACCTAAGGGACTAGTGACCCTTGGGAGAAGGACCTTTATTGATGAAATGCTTAAGAAAACTGAATCTCAACCATCAGTAGGTCCTAGGAAAGTTATTTCTAGACAACCTATTGCTTCCCTTCAGGTCATAGAGTCACCATTTGTAGCCTTTTCTGAGGTACATATCCAAACATAAGAGACTGAGCAAGATTCCCAAGAAATTGAGAATTCTTGTCCAATTTATTTTTTTATTTTTTTATTTTTTTACAAGAAGGGAAGTTGGCCTCTCATACCCTACTATTTATCAACATGCATTTTTTGAGGTATTATTTTGGAAATGGCTCCACTGGGAATACTCTTATACATAAGCATATTCGATTTTCAAAGAAGAGTATATTAGTGAAGAAAATAAAATAAATAAGGAAATAAACACATTTTTTTTATTTTTGTAAAAATAGTTGTTTCTTTGTTGCAACACGCTGTGGAAATCAACATTGATGATAAATATTCTAATTTATTTGTGTATGTAGATGAATTATATTACAAATAAAAATTCTACAAACACTTATATTCATTTTTATCATCAACATGGAAAAAATTGCTTGAATATCATTTTTTTGGCTTGCAGGCTTGATGAAATTCTTGAAAACAAAGTTGGGACAGTCATGTTTTTGGGAACAAAAATTGAATATTTTTAAAACATGTTTCTATCCTAAGTATCCCTTGATGTCTAATTTCTAACCCAATTTGAATCACTCAATTTGGATTTGAAACGGAAAATTTAGAACCAAAACATTGACAGGGTGTCTAGTAGGCAACTCAATAACAGAGTTGGGACAATCAGTTTTTGGAGGCCTAAATAACTATATTTATAAAACCTATTTCTATGGTAGATTTATCTATGAATATAGTTTACAATGCAATTTGAATCACTCAATTTCGATATTTTATGAGGAATTTATGACCAAAATACTGACTGCCTATCATAAATCAGCACTCTTGAAACTCTGTTTTCTCGGTTGTTCCATAGCATATTTAACCCATCAATTCTTCTTGTCTTCAAAACATATTTCTATTGGAGATCAATAAATGAATATAATTTAAGTTCCAATTTGAATCATTTCAATCCTCCATTAAACAAATAATTTATTCTTGAAATACCAACTGTTGGTCTGAGCTGGAAAATCGAAAATGACTCTATTATGCAGGTTGTTAAAAGAAAATTTAACATACCATTACATGAAATTTTTAAAACCTATTTCTATTCGAAATAAAACTTTGAATTATCTCTCATTTTCCTTTTAAATCACTTGAATCGGACGAAAAAATAATAATTTATGATTGAAACACCGCAGGTTAGCATGATTGGCCACTGCTGTCCCGCAGGGAATAAATTAATTTCACTTTGTCCATGGATTTGTTCTACAGAGTAACTACTTGTTAGTTTTTTGCATAATTCTTGGACTAGGGGAGCCCAATCACCTGATTTAATGTTTTATTGCAGGTAGACACTCGTTTTTTGCACGTCTTAGCAGAACAAAGAAGGTCAATTTATGGACGAGCGATTCTTGAAAGAAATTTTAGTAAAACAAGGGCATTTCATCCAGTTCATTACCTAACGGATTCATAACAGAAGAAATGAAGAATTGGTTTCCATTTGAAGATTCATGTCACTTCTGCCAAACATTTTTCAAAAGATCATTTTTTTCCATTAATAGATTTGATATTCTCTTAGAAATAACATCATAACTGTTGTAACTTAATAAAAGTGTTGTTTCTTTTCTGATTTATTTTATGTTTTTGTGTTTCGGGGGTCAATATCTTCAAATTATAATTTCCGCTCCAGTGGAAATTGAACAATAAAGACCCCGCCATGCAAGTTTCAATTGCAGAAGGCAATTCTTCAGTGGCACCAATTCTGTAAAAAAAATTATTTTTTCTTGAAACCTGTACATAAACTTTCATTTCAATTTGATTGGATTTGCTTGGCAATGGACTGCATATTAGCTTTGTTTTTTCTTCTATTTTTTTCCTTTTTGCGTGTTTAGATCTGTTTGTTGTTCCTCTTAAGGGACACTTATTGTTCCTCTTAAGGAACAATAGCCATTCCTCTTAAGAAGCAGTGCGTTTATGTGTATATTTTTGTTGTTCCTTCCAAAAGGAACAACATTTTCGCTAATTAGTTTTGTTGTTCTTTTCAAAAAGAACATTAATTTTTTTTTTTGCATGATTTCGTTGTTCCCTTCAAAAGGAACAACACCGCTCATTTTTTTGCTGTTCCTTTCAAAAGGAACAACACCGCTCATTTTTTCTGTTCCTTTCTAAAGGAACAACAGTTTTGTTGTTCCTTTCAAAAGGAACATCATCGACTGTTCTTGCTGTTCCTTTCCAAAGGAACAACATTTTCGCAGATTATTCTTGTTGTTCCTTTCTAAAGGAACAACATTTTCGCAGATTGTTTTTTCTATTCCTTTCCAAAGGAACAACACTTTTTGAGTGCATTTTTCTTGTTTTTTTAAAACAACATTTTTAGAACCTTTTTTTTGGAATTTTCATGACTTTCTGAAATGCAAACATACAATTTATGAAAGGATATAAAATCATACAAATTAAAGCTTACTGTAATTAGCAAATCAAAAGAAATAGTCATTTTTAAGAAACTTGTTTAGTAATGATAAGAAAAAGGAAAAAGGGACATAATCAATAACATGATTTTGTTGTCTTATTACCACTAAATTCATATGATCGATTATATTTATCATGTTAGTTCTTTCCCATATTTTATAACTTTCTTTAATTTTTACTTATGGAGTAGGAACAAGGGAATATTCTTTTCTATTGAGTTGTTCAGACTTCTTCCACCATCCGTACTCTTAAGGAGTGCTAAGCCATCCTTTATGAATAAATAGGAAAGTGCTATATGAAAAGAAAAATATTTACATATTTCATTAATAATTTTATAATTTGACAGATGGAGGATAGGGGGTCTCGTCAAGAGCTGACCTACCATGTTCATAAGGAAGCAAGTGAAGTGGCATTCCCATCATGGCCACCAAACCAGGGATATGGTCCAATGGACAATTGAAAAAATTAAAAAGTCCTTGGAACAGGAGGTCTTATCATGAGCCGGCCTGCCCATTTTTCACTTCTTCCCAGTGAATGGCATTGTGATTTATCTGGTCACCAAGCTAGCACAATGGCCTCCGTTATGACAATTAACAAGCACTTTCTCAGCACAAATAAAGAACAATGGTTCCAAGGGTGAGAGAGAAACTCTGTCAAGGTTATCGACACCTATAGGAAACAGAGCTCTGCTGATGGTATTGGAGTCATATTTATACACATCAATAGTAATATTAAACCCTTTTTCCTATATCTCTATTTAAATATCAGATGAAAGTATGAATCCTTAACCTTTGATTTTGAACCTATTATACATGAAAATCATCATAAATCGATCGCATTAGTTTAAGTGGGTAATAAATGCATTTGTACTTATGTTTATCTTAAGTTGTCCCTTCTCCTTATCCTTGAATCATTACAAAACACTTCTATATTTGTTTACGATTTATCACATGCATGGATTTCAGTAAATGCTATAATTTCATTGATTGTATCATAAGTATGTATGTCTTTCCATGTTGTATAATTGTTGTGCAGTACGCTGCCATTTTGCCACAATATGCATACTGCATTTCTACAGAATTTTTGTTGATTGAACTTTTTTTTTTTTGCATGCATCTTATATGTTTCCATTCCAAACTGAAACTATGGATTCAAGAAAATTGCATACAGAATTGTGATTTGTTTACAAGAGAACAAAAAGTATGGGGGGAAATTCTATTCGCAGTACAATCACACTATTACAGCCAACAGCAAAGGCTCACGAACGCTCACATGGCTTCCATCTTTTGTATCACTTTCAGTAACCACTCAGCCTACATCAGCTTCAACAAAGGCCAGTCCTTACATTTCCTTCCACATTTTTTTTGGAGGTAACACCTGAGGTAAAATAACATAATTTTCTGATTTATTATAAATTTAGGAGAATTTCATGAACATCCATTGAGCATTATTTATCATCATTCATTCCATATCTTTACCGTGACTTCCCATTTTTCTATATACATCTCATCTTTCAGTCTGGGGGAGTGTGGATTTCCTTCAGTAATCTTCTTTGATATTCTTATTCATTCTCAACACCTCCGTTATTCCATGTTGTTTTACACCAAGCATCGATTTCAACAGATTGTAGCAACCACCTCTCTCTGTTTTCTAGCATTGCATGAGGACATGTTAATTCTTTAGTTTGGGGGGGAGAATTGCTACACATGATGCATGTTTTCCACTTTCTTTCTCATTTAAGGCATACAATTTCATTTTTGTACAGTGCAGAAATTGATTTGCATATATCTTTAAAACTATGAACTTAATTCTTGTGATTTTTGGATAGTAAATAAGTATCATTAAAATACACAAACCCAGATAATTTCACTCTAAATTAGTTCATAAAATTTCGAAAATTATGCACTATCACCTACAATCATTTTTTTATATCTCATGATACGTACATCAAAACGATCTGATTTTTGAAAAAATGATTAATGAAGGTTGTTGATACTTATGTCACATTTTTCTGCAACTTCATATACATATAGTTGCATGTTAATTGTAAAAATTGCTATGCATCTATTACTAAAATTGAATATTCATTATTTGAGGAAACATGCATTTGTTCCATCCATTTCATGAGTTGGGATGAACAATTTTCTTTGCTTGGTTAACAAATGGGTTTTGTCTTTGGATTGCATCAGGACATGCAATATATTCAGTTCTGGGTTGCATGAGGGCATGCAATATATTCAGTTTGGGGGTATGTTGGGCCGTGAATACGACCACTTTTTAACACTTATTTCATCCATTTTTACTCTTCTTAATCATGTCATTTATTATAATTTATCATATAAATCCATTTTATAATGATTTATGCTCTTATGGATGAATATTATTTCTTCATTTCTTTTAATTTACGTTCATTGAATTTGCTTTCGTTTCGATTGCTTCAAGATCTCCAACTGTAGAGGATAGAGGTTATTGCTTCCAGGTCCCCAGATTGGTTATCTTGCATCGATTTCTAAGGGAAAGAGTTACTGCTACTGCATCCCTGATCGATGTTTTGCAAGATTGATGTAGTTTAATCTTTCCATTCATGTCACTATAATTAGGTTTATTTACAAGCATTTGTTACTTTTGTATTTGTTATTCTGTACTACATCTTCATAGCATTTCTCTTGGATGAATTGCAGCCTCAGACAGAGTACACTCTTGAAGTAAAAATTCGCTCCCGGATTGATAATTAATGTGAGATAAATAGGTGTTAAAAAGATACCTTTTATGCCTCAACAACTGCATGTATTAGCTTTTCCTTGAGCTTCGAGTCTCCAGTCAATTAGATCTGTTCATGGAAATAAATGACACCATCAACCACTCTATACTTCTCATCTATCACTTGCCCATGAAGAACCTTACATGTGAAGAGGTTCTTGGAATATTCCACCAATAGTTGGGGCTCCCAATATGGATCTAGGCTTCCCAACAATGGAAGCACTGTAGAAATCTTAAATTAATTATCTGTCACATCATAACTCTCCTCTTTGACATGCTCAATGCCAAAGCCACATGTTGGCGTACTGTTACCCCACTTTTGCTACCTCTTTTGCAGCAGATATTTCCCAAGATAAGATTGAAGTGCATGGAATTCAACATATTCTTGAAAGGTGTCTCTCCTCCAAAACTTCCATAGTTTGGCCAATGCATACAAGAGTGTCAATAACCTCTTGTCATATTCAGAAATCTTCCTCATGTGAGGGAGTATCATTTGCTACCCCAAGGTTATGGAGTAGCCCTTTGAAACCATGCTCATGTCATCATAGATTTCTAAATCATCATCTTCTAGCACAAATATCTAAATGGGAGATAGTAATGTCCATTTCAGAAAATTACTTACCTATCCTTTGAACCAATCAAAGGTTCTCTGGGTTGTGCTATCTCCCCCCAAAGCTCCTTCCCTAGCTGAATATATCAATGCTTCACCATGTTGAGAGAACTCTTTAATCATCTTCCAATCAGGGGGTCTCCCTGGTGGAATGCCTCCATGTAAAGAGACATCAAAATCTGAAGTAGACTGTATAGGTGAGTGGATTGATTTGTCCCTCCATTCACTGCATAAATCAGTCTCCTTATTCTGTATATAAACCCCTTGAAATAAACAAGGGTGCATGCTCCTCATCCTTTAATGCTGATCCACTTTTTCTTCTCCTCCTTTGATCAAGGTGTTACTGCCCACCACTACTGTCAAATGATACTCCTTGGGAACCTTTTGCAAAGATGCAAGAGTTCCTCTAATAGAATAAATAGCTTCATGCCCATCCCCATGTGGTTATGGTTCTCCTCCCGAAGTGACAACGTTGTTACTTCCTTTCTATTCTTCCTTCTCATAAATATTTGAGAGTACCTCATCAACAATGAAATACCCTAGATCTTGGTCTTACCTTGAAGGAGGAATCTCCATGTCTTCCTTTTGAGAAGAAACGTCTTCATGCAATGGGGATCTTGCCCTTGGCAAGGTATCATACAAGTTTTTTTCCCCCCTGAATAGAAATTTGGAGTGGCTTTGGTGTAATATATCTTCCCAACTCATGCAAAGGTTTTGATTTTTTTGGTTTGGCTAGCTCAATCAAAGATGTTTCAGATTTTTTTACATCAAATCTCTTCATTAATCTATTAGTTAATCCTGCATAAGTAGCTATATATGCATGATTAAATGAAGAATATTCATAAAACCACCAATTATGAGCCTTACCTTCAAGATGCAGCACTACTATCCTAAGGGCTTCCCTTTCTGAAACTTGATGTACATGAAAATATGAGTCTAGCTGATCTATCCAATCCTTGGCTGTGCATGTGGAGGACCCATGAAAATTTGGCAGAACGAATCTAACCCTTCTGCTTCTGTTGTGATTTCTGGGTTTTTCCTTCTTGAGTTGGCAAAACTCTTGGAAGTTCAAGTGCTCCTTGAATCTCCAAGATTGAGATTCATACTCCTGAAGATAGTCACTCAAAGTCTCCTCCTTTGGTGCATATTATTCCTCCATCTCTCTTGCAGTAAATATGCGCATAATACTACGCTATGGATCATAATCTGTGGCTGCATGCTCACACTCATCATGAAAAAATATAGGGTTCTCTTTATATTCAAACCCACTTGGAGATTCCCTATACATATCCCTTCTCATCTTCTTGATATCTCGCTTGATGCTCTGCATAGTTTGAAATTGAATCTTTGAGAGCCCCTATTCCTCCTTCCCTACAAATAATGGAGTATTGTATTTGTTTCTCTATACATCTCCTCTTCTTGTGAGAAGCTTCCCTTATGGTGACATATTGGCTGAATTCATAGGCTAAACCAAGATTATTCTTTGATACCACTGTAATATTCCCAAATGGGGAAAGCAGCAATATAGCTCATAAATTGGAAGTAGCAACAAATATTTAACACATGAAACCATGAGACCAATATGGAGTCATAACATTATTTATTATATTAGAAAATCAATACAAAATAGCGAGGCATAAATCATATACAATGAAGAAACCAGCCTTCCATAAGCAATCACTCCCAACAATGAGTTGTTGTTACAATACAAAATGCCAGAGAGAAACTACAACGCAGTCATATTATGCATAAATATAGCTAGAGATGATACAATGATATAAAAATACTAATATATGCCCCAATAGAATATATACATATAGATCTGGGCACTAGATCAGCTTTCGAAGACCACCCAAGAGGGTTTCCAGAAAATGCACACAATGTACCAATGTAAGCTGCAGCCCTAGGGATGAAGTTATGATGCAACAACAGAAATGAGAAGATATGGCTGAAGCTAATGTAGAAACTAGATATCTTCTCCAATAGATCCTCTGGATGAAATAATGGCTCCTCCATTGAAGAGATCACCTCCCAAAACAACCACTACAACTACCCCTGCAACTCCTCCCTAAAATAACGTAGATCTGGGCTGAAACTGTGCTGTAGGGGATAAATGCTCCTTATCATACTACTAAATGTGTCAATAAATCTCAAGGCACTTCTTTACCAACCTTCTGATGGATTGAAACCTTCCTCCACTGCAAAACTAGCTCTGAAGACACCCAAAATGATCCTCCACTGCTGCACCCTGCAACACAGAACAATATTCGACAGAAACTGCACTGTAGCTGAATACTGAAGCTTGGCCCTAAGCTTGAGTGTGGAAATGAAGTAAAATTATCCTCCAAGAGGGCTCTCAAGGAAAGAGATGGGATTCCCACTCGGGAACACCCGATGCTAAACAACATTGCAATCTAAACTAAACAGGTGAAGAATGCAAGAAGTATAAACATACCACATAAAAAATAATAATCTAAAACATATCCCATATGGTTTCCATCCACTTCCTTATATAAGTTATGAGCTTCCTTGCCCTTGTCCCCACTCAATTAGGTCTTTTCCTCCATGCAAACAATCTCCCTCCAAAACTACGTTATTCCTCATTAAATGTCCACTTCTCCACAACAACGTTGTTGATTTGGTAAAAGTTGACCTATTCAGCATGTTCCAACCCCTGTTCATACTCAAAGGTGCTTTATTTAGCTGCTTAGAGGACCTCCTTTCACACTTGAAGTTTTTTTATTATTTCTAAGGAGATTTATGGGCCTCCCTACCCACTTATTCACCTACCTAGTGACAAAATAATATTCCATTTAGCTAAAAGCTAAATTTTAGGAATATTACAGTGGTTTCAAATACATGCACAACTAGAAAATTGATTGGAGACAACTTGCGACATCATGTTCTGAAGCTGTAGTTGGTAAAATTGCATTGTGACTACTCGAAAGACTGTTGGTACTTTCCAACACTATGTAAAACCTTCAGTACCTCTGTCATTTGGGTTCCATATGATGATAATGTGATATTCATTTTATATGGGATGATCCGGGAAAGAACCAAAGAATGGGTCTTTGAGTATCCAATTTCCTTTTTGCTTCATAAAGGCAACATCATTGCAGCCCAAATTCAACAGAAGCTCTACACGTATCATACGTGGAGAGAGAGACAACATGGGGTAGGCCATTGAGTCTATCAAGTTCAACAATGCAACCCACCCTCTTTGCAAGAGCCTAAGGTGGAGGATATTTTTCAGGGTTCCCATGTTGGAGGGTGACTCATTTTGTATGGATGATAGCTTGGGGATGGGAGCTTAATATGGGAATGAACGTGTCTAGTATATTTTAGATACCATGCCTCAAGAAGGTCTCTAGACAACATATTTTTGCCTCCATGGGTATCCCACTTTTTCATGATGATAGTTATTTTGGATTGTCACCAAAAGCTGTAATATTCCTATTTAGCTTATTGCTAGTTGGAATATTATATATTACTTCTATTTTCATTCTAGAAGAATAAATGGAGTAGGGAGACCCTTAAATATATTTATTAGGAATAAAACACTTCCAGTGTGAATGTGGATCAGATTAGGTAGACAAAATAAAGTCACCTTGGGTGTGAAAAGGAGCAATGCATGTAGACAAGATCAAGGTTGACCAAATCAACATCGCTGCCAAAAGAAAGAGTGGAGCTAGTGGGAACAACACAATTTTGGAGGAGGAGTCTCTACATGGAAATAACCTCATAAATGAGTGGGGCCAAGGGTGAGGAAGCTCACCAAGAATATAAGGGAAGGGATCGCAGCCATGGAAGGATTCATAATATTTTTTATGTTCGAGTCTTATGACTTATTGCATGCTTCAACTGTTTAGCTAGGTTTGTTGCACTTTTTAGTGCAAGGGTATTCTCATGTGGGAATTCCACACTCTTCCTTGGAGAACTTGGCGAAGGGATCTGAGAGGAGAATTCCGGGTAGGGAAAATTTTAAGGATGGAAAATTATCTTGAAGTTTATAAACATTGGCGAATCTCACCAGTCCCTAATATGCAAACTATAAAATTTTTACTAATATATTTGTAAAATTATTCAAAATTTTAATGATTTTATATATAGTCTCTATATAATGTTGTCTATTTTTAAAGTAAAATAATTTTATATTTTAAAATTAGGGCAAATCATTTTTATAAAAAATGGAGATTGGCGAATCTTTTTTGTGGAAAAACAATGCAAAATTAGCCCACCTACGAATATTAGCCCCTAAAATTTTCCATGATTTTGGGCTTCATTTCCACCATCAAACATTAGGTCAAGAAGTCATCTATAGCCACAGTGTATTCCCTTGGAGAAACTGCGTTAGTTTTCATTATTTTCCAGTGGAAGGGTTAAAACCCATGTTTATGAGCTAGTCTCCTAGGGAAAGGATTGTATAATGAGGCTTTTGTAGAGGTAAATCCCCTCTGCGAACATAGGCGATCCCTACTAGCCAAGATCAAGTCTAGCAACAATTGTATCATGCTAAGGTGCAAGTTCCTAATTGCAATAGACCAAATTGTGAAGAAGGCCTACCTTAAGTCCAACGCTGTTGTTCGTAGAGAAGATAGCGCTCCTGTTTCTTTGCTCCGACAGGTCACAATTCTCCCGCTTGTCGTGATCAAACACCTGCACATACAAGAAACATGACGAACACAGAAGCGTAAAACCCAATATATACAATTATGTATCAGTCATAGAAGACACAAATCATGATCATAATGAACAATATGAGTGGAACCATAACCAAAGTCACTTATCATTAATTCATACAAAGGAAAATACAACCTGGCTCTGATGTTGAATCTTCCTTTGGCGGGTCGTCAGCGGAATACGTCTCGGTAAAGCTCGTCAGGAACGAGACAAGCCTCTCTCTTCTATCATCAATCTCCTTTCTACTGATTTGGCTCTATGAGGACTATCGAGGCTCTTGCAGCATTCTTTAGGCTATGAAGGCTCTTGGATATTCAACCATTCAGCCCTTCAGCCATTCAGCCATTCATCCCCTTCATCAATGGATGAAGGTTATATTTATAGAGGAGAGGAGGAGGGTGGGATCCCTACAATAGTGGAAGGGAGGCCTTATCCCATGGGAGGTTCCCCATAAGGTGAAAACAAGAAGCCAAAGGAGGAAGACCATGGTTATTCACTCGAAACCACTCCTCATGACTCATCCACGAAGTTTTTGTAATCGAAAATTCGCCTCTTTTTTTAAAAAACTTTCCATAAGCAGATTTGTGTGGGTGCTCAATTGGGACAGAGCACCAATTGGCGCGGGCTCAGTGTTAATTTTCCTCATTGGTGCGAGGACATAACAGGCTACCAGCGCCAAGGAAAAAACAAGTGTTTTTAAGGGTCTCCTCAGGAAATGGTCAACAGAAGGAATGTTGTCCTCATGGAAAGGGATGCAATGATGGTATTTGCAAGGCATGACACTACTTACTCATCACAGAAAAAGCCCTCCAATGGGCGAGAAAAATTACTGTGTAACAGATGCCCCCTAAAGCATGACGCCCAAAATAGAGAGAGGGGTGAAATGCTTTACGAGAACGTGTCCAACTGAAAACACTGCCATCGGAAAACTTGCGTAGAGAAGTACAACCAATATCTCAAATACATGATATATGTGGTATGGGCACAGCCATCCATAAAAGAGTATACCATAATCCAGATCCAAGGTATGGACGCAGCCATCCAGTGAGGATCGATAAATAGACTCAGGTATGGTCGTAGCCATCCAATGAATGAGTCATGCAACCACTCATAATAATCCACAAAATCGCAGCCTGAATTCTAACAGACAAAATCGAGGGTCTTGCGCTCCATCTCGACCCGAAAAAAGTACAAGTTCAAGCATGCGAATAAGTGAGCTGAAGTCGAACATGCAAGAACATCGTCTAATTACCAGCCAATGATGAAAGCTGTTAATAGACGCGAGAGGTACCACCAATAATGACAATGGCCCTCAAGGTACTATAGGTACAATCTATGGCATGTGAATCAGTGAGCTGGCATCGAACACCCATAGAATCACTCGATCGGAGGTCAATGATGAAAACCTCACGTCGAACGTGAAGAACCTTCCATTAAGGCATGCAAGCTCCAAGGTACCAGAAGGGAGTCTCTAGATCAACTTCTCGGATAATGAGCTGAAGTCGACAGGAAGTGACCTGGATCGAAGGTGGGTCATAGTGTTTCCCACATCATCGATGCGAGATAGAGGAACATAATGTCTTTATCAATCAGGATCGGATGAGAATCAGACGAAGGTTGAGACTTTTGCAGAGGTCAACTTCTCTTGAACATATTGGCGGCACAACAGTGGATTTGGCAGTATTTGACATCAACAGATCAGGGGTCATGATGATGAGGAAAGGAGCAGATGAGAGGTCAAAAGGGATTACCCAAACCCACGGAGGCAATCAGATAATGAGGTGAGATGTCCCCAACCTGACATGAATGCAGACAAGTGCCATGTTCAAGAGCGAAATAATATCGACATGACAACGATTTTGGTTCCATTTTTCCCCACCATTTCTGGCGAGTACCCCAATTATTTTTAGAAAAAAATCTTGAAGGGGATAGCATATGCTTGTAATATAAATCTGTCCTAGTACATTTAACGAGCCCTAGGAAGGAGAAACTCGAATAATGTCATGATTGAATGAATCCGATGTCATCAGGGTTTAACGAGTCTGACAAAGGAAGAACTCGGCGTATTTTCATGTTTAGAGAGTTTGAAAAGACAGCAAAAAATTAAACTCCAACGGTCCCTTTTCGTAAATAGTTCCTCAAACCCGAAAAGGCAGAAAACTATGTATGAGAAAACCTCCTAGTCGTGATAGGCTAGGGTATTCCTTTTTGTAAATAATCTATCCCAACCCAAAAAAAAGGTAAATGTATACTGGGTAGATGTCGTTTCGTAACCACTTTAATGAGATCAAAACGACAAGTGACTCAGAAATATTTTCATGTTTAGGGAGTCAGAAAAGAGCTGAAAGTTAACTCCTCCTGGAGGAACGAGTGGTATAAAGGGTAGCAACTAGTTCCGGTAATGGTGGAACTCCTCAGAACAAATAAAGGTCAAGAGGATGGCTAACAAGACCACTCATCACAGCGGTTCCTTAAAAACGGGTAAAACAACCAAGTGAAGGCATATGATTGGCCAAGCAGATAGTGACAATGGAGTGAGAAAACCAAGGTTCATCTCACAAAAACAGGCTGATAAAACGGCAATCATGAGAGGTAAACTGGGAAAGCTTTCATTTTTACACAAGCTTGAAATCAGGAAACTCTGCTTGAAGTTGGTTTCATTTTTACACAAGCTTGAAACAAAGATAAGCTATGCTTGAAACCGGTTTCATTTTTACACAAGATTGAAATGGAAACAAACTATGCTTGAAAAAGTAAGCATGCCCCCAGCATGGTGACTCAATTTGAGGTACATGCCCCCCAAGCTTCAGTCCATGTGAAAGGCAGATGGAGTGAAGGTTCAAATCACGAGATCAAGAGAAATACTCGACTGGGATTTTACTAGAACTTATCAAAGACTAGAATTGAACAAGAAAGTGTTTCATTATTTTAACGAGGTTGACACATTAAAAGAACTATCCTCAGATGACCTTGTTTCATTTTTTAAGGAGCTTGACACAAGACAAGGAACTTTTCTCTGAACGGCTTGTTTCATTTTTTAAGGAGCTTGACACAAGAAAATGAACTCTGCTCCAACGGTCTTGTTTCATTTTTTAAGGAGCTTGACACAAGAAAAAAAACTCTGCTCCAAACCGACCTCATCGTAATGAACAAGAAGTCATCGCTTCCAAGATTTCCACTCCCGATGGAAGGAAAACATCCTGGAAGTCAGGACCCAATGCCCCCAGCACCTGATGCACATACGACCAGACCATAGGTTTGTACCGTTATCTAAAAAGGCACATAAGACGGAAGGCGGTATCTTGGAAATCGATTCCAATCAAAGGAAGCGACCAAACTACTCGGAGGGGCTACCATCGAATCAAGATGGTCTTCCCCTAGTGTTATGGAAGAATAAGAAGCATCCTCCACGACCTCCATCTCAAAGGCGAGAGGAGTATCCTCCGGTACCTCCATCACGGTAGGCAGAGGAGCAACTTCTTGAGATATAGGGACAAGAGAATATTTCTCCAAGTCTGAAGAATCTAAAGAAACAAGAAGAATGAAGAACCTAAGGGATGTGAGGTCCACTCTTAATGGAAAAGACCTCGTGCACTGCAAATGGGGCCAGTTCAACCTATCCCACGACTAATGGTTGGTCGGGAACGGATTCCTGAATTTCAATTTCCAAGGGAGTGAGATTAACCAAGGATGACTCTTTACCAATCGTAGGATCAGCTAGTGGAGGACTCAAAGAAAGATGTTTATAACCAACTGGAAGGCACAGTGTGGAAACAATTGAGTTGTCCAAAACTCGCTTCGCTTCATCCATATATGGACAAAGGTGAATGGTGTTACACCATTTTTTGGTCATCTAACCTACTATCATTAGATGGACCCAAGTACACCATGTAAGACCAATTTTACCCTAAGTAAAATTGCTTTCACTATGTAAAATAACTTAATAAAACACATTTATTAGGTTGTTTATGGTCTAAACAGGAAACCCCAAAAGGAAATATTAAACAAACCTATATTTGTTTTATTTTCCTCAAGGAATAATTAATTAAACAATAATTTAATTATTATTCCTGGTCATGTTTAACCCAAAACAAAGAAATTAATTAGATAAATATTTATTTATCTTATTATTTTCTAGGAATAATTATTTAAATCTTATTTAAATAATATTCCTTGTTAAATATGACTAACTCACCCATAAATAATTAAATAAATCATTATTTATTTGATTATCTTTCAACCACTTCCTTAAAATGATAAATAAATCATTTATTTATTTATTATTGATAAATAAAGGGATTTGACCCATGTCAAATACTTTTTCCCTCCAACAAATATAATAAAATATTCCATAAAAGGTGGATCTAGATTTGGTTAATATTATTTTAATCATGCACCAAGATCTAGAATGACCCAATATTTTGTTATAAATAAGAGGGTTTTTCCTACCATTCTTCACCTTTTGTTGCCTATTAGATCACTCTAGATCTATACTCTTGGTCTGACTTTGAGCCATTATCATTGTCATATTTTTCATTATTTGATGTGTGAGCTCCCTTTGAGTTCTATCTTTGTCTGGGTTTTCTACACCAACAAGAGAGAGAAATCCTAGATCTGAAGTTCTGAGGACTTCCAAGAACCCATCCCATTGAGGAGAATTGGAAACACCTTCTTGTTTTCCTCCCAGGTTCCCTTAATACAAAAATTATTTCAAAAAATATTGTTCTTGTCTTGTCTATTGGATGTATGGAGAAAAACCTTATTTTTACTGCTTAATGTCTTTCTATGAATAGATCTAGTTTTTTGCAGCACTTGTCTTGATCAACTAACTGCAGATCTGAAGATATTGGCAGCCATATTTGATGTTAGGGCTATAAGTTATGCATAGCTAAAGTGGTATTTTTTCGCACACTTCGACAAAAGATTCATACTAACAACTGGCGACTCCACACGGGTTTTCAATTACGACCGCTGTCGTTTTTCATATTCCTGCATATCCAGCTACTTCAGACCCTAGGGTTTCTTTTCATATTTTTGTTTTTCCTATTTTCATGTTGTTTTTCACCTATAAAACCCTAAAACATTAAAATTTATAACTTCCACGTGTTTCTGGCCCTATTGCACAGGTGACAGACATCAGCCGCAACTGAGACGACAACTTTTTCAGAAATCTGCCGCCAGGACACCTGGAGCTTCAGGTTGCACTTTTCAGCCTAGAAACTGCAACCTAGACCTCCAGGTCACACTTTTCAGCCCATTATCTGCGACCTGCACAGAAAATAGATCAGAACCTGGGACCTGCCAATTTTTCTGCTATTTTTCTGCAATTTTTCTAGGTTTTTCTGAAGCTTCTGTCAGGGTTTTCAAGCCTCTGTCTCAGCCCGTTCCGACCTCTTTCTGATCTGTTTTTCTCATCTAAGTGGGAACATAGTCCCCTAGGGCTTCAGTACCCTCCACTTTTAGTGGAAGAGTTTTTATCTGTTTCAGGTGTCTGTTTTTTCAGAGTTTTAGCTCCCCCTTTTCCAGATCTGATACCTCCTTTTCAGATCTCTTTTAATCAGCTCTTCTCCCTTTCAAATCACCTCCTGAAGTTTTTTTTGGATCTACCTTTAGGGCCTCCTCGTTGCCCCTTTTGTTTTTTTTCTGATTTCCTCCTTTTTTCCAGCCACCTTGCCTTTGCCGCTTGGCTGTGTTCTGCCCCTCTTTTCAGCAGATTTATCCTTTAGATCCCTGTCCCTTTTCGACCCTAGATATTTTGGCCTCTTTTTAGTGTGTTTTGACTAGATTTTTTCCCTCTGTTAGACTAGTTTTGAGAGCCCCGCCTTTTTGGGTTAGATCGATGCATTGATTAGCTGTTAATTTTCTGTTATTTCAGCATTATATACTGTTCTATGCAGCATTATTTTCAGTTACGCAACACACTTTTTCTCTTGTTATCAAAACGAAAAGGGTTTAAAAATTAAAATTAACACACAACACACACTCACCCTAAGCGAAGAAGAGCCTAGTTTACACTGCCAGACAAAGAATTTAAAATCAATTGACACTGCACCTTTTTGCCCTTGTTTCGACATTATAATCACCTGATTCTGCACCTCCATGCCTTTGTTGGTCATTTTTCTTCCCCTTGTGCCGTGTTTGTGTTGTCACCATTGCACCCCCAGGGTGCACATCCTGGAGACTTCTTGGCCTTCACCCTCAGTTTCCGGTCGGTCGACCTACTCCTTCCCGCCGTCGTCGAGTTAGTCCTCCTCCGAGTCCGCACTCTGACTCCTCTTCTGATTCATTGGGTTCTCCTTCTGGTTCTCCCCCTGTCATCTTCACTATGTTTGGTCCAGGGCCTAACGCTAGCGGTAATCTCATCCCTAATGTCGGGACTACTCCTAGCGGAACTGCCATAGGAAATAACTCGGCTGCACCTTTGCTCCCTTACATGGCAGGCCTCAGCCTCCCCGATCTCAATCAGTTGACCAATGACCCCATTCGCCACGATTTTGGTTGGCCTGCTATGCCAACCAATCTCCCCTCCAACATCCCTAAGTTTGAAGGCCTTGCTGGAGAAGATCCAACCAATCATGTCCGATCCTTCCACATGTGGTGTTCCTCCAATTCCATTACTGATGATTCCATCCGTCTTCGGTTATTCCAACGCACGCTTACGAGCGAAGCTTCTAAATGGTATGTTGACTAGGCCACCTCTTCCCATACCACCTTTGCAACCATTTCCCAAGCCTTTTTATCTTATTTCCAGCTCCCTCTCCGATACGACACTGGTACAGAGCTTTTGACTTCTTTCCGTCAAACCTCTTCAACCCGCCTTTCCACTCATGTCCAGGAATGACAGAGAAGAAGGAGCCTTTGTCGAGCTCCCACCTTTGAAGATCAGGTTTATATGGACTGGTTCCTTCACACTCTCTTACCTCCCATTGGCAAAGATGTCGCATCCCATTTCCCTCAAACTGAAGAAGCCGCCCTCCAAATAGCCTTGAAATATGACCTGATCTACACTCAGTCTGGTTATGTTTATACCATCCTTCCTGACCTCCCCAGGCCCAGTGGCGCTCATGCCCCAGGGGCATCTCATTCTGCCTATGGTATCGTTGGAGCCCTTTCTCACCCGTATGCTCAACCTCCTATGGGCTATGGTCTCCCTCCGGGAGGGGCCAGCACCTCTAGCACTTTCCCCCCTCCAGGTAGCATGTATCCAGGATACAGAATGCCTCATTCTGTTACCCAACCTCCTGTTTAACTCAATGTTGCCCAACCTAACCATTATCCTTATCCGCAGCCTGGTGCTCCAGCTCCTCCAGCATGTGCACTTCCTCCTCCCTTGCCTTCTCAACCCCAGCAACAGCACCTACAGCCCCCTCCAGGGCAAGTATTTGCACAGCAGGGCGCGACTAATCCACCTTCCTCTCAAAGAAGGTGGAGAGCCAATCCAAATCAATCTTCCCCTAGTACTTGTGGACCCAATCCCCAAGGTACTGACCCTAACACTGCTAACCAGCAACAGGGCACTCAGCCCAAGCCGAACAGGCCTATTCGCACAAATAAACCTTGTTCGTGTTGCGGTGTTTACGGTCATTACACTCACGATTTTCCCCTCCTACCAAAGATGCGGCAGATGTGGGAGTCTCAAGCCACATTGCGAGGACAACATGCCTCCGCTCATGCTCCCCCTAATGTGGCCACTACTCAACCAACTGTGTTTACCAATCCTTTCCCCCAACAAGGATTCGTGGCTACCCAACCACCTGACGGACAGGTCACCACTCAACCTTCCCCTTCTGGTTCCTCCGATTACTAGATTCTCATGATGAACTCTGATCCATCTCCAATCGTCGACCTTAACCTTCAAACTTGGTCTCGCCAGTACCCCAAGCCTCCTACTCAGTCTGCCTCCAAGTCCCCTTCTTTAGGTTCTACTGAGCCTCTTTCGACATCCAACAGTCCCTTACATATCCCTCAACCCAAAGTTGAGGTTCATACCAAGATTCCTAAAGGACCATTACGCCAAAATGATGCTCCTGGTCGAGCTGCTCATTCGTATAACATAGTAGATGATTTGGCACAGTCTCCTGCTGCCATTTCAACATTGGAACTCCTCCAATCGTGCCCTTCCCAAAAGAAGGCTCTACTATTTGCCGTGGGCGCTGTGGATCCTAATGATGACCAAATGATTGTGTTCGACACCCATCAATCGGAACATCCTCCCCTTCCTGCTTCCGTAGCCTTCCAAATCCTAGTCAAAATCCAGAACGCTAACGTTTCTTGGTGTATAATTGATGAGGGGGCATCCACCTGTGTGATGTCCGCTTCGGTTTGGAAGCAACTCGGATCTCCTGAGTTGGCCCCTTCCACGATCACCCTTCGAGCATGGGATGGCCACACCTCCCAGCCCATTGGCCTCTTCCGTAATTGTCCTATCACTCTTGCGGGCAAGACTGTTTGCATTGACGTCGAAGTCATTGACGCCCCTCTAGATTACAACATTCTATTGGGGCGAAGCTACACCTATGCCATGTCTGCTGTCCCATCCGCGATTTTTTGCAAGATGTCTTTTCCTCACAATGGAAATATAGTCACCATCGACCAGTTGACTTATCATGAGCCAAAGTCTCAGACCTCCCCTGAGACGACAATATCTTCTGTAGCCAATAAGAAAACCATCGATTCCTTGACCAGTGTCTCTCCCGGTGTCTACAAAGACTTCTCGTTGCTTGGAACTTTCCCTGGCCTCCCTCCTCCTCTTATCTCTGATCCCAGCTTATCGAATGTTTGCATGATGCAATCATCTTGGGCTGCCCTTAAGCGACCCGCTTCGGCTAGTCAGCAACCTCAGACTCAACCTCGCCCACCGCAACCCGCTCCTAGCCATTCATCTCAGCCAGCCAGACCTCCTCCTTCTGGCCCTTCTCCTACAGCTGGTATCCCTGAACCACTCTATCCTCCTGGGTCGGTTCCCCCAGGCCTCAACCATCTCGGAGCTGTCCCTCCTGGTCATTATCCCGCTGGTCAGATACCTTTCCTGGCTCCCCCTCCCAGAGTCTATACGGTCCCCGTCATGGCCACCCTCTCTCTCCCTAACCTGACCCTGGGCATACCCGTCTGGTACCTTGACCCTCCAGCCACTACCCCACCTGGTCACCCCAAACCCTATCTTGCTTTGACACAGGTTCAACCGGTCCCCCTCGCTTCCTCCGTTACCACCATGCCCCTCGCACCTCCCCAGGACCCTGCCCTTGTGGTGACAGCTCCAGGAAAGAAAGGCAAAGCTCGCAAGGGGGCAGCCAAAGACAAGGCCACCCCGACTAACCCGGCTCCTCCTCCGCCCGCAAAGCCTTGCGCCTTGTGTGATGTCGTCGGTCACGCCACCCATACTTGTCCCGAATTGCCCCGTATTCAACCCATGGTTAAAGTCGTGTTCCCTGAGTCTATGGTCCCTGACCCCTCTATTCTGTCCTCGTCCGTAACCAAGAACCTAAAGATTATTCGCACCAACAAACCCTGTGCCTTATGCGGTGTCCATGGCCATTACTCCCACCATTGTCCTCACCTGACGCATTACCGCGCCTCTTTAGAGGTATTTTGAGAGTATGAGGTTGAACAAAATCAGTCCGCCTCTCCCAAACTTGTGCAGTATGCTTCAGGTCAGCTTGAGGATCCCCTCGCTCCCATTGACATCCCCCCCCTGATGTCCATATGACAGAGTCTACTACCAACATTCTCTACCTATCATCCTCTGTGAGAACTTCAGAGAACACTCCCTTTGAATCATCCCCTGTTGTTTCGCTTGACCACCCTTCAGCGACCACCCTAGGCTCAACATCATTTGACCATTTGTTTCGCTGTTCTTCTGTCATTCCCCGTGACGATCCGTATGCGAGCCTTTCTTCCTCTACAGATGATTTAGGTAACTTTGCCACGTCATGTGGTTTCCCTTCCACTTGTCATCCCCTGTTTTCCCGTCCGGATGCCCCCTTGGGAACCCTCTCCACCCTTGACCTCATCCTTCCCGCCCATACACGGGATAACACCACCCGTATCTCTGTTGACCTCCGCAGCCCGAGTACCAACCACCCCTCCTATTGCCCCCATATACCACCATCTAGTTTGTATATGCATCATAGCCATCTTGCCCATCACACTCCCTCCCGCAGATTCTGCTCGATGTCTACTATACACTCACGCTGCCGTCATTGTACCTCCTCCCCCCATTTTTTGTCTTCTTACACTATTCCGCAGGACCTCCCGTCCCCACCCTATATCGGTTATGCCGATTGTGCAAGTCGTTACTCCCGGAATCTAGCCTCAGCAGGTTGGGCCATTTTTACCCCCTTGCATTCCCTTGTTCTCTCAAACGGGGTCTGCATTGGTACTGCCACCAACAATCAGGCCGAATATGATGCAGTGCGTGGTCTCTTAGCCGATGCCCTCTTTCATCGCATCCGCCATCTGCATGTTCGTTTAGATTCCCTGCTTCTTGTCATGCAAATAAATGGTGTCTATCGTGTGCGTAATCCTGTGCTGTTTAGACGATATTTACGACTGAAACTCTTGATACGTGACTTTGAAACCATAACTTTCAACCATGTACCTCAAGAATAGAATCACTATGTAAATAGCATTGAAAGCCATGTTCTAGATTGGCATTTATCACACGCATTTCATACAAGACAATAACATTCATAGTCATTAAAAAAGATGCATATCCATAATATGTGTCGCAGAACATGTGTTTAGAGTCCATCTACTCTGATACATATGACATGCCCATAGCATGTTACAAAAAACTCAAAACTGGGGACACCATATGTCCCTACATACACACTAGGGGGCACCACCTGTCCCACACCTAATCACTATCTGGCGTTTCCTGAGCCAATGGCTCTGCTCCTGCAGCCTGTAGATCACGTATCCCCTGACTGGCCATCGCCATGCGCTGCATGACACCTTGCCATTCCGAGGGTAGACCAATACATGGCTCTATGTACTGGTCGTCTAAGTCTTGCCACCCGCGCTCTGCCACTCCGGTCAGCAACCTCTCACATCTACAGGGGATGTCCTCCAGAAGGGCGACCGCATCCTCATTATGCGCTGCTCTCGACCCACTCGGACCTGCAGCTCCAGCTACTGCCGGTCGTCCCATATATTTGGCTGGTTTTACCAGAGCTATATCTGCATACCAAAAGTACATGAATCAGTACCCTATCTACTATTCACTAACTTTAACATGCCCAAAAAGGAGTAGTTACTTGTCACTTACCATCAGGTCCCCATACTCGACCAGGCGGAAGTGGTAGGTCCAGATCCCCACAATAACTCATCCCACTATAGGGATAGTCGTCTATGTATAACGACATCTGATCCCAATGGGCAAAGAACTCAGGTTGAAACACTCATCCGACCAACCCTCGTCCTCCTCTGCACAGTAGCCGTCCCCACCGGCACATCCTGGGCTCTCTCGGGCCCCCATCTGGGAGCTGTATATGAGGTCATAAGGTCGGGATCTTCTCAAAGAAGAAGGCGCACAATAAAGTCCCATACGAGCAATCGTGGTTCACTTTCCGCTTGCAGAGTGACAACTGTCATTTTAACAACACCAACATCATTTGGGCCCACCCATAGTAGGTCCCACTCAACACACTCTCCACAATCATCATCTACCCCCCTGTGATGTGATGGAGCGCCTGGTTTCCTAGGATCTGCAGCACCGCTGTGGCCACCGCACGGGTCTCTAATCTCTCTAGGTCCCCGATTGGTATCCGAGTCCCTTTGACTTGGAGACCCGGTCGGCAATGTCACTCCACAAACTCCATGATATTCCGCCCCCACGGTAGCACTGGCTGCGTGTTTCCCACCATTCCAAGTGGCAGGAGACCCGTCAGAAAATACAGATCCTGGACTGTCAACTCGATCTTGTGCCCCTGCACTATAAAGACCTCATGATCTGGATCCCAATAACTGACAATCCGGGCCAACAAGGGCTCCCCAGCTCTCACCAAAGGGTTCTCCAAAAACTTCAGAACCCCAAACCTGGCCAGTACACGACGGACACCCTGATCTGCCTGGATCTCTGACCGCAATGTACCCAGGTCTCTCTCTCTCCATTTGACCCGTATATCTTCCATATCTTCACAAAAACATCATCTTTGTCAGCATACAGATAGGAAACACTGCAACCATCCACAAAAACCAAAATCTCATCCCTAACACAGCACTAAAATCCCCTCCATCTTCAGGTCGCACTTTTCTGCCAAATCCTGGGATAGGTCGAACTTTTTTGCTCAAAACCTGCTTCCTAGGTCGCAGATTTTGGCCCAAAAAGTGCGACCCGGTCGTAGAGATCAAAGAGGGTATATTCCTGAGATTTTGGACCCTACACTGAACTTTCAATCCATAAAAATGAAAGAGTAAGGTTAGGCCTCTTACCTACAACTGACGGATCTCTATTCCAATGGTCGGTTTTTTCGCTATGCTCGCCGCAAGATTTAGGGCCTTCTCTCCTCTCTACATTCACCATAGCAACACTATCAAATGAGTGGATTTGGAGGGAAAACTGCCTTATTAAAAGAGAACCCTTGTTTCTTCTTTTTCCTGTTGCGACCATACCGTAGCTCCGTTCGACAAACTGTCTGCACCATTGGAAAGCTCTCACCGAGCCCTCAAATGGGTATCTGTTAGTTTTTTGTGATTTGATACTTCACCATGACACATTTTGTCCAAGATGGGTCACTTCACCTCCCCCCAAAATCAAATTTCCTCACTTACAACACTTGTACTTGGGGCACCACTTTGCCTCCATACTTGTATTTGTTTGTGTCGATTTTCGTCATGAGATACCATCTTGTACTCATGTTTTTCGGGTCCCCCATGGGATCTTTTCTGTGTGGCAGCACCATCGAGTTTCCCTTGTTTAGAGCATCCAAGTTGAGTCATCATCGCATTCATGGTGTCTATCCCGAGTCCCATTGTACCCCGCTATAGTCCTCCATCCTTCCTTACTTGGTCTCTCTCTCTTGTGTTGCACATTATGGATTTTAGTCCCACTGTCCCCATCCCTTATGATATTGTGTCAGTCGCTGCCATGTCATTCATGCCCTTTATGCTCTAGCAAGGGAAGTCGTCCATTCGCTACTCAGTCCCCTCCATTCCATCTTCATCATTGGTATTAGTCTATCCGTCGTTCTACTATTTTCTCTCATGCCTTAGTTGAGGCTCTCTCATTGCCTCACCTATGGTGGACCTCCTTTTGTCGACATCAGCTCCTTCATTCCAGAAGACAGGTCTAGAGGGCAGTGTACCTTGGTTCCAGCCTCCACTCTTGATTCGGTGCCTTAGATCAGGCAAAGGGATCTCTCATTTCCCTTTGACTTGATTGTTTCTCCACTCCAGCTCCTTTCAGCATGATCGAGATCCATATACTTGATGTTTCAGTGATGCAACAACAGCTCTTGGTGATTCCCGGGTGTGTGTGAGATGTCTCAGCCCTCATGAGGGGGTGGCCCTGCAGGTAGCCCCCCACATGCCCAGATGACTTCTTCATTGCAGCCTTCGATGCAACTCTGTATATTTGATGATGTCAGCCTTAGTCGCTTGCAGTGCCTCTTTGATTTGCATGTATCAGTCAGATCTTGTGAGCCCTTCCCCGCTTATAGGGGGCATTTGGGTTGTATTTGTATCTCATGTACTAAGATATTATTGTATAATTCCTAGCTGTTATCCCAGGCACAGCATGTATGTGGGATTCCTCATTGTATTTTTATCTGGCTCATGTTTATGCCAGCTGTACTTTATGGTTCGGTCCCTTGTTTACTAAAAACACTATTATTTTGTACTTTGTCTCGGCGGGCATAGGTATGCCTCCCCCGCTGCCTTTATCACAAGTACCCTCTCATAAAAAGAGACTTGTTGCACCTGTAAGTCTCGTCTCCTCAGGGTCTAGTTCTTCAGCACATTAGTCTACCTCACATTTCTCTCTCTGACTTCCCTTTTGATGTCTAGTGATCGAGTTCTTACAACATACTTCGGTCATATGATTTGCTCCTAACACTCACACGCTGGGGGGCAATCTGTTACACCATTTTTTGGTCATCTAACCTACTATCATTAGATGGACCCAAGTACACCATGTAAGACCAATTTTACCCTAAGTAAAATTGCTTTCACTATGTAAAATAACTTAATAAACCACATTTATTAGGTTGTTTATGGTCTAAACGGGAAACCCCAAAAGGAAATATTAAACAAACCTATTTTGTTTAATTTTCCTCATGGAATAATTAATTAAACCATAATTTAATTATTATTCCTAGTCATATTTAACCAAAAAACAAAGAAATTAATTAGATAAACCTTTATTTATCTTATTATTTTCTAGGAATAATTATTTAAATCTTATTTAGATAATATTCCTTGTTAAATATGACCAAATCACCCACAAATAATTAAATAAAGCATTATTTATTTGATTATCTTCTAACCGCTTCCTTAAAAGGATAAATAAATCATTTATTTATTTATTTTTGACAAATCAAGGGATTTGACCCAAGTCAAATACCTTTTCCCTCCAACAAATATAATAAAATATTCCATAAAAAGGTGGATCTAGATTTGGTTAACATTATTTTAATCATGCACCAAGATCTAGAATGACCCAATATTTTGTTATAAATAGGAGGGTTTTTCCTACCATTCTTCACCTTTTGTTGCCTATTAGATCACTCTGGATCTATACACTTGGTCACATTTTTCTACATTATTTTTTGTGTGAGCTCCCTTTGAGTTCTATCTTTGTCTGGGTTTTCTACACCAACAAGAGAGAGAGATTCTAGATCTGAAGTGCTGAGGACTTCCAAGAACCCATCCCATTAGGAGAATTGGAAACATCTTCTTGTTTTCCTCCCAGGTGCCCTTAATACAAAAAATTCTTTCAAAAATTGTTCTTGTCTTGTCTATTGGATATATGGAGCAAACCCTTCTTTTTACTGCTTAATGTCTTTCTATGCATAGATCTGGTTTTTTGCAGCACTTGTCTTGATCAACTAACTACAGATCTGAAGATATTGGCAGCCATATTTGATGTTAGGGCTATAAGTTATGCATAGCTAAAGTGGTCTTTTTCCGTACACTTCGACAAAAGATTCATACTAACAAATGGCGTGGTGCCCCTCACACAACTTACAGGGATTGGTAATCTTACCCTACTTCTTAGGAGCCTTACTAGCACCAGTTGAAGACGTGCCCCCAACCTGACTCCCAGAAGCCAAAGGAAACGATGGACGACCGTTGGACCATTCTTCAAGCACCCTGGGAATGCCAGGGAAATCTCGAAGAAGATGGTCTTCCATGCACAACATGCAAGGGAACTTGACTTTCCGTAGAGGGTTGGAAGGTTTATCAAGAGGAAGGCTTCTTAGGCGCAATAGCCGTAGAGCTAGCCTCTCCTTTATCTAACTTCTTCTTGTTTGTCTTCTTCTTCTTATTCTTAGCCACATGGTTACTCGAATCCAGACTTTCACCAGGCGAAGTAGAAGAGGAGGACGCAGAAATAGGCGAAGAAGGGGAGAGGTCCACCTTGGAACCAACATGATGTTGTTCAGGCAGAGGAACTGATTGAACAGTAGGCAGGACATTTAGGACCACAGAGGTTGAAAACAACCAAATAGGCAACCCAACAGTTAACCCAGGAAGGGACAACATTGCCATATAAGGAGCACAAACATTCCCAAAAGGAGGACAATGACCAGGATTCCCATCGGAGGGGATTCCTTGGTTGATGAACTCCGGAAAAGTTGCCATTAGAAACAACCCAACAAAAAACCCTAAGGAAACTAACTTTAACCAGGAATATTTTGTGGGCACTTAATTTTTAAAACATTGAAACAAAATTCTGTTGTTTCATCTTTTAAGAGTCGTGAAACAGGCAAAAGGTGACTCTATCTCTTTCAGTTTTGAAACAAGCATGAAAGGAAAAATGCTTGATGATCCTTTCAAATTTAATGAGTCAGAAAAGATCAAAATGACTACTCAGGAATCTAGGCAAAAGGGTGTACTAGATATCTGTGAACTGCAATATACACCTTGGTTTCAAAATGAAAGAGAAATCAACCAAGGACTTAACATACATGCAGAAAATCTCCCTGAATGTTGTGTCCAGTGTATCAAGGGTATAGGGCGGCAAACTAGGCTTCCTATGGATAAAGGATAGCAACCTAGTGGGGTCTCCCTTTATATACGTGATGGTACGGGGAGCACAAGTCCGTACTAGTGCTATCTAAAGCCAAGAGGCGAACAACAACTACTAGGTTTAACGATGCCGGAACACGTCTCTAACCTAGACCTCTAAATGTTTCCTTGGGTTTCAATGCTTCCTTAGGTTAATTTAATAAATTTTAATGTTGATCTTCAATTATGTTTCAATTTCAAGGCCCTGCCGCATGTCATCTGAAAATCTCCTATATGCAGCTATATGAGAAAAGAAAACTTTTCAATTCGATGAATGCTATCTAGTTAAGGGAAGAGCTTAAAACAATGATGCAACAAACAGCAATACTGAAAACAAAAATTTTCCAAACTAGATGACTTTCACTATCCGAAAGTAATTCCAAACATTCAACAATGCAAATAGTGCAATGTAATCTATGCAAAATCCTCTTTTCCGAAAACTATGCAATTGTAATCTATGCACAATTTCCTTTTCCTTTTCAAATGATAAGAATGCACTCAATGCATTTTTCAATGAAATGAGAATCTAGTTAATTCATGCTTTTAATGAAATATAATGCACTCGATGTGATGTTTTAGCTTTCAAACATTAAACAATGTAATCTAAGTTCAATGATGGATCTCAAAAAACACTTTTCAATGCAATGTGATCTAATGCATTTTAACGAAAAGAAAACTTTGAGACGAAAACTAAATGAATGCAAATATTCTTAATGAAGGATGAAGGAAGAAGGGATGCAAACAAACACTAAGAATGCAATCGTTGTTTCAATACATTTTGTAACGAAATTCCTCAAAAGGTGACAAAACACAAAGAGGACTTCCAAAGCATGAGATCAAAACAAGGCATTCATTCCCTTTTACATCAAACAATCATGGAGAGAATACATTTCAAACAATGAGAAATGTAATATATTCTCATACAAAGAAAAGACCAGAAGGGAAAGACACACTGGTGAAGGATTTAGGGAAAAAATCTCAATTTTCACACACCCTGAAATTGGCACGACTTTGTCACTGACAACTAGCGCCAACTAGCGCGACGTGCTTACTGAAAATTAGCACCAATGGAAAATTGGTGCGGGCTGCTAACTGACAGAAAGCACCAATGCCTAAAAATTAAAAAACAAAGAATTTCTCCCAACCAAGACCAGACTCACCACTTCAAGCAGAATCTAAAACAAATCGAGACGCAAAGTACTGACCAAAGGAAACTTCCGAACAAGGGTAAAACCTAGCACCTACAAGAGATGGTGCGACTATCTGGTTGTAATCTGCGCCAGACAGGGGATGGCGCGAGTGATGAACTGGAAACCTGCACCAATTGGCGCAACTATCAGGCTAAAAACCGCGCCAATAAAGCCAACCATGAAAAGATGAAAATTCGAAAAAGAAGAGGTCAGATCTGATCCTCTGGGGGCTGAACAGAGGTTTTACACTAGTAAAAAGCGAACCAAAAGAGCTGATCAAGCAAGCAAAGTCAAGAATTGACCGAAAAAACAAGACAATACCCCAAATCAACGTCTCCCTAGTGGAGTCGCCAATTTGTTGTAGAGGTAAATCCCCTCTGCGGACAGAGGCAATCCCTACTAGCCCAGATCGGGTCTACCAACAATTGTATCACGCTAAGGTGCAAGTTCCTAATTTAAATAGACCAAATTGCGAAGAAGGCCTACCTTAATTCCAACGTTGTTGTTCCTAGAGAAGATAACGCTCTCGTTTCTTTGCTCTGGAAGATCACAATTCTCCTGCTTGTCGCGATCAACCACCTGCACATACAAGAAACACGATGAACACACAAGTGTAAAACCCAATATATACAATTATGTATTAGTCAGAGAAGACACAATTCATGATCATAATGAACAATACGAGTGGAACCATAACCAAATTCGTTTATCATTAATTCATACAAAAGAAAATACAACTTGGCTCTGACGCTAAATCTTCCTTTGGCGGGTCGTCAGCAGAATACGTCTCGGTAAATCTCGTCGAGAATGGGACAAACCTCTCTCTTCGATCGTCAATCTCCTTGCTACTGATTTGGCTCTATGAGGACTATCAAGGCTCTTGCAGCATTCTTTAGGCTATGAAAGCTCTTGGAGATTCAACCATTCAGCCCCTTCATCAATGGATGAAGGTTATATTTATAGAGGAGAGGAGGAGGGTGGGATCCCTACAATAGTGGAAGGGAGGCCTTATCCCATGGGAGGTTCCCGATAAGGTGGAAACAAGAAGCCAAAGGAGGAATATTGTGGTTATTCAGTCGAAACCACTCCTCATAACTCATCCATGAAGTTGTTGTAATCGAAACTTCACCTCTTTTTTTAAAAAACTTTCCATAAGCAGATTGGCGCGGGTTCTCAACTGGGACAGAGCGCCAATTGGCGTGGGCTCAGTGTTAATTTTCCTCATTGGCACAAGGACATAATGGGATACCAGCGCCAAGGCAAAAACAAGTGTTTTTAGGGGTCTGCTCAGGAAATGATCAACAGAAGGAATGTTGTCCTCATGGAAAGGGATGCAATGACGGTATTTGCAAGGCATGACACTACTTATTCGTCACAGAAACGACCCTCCAATGGGCGAGATGGGAATTGCAGGGATGGTGAAAAATTACTGTGTAACCGAGGCATAAATCATGTACAATGAGGAAACCAACCTCCCATAAGCAATCACTTCCAAAAATGAGCTGTTGTTACAATACAAAATGCCGGAGAGAAACTACAGCGTAGTCATATTATGCATAGCTATAGTTGGAGATGATACAATGATATAAAAATACTGATATAGACCCCAATAGAATCTAGACATATAGATCTGGGCACCAGATCAGCGTTTCAAGACCACCCAAGAGGGTTTCCAGAAAATGCACACAATATGCCAATGTAAGCTATATCCCTAGAGCTAAAGGTATGATGTGTAATATTCCTAAAATTTAGCTTTTATCTAAATGGAATATTATAGATTATTTTGTCACTAGGTAGTTGAATAAGTGGGTAGGGAGGCCCATAACTATCCTTAGAAATAATAAAAACACTTCAAGTGTGAAAGGAGACCCTCTAAGAAGGTAAATAAAGCAGCTTTGAGTGTGAACAGGGGTTGGAACATGTTGAATAGGTCAACTTTGACCAAATCAATAACGTTGTTGTGGAGGAGTGGACATTTAATGAGGAATAACTTAGTTTTGGAGGGAGATTGTTTGCATGGAGGAAATGACCTAATTGAGTGGGGCCAAGGGCAAGGAAGCTCATAACTTATTTAATGAAGAGGATGGAAACCACATGGGATATGTTCTAGATTATTATTTTTTATGTGGTATGTTTAGACTTCTTGCATTCTTTAGTTGTTTAGTTGAGATTGTTGTGTTGTTTAGCACTGGGTGTTCCCGAGCAGGAATCCCATCTCTTTCCTTGAGAGGCCTCTTAGAGGAGAATTGTACTTCACACTCATGCTTAGGTCCAAGCTTCATTCTTTAGCTACAACGTAATTTCTGCAGAATATCTTGTTGTATTGTAGGGTGCAATAGTAGAGGATCATTTTGGGTGTCTTCAGATATAGTTTTGTAGTGGAGGAAGGTTTCCATCCATTGGAAGACCTGTAAAGAAGCCTGTTACACAATAATTTATCACCATCCCTGCAATCCCATGTCCCACACATTGGAGGGCCTTTCCCGTGACCTGTGAGCAGTGACATACCCTGAAACCACTTTCAAGGCATCCCCCTTTACAAGGAAAATCATTCCTCTGAAGAAAGTTTCCTCTGAAAAACCCTAAAAACTGATCTCTTGGCCATGGCGCGACTAGCCAGTTCAGCCCTCGTGCTAATGGGGAAAATCTACCAAAGAGGGCCCTCCAACTGGCGCTTTATCCAAGTGTTTTACTTGTGCCAAGCTTAATAAGGATTGTTTTTTAAAAATAAATGGTGGAAGTTTGATTCCAACAAACTCCTAAACGAGTCACTAAAATGAGTTGGGAGGTTTGGCTCCGGATCTCCATGTATGGGAGGTGGTTTTACACCTATCATGGAAGCTTCCTTGAGGGTAGGGCCAATCCCACAATTTTAGGGATCCCAACTCTCCCTTCCACCATCTATATAAGCTTGCATTTTTCCCTTAGCAAGCTAGTAGTGGTAGTAGTCCTAGGAGTCATAGAAGCAAGAGCTAAATCTGTAGCAAGGAGACTATCGCCAGACAGCCTTTGAGAGACAAGCCGAAGAGAGAGAGCTTTGTCCCATTTCCAACAAGCTTCATTGAGACGTGCTCCACTGTCAACCTCGTCGAAGGAATATCCACCATCAGAGCTTAAGGTTTTATCTTTCCTTTGTTATTATTAATGATAAGTGACTTTTATTATGGTTTCATTCGTGTATCTTTGTCTTTCATGTAATGAATTACATCCTCTTTGAATGATGTATAGTTACAAGATTTATATTCTATGGTGTGTATCATTTTGTTTCTTCGCATGTGTGTAGGTGTTCAGACGCGCTAAGCAGAAGGATCGTGATCTGCCAAAGTGGAGGAAGGGAAGCGTCATACTTTCTTTGATGACCATTGCATAGGACCTGAGGTAGGCAACTTGTCATTTATTGTCATTTTGCAACTAGAGACCTACGTCACTGCATGATTGATTGTTGCTAGACCTGATCTGGGCTAGTAGGGATTGCCTCTATCCGTAGAGGGGACTTACCTCTCCAACAAACTGGCGACTCCGCTGGGGATGATTGATTGGAGTCAGTCTTGTCTCTTTCAGTTGCTTTTGGCTTTTGTTTGTTTGATTTTCTTTTCTGGTTTGTCTCCTTCTAGTGTAAAACCTCTGTTTAGCCCTAGAGGATCGGATCTAACCTCTACTTTTCCGAAATTTTCATATTTCCATGGTTGGATTGATTGGTATGGTTTCCACCCTGATAGTTGCACCCATTAGCGTAGGTTTCTAGTTCATCACCTGCGCCATCCCTTATCTGGCGCTGATTACAGCCAGACATTCACACAATTTCCTATAGGTGCTAGGATTTTCCCTTGTTCGGCAGTTTTTTTGGTCAGTACTTTTTCTTCTGGGTTATTTTTAGATTTTTATTGAAGTGGTGAGTCTAGCCTTGGTTGGGAGAAATTCTTTGTTTTTTCATTTTTAGGCAGTTGCGCTTGTTGTCAGTTAGCAACCCACACCAATTGCCCATTGGCGCTAGTTTTCAGTGAGAAAGTCGCACTAGTTGGTGCTAGTTTCACCCACAAAAGTCGTGCCAATTTCAGGGTGTGTGAAAATTGAGAATTTTTCCTAAATCCTTCATTAGTGTGTCTTTCCGTTCTGGTCTTTTCTCTATATGAGCATAGATTACATTGCTCCTTGTTCAACTGAAATGTCTTCTTTCCATGATTTCTTGATGTAAAAGGGAATGAATGCCTTGTTTTGAGATCATGCTTTGGAAGTCCTTTTTGTGCTTGACCTTATATGTCTTGTATCCTTTTGAGGAATTCCTTTACAAAGCGTTTTAAAACAACGATTGCATTCTTAGTGTGGTTTTGCATCCCTTTTGCATTCATCCTTCCATTAAGGACATTTGCGTTCTTTTAGTTTTTGTTTCAAAGTTTTCTTTTCGTTAAAATGCATTAGATCACATTGCATTGAAGAGTATCTTTTGAGATTTATCGTTGAACTTAGATCACATTGTTTAATGATTGAAAGCTAAAAATCGCATTGAGTGCATTCTCTTTCATTAAAAGCATGCATTAAGTAGATTCTCATTTCATCGAAAAATGCATTGAGTGCATTCTTATCATTTGAAAAGAAAAAGGAAATTGTGCATAGATTACGATTGCATAGTTTTCGAGGAAAAGAGGATTTTGCATAGATTACATTGCATTATTCGCATCGTTGAATGTTTGAAATTACTTTTAGATAGTGAAAGTCATCTAGTTTGGAAAAAATTTCGTTTTCAATATTGTTGTTTGTTGCATAATTGTTTGGAACCCTTCCCTTAACTAGATAGCATTCATTGAATTGAAAGATTCATTTTCTCATATAGTTGTATGTAGGAGATTGTTAGATGACATGCAGTAGGGCCTTGAAACCGAGACATAATTGAAGATCAACCATAAAATTTATTCAATCAACCTAAGGAAGTATTGAAACCTAACGAAACATTTTAGTGGTCTAGGCTAGAGACCTGTTCTGGCCTCTTTAAACCTAGTAGCTATCGTTCTCCATCTGGCTTTAGACAGCGCTAGTACGGACTTCTGCTCCCCATACCATCATGTATATAAAGGGAGACCCCATTAGGTTGCTATCATTTATCTGTAGGAAGTTGAGTCTGCTGCCTTTTACCCGTGATACACTGGACACAACATTCGAGGAGATTACCTGCACATGCATCAAGTCCTTGGTTGATTTCTCTTTCATTTTTTAACCAAGGTGTATATGGAAGTTCATGGATATCTAGTACAACCATCTGCCTAGATTACCAGAGTAGTCAATTTGATCTTTATTGACAACCTAAATTTGAAAATATCATCAAGCGCTTGTCCTTTCATGCTTGTTTCCAAACTGAAAGAGATAGAGTCATATTTTACTCGTTTCTTGACTCTTAAAATATGAAACGGTAGAGTTTTGTTTCAATGTTTTAAAAAAATTAACTGCCCATGAAATATTCCTGGTTAAAGTTAGTTTCCTTAGGGTGTTGTTCTAAATTTGTTTCTAATGGAAACTTTTCTGGAGTTCACCAACCAACGAATCCCCTCTGATGGGAATACTGGTAATTTCCCTCCTTTTTGGAATGTTGGTGCTCCTTATATGGCAATGTTGTCCCTCCCAGGGTTAACTTTTGGGTTGCTTGTTTGGTTGTTTTCAACCTCAGTGGTCCCGAATGTCCCGGCTACTGGTCAATCAGTTCCTCCACTTGAACAACATCGTGTTGATTCCAAGGTGGACCTCTCCCCTTCTTCAACTGTTTCTACGTCTTCCTCTTCTACTTTGCTTGGTGAAAGTCTGGATTCGAGTAACCAGGTGGCTAAGAAGAAGAAGAAGAAGACAAAGAAGAAGAATTCCAATAACAGAGAGGCTAAGGCTGCAGCTACTGCTTCTAAAACATATCCTCTTGATGAAATTTCCAACCCTCCACAGAAATTTAAGTTCCCTTGCATGTTGTGCCAGGGAAACCATCTTCTTCGAGATTGCCCTGGCATTCCCAAGGCACTCGAAGTATGGTCCAATGGTTGTCCCTCTTTGCCTTTGGCTTCCGAGAGTCAGGTTGGGGGCACGTCTTCAGCTAGCGCTGGTAAAGCTCCTAAGAAGCAGGGTAAGCTTGCCAATCCCTATAAGTTGTGTGAAGGGTATCGTCCCATTCATGTTTGTCCATATATGGATGAAGCCAAGAGAGTTTTGGAAAACTTTACCATTTCTGCACCATGCCTTCCGGCTGGTTATAAAAAGCTTTCTTTGAGTCCTTCACTAGTTTATTCAATGATTGGTCAAGAGTCATCCTTGGTCAATCCTGCTCCCCCGGAAATTCAAATTCAGGAATCTGTTCCTGACCAACCATTGGTTGTGGGATCGGTTGAGCTAGCCCCATCTACGGTGCACTAGGTCTTTTCTATTGAGAGTGGATCTCACATCCCTCAGGTTCTTCTTGTTTCTTCAGATTCTTTGGACTTGGAGAAAGATTCTCCCATCCCTATACCTCAAGAAGCTGCTCCTCTGCCTCCCGTGATGGAGGTCCCAGAGGGTACCCCTTGCGACTCCATAATGGAGATCATGGAGGATGCTCCTTCTTCTTCCATAACACCATGGGAATACCATCTTGGTTCGATGGTAGCCCCTCCAAGAAGTTTGATCACTTCCTTCAATTGGAGTCGATTTGCAGGATAACGCCTTCCGTCTTATGTGCCTTTATAGATAACGGTAAAAACCTTTGATCTGGTCCTACCCAACACCATTATAGATGAAGGAATATTTTTTAGTATTTTATCCTCAACTACTTGGCAATATTTTGGCTCACCACCGCTTGTGCTTGTTATGCAGAATCTGTTATGAGGAACTAGTCAACCGTTAGTGATCCTTCCGAAGTTGCCTGTTACTTTGGGAGTGAAAACTGTCCATATGGACGTGATGATTGTTCCAGGCCCCTTGGATTTTAATTTACTCTTGGGCCACGATTATAATTATGCCATGGGAGCACTTGTCTCCTCCCTCTTTCACATGATGTGTTTTCTGCACCAAGGTCGGATCATGACCATTGATCAACTTGCATTCTTTGGTCCTAATATGGCAGCTAGTCCACCATCATCGCTGTCGGATCTTTATCCGCTGATTGTGTCATCCCAGCCGCATGTTAATTATGTGGCTACCTATCCCGTGCCCGCATTTAGTGATAATTCCATTGTGCATCAGGTGTTGGGGGCATGGGGTCCTGATTTCTGAGATGTTGTTCTCCCATCCAGTGTGGAACTCTTGGAAGCCATGACTTCTTATTCATCCCGATGATTTGTTTGTCGGAGAAGAGTTCGTTTTCTTGTGTCAAGCTCCTTAAAAAATGAAACAAGGTGTCCGGAGTAGAGTTGGTTTTTCTTGTGTCAAGCTCCTTAAAAAAATGAAACAAGCTAGTCGGAGCAGAGTTTGTTTTCTTTTGTCAAGCTCGTTAAAAAATGAAACAAGGTGTTGGGAGCAGGGTTCATTTTCTTGTGTCAAGCTCCTTAAAAAATGAAACCAGGTGTCCAGAGCAGAGTTTGTTTTCCTCTGTCAAGCTCCTTAAAAAATGAAACAAGCTCTCATGAGGATAGTTCTTTTAATGTGTCAACCTCGTTAAAAACATGAAACATGTTCTCGTTCAATTCGAGTCTTTGATAAGATCTCATAAAATCTCAGTCGAGTCTTTCTATTGATCTCGTAACTTGAACATTCACTCCATCTACCTTTCATATGGATTGAAGCTTGGGGGGCATGTACCTTGAATTGAGTCACCATCCTGGGGGCATGCTTACTTTTTCAAGCATAGTTTGTTTCCGTTTCAAGCTTGTGTAAAAATGAAACCAGTTTCAAGCACAGTTTATCTTTGTTTCAAGCTTGTGTAAAAATGAAACCAAATTCAAGAAAATTTTTTTGATTTCAAGCTTGTGTAAAAATGAAACCATTCCCATTTTACCTCTCGTGATTGTCATTTTATCAGCCTATTTTTGCCAGATGAGCCTTGGTTTTCTCACTCCATCGTCATTATCTGCTTGGCTGATCATATGCCTTCACTTGGTTGTTTTACCAGTTCCTGAGGAACTACTGTGATGAGTGGCCTTTTTAGCCATCCTCTTAAACTTTACTTGTTCTGAGTAGTTCCACCATTACCGGAACCAGTTGCTACCCTTTATACCACTCGTTCCTTTAGGAGGAGTCAACTTTCAGCTCTTTTTTGACTCTCTAAAACTAAAAAGATTGCCGAGACACTTGTTGCTTTGAACTCATTAAATTGGCTACAAAAAAACATCTACCCAATATACGTTTACCCCTTTTTCGAGCTGGGATATATTATTTGTGAAAAAGGAATACCCTAGCCTATTGCGACTAGGAGGTTCTCTCAGATATAGTTTTCTACCTTTTCGGATCTGCGATACTATCTACGAAAAGGGACTATTAGAGTTTTCTTTTCTAATGTATTTTCAAACTCTTTAAACATGAAAAGACGCTAAGTTCTTCCTTTGTCAGACTCGTTAAAACTTGATGACATCGGACTCCATCGTAATGACATGACCCAAGTTCCTCCTTCCTAGGGTTCATTAAATGTACTAGGTTGGATTTGTCTGAAGGACAAACTTATATGAAAAGCATATGCTATCATCTTCAAGCTTGTGTAAAAATAAAGAGGTACTCGCCAGAAATGGTGGGGAAAATGAAACTGGTATCAACGTCACGTCGGCAGTATGTCACTCTTGAACATGGCAATTGTCTTCATTCGTGTCAGGTTGGGGACATCTCATCTCATTTTCCACTTGCCTCCATGGGTTTGCATTGGGCCATGAATATGACTACTTTTTAACACTTATTCCATCCATTTCTACTCTTCTTTATCATGTAATTTATCATAATTTTTCATATAAATCCATTTTATAATTATTTATGCTCTTATGGATAAATATTATTTATTATCCTTTATTTTTAATAAA
Organism: Pinus albicaulis; assembly: GCA_034641835.2. Taxonomy (NCBI): domain Eukaryota; kingdom Viridiplantae; phylum Streptophyta; class Pinopsida; order Pinales; family Pinaceae; genus Pinus; species Pinus albicaulis. Next base: position 66,885,508 of record MU968359.1, on the reverse strand, counting down.
TTTATGATTATTATGCATAATTTTATCAATGATGGTTTATTAATAAATTTTGTAACATCACTCACCATTTTAGCCTCCAAGATATTTGCCAGATTGTAGATTTGATCTCCAGATCATCATCAAATATTCTAACTCAGAAATTCGTTAGAATAAGAAGTGACAGTTTTGCGGTTGAGATTCTAGACAAATGGAGAAGAAAATGGAAAATCCAGAACATGGGTTTTGTCTAGAATGGACTAAATTAACTTTAGCAATAGACATTTTGCCCAAATTCAGCATGTATTGAGAGAAACGCAAGGTTCTTTGAGCACAATTTTCTTAGATTTACTGTTGCATCCATCCTCTAAATTATCTCAATTGGAAATCAAAATTCAACTTACTCTTGTTGAAAGATTGATGGAGATATATTTTCTTGTTGATCAATCGGTTAGGGACAATCCAATATTGTTATGATAAGATCATATTTACTATTTAATTTTCTCCTCTTTGTGATTATAAAAGGATAGCATGTATTATGTATTAAAGAACGATGAGAGATGTAGAGATTTCCTGTTGTACTTACACAATTCCTCATCGACTCTCATTGATTAAACAGAGATCAACTGCTTGTAAACACTTTTATGCATGATTAATAGAAGAACGTGTTTCCGTTTAATTTCTTAGTTCTGCAGTAGCCCAGCGGCGTTTCACCGGTGGTTGAGGGCCCGGCCCTGGTGGATCGATCCGCTGTTTGTATTTCTACTCTTTTAATTACCGTTGTGTGATAATTGTGATTGGTTTTATTACATTTGTAAAGTTAATTAAGCTATTGTTGAATTGTTTATTGCTGTGTTGCATTAATGAATTGCATTGCTGTTCCATTTCAATAAGAATCTTAATTTCCGTATTATTCATCTTGTTATTGGTTATAAAAATTTGCTGTTAAATATTTACTTCATTTGTTATTCCGTTGGATTTCTTAATAACGTTTCCTATAAAACTTTGTTGTTCAATATTTACTTCATTTGCTATTCCGTTGGATTGCTTAATAATGTTTGCTGTCGAGAGGATTGGTAGAATTAGCTATTTGATTCCTTTAAGTACAAAGTTGTTGTTTAGATTAATTAGTTAGTATTTGTTGTTCGATTACTTTAATTACCGTTTGTTGTCCATTTACATTGTTGTTCATTTCAGATTAATTAGTTTACAGATTGCAAGAATTTGCTTTTAAAGAGTTTTCCTAGTTTACTTTCAATAACAGCTTTAGTTCAATTTCTATTTCTTTTTAATTGCTTTAAAGCAGGACTGTCAACTGTAGAGAACATTGGTTATTGCTTCCTCATTCTCAGATTGATTGTCTTGTTCTAGTTTGATTTCAATTGCATCAATTTCTAGAGGAATGAGTTATTGCTACTGTATCCTCAATTGATGTTTGCTGAGTGAATAGTTGGATTTCAGAGCATTTGAGTTTATGTTGTTGTAGTTAGATTTCTTTTTCAGGCATCTGTTTAATCTTGTATTTAGAACACTATATTAAATCTTTCATAGCATTACTCTTAGCTCAATTGCAGTCTCAAACAGAGTACACTCTTGAAACAAAAATTCATTCCTGGATTTATAATTAATGCGAGATAAATAGGTGTTAAAAAGATACATTTTTATACCTCAACATTTTGGCGTCGTTGTCGGGGACAGTGTATTCCATTTAGAAAGAGTGATGCATATTTAATTTTTTCTGCTTGGGAAGAATTGGGTATTAAAGATGGAAGGTAAGAACTTGCGCACTGAGCAAGGAACAAACTTGTTCACTGGCCCACTTAATAGCATAATTGAGTGAAAGCTTAAGGTAGAAATGAACGCCTACATTTTTTTTTTTTTTTTAATTTTAGAGGTAGAATTTTTGAAAAAAAATATTGTAATTCCACTCGAGTGGTGATGTAAGCACCACCCATTTCACTAACCAATTGACAGGAAAATTTTAAGGAGGATCCTCAAAGAAACACATGAAGAACATCTTCTATTATGGTAAGAAATGGCTCACATTGCAACTTTTGAATTCCCTATCAAAGATCTAGGAGGAGTGACACAAATGCACATAATTCCCCCATTGTCTCTGTTAGAGTCGGTCCTTACAGCCCTCCGTCAGAGATCATTTCGCTTTTTGCATATCATTTTTAGGTGTCTCGCTCATTTCACTTCGTTGCATTTCGCTAGGGGCATGCCATTGACTGACGAGAGGGTTTTGGTCATCTTGTATTATCTCATGCTTGTACCTGCTGGGCTAATTAAAACTCCTCAAAAGTCATCGAAGTTCAGTTCACGTCATTCATGGTCATAAATGATTATTTTTTTCAACAAGAGTCTTTTATTTTTTAGAGTCTAGGGTTCAGTCCTTTTATATGATCAATAAATGCCCGGAGGCCATGAGGATGGTTTCGAAAAGGTTCTTAATTCAAATTTCCATCATCAAACACTTCTGAGGACATTTCTTGTTCAAAACTCTGTTTTGAACTAGAAATTGTCAAGTTCATTTTTTGTAACAGTCATGTATTTTTTCTACCATAAAAAATTTTCAAATGCAGCTTCTGATCTTTATCGAAGTCCAAACGCCAACGTCCCTGCAAAAAATCAACTCATTTCATCAGTCCAAACTCAAAAAATCAATGAAAAAGCCAAAAGACAGAAGTTCAAAGAAATGACAAAGTGCCAAATGAAAAACATTACAAAGTGGGTTTTTGAGGAACTAAAAATTAAACCCATCTCTCCGAAGATATTTCAAAGGCTATATAAACCCGTTGAATCAAATTACATTCACAAATTTTCAGAGCAGAGATCGAATTTGGAGTTTGAAGAGCGAAGTTCATTGTTGAAGGGCCGGAATTGTGCTGACAGTCAGCGCGCGGCGCATACAAGGAGCTCGCGGCGCATAGGATGCGCGCGGCACACTAGGGGTAATTTGTCAGTGTATTTTTGCACGCGCGTGACGCACCTAAGGCACGCAGCACGTTGGGCATGCACGTTGCGCATAGAGCCCTAAGGCCGGAAAACTACCTTCCTTCATCCAAACTCGTATCAAATCACCTCATTCGCCTTCAAGTAAGCTATCCACGCCTGCTCAATGATTTTTGGATATGCTGTGGTGATTTAAAGGTGGAGAAAACAAATGTGTGAATGGTGCAAAACTTAACCCTATGTCCACATCCAAAATTGCTCCATACGGTTTTGAAAGAAGTGTTGGTGATATTGTTGGTGTTTCAAATCTTATGTTATTGACATATATGCTCTTGCCATATACTGTCATTGGTGTCATTGCTTATTATACACCACAACCTCATGGTCTCCATCCTATTTCATCATTGCTGTCACTGTTATTACCATATCATTGTCTCACTGCTTATCATTTATGTTATAGCACAGTCCCATATTCACTATCCCATATCCCTAATACCATTTTGTTTCCATGTTTTGAGTTCCCAAACCCTAGTACTTATTCCCACATCCCTCCATTGACAAAGCCTAATTTTCAGACACTGCAAGGACTATTTCTTTGTCCTTGATTTCATTTGACTCATATATATGTTGCCATTTCATTTTTACTTTTGTTCCTAATAACTATTCCCCCATCACTACACTCATTCCTATTCACTTGTCAAATCCCCATGCAGTCAAGCAGTGGCTGTTTTCCCATTCAAACTCACTTGACGGTACTTTTACCATTGTGGTTTCCCTATAGCACCTTGATACATATGTGACACATTTGGGATTAGATCATACACTGAATTCTTGTTTTCATCATTACCATATCAGCATATATTTGTCAAACATCTTGATTTCAGTATCATGTCAGAGACGGATTCAGTTTATGAGCAGGGGTATGGCAGTGATTCCGCAGCAGAGGTTAATGTGCCAAGGAGGTCTCACAAAAGTGGCAAAAGTGGCAGGCATGTCAGGGAGGAGCCCACTTCTTTGACCCAACTACAGGCTTGCCCGCTTGCAATGGAGTGTTTTCAGCGTCAGTCATGTTTCCATTACTGTGAGATGATTTCCCAAACTCAACATCATCATGAGTTAGCTCGCCTATTTGTTCTACATTTTCATGATGGCCGTGTAAACCTTGCTGGAGTAAACTTTGTTTTGTCACCAGAGACCATTGCTTAGGCCACCAGGATACCAAACATAGGAGAGGAATGGAACAAACGACTGCAGCTAGAGAAATCCTATTATGAGCCATATATCAGACCTGGATATATGAGGCACTTGACCAGGGTATTTCCATTCCGATTTTTGAAGGATGAGTATGCACCATTGATGAGACTGATCATTCGATATTTCAGTTGCGAGGGCAGATTATCGCGCCTCTATGCGTACCATATCCATTTGTTGATGCATTTCACGAGGGTACGTATGATGAGCATTCCATACTTCATGTACCGTAACATAGAGCGGATGACATTTCTTGTACAGAAGAGGACCCCAACATAGCAACATAACAGTATATATCATTACGCGCTGAGCAAAATCATGGTGGTACATCAGCTCGCACAGCAGGGCATCACATGGGATGAGTTCATCTCCCGTGACTTCTTTGCAGCACCACAACCACCTCCCGAGGTAGTTCATGATGAGGGAGAGCCTTCACACCAGTTTGATATTCCTGAGATTGAGCATATCAGCACTCCAGTGTATGTGACATATCATCGAGGCCACAGAGCCTTATTTGCAGCTACACGACGAGTACTATCTCCACCCGGGGTGGAAGGGGTCTCGTTGACTTCATCAACAGCGCGAGTACTATCTCCACATGGTGTGGAAGGGGTCTCGCCTTCGACATCAGCATAGGTACAGGTTCAGGACAGAGGCAAGAGGCCTATGCACGATGAGGGCCCTTCAGGAGGCCGAGACACTGATTTTATACTCATCGATGTTGATGCGAGCTCTCCTAGCTCGAAACTGAGGGAGGTCATCCAGGAGCAGAGAGCTGAGATTGGTACTTTGACAGAGAATTTGCAGAGAGCACAGTGGGTGATAAAGTACCTCGAGCAGCGGAACAAACGGCTGGAGGATCAGCACACACTTGTAGAGCTGCGGCGAATCCGTGAAGATCGACAATTGGCCCGGAAGAGACCTGGTGACATAACACCAATTGAGCGAGAGACCGAACTCATGCATGTTAACATTCATCTGGAGAAGTTGTTGGCAAAGGCCAATAGAGACAAAGACATGCTCCATCATATGAAAGGTCATTATTGGGCCCGCATGCACGTCTGCAAAGCAAAAATGAAGATCCTGAAGAGAAGATTAAGCAGAGCACTGAAACGGCGAAAGAGGCCTGATCCGCTCCAGATTTTGGCCGAGGCTTCATTGGCTGAGCATGAGGCATGATGGAGGGTCTTCGCTCTAAATTTGAGCAAATTTGAAGAATTTTTTGTCATTTTTGAAAATTTTGGTCTCAAAACAGGTTTTTCAGCCCAACGCGTAGCGCGTCCCGACGCGCGCTTATGATTGGGACGCTTTCTGGAGGAAAACTTTGTATTTTTGGATTTTTCATGATAAGTTATGCATGCTCAGAAATGGCCGAAGCATTTCATCAAGTTCTGGATGATCAAAAGGGCCAAAAACACCATGAAAATCACCTTTCTGCCACCTTTTGCACCAGCAGGAAGTACTTTTGGGAGAATGAAGTTTTGGAGGGGCAAATGAGCTCCAAATTGAAAAATTCCACTTGGGTTAGATAGCAGACATCCAGGGCTTTCCAACAAGCTATCATGAGCTTGATGTTGAATTCGGGAAGTGCTCCAAAAGCAGGTCCAAAGTCGCGCGGTGCATAGAGCTTTGGCACGCGACGCATAGAGGAAATTAGCCTATTTTTCACCTTCCAGCTCAGAAATTTGGCCAGTTTGGACTAGTTTCACCTCTTGATGTAATTTTTGACCCAGCTTGATGTAATTTGATAAACATGATGTAATTTTGGCATGTATTTACTTGTTCTAGATGATTCACTCACAAAAAAGTGAAAATCAAGTGAATGAATCAGTTTCCTTCCTTTTAGAGGCAAGTTGTTTGGCTGCCTAGATTTTAGCTCCTTGTTTAGAATTGGTTCAAACTACTCCTAGAAGCATGAGCTCGACCCCTAGAGGCATGGGAAGGGGTTAGAATTGTCTATTTATTGTATTTTCTGAGACACTTTCAGGGTTGGACTCTTGGGAAAAGTTTGGCACACTATTGTACATATTTTCTGCATTTTGGCTAAGGAAAGATCAGAGGTTTTGCAGCACCTGTTGGGATTCTTGTGGCTTTCAGTTTTGATGGTGTGTTTCTATCATTTATTTGTAATTTCTTTAATTTTTAATGTATGCCATTCCTTTTTTTTTCTTCTGAAACTAAATGAATGAGTAAATGAGGTAGAATCCATTGATTCTAGTGCTCTGCCTTTGAATTTGTTTAGTTTTATATGTTTTCGCCAGTTTGGAGAGGATCCCTGTTCTCCCTTGCCCTCTTCAGATCGTTTTCATTCTGATCCATCCATACACATAATCAAAAACATCAAGACTACTGCCTACCTTGCCCCAACTCGAATTCTACAAAGATCTGGCCTCATCCCCGAGCCCAAATTTGTTTTTCCCATTTTTCCAGCAAAAAACCCAAAAAATTTAAATCAAACTTTCCTATCTATTTAATAGCCTAAAATCAATATCCATCATAAGTCATCTCAGCCCTTTTGAAGACCTTTTGCCGAGATAGACCTGGAGAGAGCCCTTTCCTGTCCTCGTAGGGCTAGCTACGAGGCTGAGCGTGGTTTGATGTTGCCTTGAGTTTTACCTTATTTCAGCCTAAGGTAGATTCGAGCACTAACATAGTGGCGACCATACTAGGGAAAATCTCAATGGTTTGCTTGTTGGTGTGTTCATTTCATGAGTTATAGACGGAGTCTGAAGTCACGCCAGGTAGCTTTCGAAACGCTTTTTCTATGCATATGCGGAAGTAGATAAACGTTGCTTCAGTCGATCTCCAGTTTAGCTTTTGAATGCAGCACTTGATTTGAAAATTACCCCAGTACACTTGTTCGTTCTAGACTTTTGGATGATTGAGTCTAGAAGTCGATAGGCTGAAAATAATCAGTTGTGTCCTTTGGTTTTTTTTTTTAATAGATCAATACACTGGCTTCAAAAAGGCATACTAGATCAAATCCTGATCCAAATCCGCCTCCAGTATATGAAAACCCCAACCTAATCCCAAGAATTTTCCGTCGAGAAGCTCCCATCATTCTTTTGGTCAAATCTCACTCATACACCACTGTTTTTGAATACATTGAAGATATTGAGTTTGATGATCAGTTCGAGTTATCATTTTTTGAAACCAAGTCTGAAAGTGCTACTGGTTCTACCGTCATCAATCCTGAGTTCATCAAGTATCTAGAAGTTGAACAAGCAAATAGATCTATCGATAATTATATTCTAAATCTTAAAAACTCCATTGTGGCAACCAACATCCCTGAATTCATTTAATCTGCATCCGAAACTCTTGGGCCATCAGAAATTGCATCTGGTTCACAGATTCCCACTGAACCTCCCTTTATCCCTACCATTCCCGTACAGCTTGAGATCTTTGATCAGCAATCAGCAGTAGTTCCTCCTCCATCTCCAGCGCATACACCTCGTTCATCTACTGCTCCCATTCCACCTGTTTCTCCAACACAGATTATAAATCCGCCAAGAGCCATGGCTGCTAGATTCGCACCTCTTGTTTTACCTGCAAATTTGGATCCTATGCCCACTGATTATCAGAGTAAGATTCCAATATTTGCTGGCACTCCGCAGAGTTTGTCCACCCAGCAGAATATTGTTAAAATGATAGATTTCTTGGACCTGCATGAAATTGATGAGGAGAATGTGTCCATGAGATTGTTCGCCCAGACTTTTGGAGGTGAGGTTCATAAATGGTTCAGAGCTTTACAACCTGGAAGTATCAATACATTACAAGAGCTTCAAACACAATTCCTAGATCGGTGGGAGATGAAGAAAGATCCGCTGCAAATTACTTCTGAGTATACTAGCATCAAGCGTAATCCTGGTGAGTCCGTTCAAGATTATATTATCAGATTCAATACAGTTTATAATGCAATTCCAGATGACTTAAGACCATCTAGAAAGTCAGCTCTCGTTAAATTCCCAGATGATTTCGATCCGGAGATGGCTTATTCATTACGAGATAGAGATCCGCCTACCTTGGAAGATATGCAAAAGATTGCTGTTAGTGTTGAGGCGAATCTGAATGATAAGAGAGCCAGGTTGAAAGCAGAGAAGAGAGTGACCATAAAAGAAGAAGCTTCCACATCTACATCAGAATAGCACTTGCTTCGCGAAATGGAAAAAATGTTCAAAAGAATGACACTTGATAAGCCAGAACCGCAGATTCGAAATCCCAACTACCGTGGCCAGCAGCAGCCACAGTTTAGAATTAAGCAGCGTGAACAAAGAGCACAAGAGCCGGTAGCCCAGCAGCAAGTTAAAACACCTCTTCTGCAGAATTTTGTGAGTCAAGATTCAGACGATGACGATGATGTAATAGGGGAGAAAAACCACTTCTTTACTCCCAATGATCTGCCCATTTACATCACTGAAGATGAAGAGTATGCAGAAAGTTCAGCTGCACAGAAATATGAGGATTTCATTTTAGCAAATGATGTAGCTCTAGAGGAAGAATCAGATGAATACCAAAGAGGGTATATGAATGCTTTGTCTACTCAGCAGAAGAAATACTCATTGAGGAACAGAGATGTGCCCATAAACCCAATTCAGAAGAGAAAAGAGGCTTCAGCACCGAAGATAGATTCACCTATACCACAGAATAAAGGAAAAGAGATAATTGATCCCGCAGCTAACAAATCATCATCAGCAGAAAAGTCGAATCAGCCAAGCATAATGAAAGATAAGGCTGAAAGGAAAGAAGTTCCAGTCAAAGAGGTTGAAAGGGTTTCAGCTTTTAGTTTGGAGAATGAAATTTCTAAATTGAAGGTATCTATTCCTTTGACAGAAATTATGAAGAACAGTAGTTATAGAGGTCAAGTCTCTAAAATTCTGAATTTTGATCCAATTTTTGACATGGTGAATATTGAATATGATCAGCCCGAATTGATATTTGGGCCTGCTTTAGATGGTGAGTCCCCTGACAGTGATGTTCCTCCCTTTTATATCAGTTTGAGGTTGCATGAATATGTATTGCATAATGCCATGTTTGATTCCGGTGCTTCGCACAATCTTATGCCAAAAGCGATCATGGAAAAGTTGGGTTTAGACATTACAAGGAAGTACCATGATTTGTACTCATTTGATTCCAGCCGAGTGAGATGTATCGGACTTATCAAAGATTTGGTTGTAAGTTTAGATCAGATTCCTGCGAAAAATGTCTTGATGGACGTGGTTGTGGCAGACATTCCTCCTCGATTTGGGATGCTCCTTTCTAGATCTTGGGGAGCAAAGTTGAAAGGTACACTACAGTTAGATTTCTCCTATGCAACAATTCATGTCTTTGGCCAAATGAGAAAGTTATATCGAGAGCAGAAGATGAAATACATGATAACAAGCAAGGAGAAACCAATCAATCATCCTGTAAATTATGTACATATAGACTTAGAGTCTTTTGTTTTGTTTGCTGATAGTTTTAATGATATAGATAGTCAGTTAGTTCAAGCAGAAGATATACCAGATATTACCGAAAATTTTAGAGAAGTTCTGCAGAAATAAAGGCGAGAAAAGCAAGCTACTGTTGAGCAATCAGATAAAGACAATGGGCAACAAACAGAAAAAACAGAGCTGGCGCAATTTCAACACTTAGAGGATGATGAAGATGGTCTTTGGACCATGGATTTCAATGGCGCAGTGGGTAGTGATGGTGCTGGAATTGGTGTTTGGATACACAGTCCATTTTCCGCTCTGAATAAGGTCCCGAGCAATGTGCGAGTATGTTCCTACAAACTAGCATTTGACTGTTCTAACAATGAGGCTGAGTATGAGGCTCTGATTGTTGGCCTAAAGATTCTAAGAAAGCTGAAAGCGAAAATAATTGCAGTCTATGGTGATTTCGAGTTGGTGATAAAACAGGTAAAGGGTGAGTTTCAAGCCAAGCATCCTCGCATGAAGGCTTACCGTAATGCAGTTTTAGACATTTTGAAGTTATTTTCAGATTATACCTTGACGTGTGTGCCTCGCATCCAAAATGGTGTTGCTGATGGACTTGCTAAAGCAGCAAGCAATTTAAAAATCCCAATGAATTCCAGCAATAAGTTCGAGATCCATGTGAAGCACCGCCCTACCGTTCCGGACAATCAAAGATGTTGGCAAGTTTTTCAAGACGATGAGGAGATCAGTGATTTTCTGCAAAACAAGGGTAAGTTTAAAGATACCTCCATAGATACAGAACATGATGATGGTAATGATGATATGTAGATAAATCAAATGGAAGTGTTGCAACTTAAATATAACATCATTCCTAAAGGATTGATTCCTTTAGAGGAACTCTTTGATCAAGACGATGTAGCCCGCAAACCGACATTGAGGCTGACTGAAAAAGGTGTTGAAGAAGTAAATATTGGGACAGCTGAAAACCCCAAGATGGTAAAGTTATCCAAGTCCTTGTCACCGGAGGTAAGATCTGAATATGTGAAATTGTTGTCTTCATTTGCTGATGCTTTCGCTTGGGATTACTCAGATTTAAAAACGTATGACACCAACATTATTCAGCATACTATCCCTATTAAACCAAATCAGAAGCCTTTCTATCAGAAGTTGAGGAGAATCAATCCGAAGCTGCTACCATCGATTGAGAAGGAGGTAAATAGGTTGTATAAGTCAGGAATCATTGTACCTATCAGATTTTCTGATTAGATATCAAGTTTGGTGCCCGTGAGGAAAAAGACAGGTGAGATCTGTTTGTGTATTGATTTCAGAAATTTGAATAAGGTGTCATTGAAGGACAATTATCCGCTGCAAAAAATGGACCATATATTGTAGCGAGTAGTTGGAGCATCAAGGATGTCACTACTCGACGGCTACTCAGGATATAATCAAATTTTAGTGCATGAGGACGATCGTGACAAAACCGCGTTCACCACTCCATGGGGAACATTTCATTATGACAAGATGCCGTTTGGTTTGAAAAATGCAGGTGCCACTTTTCAGCGTGAAATGGACATGGCTTTCACCAATGAGAAAGATGTATTTTTGGTTGTTTACCTTGATGATTTGACGGTGTTTTCAAATTCTTATGAAGAACATTTATATCACTTGAAAGTTGTTTTTCAGAAGTGTAGAAAATATGGCATTTCGCTGAATCCGAAAAAGAGCTTGTTTTCCATGGATGAAGGCAAACTTCTTGGCCACATCATATCAAAAGACGACATTTGTGTTGACCCTACATGTGTTGAAGCAATCCAGCAAATTGAACAGCCCCGGAACAAGAAAGAAATACAGTCATTTAATGGTAAAATGAATTTTTTGCGTCGTTTCATTCCAAATCTTGCTGAGCATCTTAGAGAAATCACAAACATGCTGAAAAAGGACAGCCAAGTGAAGTGGACGGAAGAGGCGGTGAAATCATTCAATTTGGTAAAGTTAGCTCTTTCTTCAGCCCCCATTTTAATCAGCCCAGATTACACACAGGACTTCATTTTGTTTTCGTTTGCTTATGAGCACACTTTGGCAGCTGTTTTAATGCATAAAAGAGATGGAGTTGAGAAGCCCATTTCCTTTTTCAGTCGAATTATAAGGGACGGAGCTTTGAAATATAAAATTATTTAGAAACAAGCACTTGCTCTTGTGAAGGCCTTGAAGGATTTTCGTGTGTATATACTGCATTCCCACATTATAGCTTACATTCCTAACGCAGTTGTCAAAGATGTTTTGGTACAAGCAGATCCAGAAGGAAGACGGGGTAAGTGGATTGCTGCGTTGTTAGAATATGATGTGGAGATTAAACTGACCAAGCTGATCAAAGGACAAGGACTAGCCAAGCTCATGGCTGAAACAAATCTGCATGCTTTAGACATAAATTTGATTGCTGCTATGTCTGATGAGGATGAGGAAAGTACATCATTTCAGGTATCTGATATCTTTGTTTCTTCCCCTTGGTATGCTGACATTTTATATGTACTTCATAATTTGTCTCCACCACCTGGGATGCCTAGAAATAAGAGTAGAACCTTGAATTTGAAGGCTGCAAAGTTTTTCATATTGAATTCTGCATTATATTGGAAAGACCCTGGTGGAATGCTATTGAATTGTTTGGTAGAGGAAGAAGCCAAAAGAGTTTTGGAGGACTTTCATAGAGGAGACTGCGGGGGCCATCTATTTTGGAAAACCACAACAAATAAGATTTTGAGAGCGGGATACTATTGGCCTACTTTATTTTCTGATGTATATAAGGCTGTTAAGAGTTGTCACGAATGTCAAATTTTCGAAGGGAAGCAGAAATTACAGCCTTTGCCTCTTAAACCAATTGAAGTTAGTGCACCATTTCAGCAGTGGGGATTGGATTTCATTGGGGAAATCCATCCGGCATCTTCAGTACAACATAGATGGATATTGACAGCAACGGATTACTTCACGAAGTGGATCGAGGCAATTCCCACCCGACAGGCTACGGATGTAGTAATTATTTCTTTTCTTGAAAATAACATTCTGTCACGTTTTGGTTGTCCTAGTAAGATAATCACAGATAATGCAGCGGCCTTAAAGTCTAAAAGGATGGTTGAATTTTTCAATAAGTATAAAATCAGCTTGGGACATTCGAATACCTATCATCCGCAAGGAAATGGCTTGGCGGAATCTTCAAATAAGTCTTTGGTAAATATCATTAAGAAATTGCTGGAAATCCATAAGAAAGGCTGGCACAAGAAATTAGTGAATGCGATTTGGGCTGATAGGGTAAGTAAAAAAAAATCTATTGGCATGTCTCCTTTCGAGTTGGTGTATGGAGTAGACACAGTGTTTCCCACTTCTCTTGATGTCCCAGTAGTAAAGTTGCTTCAAGAAGCTGGTAGTGAGGAAGATCCCATGCAGCAAAGGATAAATCAGATGATTCATTTACAACAGTCACGGGAGGAGGTCTTTCAAAATACATTCAAGTTACAGGAGCGCATTAAGAATATTTATGACAGGAAGGTGAAAGCAGATAAGTTTCAGTTGGATGAGGTGGTCCTGAAGTGGGATGCTCGGAATGAGGAAAAAGTCAAGCACGGAAAATTTGAAAACCTTTGGAAGGGTCCTTTTAATATTGTGGCGTACCATGGTCAGAATGCCTTTCTTCTCAAGGAAATGAATGGGGATGATTGTCCTAGAGGGCTGATCAATGGTCGACTGCTCAAGCGATACCATTTCTGAGTATTTTCTGTTGATTTCATTATCATTCTATATATCGTTCTACTTCTGTTTTAACGCAAGTGTGTACTGATCTCTTATCTTCAGTCTGGGGCCCGGAGCAAAGGCTATAATTCTGAAAAAGGAGGTTAGTTAATTTGAAGTTTTTCAAGTTAGTTTTATCAGTCATTTCAGTTTTAAATTTGAGTCGGCTTCAGTCAGGTTTCAGTCAGGTTTCAGTCAGGTTTCAGTCAATAAATGTGTCAAAGGTTTTGTGTTATCCGTTCAAATAATGACTCCATCACCCAATGGATGAAGGCACTGTCTAGCTCTTCCAAAGATCTGTCGTTCTTGGCATCTCCTTGGAGCCACCATCCCCATTGGAGCCAATGTTAGAGTCGGTCCTTACAGCCCTCCGTCAGAGATCATTTCGCTTTTTGCATATCATTTTTAGGTGTCTCGCTCACTTCACTTCGTTGCATTTCTCTAGGGACATGCCATTGATTGACGAGAGGGTTTTGGTCATCTTGTATTCTCTCATGCTTGTACCTGCTGGGCTAATTAAAACTCCTCAAAATTCATCGAAGTTCAGTTCACGTCATTCATGGTCATAAATGATTATTTTTGTCAACAAGAGTCTTTTATTTTTTAGATTCTAGGGTTCAGTCCTTTGATATATTCAATAAATTCCCACAGGCCATGAGGATGGTTTCGAAAAGGTTCTCAATTCAAATTTCCATCATCAAACACTTCTGAGGACATTTCTTGTTCAAAACTCTGTTTTGAACTAGAAATTGTCAACTTCATTTTTTGTAACAGTCATGTATTTTTTCTACCATAAAAAATTTTCAAATAAAGCTTCTGATCTTTGCCGAAGTCCAAAAGCCAACGTCCCTGCAAAAAATCAACTCATTTCATCAGTCCAAACTCAGAAAATCAATGAAAAAGCCAAAAGACAGAAGTTCAATGAAATGACAAAGTGACAAATGAAAAACATTACAAAGTGGGTTTTTGAGGAACTAAAAATTAAACCCATCTCTCCCAAGATATTTCAAAGGCTATATAAACCTGTTGAATCAAATTACATTCACAAATTTTCAGAGCAGAGATCGAATTTGGAGTTTGAAGAGCGAAGTTCATTGTTGAAGGGCCGAAATTGTGCTGACAGTCAGCGCACAGCACATACAAGGAGCGCGCGGCGCACTGGGGGTAATTTGTCAGTGTATTTTTGCACGCACGCGGCGCGTTGGGCATGCGCGCGGCACCTAGAGCCCTAAGGCCGGAAAACTACCTTCTTTCACCCAAACTCGTATCAAATCACCTCATTCGCCTTCAAGTAAGTTATCCACACCTGCTCAATGATTTTTGGATATGCTGTGGTGATTTAAAGGCAGAGAAAACAAATGTGTGAATGGTGCAAAACTTAACCCTATGTCCACATCCAAAATTGCTCCATACGGTTTTGAAAGAAGTGTTGGTGATATTGTTGGTGTTTCAAATCTTATGTTATTGACATATATGCTCTTGCCATCTACTGTCATCGGTGTCACTGCTTATTATACACCACAGCCTCATGGTCTCCCTCATATTTCATCATTGCTGTCACTGTTATTACCATATGATTGTCTCACTACTTATCATTTCTGTTATAGCACAGTCCCATATTCACTATCCCATATCCCTAATACCATTTTGTTTCCATGTTTTGAGTTCCCAAACCCCAGTACTTATTCCCACATCCCTCCATTGACAAAGCCTAATTGTCAGACACTGCAAGGACTATTTCTTTGTCCTTGATTTCATTTGACTCATATATATGTTTCCATTTCATTTTCACTTTTGTTCCTAATAACTATTCCCCCATCACTACACTCATTCCTATTCACTTGTCAAATCCCCATGCAGTCAAGTAGTGGTTGTTTTCCCATTCAAACTCACTTGACAGTACTTTTATCATTGTGGTTTTCCTATAGCACCTTGATACATATGTGACACATTTGGGATTAGAGCATACACTGAATTCTTGTTTTCATCATTACCATATCAGCATATATTTTTCAAACATCTTGATTTCAGCGCCATGTCAAAGACGGATTCAGTTTATGAGCAGGGGTATGACAGTGATTCCATAGCAGAGGTTAATGTGCCAAGGAGGTCTCACAAAAGTGGCAAAAGTGGCAGGCATGTCAGGGAGGAACCTACTTCTTTGGTTCAATTGCAGGCTTGCCCGCTTGCAATGGATTGTTTTCAGCATCAGTCATGTTTCCAATACTGTGAGATGATTTCCCAAACTCAGCATCATCATGAGTTATCTCACCTATTTGTTCTACATTTGCATGATGGCCGTGTAAACCTTGCTGGAGTAAACTTTATTTTTTCACCAGAGACCATTGCTCAGGCCACCGGGATACCAAACATAGGAGAGGAATGGAACAAACGACAGCAGCTAGAGAAATCCTATTATGAGCCATATATCAAACCTAGGTATTTGAGGCAGCTGAGCAGGGTATTTCCATTTAGATTTCTGAAGGATGAGTATGCACCATTGATGAAACTCATCATTCAGTATTTCAGTTGCGAGGGCAGATTATCGCGCCTCTATGCGTACCATATCCGTTTGTTGATGCATTTCATGAGGGTACGTATGATGAGAATTCCATACTCCATGTACAGTAAAATAGAGCGGATGACATTTCTTGTACAGAAGAAGACCCCAGCACAGCAACATAACAGCATATATCATTACGCGCTGATCAAAATCATGGTGGTACATCAGCTAACACATCAGGGCATTGCTTGGGAGGATTTCATCTCCCGTGACTTCTTTGCAGCACCACAGCTGCCTCCCGAGGTAGTTCATGATGAGGGAGAGCCTTCACACCAGTTTGATATTCCTGAGACCGAGCATATCAGTGCTCCAGTGTATGTGACATATCAGCGGGGCCACAGAGCCTTATTTACAGCTACACGACGAGTACTATCTCCACCCGGGGTGGAAGGGGTCTCGTTGACTTCATCAGCAGCGTGAGTACTATCTCCACCCGAGGTGGAAGGGGTCTTGATTTCTACATCAGCACAGGTACAGGTTCAAGACAGAGGCAAGAGGCCTATGCACGATGAGGGCCCTTCAGGAGGCCGAGACACTGATTTTATACTCATCGATGTTGATGCGAGCTCTCCTAGCTCGAAACTGAGGGAGGTAATCCAGGAGCAGAAAGCTGAAATTGGTAATTTGACAGAGAATTTTCAGAGAGCACAGTGGGTGATAAAGTACCTGGAGCAGCAGAACAAACAACTGGAGGATCAGCACACACTTGTAGAGCTGCGGCGAATCCGTGAAGATCGACAATTAGCCCGGAAGAGACCTGGTGACATGACACCAATTGAGCGAGAGACTGAACTCATGCATGTTAACATTCATCTGGAGAAGTTGTTGGCAAAGGAAAATAGAGACAAAGACGTGCTCTGTCATATGAAAGGTCATTATTGGGTCCGCATGCACATTTGCAGAGCAAAAATGAAGATCCTGAAGAGAAGGTTGAGCAGAGCACTGAAACGGCGAAAGAGGCCTGATCCACTCCGAATCTTGGCCGAGGCTTCATTAGCTGAGCATGAGGCATGATAGGGGATCTTTGCTCCAAATTTCAACAAATTTGGAGAAGTTTTTGTCATTTTTGAAAATTTTGGTCACAAAACAAGTTTTTCCGCCCAACGCGTAGCGCGTCCTGACGCGCGCTTATGATTGGGACACTTTCTGGAGGAAAAATTTGTATTTTTGGATTTTTCATGGTAATTTATGCATGCTCAAAAATGGCTGAAGCATTTCATCAAGTTCTGGATGATCAAAAGGGCCAAAAACACCATGAAAATCACCTTTCTGCCACCTTTTGCACCAGCAGGAAGTACTTTTGGGAGAATGAAGTTTTGGAGGGGCAAATGAGCTCCAAATTGAAAAATTCCACTTGGGTTAGGTAGCAGACATCCAGCGCTTTCCAAAAATCTATCATGACCTTTATTTTTACTTCGAGAAGTGCTCAAAAAGCAGGTCCAAAGGTACGCAGTGCATAGAGCTTTGGCGCGCGGCGCATAGAGGAAATTAGCCTATTTTTCACCTTCCAGCTCAGGAATTCGGCCAGTTTGGACTAGTTTCACCTCTTGATGTAATTTTTGACCCAGCTTGATGTAATTTGATAAAAATGATGTAATTTTGGCATGTATTTACTTGTTCTAGATGATTCACTCACAAAAAAGTGAAAATCAAGTGAATGAATCAGTTTCCTTCCTTTTAGAGGCAAGTTGTTTGGCTGCCTAGATTTTAGCTCCTTAATTAGAATTGGTTCAAACTTCTCCTAGAAGCATGAGCTTGACCCCTAGAGGCATGGAAGGGGTTATACTTTTCTATTTATTGTATTTTCTGAGACACTTTCAGGGTTGGACTCTTGGGAAAAGTTTGGCACACTATTGTACATATTTTCTGCATTTTGGCTAAGGAAAGATCAGAGGTTTTGCAGCACCTATTGGGATTCTTGTGGCTTTCAGTTTTGATGGTGTGTTTCTCTCAGTTATTTGTAAGTTCTTTAATTTTTAATGTATGCCATTCCTTTTTTTTGCTTCTGAAACTAAATGAATGAGTAAATGAGGTAGAATCCATTGATTCCAGTGCTCTGCCTTTGAATTTGTTTAGTTTTATATGTTTTCGCCAGTTTGGAGAGGATCCCTGTTCTCCCTTGCCCTCTTCATCTCCTTGTCATTCTGATCCATCCATACACATAATAAAAAGCATCAATACTACTGCCTACCTTTCCCCAACTCGAATTCTGCAAAGATCTGGCCTCATCCCCGAGCCCAAATTTGTTTTTCCCATTTTTCCAGCAAAAAACCCAAAAAATTTAAATAAAATTTCCTATCTATTTACTAGCCTAAAATCAATATCCATCATAAGTCATCTCAGCCCTTTTGAAGACCTTTTGCCGAGATAGACCCGGAGAGAGCCCTCTCCTGTCCTCGTAGGGCTAGCTACGAGGCTGAGCGTGGTTTGATGTTTCCTTGAGTTTTACCTTATTTTAGCCTAAGGTGGATTCGAGCGCTAAAAGTCTCTACCAAATTTTCATGGTTTGACAAATGAAGATCCAGATACATTCTTATTTGAGTTTGAAATACTTTGCATAGGATATGATTATTGTACTAATGATCAAAGGTTGAAAGTGTTTCCTCTTACTCTAAAAGGAGCAGCTCTCCGATGGTTCATGAGCCTAGGTGGGAGCTGCATCCAAACATGGGAGGACATGAAGAACATATTCTTGAAGAAGTACTAAGACTATTGCAAATCCAATGAATATACTTTCGGTATGATACAAGGGGAAGATGAAAGCTTGGAGGACTATGTAGAGCGATTTCGATATAACCTTCAAAAATCAAAGCATAAACATTTGGAAAAAGATATCTTGAAAACACTCCTTCTTAAAGGAATCAAAGATGAATTTTTAGAACTATTAAATCTGATAGGAAAAGGTGATGTTTTTCAGTTATCATATGATGATGTTTGTGAGTTGTGCATAAGGTATTCAAGAGGAATTTCCAAGGCTGGTAAGAATTCTAGAGAATTTTCTTCTTTCTTTTCCAAATTTACTACAAGAACAAGAGACATAAGAGATGAAATCAATGTTTTATTTGGAAATTTTAAATATGATTTTATTAGCTCTCTAAATTCACAATTGAATGTTTTGCAGGTTCAGAAAAATCAGGAATTTGATGAAGTGTTTTTCCCTTATTACCGAAAGGATCATCCTATAGATACTCACTCTTCCTTATCTAATTTGGAAGTAGCATATCAAAGAAATGCGGAAGCTGCAACAAGGTCAAAACCATCAAAATTATGGCCTACAGGTATGATTCAAAATACTTCCTCTCCATTCTCTTAATTGCATAATTCATTATGGAATACTCATATGTTAGGGCAGCCATGCCAATCTCAATATAACCACCACCAATCTTGTCTACAATCTTGGCATGGTTCACCTTATGATTGCATGACTACTCTCCCTCATATTGTAGCACAAACACATATTCCAGCTCTTCCACAACATCTTGCTTGCCTATCAAAATCATCCACTCAACCCAATCAACTACATCATCAAGAGGCTCCATTCCCTACACAATTTCCTGCTCAACTCATTACACACCCTCACCATAATAAACTAGTACAACATGCTTACAGTGTTGAACTGAAAAATTTACCCACCCTTCCCACCCATTCTATATCACATGCACTATTGGAAAAAACTTACATTGAGACTCAGAATGTATCAAATCCAAAAATTGTAGAAGTTATGAAATAAAATGAGGTTTCTTCTAGTTTTCACCAACAAACCATTTTAAAATCTCAAGAAATTCATGATACAATGGCTATGGGAAATCAAGAAAGTAAGGGAAACATTAAAGATTGGTTTCACTCCATCATTTTTTTGCAACATCACTCCATGTTTCAACAATTTTTGGCACCATCTTTTCAAGGGGAGTTGGCTTCTCATGCCCTAATTTTTATCAACATGCATTTTTCAAATTTGGGTATGTACATACTAGAGGCCTTATTTATAAGATGGTTTCACTAGATATACTCTTATACATAAACATATTCAATTCTCAAAGAAGAGTAGGCTAGTGTAGAAAATAAAATAAATAAGGAAATAAAACAAACACATTTTTTTTTTGTAAAAATAGTTGTTTTTTTTGTTGCAACACGCTGTGGAAATCAACATTGATGATAAATATTATAGTTTATTTGTGTATGTAAATGAATTATATTTCAAATAAAAATTCTACAAACACTTATATTAATATTTATCATCAATATGGAAAATTTTCTTGAATATCATTTTTTTGGCTTACGGGCTTGATGAAATTTATGAAAACAGAGTTGGAACAGTCATGTTTTGGGGGAGCAAACGTGAATATTTTTAAAAATTGTTCCTACAATAAGCAGCCCTTGATGTATAATTTCCAACCCAATTTGAATCACTCCATTTTGATTTGAAACGAAAAATTTAGAACCAAAACATTAACAGGGTGTCTAGTAGGCAGCTCAAGAACAGAGTTGGGACAATCCATTTTTGGAGACCTAAATGACTATATTTTAAAAAAACTTGTTTCTATGGTAGATGCCTATATGAATATAGTTTAAAAATCAATTTTAATCACTCAATTTAGATATAGTATGGGGAATTTATGACCAAAATGCTGACTACCTATCATAAATCAACACTTTTGAAACTCTATTTTCTCGGTTGTTCATTAGCGTATTTGACCCATCAATTCTTCTTGTATTCAAAACATATTTATATTTGAGATCAATAAATAAATATAATTTAATCTCCAATTTTAATTGGTTCAATCCGCCATTAAACGAAAAATATATGCTTGAAATATCAACTGTTGGTCTAAGCTGGAAAATCGAAAATGACTCTATTATGCAGGTTTTTCTAAGAAAATTTGACATATCATAGCACTAAATTTTTAACACATATTTCTATTGGATATAAAACTTTAAATTATCTCTCATTTGGCTTTGGAATCACTCAAATAAGACAAAAAACAAAGAATTTATGATTGAAACACTACAGGTTAGCATGATTGGCCACTGCTCTCCCGCAGGTAATAAATTAATTTTACTTTGTCCATGGATTTTTTCTACAGAGTAACTACTTTCTAGTTTTTTACATAATTCTTGGATTATGGGAGCTCATAAACCTCTCTTTCTCCATGATTTAATGTTTTATTGTAGGCAGACACTCGTTTTTTGCAGGTCTTAGGAGAACAAAGAAGGTCAATTTATGGATGAGCGATTCTTGAACGAAATTTTAGTGAAACAAGGGCATGCCATCCAGTTCATTACCTAGCAGATTCATAACAAGAATACATGAAGAATTGGTTTCCATTTCAATATTCATGTCACTGATGCCAAAACATTTTTCAAAAAGATCATTTTTTTCCATTAACAGATTGATATTCCCTTAGGAAATAACATCATAGTTGTTGTAACTTAATAAAGTGATTGTTTCTTTTCTGATTTCTTTTATGTTTTTGTGTTTCAGGTGTTGATCCCTTCAAATTGTAGTTTCCGCTCCAGGGGAAATTGAACAATAAGGACCCCACCATGCAAGTTTCAATTGCAGAAGGCAATTCTTCGGTAGCACCAATTCTGTAAAAAATTACCTTTTCTTGAAACCTGTACATAAATTTTCCTTTCTATTTGATTGGATTTTCTTGAAAATGGACTGCACATTAGCTTTGTTCTTTCCTCTATTTTTTTCCCTTTGTTGTTCCCTGCAGCAATTTCTGCGTGCATTTTCTTTGTTGTTCCCTACTTTTTTGTGTGCCTTTATTTTTCATATTGTTTCTCTTAAGGAACAACAGTCGTTCCTCTTAAGAATCAGTGCGTTTGTGTGTTTATTTTTGTTGTTCCTTCCAAAAGGAACAACATTTCTGCTAATTAATTTTGTTGTTCCTTTAAAAAAGAACAACATTTTTGCTACATGTTTTTGATGTTCCTTTCAAAAGGAATAGCAGTTTTGTTGTTATTTTAAGAAGGAACAACACTTTTGCTTCTTTTTTTGTTGTTCCTTTCACAAGGAACAACAGTTTTGTTGTTCCCTTTAGAAGGAACAACACTTTTGTTCAGCATTGTTTCTATTCCTTTCGAAAGGAACAACATTTTCGCTGATTGTTTTTGTTGTTCCTTTCTAAAGGAACAACACTTTTTGAGTGAATTTTTCTTGTTTGTGAACAAATTTTTGAGGATTTTTGTGAATTCTTCATGACTCTTTTAAAGGCAAACACACAATTTATGCAAGGATACACAAATTAGAGGTTACTGTAATAAAAAAAGCAAGAGAAATTGTCATTTTTAAGAAATTGTTTTGTAGTGATAAGAAAAGGAAAGGACACAACTATCTATATCACTTTGTTGTATTTATTTTCACTAAAATTAGTATGATCGGTTATCTTTATCATGTTGGTTTTTCCCTAAATCTTCACAACTCTCTTTGATTTTTATTTATTGAATAAGAATAAAGGCATACTTTCTCTATTGAGATGTTCAGACTTCTTCCACCATCCCTACTCTTAAGGAGTGTTGAGCCACCCTTTATATATAAATAGGAAAGTGCTATATGTAAAGAAAAAGAAAAAGAAAATCTCTATATGATTACTAACAATTCTATGATATGGCAGATGGGGAATAGGGGGTCTCATCAAGAGCCAGCCTACCATGGTCATAAGGGAGTAGTGAAGTGGCATTACCGTTATGGCCACCACACCAAGGATATGATCCAATGGACAAATCAGAAAAATAAAAAGTCCTTGGAACAGGAAGTCTCATCATGAGTTGACCTGTCCACCTTTCACTCCTTTTTGGTGAATGGCATTGTGATTAATCTAGTTCCCAAGCCAGCACAGTGGCCTCCATCATTACATCACAGAACACTTCCCTAGGCATAAATAAAGGGTAATGGTTCCAAGGATGGGAAAGCAACTTTGTCAAGGTTATAGACACCTGTGGGCAACAGAGCTCTACTGATGGTACTAGAGTCATATTTTTCACAAATCAATAGTAATGATAAACCCTTTTCTTATATCTTTATCTAATATCAAATAAGAGTATGATTGTAAATGCTTTGTTCGGAACATCTTATGCATGAAATTTATTTATAAATCGATCATAATGGTTTATGTGGATAATGACCGCATAAGTATTTTTTTCACATCAGCTGTCCTTTTCCCTTATTTTCGAATCATTACATAAACATTTCCATATCTACTCATGATTTCAAAATATGCATTGATATCAGCAATGCAATAATTTTTTGATCATATCATAAGTATGTATGCCTTTCCATGCTGTACAATTGTTGTGCAGTACACTGCTCTTCTATTTGCCACAATATTCATACTGCATTTCTACAAAAGTTTTTCTACTTAAAATTTTTGCATGCATATATTGCCATTCAAAACTAAAACTGTGGATTCAAGAAAATTGCATACAGAATCATGATTTTTTTACAAGAGAACAACAAGTATGGGGGACAATTCTATTCATAGCACGATCACACTGTTGAAACTAACAGTAAAGGCTCACACAACTTATAAACATGCACAATTCTTCAGACATTATGTGCTTGCATGGCTTCCACCTTTTGCATCACTTTCAGTATCCGCTCAGCCTACATCAGTTTCAACAAAGGCCAGTCCCTACATGTCATTCCACATTTTTTTCGGAGGTAACACTTGAGGTAAAATAGCATAATTTTCTGATTTATTACGAATTTAGGAGAATTTCCAGAAAACCCATTGAGCATTATTTATCATCATTCATTCCACATCTTTACCACTTACCATTTTTTAGAGATATCTCATCTTTCAGTTTGGGGGAGTGTTTTTTTTCTTCATTTCTTTGTTATGATCATATCAGTAATCTTCTTTATCATCCGTTGATATTATTATTCATTCTCAACACCTCCCTTATTCCATGTTGTTTTACACCAAGCATAGATTTCAATAGATTGTAGCAACCACCTCTCTTTTTTTTCTAGCATCGCATGAGGACATGCTAATTCATCAGTTTTGGGGGGGGGGGATATTGCTACACATGATGGATGTTTTCGTTTAAGGCATACAATTTCATTTTTATACAATGCAGAAATTGATTTGCATATATATTTAAAACTATGAACTGAATTCTTGTGCTTTTTGGATAACGAAGAGTTATTATTAAAATACACAAACCCAAATAATTTCACGCTAAATTAGTTCATAAAATTTCAAAAATTATATACTATCACCTACAACCATTTTTTTTATATCTCATGATCTGTGCATCAAAACGATCTGATTTTTGATAAAATGATTAATGAAGGTTGTTACTTATGTCGCATTTTTCTGCAACTTCATATACATATAGTTGAATGTCAACTGTAAAAATTGTTACCCCTTCATCAAGATTGCTAAAATTGAATATTCTTTATTTGAGGAAAAATTCATTAGTTCCATCCATTTCATGAGTTGGGATGAAAAAATTTTCCTTGCTTGGTTAACACATGGGTTTTTTTTTGGTTGCATGAGGACATGCAATATATTCAGTTTGGGGGTATGTTGGGTTGCGAATATGATCACTTTTTAACACTTATTTCATCCATTTCTACTCGTCTTTATCATGTAATTTATCATAATTTATCATATAAATCCATTTTATAATTATTTATGCTCTTATGGATAAATATTATTTCTTCTCTTTTATTTTTAATAAATTGATGATTATTATGCATAATTTTATCAATGATGGTTTATTAATATATTTTGTAACATCACTTACCATTTTAGCCTCCAAGATATTTTCCAGATTGTAGATTTGATCTCCAGATCATCATCAAATATTCCAACTCAGAATTCACTGGAATAATAAGTGAGAGTTTTGCGGTTGAGATTCTGGGAAAATGAAGAATAATCTGGAAAGTACGGAACATGGGTTTTGTCTAGAACGAACCAAATTAACTTTCAATTAGAATGGTTTGCCCAAATTCGACCTGTATTGAGAGAAACGCAAGGTTCTTTGAGCATGATTTTCTTAGATTTACTATTGCATCCGTCCTCCAAATTATCTCAGCTACAAATCCAAATTCAACTTTCTCTTGTTGAAAGATTTATGGAAATATATTTTCTTGTTGATCAATTGGTTAGGGAAAATCCAATATTGTTATGAGAAGATCATATTTACTATTTAATTTTCTCCTCTTTGTGATTATAAAAGGAGGGCATGTATTATGTATTAAGAACGATGAGAGATGGAGAGATTTCCTGTTGTAATTACACAATTCCTCATCAAATCTCATTGATTAAACAGAGATTGACTGTTTGTAAACACTGTTATGCATGATTAATACAACAACATGTTGTAGTTTAATTTCTTAGTTCTATAGTAGCCCAGTGGCGTTTCACCGGTGGTTGAGGGCCCGACCCTGGTGGATCGATCCGCTATTTTTATTTCTACTCTTTTAATTACCGTTTGTGTGATAATTGTGACTGGTTTTATTACATTTGTAAAGTTAATTAAGTTACTGTTGAATTTTTTATTGTTGTGTTGCGTTAATGAATTGCATTGTTCTTCCATTTCAACAAGAATCTTAATTTCCGTATTATTCATCTTGTTATTCCTTATAAAACTTTGTTGTTCAATATTTTCTTCATTTTCTATTCCGTTGGATTGCTTAATAACGTTTGCTGTCGACAAGATTGGTATAATTAGCTATTTGATTCCTTTAAGTACAGAGTTTCTATTCATATTCATTAGTTAGTATTTGTTGTTCAATTCCTTTAATTACAGTTTGTTGTCCATTTACATTGTTGTTCATTTCAGATTAATTAGTTTACAGATTGCAAGAGTTTGCTTTAAAAGAGTTTTCCTAGTTTACTTTCAATAGCAGCTTTAGTTCAATTTCTATTTCCTTTTAATTTCTTTAAAGCAGGACTGTCAACTATAGAGAACATTGGTTATTGCTTCCTCGTTCCTAGATTGATTGTCTTGTTCTAGTTTGATTTCAATTGCATCAATTTCTAGAGGAATGAGTTATTGCTACTGTATCCCCGATTGATGTTTGCTGAGTGAATAGTTGGATTTCAGAGCATTTGAGTTTATGTTATTGTAGTTAGATTTATTTTTCAAGCATCCATTTACTTTTGCATTTGAAACATTGTACTACATCTTGCAAGGCATTACTCTTAGATTGAATTGCTGCCTCAGACAGACTACACTCTTGAAATAAAAATTCATTCTCGGATTGATAATTAATGTAGGATAAATAGGCGTTAAAAAGACACCTTTATACCTCAACAATTTGGGTTATCCCATTTGACTGCTCATCTGCTCTTTGCCACGTCATCATGACCTTAGATCCTTTGATGTCAAATACTGCCAAATCCACTGTCGTGTCACCGATATGTTTAAGAAAAGTTGTCCTTTGTAGTTTTCAACCCTCCTCTGATTCTCATCTGATCCCAATTCACAAACATTATGTTCCTCTGTATCATGTCGATGATGTGGGAAACACTATGGCCCACCTTCGATCAAGGTCACTTCCTGTCGAATTTAGCTCATTAGCTAGGAAGCTGATCTAGAGACTCTCTTTAGGTACCTTGGAGCCTGCATGCCTCAATGGAAGGTTTTTTGCATTCAACGGAAGGTTTTCATCATTGACCTTCGATTGGATGATTCTGCGGGTGTTCGACGCCAGCTTATTGTTCACATTCCGTGAATTGTACCTATAGTACCTTGAGGGCCATTGTCATTGTTGGTGGTTCCTCTCGCGTTTGTTAAAAACTTTCATCATTGGTTGGTAATCAGACGATGTTATTGCATGTTCGACTTCATCTCGCTTATTCACATGCTATAACTTGTACTCTGTTCGAGTCGAGATGGAGCGCAAGACCCTGTATTTTGTCTGATGGAATCCAAGCTGTGGATTTTTTGGATTATCATTTTATAGCTGCGACCATACCTGAGTTTATTTACTGATCCTTTCTGGATGGCTGCGTCCATACCTTGGATCCTGATTATTGTATACTCTATTCTGGTTGGTTGCGCCCATACCACACATCATGTATTTGAGCTATCAGTTGTATCTGTCTCCGCAGGTTTTCCGACGATAGTGTTTTCAGTTGGGCACGTTCTCATAAAGCATTTCACCCCTCTCTCTCTCTTCGGCCTCATGATTTACGGGGCATCTATTACACAGTAATTTTTCACCGTCCCTGCAATCCCCTATCCCGCAGATTGGGGGGCCTTTCCTATGACCTGTGAGTAGTGACATAACCTGAAACCACTTTCAAGGCATCCCCCTTTACAAGGAAAATAATTCCTCTGAAGAAAGTTTCCTCTGAAAAAACCTAAAAACTGATCTTTTGGCCTTGGCGTGACCAGCCAGTTTAGCCCTCGCGCCAATGGGGAAAATCCACTAAAGAGGGCGCGCCAACTGACGCTCTGTCCCAGTGTTTTACTCGTGCCAAGCTTAATAAGGATTGTTTAAAAAAAATAAATGGCAGAAGTTTGATTCCAATAAACTCCTGAATGATTAACTAAAATGAATTGGGAGGTTTAGCTCCAGATCTCCATGTATGTGAGGTGGTTTTCCACCTATCATGGAAGCTTCCTTGAGGATAGGGCCAATCCCACAATTGTAGGGATCCCAACTCTCCCTTTAACCATCTATATAAGCTTGCCTTTTTCCCTTAGCAAGCTAGTAGTGGTAGTAGTCCTAGGAGTCATAGAATCAAGAGTTGGATCTGTAGCAAGGATACTATCACTAGATAGCCTTTGAGAGCCAAGACGAAGAGAGAGAGCTTTGTCCCATTTCTAATGAGCTTCATTGAGATGTGCTCCGCTGTCAACCCCACTGAAGGAAGATCCAGCGTCAGAGCTTCAGATTATATCTTTCCTTTTTTAATATTAATGATAAGCAACTTTTATTATGGTTTCATTCATGTATCTTTGTCTTTGATGCAATGAATTACATCCTCTCTGACTGATGTATAGTTACAAGATTTAGATTCTATGTTGTGTGTCATTGTGTTTCTTCGCATGTGTGCTGGTGTTCAGACGCGCTAAGCGGAAGGATCGTGATCTGCAAAAGCGGAGGACGGGAAGCATCATCCTTTCTTCGACGACCATTACATAGGACCTAAGGTAGGAAACTTGTCGTTTTTTGTCATTTTGTAGCTAGAGACCTACATCACTACGTGATTGATTGTTGCTAGACCCGATCTCCGCTAGTAGGGATTGCCTCTATCCGCAGAGGGGATTTACCTCTCCAACGAAGCCCCTTGAGCTTTATTTACACATTTAGTAGTAGGCTAAGGAGAATTTATTCCCTACAACATATTTTCAGCCTAGATCTGCATTATTTGTGTAGGTGGAGTTGCAGGGGTAGTTGCAGTGGTTGTTTTGGGAGGTGATCTCTTAAGTGGAGGAGCCATTCTTTCATCCGGAGGATCTATTGGAGAAGATCTATATTTTATTCAGTAGCTTCAGCCATATCTTCTCATTTCTGTTGTTGCATCATATCTTCATCCCTAGGGCTGCAACTTACAATGGAAAATTGTGTGCATTTTTCAGAAACCCTCTTGGGTGGTCTTGGAAAGCTGATCTAGTGAATAGATCTGTATGTCTAGATTCTATTGGGGCCTATATCAGTATTTTTATATCATTGTATCATATCTAGTTGTATTTATGCATAATATGACTGCATTGTAGTTTCTTTGTGACATTTTGAATTGTAACAAGAGCTCATATTTGGGAGTGATTGCTTATGGGAGGCTGGTTTCCTCATTGCATATGATTTATGCTTCACTATTTTGTATTGATTTGATGCTATAATACATAATTTTATGACTCCATATTGGTCTCATGGTTTCATGTGTTAAATATTTTTTGTTGCTTCCAATTTATGAGCTATATTGCTGCTTTCCCCATTTGGGAATATTACAGTGTTATCAGAGAATAATCTTGGCTCAGCCTCTGCATTCAACCAATATGGCACCATAATGGAAGCTTCTCACAAGAATATGAGATGTATAGAAGAAAAAAAGGCAAGACTCTATTATTTGGAGGGAAGGAGGAAGAAGGGCTCTCAAAGCTTCAATTTCAAACTATGCAGAGCAACAAGCGAGATATCAAGAAGATGAGAAGGGATATGTATAGGGAATCGCCAAGGGGGTTTGAATATGAAGAAAAACCTATATTTTTTCATGATGAGTGTGAGCATGCAGCCACACATTATGATCCATAGCGTAGTATTATGCCCATATTTACTACAAGAGAGATGGAGGAAGAAGATACACCAAAGGAGGAGACTTTGGGTGACTATCTTCAGGAGTATGAATCTCAATCTTAGAGATTCAAGGAGCACTTGAACTTCCAAGAGTTTTTCCAACTCAAGAAGGAAAAACCCATAAATCACAACATAAGCATAAGGGGTATATTCTTTTTGCCAAATTTTGATGGGTCCTCCACATGCACAACCAATGTAATATTACCAATTAGTCATGATCTAATTGGGATATTCATTTTTTTTTATTACTTTGTTTAAAGAATAAAAGAGAAAAGGAGGTCCATAAAACTCCTTAATAATGAATAAATCAATGCCAAATATGAAAAGGCTAAATATTGGTTGTAAAATCAAGCACCCTTAGGTGTGAAAGAAGTTGAACATTTTTATTGTGTCAACTTTGACGAAATCTACAACGTTTTCATGGAGGAGTGGCCATCAATGAGGGAAAACGTAGTTTTAGATGGAGGTGCCTTGTGTGAAAGAAGAAATCTCATTGGAAGTGGTTTAGGGTTTTGCAAGCTCTTGTCTTATAAAAGGAAGGGGATGGAAGCATCAGAAGGTTATTGATGTTTATCATATTTTCTGAATATATGGTCTTTTTAGACATATATCTTTCTCTTGTTGTTTAGCTGAGATTGAATGTTGTTTAGCATTGGGTGTTTGTAATCGAGAATCCCACCTCTTCTCATTGAGTAGCTCTTGGGAGAGTTTGTATTGCATTCTCCACTATCTGGCTTAGGGCCAAGCTTCTTATTTCAGCTACAGCACAAAACATGTTGATGGCTTGGTTGTTTTTTCAAGCTACAACAAGTGGAGACTAGATCCTTTAGATCTAGGCCATTTCAATGCTCCTTTTCATTGGAGGAGGTTCTTCATTTGGAGGACAATATTGAAGGAATTGAGCTTCATTTTTAGATTTTTGCATCAAGCCAACCATGTTTTGATCCCTACAACACAGTATAGATCTAGATCTATGTTATTCGTGTAGATGCAGTTGTAGGGTGGTTCAACACACCATTTGGAGAGTGATTTTCTCAGTTTTGGGGATCTGCCCTTCACTTTGGAGATCTATTGGAGGAGGCTATTCTATTGCCTATATCAGTAAAACCACACTTTCCATATCTGAATATTTCTGTATATCTACATTCTTACATCTCAGATCTACATATTGTACTTGGTGTTTTGTTGAAAACCCCAAGGGGGTTATTTAGAGGAGCTTGTATAGTGCATGGATATGATATATATCTAACTTTTTATGCACTTATTTTCTCTAGATCTAGTGTGTAATCTACAGTTGTTTCAGATCCAATAAAATAACACTATAAGGATTTTCCAGTCTTTATATATGGTTGCAGCGCCTCATTTTGAGGGATTTCTTTCATTAGAGGCTTCCTTTTCTTGTTATGCATCTTATAGGCCACTTCTTAAACATATTTTTCTGATGTAATAACAAATGAAATGTCTCTATATTGGCCTCCTGCTATATAAAATATTATCTACATTATTTTCCTATCATTTTTCATTCCCCATTTGGGAATATTAGAGCCAAGGATTGGACAGATTAGCTGGACTCATATTTGCATCTACATCAAGTTTCAGAAAGGGAAGCCCTTAGGATAGCAGCTTTGCATCTTGAAGCTAAGGTTCATACTTGGTGTTTTTATGAATATTATTCATTTAATCAGGAAGATATAGCTACTTATGTAGGATTCACTAAGATATTAGTGAATATATTTGATGTAAAACAATCTGAAACATCTTTGATTGATCTAGCCAAACCAAAACACTCAAAACCTTTGCATGAGTTGGGAAGATCTATTACACCAACTCCACTCCAAATTTCTATTGAGGGGGACAAAAACTTGTATGATACCTTTCCAAGGGAAATATCCCCATTGCATGAAGAGCTTTCTTCTAAAAAAGAAGACATGGATATTCCTCCTTAAAGGGAAGACCAAGATCAGAGTCTCTCATTGTTGATGAGGTACTCTCAAATATTGATGGAAGGAAGAACAGAAAGGAAGTAACAATGATGTCACTTTGGGAGGAGAACCATCAGGACATGGGGATGGGCATGAAGCTATTGCTTCTATTAGAGGAACTCTCGCATCTTTGTAAAATGTTCCCAAGGAGTATCATGTGACAGTAGTGGTGGGCAGTAACACCTTGGTCAAAGGAGGAGAAGAAAATATGGATCAAAATCAAAGGATGAGGAGCATGTACCCTTGTTTATTTGAAGGGGTTTATATACAGAAGGAGACTGATTTATGTAGTGAAGCAAGTGACAAATTAGTCCACTGACCTATACAGTCTACTTCATATTTTGATGTCTCTTTACATGGAGGCATTCCACCAGGGAGACCTCCTGATTGGAAGATGAATAAAGAGTTCTCTCAACATGGTACAACATTGATATATTTGGCTAGGGAAGGAGCTGTAGGAGGAGATAGCACAACGCAGAGAACCTTCGATGGGTTCAAAGGAGAGGTAAGTAATTTTCTGAAATGTACATTGATATCTCCCACTCAGCTATTTGCGCTGAAAGATGATGATTCATAAATATAGGATGACATGCGCATGGTGTCAAAGGGCTACTCCATAACCTTGGGGCAGAAAATGATGCTCCCTCACATGAGGAATATTTTTGAATATGAAAAGAGGTTATTGACACTCATGTATGCATTAACCAAACTATGGAAGTTTTGGAGGAGAGACACCTTTCAAGAAGAGGTTGACTCCCATGCAATCCAATCTTGTCTTGGGCAAGATCCGCTGCAAAAGAAGCAGCAAAAGTGGGGTAACAATACTCCAAGATGTGGATTTGGAATTGAGCATGTCAAAGAGGAGAGTTATGATGTGAGAGATACTTCATTTTATATTTTTACAACACTGTCATTGTTGGGAAGCCTAGATCTGTATTGGGAGTCCCAACTATTGGTCGAATATTCCAAGAACCTCTTCACATGTAAGGTTCTTGATGGGCAAGTGATAGATGGGAGGTATAGAGTGGTTGATGGAGTCATTTATTTCCATGATCAGATCTACTTGACTAGAGACTCAAAGGTCAAGGACAAACTACTACATGCATCCTATGGGATCTTGCTTTCCAATCCCACTAGTTTCATTAGAACATACCACACTATCCTGGAGGGATTCATGTGGGAAGACTCCAAAGTAGAGATGCACTATGATATGAGGAAGTGCATAGATTGTTTGGAGGGTGATAAGAAGAATAGCTCTTGGGAAGAGTTATCATCACCACCTCCTTACTCATTGGGTGTGAGAGGGAGCTCATCCATGAGATACCTCACTAGTTTGAACCATGTGTATTGTAAGGATTTTATTTATGAGCACCATGATATATTTACTATATACTTGGATTTTCTTAACACTCTTGTGCAGGGTATTGGTCCAAGAGGAAGCACTCTTTCTTATTTGCTTCATGGGATACTTGGGGCCATAAGCAATGATGATGTTGATCACTCTCTAGAAGATTTTGGGGAGATGATGTATTCTTCATGGTGCTCTTCATTAACACCAACCATCATACAAATTCTCCAAGCATGCAAGAAGAATGGGGTAGCGAACATGTGGTGGGAGAAACCCTTGTTATATCATATTCTATGGCAGTTAGGAGCAAAGCTGTGTTGGTTGCACATGAGGGACCGTTGTCCTTCACCTTTACCTTAGATGGAAGCTAGCATGACTTTGATTATGATTCCATATGCTGATGATGTGCTTATCTTTGTTGGGAACATGATTGGAGGGAAGGCACATTGGTTAGATGTGTCCATGGGGAGTGTAATTTCCCACACATTTTATGTTTCATATTTCAAGGGGAGCATGGGAGATTATATGTCCACTACATTAGATCACTGACTTCTTTATAAGATGAGCCATATAATTGTTTGGAGCACTTGGGATATCCCTCTCATGAACTTTTGGGAGGAACTTTTCTATGAATTACCAAGCTGGAAGGTGATTCATTTCATTTGGATGATAGCATGGAGATGGGAGTCTCTCATTGGGAATGAGATTCCCTATTCTTGTCATCACTCCTACCTTGGAGAGGCCATTGAACAGTAAGAAGGTTTCAATATAGACCTTCCAATTTCTCATAATGAAGACTATTGGGTTTATCCACCAAAGGCATGTTTGCACATTTGGGAGGAACCATGGGGAGACAAAATTATTGTAGAATATCTAAAGAAATGGTGGGGACTACTGATGAGGAGGCCACTACAGAAGGAGGGGGTGATTTTTCTCCACCTTTACAGTTGCTTGAGGACAAGAAACATTTTGGAGGGGAGGACGATAATATTCCTAAAATTTAGCGTTTAGCTAAATGGAATATTATAGATTATTTTGTCACTAGGTAGGTGAATAAGTGGGTAGGGAGGCCCATAAATCTCCTTAGAAACAATAAAAAAACTTCAAGTGTGAAAGGAGACCCTCTAAGCTGATAAATAAAGAACCTTTTAGTGTGAACAAGGGTTGGAACATGTTGAATAGGTCAACTTTTACCAAATCAACAACGCTGTTGTAGAGGAGTGGACATTTAATGAGGAATAAAATTTTTTTGGAGGGAGATTGTTTACATGGAGGAAATGACCTAATTGAGTGGGGCTAATGACAAGGAAGATCATAAATTATATAAGGAAGAGGATGGAAGCCATATGGGATATGTTTTAGATTATTATTTTGTATGTGGTATGTTTATAATTCTTGCATTCTTCAGTTGTTTAGTTGAGATTACTGTGTTGTTTAGCACCAGGTGTTCTCGAGCGGGAATCCCATCTCTTTCCTTCAAAGGCCTCTTGGAGGAGCATTGTACTTAATTTCCACACTTAGACTTAGGTCCAAGCTTCAATCTTCAGCTACAACATATCTTTTGCAGAATATTGTGCTCTGTTGTAGGTTGCAGCAATGGAGGGTCATTTTGGGTGTCTTCAAAGCTAGTTTTGTAGTGGAGGAATGTTTCCATCCATTGGAATGCCTGTAAAGAAGCCCCTTGAGATTTATTGAAACATTTAGTAGTAGGGTAAGGATTATTTATCCACTACAACGCAGTTTCAGCCCAGATCTGCGTTATTTCTGTAGGTGGAGTTGCAGGGGTAGTTGCAGTGGTTGTTTTGGGAGGTGATCTCTTCAGTGGACGAGCCATTATTTCATCTCGAGGATCTATTGGAGAATATTTTTAGTTTCTACATCAGCTTCAGCGATATTTTCTCATTTCCGTTGTTGCATCATACCTTCAGCCCTATGGCTGCAGCTTACATTGGCACATTGTGTGCATTTTCCGGAAACCCTCTTGGGTGGTCTTAGAAAGCTGATCTAGTGCCCAGATCTGTATTTCTAGATTCTATTGGGGCCTATATCAGTATTTTTATATCATTGTATCATCTCTAGAAGTAGTTATGCATAATATGACTGTGTTTTAGTTTCTCTTCGACATTTTTTATTGTAACAACAACTCATATTTGGGAGTGATTGCTTACGAGAGGTTGGTTTCCTCATTGTATACAATTTATACCTCACTATTTTGTATTGATTTATTGCTCTAATACATAATTTTATGACTACATATTGGTCTCATGGTTTCATGTGTTAAATATTTACTACTACTTCCAATTTAGGAGCTATATTGCTACTTTCCCCATTCGGGAATATTATAATGGTATCAGAGCATAATCTTGGCTCAGCCTGTGCATTCAGCCAATATGTCACCATAAGGGAAGCTTATCACAAGAAGAGGAGATGTACAGGAGAAAAAAAGACAAGACTCCATTATTTGGAAGGAAGGAGGAAGAGGGGATCTCAAAGCTTCTTTTTCAAACTATCCAAATTATGAAGGGAGATATCAAGAAGATGAGAAGGGAGATGTATAGGGAATCTCCAAAGGTGTTTGAATTTCTGAAGCATGTGATAATGCAGAAATTTTAGAAAAATGTGTAGCAATGCAACCCACATTCTTTGCAGGAGCCTAAGGTGGAGGATATTTTTCATGAGTTTCCATGTTGGAGGGTAACTCATTTTTCATGGATGATAGCTTGGGGATGGGAGCTTCATATGGGAATGAAGGTTCCCAGTATATTTCAGATCCCATGCCTTGAGAAGGCCTCTAGACAGCATATTTTTGCTACGGGTAATAGAGGCTATGGGTAAATAGGTAATAAGTTTTCGAAGCAAGAAAATTAAGGCTTCGTGGCAACCATAGTTCTTTAAAATCAAAGCGCAACCAGACGAAAACAGCTTAACCAGCAATGTGGGAGATCCAAATAAGAGCAGCAGATAATATTCAAAGGAAGTTGGCATGGAAATAGACTAAGGAATGAAGCAATGGGGAAGAACCATGTGCAAAAAGAATGGATAGACATGACCTACTCGCATATCCTAAGGGGAGCAGATCAATGGTGGAGACTAAAACACAGATGGAGCAATTTCACACCGTAAATTTTTTAAAGTTTATTTTTAAGTCAAATCAAATGGTATGTTAAGTGATTTGCGATGCGATGAGGTGAAGAGCGAGCAAGGAAGACCATCAGATTTGGGTGGAGATCAACGATGCAGATTAAAGCGCAGATGAAGCGATTTTTCAAATCGCAATTTTTAAAGTTTATCGTTAAAGCAATCACATTGTATGTTAAGATATTTATGATGTGATGAGGCGAGGGGCATGTGTTGACATAGTGCACCAGCATGATTCTGCAAATCACAGAGTTTAAGGTTTAGCCGTTATCGGTGTAGAGTTAAAATTGCAGGTGGGAGATTTTCGATTGTTTCCTATTGGTCAACTAGTTGTGGGGCCCAAGAACCACAATTCCACGTGAATGCGTATTTTTTAGGAGAAATTGCTATTTTTTTTAAAGTTATGATAAATGCTATTGATTGCATGCGTATGTATGTTTATAAAAATTTTGATGTAGTATCTGCGATCGGTCCCATTTCTCTGCCACGTCACCTCCGCCCTCATTGCACATCGCACTTTGCCATTTTCAAAATTTAACTTCCCGAATTTCACAATAAAACTTCTGATGCGCAATCTACAATCAGTCCCACTTCTTTGGCACATCACCACACCCCCCCCCCCCCCTCATTTATCATTTATTCTGCTCCATGTCTCCGCTATCAATTAAACTTGTTTCAAAGTATTTTCTTTGTAAGTTCTCATAAAATGAACCTTCTTCATTCTATCCAAAAGTTTCAGGTTTTTCCACTGTCGCAAAGGGTCTTCAACCAAAAAAGGGAAAGGAACAACGAAAAAATGGCAGAATTTCTCTCAAACAGTTTTCTACCACTACTCTGAGTACCAGCATGTTTTTACCAGGCATTGGGAAACATTCAATAAATAGCCACACACCATTTTACTATTTTTTCCACTTTTTATGGATTTGGTTACACCAAAACTGAAGAGGAGTCTTCCCATAAAACTGCCACATCATACAAACCACTTCAAATTTCCAGCCTTAATGTTGTTATTGTTTTTAATCTAGCACTTTGTAATTAAGATTAAGGGATAAGCCTCACTTATTGCATGATGTTGTAATGAATTTTGAAACATATTTACCTTTTTCTTTGGAAGATGATAGTATCATATTTTTTATATATATGCAAAAATGATATGAAGTCAAGGATGGTTGGTGGTTATTGAATTTTGACTTATATGAACTGTAATGTTTTTTGTGAATGAAATGGAATGATACTACTGAGGACTTATTACCAATTTTCTATGTGTATTGTCTACTTTATTTGTGTTTCCATATCTCCTTTTTTCCAGTTCCAGTTTGAAAATCATCATATTGTTATGTGTTTCTATTAGTCTCTTAAGCATGTTATGTGTTTTATCAATTTTTGTTAGTCTCACATAGTGAGCATTCCTGATAAAATTTATGTTATAACAGTGGAAGAACATCACTCATGATAGTTATTCTTCATGATATTTAAGTGAGAATCTTGTCAAACTAGAAATAACTTTCTCTCAATGGAATATTTTCAAACTGCTAATTTATCAAGTTCTACTAAATCAATAGATTTTTATTTTACAGACCTATTGATTTTCCTCTCATCTTTCAATTTCCTCTCATCTTAGACTACAAACTTACACCTTGCTACCACATCAAGTTACAATACCCTCTTTAGTAGAAATGTGGATTTGAATGAAATCTCTCTTTAGTAAATAAGAGTTTATACCATCTTCTAATAATATAAAAAAAACATTAAAATTGCTTTAGATTTTAAGATGTGTCTAGTTAGGCACTTTCTACGGTCCAAGTGTTGATTCCAGCACCAACATCTTTTGGTGTATCTACCAGGAGATGAAGGGCTTGTAACGCCGTATTCTCCTGAGTCTATTGTTATGAATTATTGATAATCATTTCTTGATGGTGAACAAGAATTGGTGACCCAAAGAAGACTGCAAATTTTTTCACCTGGCAACTCCACGAAGAAGAAGAGGGGTTTTAAGACCTCCTTCTACAAGGAGGAATCACAGATCTCCAACTATGACTCTAGTTGCTGACCCAGAGAAAATCATCAAAGATTCTAAAGGAAAATAGAAATCAGTTGAAGCCACATCTCAATCAGTGAAGAAATTACACAAAAAGTACATTCCAAAGAAAAAGGTACCTCTATCTACTTTAGAATCTAAAGAGGTTTTAGTTTCAAAAAAATCTACTGAAAAATCTCAAGCTGAAGCTACTCCTCTAGAAAATAAAGTGGATATTGTTAACCCAGGATCAGTTGAAGGTTTTTATTACTCATCACCTAGTAAATATGAAATAAGTATCATTCTAGTTAAAGAAGGAGAAGCTGAATTTCTAAGTGTTGAAAAGAAGTAAGAAGAGTTTGTTCGGACTTAAGGGGAATTAAAACAAGTATTGGCTATTGAACCTTTTCTTGATAAGGATATTTTGACTGAAGAAGACTTCAAGAATATTTTAAATTTCCTTCAGACTCATCCTGAATACCAGTCTCTTGTCACCCCTCAGTAAGAATATTTTCCTTTCTCTCCAAATCTAGCTGTTGGGTCATCTTTCTCTCATCCACTTAAAGAGACAGTAACTGAAGGTATTACTTTTAGTTTATCTGATTTCCTTGCTTAACAAAATAAGGCTGAATTAACTCCATCCCCTAAGAGACAAATTTATATTATGATTCTTCTATTGAAGGAGAAGTCAAGACATCCTCTATTCATCTTTTTGAAATTCCACTCTTCTCAGTTCTAAAGCTTGAATAATAAGCTCAAGGCCCCCAATTTTCTGCTGTCCAAAATCAGAATCATAATTCACCAATTGTAATTCCTATTTCTGACATAAACTGTACATAAACAAAATATGGCTCAACCTTCCCTTACAAGGATGCGTCAGATAGTTGCTGTGAGATATGCGCCACTTGTTCTCCCTCAACACATGAATGCACTTCCCCAAGGAGATTACTTGAAATATCTTCCAAAATACACTGGGGAGGGAGAAGGAGTTTCTGCTAAAGAATATTTAGTGGCTTTCTATAGTTATGCTTGTTAGGGTCCCGTGATTTGGAAGATTGTTAAACCAAATGATAGGGTAACATCAAACCGACATTGGAGCCCTAGGACCTAGCCTTCCTGGACTCAGAACGGGCTCTCTATTATGCAAAGAATGTAAACTTGTTTGGTTTTTGTATATTTGATTTTAGGCTAGTTGTTAAGTATGTTTTTAGTTTTTTTTGGGTTTTTGAGGGGAACTGATCAAAGGATAAATATATAAAAAGTTCTTAAGATCAACTGGGCTATGGGGTCGAAAAGGTCGAGACTGTCCCGATGGTGGACAAGGTATTACTGCAGGGCCGATTTGGTCGAGGTAAATGGATTCTATGGGTGAAAGTGAAATGAGATGGACATTAAGTTTGTGAAAGACAAAGAGATTTTAAGCATAAATAGTTAAACAACAAGCATTCATGAGGTAGGGCGGACCATTAATCTCTATGAATGAAACTCGAACTGATAGATGTAGAAAATAAACAATCCAGTGATACATAGAAGTATAAGACTCTATAAATTTGGAAAAATCACTTTCAGATTTTTGGGAAAACAAATAAGATAAACAAACAACTCAATATATGAAGAGGGAACTCCTAAAAATCATATCTTGAGCTATTGGGAACTTTGAAATAAGACTGCAAAGCATAGGCAAAGCAAAAGATTGAAACGTGACCTCTTTTACTTAACTAAGAAAATCAATAATTCAGAGAGAGATTTCAGAGATGGAGTTTTGATTAGCTATGAGTAAGCAGGGAATACCATGAATCATACTAGACGTCATACATAATAACCATTAATGAAACTGATAACTAATTCTTAGGGTACCAAAGAGAAATTAAGAATTCTTTGACATAACCAACAAAGATGAAAACATTTAAGCTGTAATGAATCAGGAAATTTGAGGTGCCTCCATGGGCATATCTCAAACTTATTCTTTACTAAACTAAAACAAGCAAGAAGCATGAAAACATGTATGATAAACTAAGAAAACATAACAGATAAGGGATACAATACCATTCACCAAGCCATGGAATCCTACATACAATCCTCCTCCACCATCAAAGTCAAACAAGAGATCATCCACTTCATAAGACAAAGTATTTCTTCAAAGCTTGTAATGCTATTTATTGCTCTATAACATCAAGTTCAGCCTCTGGTTACAATGAATCCTCTTGGATTATATGGGCCAAAGTGGAAGAAACCCTCCTATAGCAACTAGAAGGCCATTGGCCTAATAAAAATATTTGATTTTGTCCTTGAAGCTTTGCAAAGCCCAAGGCACAAAATATCTTCAAAAATATATATTTAAGCTAAAAATAGCAAGAAAATTGACTTTTAATCTCTAACATAGAGTTAAAAATATCTAAATGCACATTTGGATGGCCACCTTCAGAAAACTGTTTTTCCAGCCAAAATGCCACAGGAGCGT
The DNA here is from genome assembly GCA_034641835.2 of Pinus albicaulis. Lineage (NCBI taxonomy): Eukaryota > Viridiplantae > Streptophyta > Pinopsida > Pinales > Pinaceae > Pinus > Pinus albicaulis. Next base: position 66,845,359 of record MU968359.1, on the reverse strand, counting down.
AGCGCTAGAAGAAAGCCTGTTTTGCAGATAACGTTTGAGGGACTTCCTGATGTCAAAACGAGGCCTGTGATAGCTCTTTGGAAATACCTGGATGTCTAGTTTATGGAACTACTTGATTTTTTTCAAAATTATCCCTAGAAGTCTTTCAAAAAGTGGACTGAGTGAAAAAACCCGGGAGGGTCTCATCTGCTGATATGTGAGGCAGAAAGGTGAATTTTGACTGATTTTTGCCTCTTTGGGGGACCAAAACAACTTCTTTTGATTTGAAAATTTGTGAGTAGATGCCACAAAATTTAATACATCCAAAAAAAATACTTTCATGAGCTGAGGATGCTCCTAGGAAACATGGTAGCGCTTAGATAAATGTGCAATTAGGGCCAAAAAACACAAAAAACAAGATCATGTCAAAATTTGCTCAATTTTGGCAAGCAAACCCCTTATGGGTTCTTAGAAGCATTCCAAGAATATGAAGCCAAGATTTCAAGCCTAGATATGTCTTTTGCCCGTTTTTTCACCGGGCGCCTTCTTTGGGCAGTTTTGAGCCTTTCTTGAGCAATTTTGAGTTTTCTTCGGGCAAATTGATTAAATTTCTTGTAATGCCCAGTCATCTTCCTTTGCAAACCCAAGTACTTGTTTTCCTTGTTTAATTTTTCCTCCAAATTCTTGTTGGCTCTTTCAAGCCATGATTCTTTATCATTTTCTATCTCTTGGGCAAGCAATTGTGTGAGAGTATATGATCGAGCAAGGACTGCTTCTTATTCCTTCTATTTCTCCAAAGCTTTCCTAAGACCCATAGTCCTGGGCCTTTTTCTTACTGGCTGCTCTTATTCCTCAATATCATCAAATTCGCCCATATACTCTTAGGGCTTGACTTGTGCTTTATATGGTTCCTTTTGGTATTTGAATGCTCAGGCCTCATAAATTTCCATTCGCCCACTCATTTTTTTATTTTGCATTTGTAGAAAGTGTATGAGGACCTTCGACCTTTCTAGATCAGTTTCTAAGTCTTGGATTTGGGCTTCTCTGTTTTGCAAAATTGACTCAAGGATTCTGGCTTCATCATCTTCAGCATCACTATCTATTTGTATGATGTCAAACTCTCTTTCTTGTTCATGGCTACTCTCCTGATGTTCAAATTTTTCTTTGCCCTTGCTTTGGATAGAGTTCTTTGCTCTTTTTCTCTTTGGAAATTCAACAATACTCTTCTTAGGCAGTTTGCCTCTACTCATTAGTGCGCTAGTGACATTACTAGTCACTGCTGGAGTGATTTTTTTCTTTGCAGATTTGGTGTTTTTAGCCTTTGGTGCTTTTGAGGAATGAATCATGGCCCCTTGCCTAGGAGAGGCAGCAAGCACATGTTCTTTGTTGTGTTGAGGAGAAGAGAGAGGAGGTTTTATCACTAGCACTTGTTCAACTTGATCTTTCACACTGCTACCTCCATCATCACTTGCTTGGCTACCTTGTTCACTATTTTCCTCACTGTTTTGAGTTTGTTTGGGGCTGCCATCTTCACCTTTATCACTATTTTGAACCTCTTGATATATGTTGCCTTCAACCTCATCAGTGCTGTTTAGAGTATGTTTTTTAGGGTTGTTAGCTTTGTCATCTCTTTTTGCTGCTTGACTATCTTCACTACCTATCTGTGGACTGCCTTGTTTACCCACCTTACTATCTTGAATTTTTTGAGGGTTTCCTTCATTATGAATGTTTTCTTTGTCATTTTGCATGCTGTCACCTCCCTCACTATTTTGAAATTGTTCTAGGCTGCCAACCTTACCATCACTGTATTGAACTTCTTCTTGTGTGCTGTCTTTACCATGCTCACTGTTTTCAATTTTTTCACATGAACTACTTCCATCATGACTGTCTTCATTGCCATTTTGCAAGCTACCATCATATTCACTATTTTCCTTAGACTCTATGTGTGGGCTACCACCATGGTCACTATGTTACTGGGAGGCACTTTTATCACTGTCCCTTTGATTGGTTTCATGACTTTGTTGAGGAATATTGTGTTCCTCATCATTACTACTTGCTTGAGGATTGTCACTATGCTTACTACCACTTTGATTGCTTTCATGCTGATTGTCACTTTGTTTCTCATCACTGCTTTGAACCTCTTCCCTTTGATCTTCATCATCACTACCCTGCTGCTCTTCAGTTTGTTCTTCATCCTCACTACTTTGTTGAGTGCCACTGACTTCCTTATCCTTTCGTGAGCTTTCTTCACCATCACTAGTATAATCATGGTCACTGTTCTGTGGTTTGTCACATGGTTCATGCTCACTACTTTGCTGAGTATCACTATTTTCCTCAGCATCACTAACTTCATGCCTGCTTTCATGAATCTCCTCTTTTTCACTATCAATCATGGGTGATGTTTTATTTTGAGGGGTAGATTGACTAGGTGAAGGGGAGACATAGTGAGTGGAGGGTGAGGAGGACATATGAGATGGGCCATGAGATGAATAGGAAGTTTTGAAATCTGTGTGAGAAATGAAAGTCTCCCAATAAACTCCTTTCTTTTTAAGCTGGTGAAGGATGATGATTTTGATGAGAGAATGATGGAAAAGACTAGCCTTTTGTTCAGTAGGAGGTCTCTTTTGGACAATGGAGGACATCTTGCCTATGCTTTTGCAGAGGAAGAAAGGGAGATTTAGCAACTGAGTTCTTGTGAAATGCATGAGAAGCCTGATGCGATAGGAATAAACTCAGGAATATCTCCCTTCACATGTGAAATACTTCATGATAACTTTCATGAGGGGGGCATAGTTGCTCAATAAGTGAGAAAAAGGAAATATAGCTTGGCAAGCATCCTGATGGTCTAGTTTTAGGAAGGGATTTGTAGTGGTCTAGGTCCAAATAGGCTTGTTTGAACCATTTCTCACCAAGATAGGGAATCTTGGTGGCCTTTGACACTAACCTAAGAGTGAGAACAAAATCAAGGCCTGCTATGTGAACATGTTCTCCTTGTAGCCTCAGGGAGAAAAATTGTGTCAAGGGAGGGTGAATGGTGACCCCTTGGAATTTTTGGAAAAAATTAAGGCACCCTAGCTCCTAAAAATTAAAAAGAACTGAAGGGGAGTCATTTATTTCCTGAGTTGTAGTGGGCACAAACCGGTTATGATAACCCCTTTGTTGACCTTCTTTGTAGGCATAGTTGTTTATACTTTCCTTTACTCTCTTATCAAAAGAGGTCTTTCAAATGAGCTGAAAATAGATCTCTTCTTTAAGTACTTTATTTATTTCTTAGCTAGCAAAAAATTTCCTTTTTTTAATGAAAATAAGTTTCCTTCTCAAGAACTGTGTTTTTTCCTTGTTACTGAGCAACAAGACCTTCAAAAAAAATCTTCCTTTTTCCTTTATGAGACTGTCTCCACTTTCACCTATTCATTTAAAACAGGTCCTTAAACTATAAATAGGCCTTCTTTCTCAACAACCACTGTCTTTTTGTCTTTTAGTAAACATGGTAGTTTTAACAAACTATGTTTTCCCCTTTGATAGACTGTGTCTTTTTCTTAAAAAATTTGATTCTAACACCTCTTAAAATCAAAGACTTAGGTGAGGAAAACAAGAAATACCTCTTTAAAGAATGCCTTAGCTGTTTTTGGAGATAACCTTTTGTGAAAAATTATGTTTTTTTGGCAATTTGAGGGTTTATGAGGATGGCAGCCACCTCTATTTAGCATGGGCCTGGGCGGTCAAAACTCCGTTCAGAGGTGGCCCGGGGAAAAACACATCGTGTGTTGGTGACTGAACGCCAGGCAGTGGGCCGTTCAGAAGTGGCCCAGGAAAACGCATCGCGCCCAATGCAAAAATCTTCTGAATGCAGCTACAGGTGTGCCACGAGTGTTTCCAGGCACGTCGCTTGCACCGTGAAGCTTCCAAGGCATTTAAACTTTGTTTTCTCCTCTTGCTAAGTGTTTTCCCAATGACTTATGAAACATTTTGATCGAATCCCCTATGCTTTATGATGGTTTTTAAAACACGTTTTCCCCTTTTTATCTTTTTATTTGCAAAGAGATGTTTTGTCTTCCTTAAAGGATGACTGGTTCACTTTTTCTAATTGCGTGGTATCTTTTAAGTTGTCCTTCTCAAAACCGTGATGTGTTTATCTCAGCTACATCATTCAAGGATGGTATTTTATCAAAAAATATTTTTTCTTTTCTTTTAAAACAACTGTTTTTCCATAGGTGAGTTTTAGTCATTTTTAAAAACAACTTTTTGTGATTAAAAAAACATCTGAAAAACACTATACTTATCCTTGGAAAGATGTATTTAAACTAGATAACTGCGTTATGCCCTTTCCTAGTTTTTAGAGGTATACATCATCAAAAATGTTCCTTTTCTTTGGTTTATTACTAGAATGAACTCTTTCAAACACATTATCTCTCAAATATTCCCATTACTGGAAATTTTCTTAAACACAGTGTTAATACTTGGAGACTTTACCCTCTGCTTATTTGTGAAGGAAGCCATAAAAATGTGTTTCTGACCCTCTACTTATTTTGAGGGAGGTCCTATCAAAACACTTTCTGGGCACTTTTTTTATACTTTTAGGTTTCAAATTTTATGCATCCAAGCTCTGTCTGTCAAGAAATTTTTCCTCAAAACTGTGACCTTGTCCTTATCATCTGAAAAAGTCTTACATAAACACCACTACTGCAACCTCTCAACACCATTATGTGAATCCTCTATTTATGATGTGAAGGAGGTCTTTTCATACCATTAGGGGGAAAATGTGATCTTTTCCATTTGTCACTCTTGAATATATTCAAACAAACTATCCATTTTTCTATGTGACATATTATCTATAACTTATGCCTTTATTTCACCATATCACTTTGAAATCTTAGACCAAAAAAATTGATTGGATTTGTGATGAATTTTCTCTTTTTTATCCTTAGGAGGAGGTAATACAAGATGCAATTACCTGGGTTTATTAAAGCCATTGTGTTGGCCCTCTACTTATCATGAATGGAGGTCCTTAAACAACTATTATTTTCCTTTACAAAAAACCTTTAAACCAACTGAGTGCCATCTCCTTATGAATGAAGGAGGCTTCTTGAAAACTTAGTGCTTTTTCCTTCTACTCAAAAAGACACTATAAACACAAAGTTTTCTTTCATCCCTGCTACCATTGAAAACTTTCTTTGAACCAGTTATCTGTGGGCCCTGTACTTATCATGAAGGAGGCCTTAATACTTAACCTTAGCTTAACTTTAGTCTACTTTTCTTTGAGACATGACTTTTTATAGCATTTCACTGTGAAAAACATGAGCAGGTAATGCACTTCCAACTGATAAATGTCTACTGTCCCTGTTTTGGAAATAACATTTTCTTGGTATTGGCCTCTAGCTCTTTTGATGATGAAATTTTCCTTGAATGTTTTTAGAGGCTAGGCTAAAGTAGGATAAAAAGGCAGTTGTTCCTTTTAAACTTTTCATTATGATGCCTAGTCTGCTAGAGGCCTTTTGCCAAACGACTGTCACTCTTGGTTTTATGAGACTGATTTTGAGAGCTAGTCCATACTTTTGGGAAACAATTCCATTGTAATTGACCTGAAGCACTCGAGGCAATATTTTTCTAAATTTTGTGCTCTTTTTTCCCTGATGGAGGTTTTTTGACATTCTTGTTGTTTTGACTTACAGGGATGGATATTGTATGTGCTCTTCTCTCTAAACTCTGTATTTCAATTAGTCTTCAAAACAGTCAACTGTTCTTTTTACTTGGAGCTATTCCTTGAAATGTTCCCTTGCCCAAAACTGATTTGTGCCCTTTATCCTAGCACACCTGCAGAGATGCATTGATGAAATGACTTTGATAACTGAAAAGCTTTGCGGATATAACATTATGATAATGCTTGAAAATGCACTTGATCATCTCTCTTCAAATAGGGAAACTATTTCTCTTTTCTTGATTTGAACACTTGTGAGCTCTGCATAAAAGAGACAAAGCAAGATTTAGTGGTGTGTGACCTAAGGATAGACTAGGGTTTTTTTTTTTGGGTGAGAAGAAAATGATGGCTGACATGATGATGAAAAATAGGTTTTTTGGCTTAAAACAGTCTTGCCAAGGAGTTTTCCCTAAAATCCCACCACCTAGACCTACAGATTTTGTCACAGCTCTTGAATGGCTTCTTAGGAATGAGTAGGTTATCACATGAAAAGATGATCAGGGATTGAGGGGTAGTCACTTTGTCAAATGTTGGATAGTGGGTTGTATGAAAAACAAAGGATTTTGATGGTAGAGAGACAAAATTATGACAACTATAGATAGGGATGCTTTGTTGAATTGTGGCAGGTAGAGAAACTAAAGACTATTCTCATCATAGGCTGAAAAGGAGGGGTAGGAAGACAAAAATTTGTTTGAGGTGTTTTCTGGATGACAAATTGACAGATTGAGATTAGCTTCTAGAAAACTTAGCCAAGGAATCTAGTCATCAAAACATGCAAAAATACTAATGACTAATAGTGGCTCCATTTGAGGAGGGCAGCTCCTTTTTTGGGAGGTGCCCATAATTGCAGATCTCTGGCTTGTGAAAACCAGTGCCTTATCCATTGGTGAAAATTTCTCTCTTTCTTGATGCTATTTCTGAAGATTCACAGCATGATTAGCATCAGAGTCATCTCTACCTACCCAGCTATATTTCCTAGCATTTTTTCTTCTTTAGGTGCACTTGGACTAGCAACCTTTTGACATGATATTTTTTTTTTTTGAAAAAAGGAAAACTATCTAATTCTACACTTATATCTTCTGGGAGTTTAGATTAAACTGATAAACTCCTTTGATTCTCTACCTATGCTAGATCGACTGTCAAGTTTAAGTTGTTTGACAGGATTTCATTCACTAAACTAAAACATGAAATTGAAAAATGACCAAATCAGGATTAGATGGTTTGATTTGTCATTTATTTGTGGCATAAAGACAAGCTGCACACAAATGTTTTTTTCGTAAAAAATGAGATTTAGGAAAATCAGGGCTAGGATACATAGTTTGTTTTTCATCCCTGTTTTTCTCTTTGATTCTGTTTTGAGCGTGTGGAACCAGTATCTTTTCCTAATCCAATTTCATTGATAAGTCAAGCTTACACATTTTCACTATCACTTATTTTACTAACTTATCAGCAATCAATTTAAAACATGTCTAGTTATGATTAGGCTAGATAACTAAACAAGATATCTTTTGAGCAATAGTAGTGGCATTTAAATTTGTGCACTTTCAGCACGACTATTTTTTGAACATGGGGCTTTTCTGCTATTTTTGAAAATGCCCTTTTTTTCTACTTTTCTACTATTTTTGTATTTTCTGTTTTTGATTTATTTCCTTAAAAAATGATATGTACAATGAGTGAAAATGTTTTTGAAACTAGAAATCTTGAAAATGGTGGAACTTGAGCATTTTGTCTTCAAAGGGATCTCCTAATGCTCTTGGTCTAGTCAGCTCTTGAAAAGAAAAGTTTGGAAAATTTTCCTTTTCAAGCACAACATAAGGGTTCTTGCAAGAGTCTCTGAAAAAATATGTATCTACGTGCTGCTTTTCTCTATACCTTTGATTTCCACTCCTTCCTTTGTTGTACATCTTCTTTAGGTAATACAGATACTCTATGTCATTTTTAAAACAGATGATGACATCATCAAGGTACATCATAGTGAAGAAATTCAGTACTGGAAACATGGCCTTCCGGAACATGTCTTCGGCATCTTGTAGTTTTGCAACACTGGGTTTGAATTTGGAACTGCTTCGAGTGTACTTGAAAAAATCTTTAAGCTGTTTGCTTTGAAGAGGAATTAATTGATGATATCCTAAAACATAACTTTGCCAAGACATATGATTAGAAACTCCTAGCTTCTGTATGGTATGATCTGTTTTAGGAAGGATATAAGTGTTGTTATGGGGAGGTTTATCTGTGTTCCTGAAATATACACATATCCTATGTCCATTTGTTTTGTCCTTAATTGTTAATGTTTAACCATGATTTTTCCATTTCTTTTTGTAAGGGTTACTTCTTGAAATGATGATAGTGTCATAGTGTTTCAAACTGTTTTCCCGACACGTATTAGTATCTTGAACTATTTTTCATACTCTAGCAGTTCTTAATCTTTGGTGAAATGACAGAATTTTAGTTAGTTCAATTAGCTCAGGTGTCTTGGGGCTGCTGTTATCATATTTCTCTATAATAAATTTATCAGAAATTTTCCCTGGATTCATAAAAGTGGTTGCAAAATTTAAAGCTTTACTTAGAGAGGTAAGGTCTTTGGATGGTGAAGCATTCAAGTATGGTAAGAACATAAGACTCCCTTGCTCCTGATTTCCAAAGGGGTTTGTACTATGCAAGCCTTCCAGTTCTTCTGTTTTGAAAAAAATTTCTGATTGTACTTTTGATGTTTGTCCTTGGTTTGAGAAACTTGCTTTAGGGTGTAGAATGTATTCTATTTTCTGATTTATCTCTATTTCTAGAAAATCGTATTCCCTTTCTTCAATAACGATTGTTCAGGGTCATGATAGCTTTGAGTGTCTAGTTCATCACAGAGAATCTGGGGTGTTTGATGTGGTGTGCCTAGATCTGTTTCAATTTCTCCTACTTGTTTATCAATGTCCCATTAGTATGTAAAATGAAGGAATTTAAGTCTGAATGTATGGAATACATAGGGATGTTATCTGGCCTTTCTTGGCTGCTAACCATATATTTCATGTGTGATTCCCTATACAATATTCTTGCTTGGTTAAACACAGGAATGGTGGCGTAAGACATATCTAATTGAATATTTCCTTGGAGCTTGGCCCCCCAAGATCTGGATAAAAGCATCCCATACTTGGGACGAATGTCTAATACCACTATGTCCATGACCAGGTGTTTTGCAGGTATTTTTGCCAAACTAAAACAAATATCTTTTATTAGACCTAGACACTTGACTCTGCTTGAATCAAAAGAATATAAGTCTTTATAAGGTTTTGTTATTTCCAGGCCTAATCTTTCCATTACTACTTTCGGCATGAGATTGTGAGAGGCCCCGAAATCTAGCATGGAATTATGTAGGATTTGGTCATGTATATTCAAACTAATGTAAAAAGGAAGAGTGGTTCCCTCTTGATATTTTCCTTCTATTTTTGGTCCAAACAACACCTCAGAGGTATCATCTGCTAGGTGTAAATTATCCATGTCATTTCCCATGTTCAGGACCTTTAGCACTTGAGATTTGTATGAGCTTTGGGAAATAGGTTCAGTGAGAGCCATGGTGATTTGTCCTTCAAAACTGAAGGGTACTTGTAGTTTAGATATATTTGTTTCATTTTTCTCCACCATGAATTTCTCTATATTATTAATTTGCTGATTTTGATTTGGGGTTTTGTTTAATACAGCTGTTTCTGGGATCTTAGTAGAGTTACTAGGATAGTTAGGATCAAGGCTTGCTTGGCTATTTTTGTCTTTGTTTTGGTCAGTTCTCTTAGCCATAATTTTGTTACTATCTGTTGTTCTTTTAAGAATGGTATCGGGGGCTTTTGTAACAACAGTGTCTGAGCTACCTTTCTTAAAGTTATCTTGCTTTTTCTTACTCCTAAGATCATATTTCCTATGAACTTCCATTATGGAGTTTTGTAATCCTATTTCAGGATCTTCAGCGTCCTCATAATTTGTTTCATTTTGGTTTGAGGAGAACTTTCTCTTCTTCTGTGAGGAAAACCTCACCCTCGCTATTAAAACCTATCAAGTTTAAGTGATTTACATCAAGTGGTTCCATATCTCTTTCTACCTCATCAACATATTTTTCATGAAATGGTGGCCTGATATGTTGATCATTCTCCCTTGGTTTGTTTTGAGGTGGGTTTCTTTCTCTTAATTGGTATGTCATATCTGGATCGAAACCTTCGGGAAATTCTTCTAATGCTGAGCCAAGTGGAGGTTTCATGTTAGGTGGAAGGGCGTTATAGACACTATTGAACCTAGTGTAATATTATTGAACACTTTCCCCCATATTCATTTTAATATTTTTATATTCGGAAAGGAGTTGGATGGGGTTTTTCCTGATTTCCCACCTATTTATGAAAATTTGGTAAAGTGCTGGGAGATCATGTATACTGTTAGGAGCTAAGTTTTTAAAACATTTCTTGGGTTCTCTGCCTAGGCTTTGGGCAAACATTCTCATTCTTATGGTTTCATCTTCTATTTCCATGTATTCAAAAGCATCATTGATTCTATCTACATGTTGTTGGGCAGTAGTAGCTTCAGCTCTGGTGAAGTCTGGGATTCGGGATTGGTAATCATTTTGCAAAGGTACCAGAGGTGGTGGTAATACTAAGGGTGCATACCAAGCTGCCATGATGGGGGCTTATGGTGGATTTACAGTATGAGGATTTGTAGTATGGGATGAGGTGATTTGCACAGTGGTGGTCTGAATGGGTGTGGCAGAGGTACTTTGACTTGTAGACTTATTCTGAGAATATTTGGGTTGATAAGAGCCAAAGTGGTGGAGAAGCTAAAAATCAGGAGGTGTAGTGGGTGAGGCTTCTCTGTTAGGACTCTGTTGCAAATCTAAAGGCTCAAGATCGGCAAGGTTGATTTTGCTTTGCAACTTGCTTCTAAAAATTGTTTTTGTTGAACTTAAGTCAAACTGGGAATCTGGCAAGGATGTAAGATGTTCAGGTACAGAGCTTGCTTTGCAGATGGTTCTATCGGGAGCTAAGTTACCAGTTTCAGAAGTTTTCCACAAAATATTCTCTGGGTCATCAACTGTGATAAGGAGATTCAGGTCTGGGTGAGATCTGGTATTAATTCTTCGTGAAGCCATATTTCAAAGTCAAAGTTTAGAGAGGGTGATAGTTGTGATTATTTTTTGGATGGTTGTCCTCTCTAATGGTTTTGCAGATGCGAGTAAGGTAAAAACTAAATGAAGGCTAGTGGAGTCACCAGGTGGATGTTCTTGAGATTTATGGTCCACCACCAATACTGACAAAGATGTTTTTTAGGAAAATTCTTTTCTAGAAAACTTTTATGTGAAAACTTGCAAGAATGACTTAAAACTTAGTTCAACAGTTTGCTAGATTGTTGAGAAAGTTATAGTTCTATTCTTAGGCTATTATGTTGATTTCTTATGTTTAGATGAAGATTCCTGATTTCCTAAGTTGCACTTAGTTTGTCACTGATTTCAGAGGCTGCATCATGAACTTTGTGTTTTTTGGAGAGGTAAGTCAATAGGATAGTATGATTATGGAATTTTTGGTTTTTAGCAGAGTATTAGGCCTACTGGAGGCCTAATGGAGGCTAGTGGAGTTGCCAAGTGGATGTTTTTGTTGTTTTTAGAGATATGTATTTATGGTCCACCACCAATAACTGATAAAAATCCAATCTAGGGATTTTTTTTGTAAGGTTTTTTATAGAGTTTTTATATGAAGTCTAGTTTGCAAGAGTGTCCTAAACCTGATTCATCACTTAGCTAAGGTGGTGAAGCAAAAAGATTTTTCTCTAAATAACTTTATAGGCTGCCTGTCTGGTTTTGATTTTGAAGGACTAAAGAGTCTACAAGAGTTTGCTAGACTGTTATGTACTCAGTAAGTCCCACTGTGATCGCCATTATGTTAGGGTCCCGTGACTTGGCAAATTGGTAAAACAAATGACAGGGTAACATCCAACCAACTTTGGAGCCCTAGGATCTAGCCTTCCTGGACTCAAAGAGGGCTCTCTCTATTATGCAAAGGATGTAAACTTGTTTGCTTTTTGTATATTTAATTTTAGGCTAGCTGTTAAGTATGCTTTTAGTTTGTTTTAGTTTTTTGAGGGGAACTGATCAACGGATAAATACATAAAAAGTTCTTTAGATCAACTAGGCTGTGGTGTCGAAAAGGTCGAGAGTGTCCCGATGGTGGACAAGGTATTACTGCAGGGCTGATTTGGTCGAGGTAAATGGATTCTTTGGGTGAAAGTGAAATGAGATGGATATTAATTTTGTGAAAGACAAAGATATTTTAAGCATAAATAGTTAAACAATAAGCATTCATGAGGTAAGGCAGACCATTAATCTCTATGAATGAAACTCAAATTGATAGATGCAAAAAATAAAAAATCCAGTGATACATAGAAGTATAAGACCCTCTAACTTTGGGAAAATCAGTTTCAGATTTTTGGGAAAACAAATAAGATAAAAAAAAAACTCAATATATGAAGAGGGAACTCCTAAACATCATATCTTGAGCTATTGGAAACTTTGAAATAAGATTGCAAAGCATGGGCAAAGGGTAAGATCGAAACAAGACCTCTTTGAATTAACTAAGATAATCAATAATTCAGAGAGAGATTTCCGAGAAGGAGTTTTGATTAGCTATGAGTAAGCAGGGCATACCATGAATCATACTAGACAACATACATAATAACCATTAATGAAACTGATAACTAATTCTTAGGGTACCAAAGAGAAATTAAGAATTCTTTGCCATAACCAAGAAAGATGAAAACATTTAAGCTGTAATGAATCAGGAAATTTGAGGTGCCTCCATGGGCATATCTCAAACTTATTCTTTACTGAACTACAAAAAACAATAAGCATGAAAACATGTATGATAAACTAAGAAAACATAACAGATAAGGGACACAATACCATTCACCAAGCCATGGAATCCTACATACAATCCTCCTCCACCATCAAAGTCAAACAAGAGATCATCCACTTCATAAGACAAAGTATTTCTTCAAAGCTTATAATGCTATGTGTTGCTCTATAACATCAATTTCAACCTCTGGTTACAATGAATCCTATTGGAATATATAGACCAAAGAGGAAGAAACCCTCCTAGAGCAACTAGATGGCCATTGGCCTAATAAAAATATCGGATTCTGTCCTTGAGGCTTTGCAAAGCCCAAGGCACAAAATATCTTCAAAAATATATATTTAAGGTAAAAATAGCAAGAAAATTTACTTCTAATCTTTGACATAGAGTTAAAAATAGCTAAACGCACATTTTGATGGCCAGCTTCAGAAAACTCCTTTTTCAGCCAAAATGCTACAGGAGCGTAGCGCCAGAAGAAAGCTTATTTTGTAGATAACTTTTGAGGGACTTCCCGATGTCGAAACGAGGCCCGTGATAGCTCGTTGGAAATACCTATATGTCTAGTTTATGGAACTACTTGATTTTTCTCAAACTGATCCCTATAATTCAATAAAAAAGGTGGACTAAGTGAAAAAACCCAGGAGGGTCTCATCTGCTGATATGTGAGGCAGAAAGGTGAAATTTGACTGATTTTTTCCTCTTTGGGGGACCAAAACACCTTATTTTGATTTGAAAATTTGTGAGTAGATGCCCCCAAATTTAATACATCCAAAAAAATTACTTTCATGAGCTGAGGATGCTCCTAGCAAACATGACAGTGCCTAGAGAAATGTGCAATTAGGGCCAAAAAACACAAAAAACAAGATCATGTCAAAATTAGCTCAATTTTTTCGAGCAAACCCCTTATGGGTTGTTAGAAGCATGCTAGGAAGCTGAAGCCAAGATTTCAAGCCTAGATATGTATTTTTCCTTTTTTTCACCGGGCGCCTCCTTTGGGCAGTTTTGAGCCTTTCTTGAGAAATTTTCAGTTTTCTTCGGGTAAATTGATTCAATTTATTGTAATGCCCAGTCATATTCCTTTGAAAACCCAAGTCTTTGTTTGCCTTTTCTAATTTTTCCTCCAAATGCTTGTCGGCTCTTTCAAGCCATGATTATTTATCATTTTCTATCTCTTAGACAAGCAATTGTGTGAGAGGATATGATCGAGCAAGGGCTACTTCTTCTTCCCTCTATTTCTCCAAAGCTTTCCTAAGACCCATAGTCCTAGGCCTTTTTCTTACTGGCTGCTCTTCTTCCTCAATATCATCAAATTCACCCATATACTCTTCAAGCTTGACTTGTTCTTTGTATGCTTCCCTTTGGTATTTGAATGCTCGGGCCTCATAAATTTCCATTCGCCTACTCATTTATTTATTTTCAATTGTAGAAGGTGTATGAGGTCCTTCGAACTTTCTAGATCAGTTTCTAAGTCCTGGATTTGGGATTTTCTATTTTGCAAAAGTGACTCAAGGATTCTGGCTTCATCATCTCCAGCATCACTATCTATTTGTATGATGTCAAACTCTCTTTCTTGTTCATGGCTACTCTCCTGATGTTCAACTTTTTCTTTGCCCTTGCTTTGGATAGAGTTCTTTTCTCTTTTTCTCTTTGGAAATTCAACAATACTATTCTTAGGTAGTTTTCATCTACTCCTTAGTGCCCTAGTGCCATTACTAGTCACTGCTGGAGTGATTTTTTTCTTTGCAGATTTGGTGTTTTTAGCCTTTGGTGCTTTTGAGGAATGAATCATGGCCCCTTGCCTAGGAGAGGCAGCAAGCACATGTTCTTGGTTGTGCTGAGGATAAGAGAGAGGAGTTTTTATCACTAGCACTTGTTCAACTTGATCTTTCACACTATTTCCTCCATCATCACTTGCTTTGCTGCCCTGTTCACTGTTTTCCTCACTGTTTTGAGTTTGTTTGGGGCTGCCATCTTCAAATTTATCACTGTTTTGAACCTCTTGATATATGTTGCCTTCAACCTCATCAGTGCTGTTTAGAGTATGTTTTTTAGGGCTATTAGCTTTGTCGTCTCTTTTTGATGTTTGACTATCTTCACTACCTATCTGTGGACTGCCTTGTTCACCCTCCTTACTGTCTTGAATTTTTTGAGGGTTGTCTTCATTATGACTATTTTCTTTGTCATTTTTCATGTTGTCACCTCCCTCACTATTTTGAAATTGTTCTAGGCTGCCAACCTTACCATCACTGTATTGAACTTCTTCTTATGTGTTGTCTCTACCATGCTCATTGTTTTCAATTTTTTCACATGAGCTACTTCCATCATGACTGTCTTCATTGTCATTTTTCAAGTTGCCATCATCTTCACTATTTTCCTTAGACTCTGTATGTGGGCTGCCACCATGGTCACTACTTTGCTGGGAGGCACTTTTTTCATTATCCCTTTAATTGGTTTCATGACTTTGTTGAGGACTGTTGTGTTCCTCATCATTACTGCTTGCTTGAGGATTGTCACTATGCTTACTGCCACTTTGATAGATTTCATGCTGACTGTCACTTTGTTTCTCATCACTACTTTGAACCTCTTCCCTTTTCTCTTCATCATCACTACCCTGCTTCTCTTCAGTTTGTTCTTCATCCTCACTAGCTATATGTGGGTTGTCCCCATGCTCATTTTTACTGCTCTACTTAGGGCTGCTTTGTTCTTCATCCTCACTACTTTGTTGAGTGCCACTGACTTCCTTATCCTTTGGTGAGCTTTCTTTACCATCACTAGTATACTCATGGTCACTATGTTGCGCATCATCACTATCTTCATGCATGCTTTCATGAGACTGCTCTTTTTCACTATCAATCATGGGTGATGTTTTCTTTTGAGGGGTAGATTGACTAGGTGAAGGGGGGACATAGTGAGTGGAGGGTGAGGAGGACATATGATATGGGCCATGCTATGAAGAGGAAGTAGTAAAATCTAGATGAGAAATGAAATCCTCCCAAGAAACTCCTTTCTTTTTAAGCTAGTGAAGGATGATGATTTTGATGAGAGAATGATGGAAAAGACTAGCCTTTTGTTGAGTAGGAGGTGTCTTTTGGACAATGGAGGACATCTTGTCTATGCTTTTGCAGAGGAAGAAAGGGAGATTTAGCAACTGAGTTCTTGTGAAATGCATGAGAAGCCTGATGCGATAGGAATAAACTCGGGAATATCTCCCTTCACATGTGAAATAATTCATGATAACTTTCATGAGGGGGGCATAGTTGCTCAATAAGTGAGAAAAAGGAAATATAGCTTGGAAAGAATTCTTATGGTCTGGTTTTAGGAAGGGTTTGTAGTGATCCAGGTCCAAATAGGCTTGTTTGAACCATTTCTCACCAAGATAGGGAATCCTGGTGGCTTTTGACACTGACCTAAGAGTGAGAACAAAATCAAGGCCTGCTATGTGAACATGTTATCCTTGCAGCCTTAGGGAAAGAAATTGTGTCAAGGGAGGGTGATTGGTGACCTCTTGGACTTTTTGGAAAAAATTAAGGCACCCTAACTCCTAGAAATTAAAAAGAACTGAAGGGGAGTCATTTATTTTCTGAGTTGTAGTGGGCTCAAACCGGTTATGATATTCCCCTTTGTTGACCTTCTTTGGAGGCATATTTTTTTAGACTTTCCTGTACTCTCTTATCAAAACAGGTCTTTCAAATGAACTAAAAATAGATCTCTTCTTTAAGTAATGTATTTTTTTCTTAGCTAGCAAACAAGTTCCTTTTTTTTAATGAAACTAAGTTTCCTTCTCAAGAACTGTGTTTTTTCCTTGTTACTGAGCGACAAGACCTTCAAAACAAATATGCCTTTTTCCTTTATGAGACTGTGTCCTCTTTCACCTATTCATTTAAAATAGGTCCTTAAACTGTAAATGTGCCTTCTTTCTCAACAACCACTCTCTTTTTGTCTTTTAGTAAACATGGTAGTTTTGAGAAGAAACTGTGTTTTCCCCTTTGATAGATTGTGTCTTTTTCTTAACAAATTTGATTTTAACACCTCTTAAAATCAGAGAATTAGGGTAGGAAAACAAGAAATACCTCTTTAAAGGATGCTTCAGTTGTTTTTGGAGATAAAATTCTATGCAAAATTCTAATTTTTTGGAAATTTGAGGGTTTATGAGGATGGAAGCCACCTCCCTTTAGCATGTGCCCAGGTGGTCAAAACTTCGTTCAGAGTTGGCCAGGGGAAAAATGCATCGCATGTTGGTGACTGAACACCGGGAAATGGGATGTTCAAAAGTGGCCCGGGCAAATGCGTCGCGTTTCAAACTGGGCATCAGGCGGTTGCACAGGTGCGTCGCATGCAGCGACAGGCACGTCACACCCAATGCGAAAAGCTTCTGAATGCAGCTACAGGCACGCTATGAGTGTTTCCCAGCTCGTCGCGTGCATCGTGAAGCTTCCAAGGCATTTAAACATTTTTTTCTCCTCCTGCTAAGTGTTTGCCCAATGAATTATGAAAATTTTTGATCGAATCCCCTATGCTTTATGATGGTTTTTAAAACACGTTTTCCCCTTTTTATCTTTGTATTTGCAAAGAGAGGTTTTCTCTTCATTAAAGGATGACTGATTCACCTTTTTCTAATTACAAGGTATCTCTTAAGCTGTCGTTCTCAAAACCGTGATGTTTTTATCTCTGCTACATCATTCAAGGATGGTCTTTTATCAAAAATACTTTTTTCTTTTCTTTTAAAACAGTTGTTTTTCAATAGGTGAGTTTTAGTCATTTTTAAAACCAACTATTTGTGCTTAAAAAACCATCTAAAAAACACTATACTTATCCTTGGAAAGTTGTCTTTAAACCAGATAACTGCGTTATGCCCTTTCATATTTTTTTAGAGGTATACATCATCAAAACTATTCCTTTGCTTTGGTTTATTACTAGAATGAACTCTTTCAAAAACATTATCTCTCAAATCTGCCCATTACTAACAATTTTTCTTAAACACAGTGTTAATACTTGGAGACTTGACCCTCTGCTTATTTGTGAAGGAGGCCATAAAATTGTGTTTCTGACCCTCTGCTTATTTTGAAGGAGGTCCTATCAAATCACTTTCTGGGCACTTTTTTGATACTTTTAGGTTTCAACTTTTATGCATCCAAGCTCTATCTGTTGAGAAAGTTTTCCTCAAAACTGTGACCTTGTCGTTATCATCTGAAAAAGGCTTAGATAAACACCACTACTGCAGCCTCTCAACACCATTATGTGAATCATCTGTTTATGATGTGAAGGAGGTCTTTTCATATGTGTTTTCTCTGTTGCTTTTAATAGACCATTAGGGGAAAAATGTGATCTTTTCTGTTTTTCACTCTTGAATATCTTCAAACAAACTATCCCTTTTACTATGTGACATCTTATCTGTAACTTATGCGTTTATTTAACCATATCACTTTTAAACTTTAGACCAAAAAAAATTATTGGATTTATGATGAATGTTCTCTTGTTTATCCTTAGGAGGAGGTAATGCAAGATGCAATTACCTAGGTTTATTAAAGCCACTGTGTAGGCCCTCTACTTATCATGAATGGAGGTCCTTAAAAAATTGTTCTTTTCCTTTATAGAAAAAATTTAAACCAACTGAGTGCCATCTGCTTATTAATGAAGGAGGCTTCTTGAAAACTTAGTTCTTTTGCCTTCTGCTCAAAAAGACACTATAAACACAAAGTTTTCTTTCATCTCTGCTACCATTAAAAACTTTCTTTGAACCAGTTATCTGTGGGCCCTCTGCTTATCATGAAGGAGGCCTTAATACTTAACCTTAGCTTACCTTTAGTCTACTTTTCTTTGATACATACATTTTTATAGCATTTCACTGTGAAAAACATGAGTAGGTAATGCACTTCCAACTGATAAATGTCTACTGTGCCTGTTTTGGAAATAGAATTTTTTGGTATTGGCATTTAGCTTTTTTGATGATGAAGTTGTCCTTGAATTTTTTTAGAGGCTAGGCTAAAGTAGGATAAAACGGAAACTGTTCCTTTTACACTTTTCATTCTGATGCCTAGTCTACTAGAGGCCTTTTGCCAAAATACTGTCACTCTTGGTTTTATGATACTGATTTTGAGAGTCAATCCATACTTTTGGGAATAAATTCCATTATAATTGACCTGAAACACTGGAGGTAGTATTTTTCTAACTTTTGTGCTCTTTTTGCCTTGATGGAGGTTTTTTGACATTCTTGGTGTTTTAACATACAGGGATGGATCCTGAATGTGCTCTTCTCTCTAAACTCTATATTTCCCTTATTCTTTAAAATATTCAACTGTTCTTTTTACTTGGAGCTGTTCCTTGAAATGTTCCCTTACCCAAAACTGATTTGTGCCCTTTATCCTAGCACCCCTCCATAGATGCATTGTTGAAATGACTTTGATCACTGAAAACCTTTGCTGATATAACATGATGATAATGTTTGAAATTTCACTTGATCATCTTTCTTAAAATAGGGGAACTCTCTCTCTTTTCCTGATTTTAACACTTATGAGCTCTACATAAAAGAGAAAAAGAAATATTTAGTGGTGTATGACCTAAGGATAGACCAGGAGTTTTTATTGATGGGTGAGAAGAAAATGATGGCTAGCATGATGATGACAAACAAGGTTTTTGGCTTAAAACAGTCTTGCCAAGGAGTTTTCCTTAAAACACCACCACCTAGACCTACCGATTTTGTCACAGCTCTTGAATGGATTCTTAGGAATGAGTAGGTTATCACATGAAAAGATGATAAGGGATTGAGGGGTAGTCACTTTTTCAAATGTTCGACAGTGGGTTGTATGAAAAACAAAGGATTTTGATGGTAGAGAGACAAACTTATGACAATTATAGATAGGGAGGCTTTGCTAAATTGTGGCAGGTGGGGAAATCGAAGACTATTCTCATCATAGGCTGAAAAGGAGGGGTAGTAAGACAAAAATTTGTTTGAGGTGTTTTCTGGATGAAAAATTGACAGATTGAGATTAGCTTCTAAAAAACTCATCCAAGGAATCAAGTCATTAAAACATGCAAAAATACTGATGACTAACAATGCTAACAATCATAATATTGAACATGAAGATGTCTCGTCAAGACTCTTTGTTCAAATCTTGGATGGTGAAGCTCAAAAATGGTTTAGAAGTTTGGCTCAAAATTCAATTACAGTAATTGAATAATTAGAAGAGATATTTGTGAAGCATTGGGGTGATAGGAAAGACTATGTTTATTATCTTACAGAATTTTGAACTCTGAAGAAAAATGCAGATGAGTCTTTAGCTGGTTTTACTAAGAGGTTTAATAAGATTTATCAGAAAATTCCTGAAGAGATTAAGCCCACTGAAACCACAACTATGATAAATTTTGCAAATGCTTTAGATTTTGAGTTTTCCTTATGGTTGAGGGCTAAAAAAGCACAGGCACTAACAACTATGCAAGAGGTTGCAAATGGAATGAAGTCTAATCTCATGGCTTCTAATAAATTAAAAATGGAGGAAGAAAAGGCAACAAAAGACAAAAAGAAGATGAAATAAGAAAAGCCTTCTTCTTCTAAATCTCTTTCAGCATAAGAAAAGATCGATCAAATTTCCAATTTGATTAAGGAACTTTCCCCTAAGATGTCAAAATTAGAGGTAGAAAATAAACCAGCTACTAGAGCCAATGAAAATGAAGCTAATAGAAATTAGGCTCCCTTCAGGAGGCCTTTTAAACCTCAACAAATCCTACAGCTCCCAAGGAGGAATGATGATGATCAAAATGTTCAGCCTCCTCTGTATAATTTTGCTGAAGAAGAACAACTAGGAAATGAGGAAGAAAATGAATAAATAAACCATGTGAGAGAAACTTCACAGTAAATATGTTTGACATTGCAGGAATATGAATCTAGATCAAGAATTTGTTTATTTTTTTATGATATGAATGCTCAAATTTATGCACATAATGATAAAAAACAACAAGAAGTTCAAAAAAAAAATTACCCTTTGGTGTCAAAAGGTCCTATTCAGCAGCCTCAACAAAGATCAGATTTAGATAAACAAAATTCTAAATAGAAGGCCAAGGTAAATGAGGTTCCTCCACCTCAAAATTCTGCCCCAATCATTAAAATTACTGCAAAAATAAGGAATTAGTTCCAATTTATTTTAGTTTCAAATCTGAATTGAATAAAATCAAAATTCTAGTTCCAATCTTGGAATTATTGAAAAATCTAGCATATAAAGAGTCTTTTAAGAGTATGTTGCAGTCTCCTCTCACCCCTGATTTAGTCAACCTTGAGGATGAACATCCCACCATTTATCTAGATTTTCATGTCCGATACCAAAATGATGATAACTCGCCTCCTTTCTACCTGTCACTCAATATACATGACAAATTGCTGCATAATTGTCTGTTAGATTCTGGAGCTTCCCACAATCTCATGCCAAAAAAAGTGATGGATGAATTGGGATTAGAGATCACCAAGCAATACCATGACATTTACACCTTTGACTCCAAAAAAATCAAGTGTTTGGGAATTATGAAGGATTTGGCTGTTTCCCTTACCCAACTACCTATGAAGAGCTTAGTGATGGATATTGTGGTTGTTGACATTCCTTCTAGATTTGGGATGTTACTTTCTAGATCTTGGTCTAAGAAATTGGGAGGTACCCTTAAGATGGACATGTCATATGCTACCATCCCAATATTTGGAGGGGAATTTAGAAGGCTGTATAGGGAAAATAAAATGGCTTACATCATTACTGGTCAGCACAATCAATCAAACCATCCCATATATGTTGAATAAAAACAATTGGGGTCATCATTTTTTCATCTTACAGCTGATGATAATGATTTCCATCCTGAATTAAGTGAAAAAAAACAGTTTCAAGGTGTAAATGCGTAACATTCAAAAGGAGGATGGATCTGGAAATTGTACTTTAACGAAGCTTCTTCAAGAGAAGGATCGGAAGTCAGTGTAGCCCTCATTTCTCCTACTCAGGAGAAGGTAACCATATCATACAAGCTGCAATTTGCTACCACTAAGAACATTGCTGAGTATGAAGCACTTGTGCTGGGTATGAAGGCAGCGAAATATTTTGGAGTAGAACAACTAATTGCCTTTGGTGATTTAGATTTGGTGATTAAGTAGGTGAGCAATAATTACCAAGTGAAAATTTCCAAATTGAAGAATTTTAGAAATGATGGGATTTGATTGAACATTACTTTTCAGCATCTAATTTAAATTTTGTCACTAGAGAATAAAATAAAATTGCTAATTTTCTAGCTATTGCTGCTAGTAATTTCAAAGTTCCTCTAGATGTCAAGGCATTCTATGATGTTCAAATAAAAAACAGACCTTCAATTCCTGATAACATCAAGCACTGGCAAGCATTTGAAGATGACAGGGAGATTCATAAAATTTTGGAGTCTATAGAAGAGTTTGCAGACATACAAATTGATGATGAGTAGGAAATTGTTGAAAACCAAAATAGTAGCCCTTTTAAGAAAACTACAGCTGCAAAAAACATTATATATCTGAAAAATAACTTTATTCCTAAGGGTTTGGTTCCTTTAGAAAGAATTTTTTATAATAATGATGCTTTTCTCAAGCCTGAAAGAGAGGTTGATGGAGAAAGTAAAATAAAGTGTAACATTGGTACAAAAGATCAGCCAAGATTAGTCAAAGTGTCCACATTCCTTCCTCTAGAAACTAGAACAAAATATATTAAGTTGCTGAAGGAATTTGATGATATTTTTGCATGGTTTTATAGTGAGTTGAAAACTTATGACAAGAGAATAATGGATCAAAATATCCCTTTGAAAATAGATGAAAATCCTATAGCAAAATAAATTAGACACATCAATCCCATGCTGCTTCCAATCATAGAGAAAGAAATCAAAATATTATGGGAAGCAAAGATTATTTTTCCTTTGAGATTTTCTAATTGGGTAGCTAATATAGTCCCAGCCTGGAAAAATAATGGAGACATAAGGATTTGTGTTGATTTTCACAACCTGAATTGGTGCTCCTTGAAAGATAACTATCCACTGCCCAAGATCGATAATATATTGTTGAAGGTTGTAGGACCCAAAAGACTGTCAATGATTAATGGCTTTTCAGACTATAATCAGATTTTAGTTGACAGGCAAGAAAGAGAAAATAAAACATTTACCACACCCTGGGGCACATTCATGTACAACAAAATTCCATTTCGTTCAATGAACGTAGGTGCAACCTTTCAAAGGGAAATGGATATTGCCTTTGCGAGAGAAAGGACATATTTGTGGAAATCTATTTGGATGACATCATAGTATATTCAAAATTTGATGAAGACCACTTGAAACATCTAAAGAAAGTTTTTGACAAATGCAGAAAGTTTGGTTTGTCCTTAAACCCAAAAAATTCATCTTTTGTTGTCCAAGAAGGTAAATTATTGGGACATATTGTAATAGAAAGTGGCATCTGTATTGATTCGAGAAGAGTAGAATCTATTCAGAAGATTGGTTTTCCAAGAAATAACAAGGAATTGCAGTAATTTTTAGGGAAAATCAATTTTCTGAGGCGTTTTGTTCCTAATTTTGCAGAGCTGATCAAATATATAAATGTTTTTCTAAAAAATGATGAAAAATTTAAGTGGCGAGATGAAGCAAATATTTTTTTTTCCAGAAATTAACTCTGCCTTGACTGAAGCACCAATTTTTATTAGTCTTGATTTTGAAAAGGATTTTCTGATTTTTTCATATGCTTCAAAAGAAATAATTGCAATTGTCTTACTACAGAATAACAAGGAGGGTTTGGAGCATCAAATTTCATTTTCAGTAGTGCTTTAGGGGATTCTGAATTAAAGTACAACTTGATTTAAAAACAAGCATATGCACTAGTTAAGGCTTTGAAGTCTTTTCGAGTTTATGTGTTGCATTCAAAAGTAATTGCTTTTGTGCTCGATATCACTGTTAAATATGTGTTGCTACATCTAGACATAGATGGAAGGAGAGGACGATGGTTGAAAAAGATTCTGGAATTTTATGTTGAAATCAAACCAACTAAATTGATAAAGGGTCAGGGATTGGCTGGCTTGATGGTTGAATCTAACTGCGAAGATTTAAATCTAAATGTAGAGGCAGTTGAAGGAGAATACGGAGAAGGTATTTCTAATTATCCTGAAATATTCAACTCGGATTGGTACATGCATATAGTTTACTTCTTGTTAAATTTCAATTGTCCACCTGAAATGGAGAAGTCTAAAAGGAGAGCTTTTAAATTGAGAGTTGTGAAGTATTTCATTTTGGAAGACCATATTTACTAGAAAGATCCTGTTGGAGTCTTGTTAAAATGTGTATATGAAGCAAAATCCCAGGAGATTATGAAAAAGATACATGCAGGAGTGTGTGGAGGGCATTTTTATTGGAGAGAAACTTCAAACAAAATCTTAAGAGATGGCTATTATTGGCCTGCTCTTTTCTCTAATGTCTTTGCCTAAGTAAGGAATTGTGTCGAATGTCAGAAATTTGTTGGTAAAAATAAATTTCTACCATTACCTCTCATTCCTATTTCAGCAGATGTTCATTTCCAGCAGTGGGGGCTAGACGTCATCGATGAAATTCATCCACCTTCATCAGGACAACATAGATGGATTCTTACATCTACAGACTATTTCACTAAATGGATTAAAGTTGTACCAACCATAAATTCTACTGATACGGTAATTATTAAATTTATGTTGGAAAATATTATGTCAAGATTTGGTTGTCCACAAAAATTATTAACTGAAAATGTAATGGCCTTTAATTCTACTAAGTTGTACAACTTTTTTCAACAATATGGTATTGAATTGAATCATTACATGCCTTATTACCCTCAATGTAATGGATTTGATGAGTCATCCAATAAAAGTTTTTTATAGCATCATTTATTTCCATCATATACTTGATGACTTATGCATTGGCCTTGGGCAACCCTTCCCTTCAGACTTGGACATATTTCTCAAAAAACAATATCTTAAAACCCATACGCGACTCTGCCCTGACTTTTCTGTGTATATGCGCAAGTCCATACATAGAGAATCGTGTATGTCATTTTAAACATTAAAAATATATATTTTCCCCCTATATTAGAGTTGGATTTTACAGTTTTTCCAGTAAATTAACCACCCCATCCCATGGCCTAATTGTTCCCAACTGAAAAAACTAATTTGAGGGAGTATAAAAGCCCCTCAAGGAATGGCCTAAGGGAGGAAGAGAGAGAGAAATATAGATATTATACACTATTGGAGCCCTATCCAAGTTTGATAGATTCTCGTGGCTCCTACACTTCCCAGATATTTATAGGAAACCCTTGTTTCCTTGAGATGATCACCACCCTATGTGACATCCATTGTGCACTATTCTTGAAAGAAATCTTGAGAGGCTAGGGCTGGATGGATCCAGAGGAAGCTACGCTCAAAGGTTATGGAAGATTTCAGGTGATCTCTCCACATTTTTTTACTGTACATGTCATTAATAACAGAAGTGCCATCTTGTTCCTGATGTTTACATGTCAATAATATTTTATACATATGTAATGATCGTGAATTGTTCATTTAATATTGTCTTTATGAGATTATGCATGATTTTCACTAACATCTAGAACATATATATGTTGTAAAACTAGGATTTTGTGTTCGTTCTTTGCTTATTTACATATTATGGTGCACAAAGTGTTGCGGAGGGTTTGCACCCTACGGGATCTACTTCAACCGAGGGATATCCGCATAAGGTCTGCAACCTATAGTTTCTAGTTATTAGCATAAAAGTTGGTTAAGTTAGTTCTTCTTATAATGGAATGCCCCTGATCTATGAAGGTTTATCAACGCAAGACCTTTAGGGTAACATTTCTTGAAACAAAGTTTGGTAAGGATTATTAAGAAAATTCTGCCTAAAAATAAGGGGCACTTAGCTGATACATGCTCTGTGGCAAGATAGAGTAAGTGGTAAAAAATCTATTGGAATGTCTCCATTTCAACTTGTATATGGTACAGATGTTGTAATTCCTTTGACATTAGTTATTCCTGTGATGAAGTTCCTACAAGATGAAGTTGATCATGAAAACCCGGTACAAAGGAGAATGATACAGTTGATAGAGGCACACCATATCAAAGAATCATTGTTGGAAAAAGTTCAAAAGTATTAAGATAAAGTCAAATCTATTTTTGATAAAAGAGAAAATCAATAGTTGTTTCAAGAGAATGATTTGGTGCTGCGTTGGGATGCTAGGAGAGAAGACCATGGAAAACATGGTAAGTTCGACAATCTGTGTTTTAGTCCATTTAAAATTGCTGAAGTTTTGGAGAATAATACTCTTATGCTCAAACATCTAGATGATGATCAACTGACTAGAGGCCCAGTCAATGGTAATTTTCTTAAAAAGTTATTTATTTAGTAAAGTAAGTTGAGTCACTCCATTGTAAATATCCAGTGTGATGTGTCAATAAACTCCATGCTCAATCGTACTTATGTCTATATATATGGTCAATCTTGTGTCTAGTATGTTAATGGTCAATCCTAGTCTCTATTTTTAATAAGTCTTATAAGTTTAAAGATTTTTTGAGGCATTGAGTCTAAAATCGTTGAAGCCTCATAGGGAGGACTTCATCCCAAATAGGAGCCACTGTTAGCACTAAAAATGTTAATGGTGTAATCACCATTGTCCACTAAACATGTGCACATGATTAATAAATACAAGAAGATTCATCTTCCCATATGGCTACAATAAACTGACCAAAGTATCATGAAGAACATGCAACATAAGCTATTTTCGATGACTTAAAATAGGAAAAAAAATCTCCTTCCAAACTGTTGGTTTTTCTATGTGCTGAAACTTATCACCTTCATTAATGAACACTGCAACATCGACCTTCATTACTAGCTATAAAAAATATTCGACGGGATCCTAAAAATCATGAAAAAATAGGTCTTGTTGATTTGGAGGAATCAATAAACATCCTTCTATTACAACTGGCTGCTCTTCATGATGAGTTTCAACAAGAGTGTGCTCTTGGTCTTCAAAATATTATGAGTATATAGATGGACAAGCTTCCTCTTGAAACAAAAATTCATGAAATGAAATGTTTGAAGAAGAATTTGAATGGCACTCCTAATAAATGTATTTGTATCCTGAAAGTTGTTGAATACCTTCATATAATTCAAGGGAATGATCATGATCTTCATTATTTGATTGCTGATTAATATTATCTTTATTCAAAAATGACATTGTTTGCTGGAAATTATCGTGAGGAAAATCTTCTTTTGCAAGATGATTTAGAACAAACTCTTCTATTTCATTGTTCTCTTCTTGAAATAAATATTCAAGAGATGTATGATGTAAAGGGAAATCTGAATGACTATTTTCATCCCCGTCCTCATTTATAATATAGGGGAAAACTACTGACTTTTGAAGATCTTCTTGAATTTCATGGTTACCCTATAATACTTCCTCCTGCTGAGAAAATAAATCAAACAAGACTTCTTCAATCTCTTCATCCATTAGATCTTCATCATGAATGTCAATCAACATATGTTGAATAAGATCATCTAGTTTTCCACAATGGCTTTCTACCAGAACTATAGAAGGATAGTTTTGTTTGTAATTTTTACAAAATGTTGCGTAAAAATATTTAAGAGAACATAGAATAGCAGATGGAAACCTATCATACCAAAACCTTTTTGTTTCTTATAAGGTCGTCATAAATATCTTCATCAATAAGTATTCATGAATTTCAACCCCTAGCCTATCTATGTGCATATGAAACTTAATCAAGTGCAAAGCATCATCATATTTCTTTTCATATTTGAACATGGGAAGATAATATAACCAATCAACATGGGACATAGGATTTGGAAAGCTAGGGATATGAGACCGATCAATAGGATCATACCTAGCATCACTTCTTGCAATTGAACCCATCTTTGAAAACATTGAATTCAATAAAAAGTTCTTCAAGCTACCGATTTGTGAACATTGGACTCACCTGAAAACTTTGAACTTTTGGATTCTTCGACACTGGAGTCACCAGATGAAATATTCAAAAAATTCTTATCCCTGAACACTATTCACCATTAGCAATCAGAGATAGTATTTTTCTTTCTTTCTCAGGAATTATTTAACCTTTGCAACCTGGAAACGATGCCAAAAATTTTATCACTTCCCCTTGCTTCCCAAGGCTGAGAATGGAACTGAAGGAAGGTAGCCACAAACCAAACTTTAAGTCAGATAGCTAGCCCTACCAAAACTAGAGAGGGCTCTCTGAATATCACTTTATAGCCAACGAGATGATTGGATATATAATGATCTTGGTCTAGTTATGATGCTTCAATAGATTATGGTTTTTGTTTGTTTGAAGCTTTTGTTGGATAAGAATGACAGTCTGGGACTAGGTCTAGGGTTTAGGTCTGACTTCAAAGGTTAAATTACGGAGTTAAGGATGAAGCCAGGTAGGTAAATTTAGAAGCATACTTAATTTCTCATTGTGTGTAGGGTTTTGAAATAGAATGAGTCACAATGATCATTTAAATGATTTCATTCAACAGAAGAGTAAACACATTGATAAAAATCTTATAACACAGAGCATAGAAGGAAATGATTTCTATTTATAAACTCATAAGATTAACATATATAAGAATGCATGTGATGGGAAAGGTAACATACAATTTAACTTGATGAAGTAACAGAGAAGAAACAATGTTCAAAATAATACAACTATAATCTCAAGAGCATAGCTGCAACATCCTTTGATTTCACTGAAAAGGGAGTTTGTACAATAGCTCCACTGCAAATAAAAGCTATCGAAACTCTAAAATGAGCTAAGGTGGATTAATTATAGAAAATAGAGTTCATGATAGCTCATAGGGTCAAAATCTGATCTAAAATGGGCCCATTTTAGACCTCAAAGTTCCCCTAATGGGGAGAAAAAAACATCCTCTTTCCTTTTTCATAAGTTTGAGTTATCTCAACCCTAGGCGCCTTTGATATATCTGCTTGCCTACTTGAGGATCCTACCTATTTTTGGTGTGTTGATGGTTATGATGTGATATGGATGATGCATGGGCTAGTAGGAGGTGTTGATGCAACTTTCTCCATGAAATTTTCCCAAGAAATATTGACTGCTGAAAGATGATGCAAAAAATAAACTTAACCAAGTCATAATGGAATAAACTGGGGTGATGACCTTTACATTTTCTCTGCAACTTTTCCATCATCTTCACCAAACTTATGAAAAAATATTTGGGAAATTGAGTGGCTGAGTAGCAGTGAAGTGCATCAATAATCTGACATGATACTTGTACAACCTTGAAAATCTCACTTCACATGTAAAATATTTCATGATTAAATTCATTAAAGGGGCATATTTATCAAGTAAATTCCTAAAAGAGAAGATATGATGAGGAGAATCCTTGCAATGAGGTTTCATGAACAATTTGTAGTTTTTAAGATTCAATTCCATCCATTTAAACTAGATTTATCCATGGTTTAGGATACTTGTGGCTGAAGCAATGACATCTGCTGATATTGTAAACTCAATGCATACTATGATGGCCTTGTCTTTTCTAAAGTTAGTGGCAAAAAGGCTTGTCAACTGAGAAGGACATCCCACCTCGTTGATCCTCTCACAAAACCTCAAACAATGACTATTTTCAAAACATCTCTTGGCAAAAGGAGAGGCATTGATTTCTTGCAAGGTAGACGGTTCAAACCTAGAATGGTGGCCTCCCTTGTGAATCTTGTTTTCTTCTTCCATGGTTTTTTTCAACAAGATGAAACCCTAGCTGGATGATATGGGTAGGGAAGGTGTAGAATCAAGAAAATATGGGATGGTGGTAGGGTGGATTTAGGAGCATAAATGAAGTAGAAATAAGCTAAGGAAAATTCCCCCAAAAATTTAGGGGGTAGGGAAATGAGTTGGAAATTGGATGGAAATGAAATTTCTGAAAATGAGTATGATGAAGGTGGCTAAAATATAAAAACATGGGAAATTCCCAATTTTCTGCCAACATATAATGAAAATTGGGGTTTTGATGAAAATGATGGAAAAGAAGGTTGTAGATAGTAGGGAGTGTTAGGGTATGATGTACGAGTTTTTATTAAGGTTGTATATGGTTAGGTAGGGTTTTATCAGCTTGAAACAAGTAAATGATGAAAACACCAAAAAAAATAGTGGAAATGACCTAATGAAAGAAATTATTGTTTTGCTGATGAATTTTGACTTGAAAGAAGTAGTAATGATGTCCACTTACCATGTAAGATAAGTGCGAACCCTTATGCAGGTGATTTGAAGCTTAAATGATTGATTTGGAGTTGGAAAACCAAAAGTGTAACGCAACACCTACGCAACACACCAAAAGCATACCGCGACACTTCTAGAAGCGTAGCAGGAGGAAATGGGAACAAAATTCTTGTATTTTCTTCAACCCTTGCTAGCTGTGGAGTGTGATGGTGAGGAGAGACGAGCTCAGTTGACCATAAAAAGATCAAAAGAGTTGAAGAAGTCTTTTTTTTCATTTTATAACATTATAAAAGAACTTTTTTGTCTTCTAGTGAAAACACAAATTTTTGAAGAAATTTCTCTTTTTTGAAACAATTTAATGAAGAAACCCACTTTATTTGATGAAAGGAAAATTTAATTCACTCATTTTTCTATATTTGCTAACTCCCTATGTAAATTACTTGGATGGTGAAAATGAATTTTTATTCGCCTTCTTTTTATGGCATAATTGACTCTTATGGTGGAAAAACAAATGAGACCTAGAATATAACCTAGATGAGGGTGTGATGAATGACCTCAGACCCTAGATGATTAATGAATGACATGACCTCTAAAATGATGATGACCAGAGTAAAGGGAGTAGCATTTTATAACTAGACATATTCAATGAACAAAATTTGAAACTTGACTTGAAACATGAAACTTTGACCTAGGACCACTACCAAGTAAATCTAAAAAGAGTATTTTTCATCACTAAACATTAAGATACTAATAGTCTAGATGGGGGCTTCAACTGGTAGTCAGGCGAGCAGTCACAAGGTACGTTTTATTGGCAGTTAGGATGGGCAGTTAGGGCTCCACTAACAATTTTTTAACTGTTAGTTTCCTTGTTCACATGGCATGGTAGTGGTGGAAGTTTACCCAGATGGTTTTCCTCCACCATAGCCTTCGGTTCTAGGTGCTTTGGTCACCTAGTATGTTATATGTAGGGGGCCGGGGCTAAGCCCTAACCCCCAACCCACAACCCTCCACGCATTAAACCTCGTATAGTATTTTATACGATCGTAATAATAAGAAAATATGGTGGTCCAATGATATGAGACATTTTTTTTAGACAAAGGTATAGTGTTCGACCCTTGCCCGGTCTGCTCAGACCCTTACCAAATTTTTTTGGCCTCCTGTGTTGCCACATGGCGAACTCCTGTTGGGCCATTGGGCCGCATGTGGTTGGCCACATTTCCAACCAACAAAAACATGAAGAACAATAACCAATCAATAGAGGACAAGTGGCGAGCTAGGATTGGTCCATTGTACAGTTACCCTTTGACTAGTCAACCATTATGAGTCAGTTGTTTGGATTTCTCACCAGGAAACCTGCATTGTTTTCAAAAAATTACCCATTTGGAAACAATGAAATAACACGTTTCTGGGAGCATAAGGTGTCGATTTTCGGCGAAATGAGTTGCGTTGGATTTAGAATGTCGATATATACATGGTCATTTAGGTTCCACATCATTATAGAAACATTCATTTTTGAGCATAATTTTGAGCACCTGATCACTCCTCCCCACTGAAATATTTTTCACCCCAAAATATCACTTTCACTTTTTTAGCAAATGAGGGTACAGTTTCCTCACCTTTCCAATCTCGATCCATTTTGTATTGCTTGGTCATTAGAGGAAATTTAAGCCTGAAAGTGCCCATGAAATTTTCACGTACATAATATGTAAACCAATCAAAATCCTTTAAATTTAAAAATATGTACATGTAAATATTTTGGGGGGGGGAGAAAAAAACTACTTTTTTTAATTGCATTTGTGGATTATCTCCTTATAGGTTTACTTAAATTTCAAGTGTGGACACTCGTTGGATGCAGAATTAAATTCTACATATAACGATTACTCATTATGTATATTTTAGAGAAGAACCTCATTGATAAAAATTGTAGATATAATAAAAAGTCATGTTGAACACACTTTTTTAATGTATCTATGATTTCTATCAATGTGGGTCTTCTCAGAAGTATGCATAATGGGTACTCCTTAGATGTGGAATTTAATTCCACATCCAATGGGTGTCTACACATGAAATTTTTGTAAACTTATAAGGAGATAAGCCAAAAATACAATTAAAAATATATATTTTTTCTTTTCCCTCCAAAATTCATAAATATTATTTTATTATTTTCCTATTATTTTATTATTTTTCCTTAGGATGCCACTTTTAGGCTGTAATTTCCTATAATTTCCACATTGCCTCGTTTTGAAAACCTTGTTCTTCTGTCAAGAATGGTGTCTTGTGGTAGTTCATCAAGGCATTCATGAGACAAATCCTCAAAGGGAGGAATATGAACATGTTCTCCTTGATGTTCAATCAAAGGTGGCTCATACAACCTTAAGTTTTCAACATTAACAACAACATAAATTTTCATATATGAAGGCAAATTCAATCTGAAGGCATTATCACCAATATTTTCTAAAATTTTGAATGGACCGTATCAAATTGGTTTTAGTTTTTTACCTTATCCTTGAAGCCTTTCTTTGCTAATGTGAAGCCAAAATTCATCACAGACTTGGAATTTGAGATCTACGCGATGCTTATCGTGTCTTGTTTTGTACTTGAATTGACTCTTTCTAGCTGTTCTTGGACTACTTGATGCACCAATTGGATTATTTCAATGAAGCTTTTAGCTTTGTATATGTCAATATGACCATAAGTAGCAACATCCTTTCCAAAAATAAAATCCAAACAAGATTTAGGCAAGTATCCAAAACATTCCTCAAATGGCGATGTCTGAATTAAAGAGTGCTTGGCCTGATTGTAAGCATGTTGAATATAGTGCAAGTTTTCATCCCATAACTTAGGATGCTTGTTGCGATATCCATGAATAAGATGTATCACCATGTTATTCAATACCTCTATTTGACCATCAGTTTGGGAATGAAATGTTGTACTCTTTTTCAATTTTGTGTCCATGAATCCCCACAAGCTTGACCAAAATTTCCCAATAGAGGGAATATTGATCACTAACAATGGATGTGGGCAATCCAAAATGCACCCTTACATTCTTAAAGAATAAATGAGCAATTTGTTCATTAGTAATTTTATTTTTACATGGAATCAAAATACACATTTTGTTGAAACTATCCACAACTACAAAAAGATAATCATGATTCCTCTTTGAAATAGGAAGAACTTGAACAAATTCCATAGAAACACTCTCCCATGGACGAGAAGGTACTAGAAGTGAAGTGTAAAATCCTAAATTTCTATTCCTAGGATTAATAACAACACATAATTAACAACCTCTAATAAAATGTGACACTCTTTCAAGCATATGAGACCAATAACAATACCTATGTAGATGTGCCACCATATTACTTACACCGAAATACTAGCAATAAGATAAGTATGTTCCTCTCTTATAATGTTGACTCTTTCTCCATGTGGAATACAAAGCTTACAAAGATGGTACAACAAGTTATCATGCATGCGATAATACAATTCGACTACTTGGTTCCCTTGACTTAAATTTTCATATACATCTTGATAATCAATATCTAAAGCATATTGTTCAACATACCTCTCATGCAAAACACAATTATTCTTAAGAATAGTAGCAACACTAACAATAGGCCTAGAAATAATGTCAACAACTTTATTGTAGATACCTTTATTATACCTTATCACCAAGTGGAACTATTGAAGAAAACACATCCATCGAAAGTGCCTTGATTGTTGCAATTTTTTTGTGATTGCAAGTATTTCAATGGTTTATGATCAGTGTGAATGATTGTTTCCTTACCCATCAAGTAGTGTTTCCAATTTTTCACACCTTGCACCAATGCATACATATCCTTGTCATATGTAGGATAATTAATCACTACACCATTAAAATTTTTCGAATGAAAACATATAGGCTTATGATGTTGCATGAGGACTGCACCCATGGTGTAATTACTAGCATCAGTTTGAATCTCAAATGACTATCTCAATTATGGAAGTGCAAGTACTAGATATGAAATGATATTTTCTTTCAATGCATCAAATTCCTTTTTTTTTTTACCTTCCTGCTAGAAGACCTTCTTCACACTTGTCAATGGATGCAATGGAGTTGCGATAGAAAATAAGTTAGAAATAAACTTCCTCCAATATTGGACTGCTCCCAAAAATCTTGTTACCTTCATAATAGTTTTGGGCTTTGGCCAATTCAAAATGGCATCAACCTTGGAGGGATCTATTTTCAATTCACCTCCTCCAATAATATGACCCAAATACACTAAATAATTTTTTCCAAACTCACACTTTGACATATTTAAAAACAATTCTTCTTTCTTCAAGAAATCAATTACTTTTTTGACATGTATGACACGTTCTTCACGATATTTAATAAAAATAAATATTTCATCTAATTATAATATAAAAAAATCATCTATAAATGACCTGAATACATCATTCATCACACACATTAAGGTAGTCAGAGCTATTAGGGATGCTTAGTTTCCCAAGGTTGAGAAAGGAAACTAAAGAGGTAACCACAAACCAACTTTAGACTTGGAATATAGCCCTACCAAATCAAAGAGGGCTCTCTCTATATCAAGCTCACAGCCAATGGAAATTACTGGAGAATATAATGGTTTTGGGCTAGTTATTATCTCAATAGGGTTTTATTATTATTTGCTGGATAAGAATCACGAACTTTATTAACTACAAAAGGTATCCCAAAATATCAGCTGCAGACATAGTATGAGGCAAGGTAGGTGCGATCAGTGAAACAATTAGTTTGTCATTGCAGTGTGGTGAGGAGGAAAGCATATAAGAAGTTAAGTGAGCATAATGAATTCACTTATTCAGATGATGAAACACTTAGATGATTATCTTAAACAAAAACAAAGCATAAAATAATGATTTGTGTTTCAAATCTTAAAATATAAAGCATAAGAAGAAAGTATATGGTTTCCTAAACAAGTTGATCATGAAATGCATACGAAAAATGGATAAAAACACTATCACTAAACACATCACAAGAATCCCATAAAAATAGTTCCAAATTCCTATAATTTACTTCTGCAAATAGTCAAATACTCTAGTGCCAAAAAATTATGAACGTCAAAATGCCAACCCTCTCAATGAATTGATTGTAATATTCCTAAATTAGCATACAACTAATTGGAATGTTAATTTTTCTCTTAACATATAGATAGGTGAATAAATGGGTAGGGAGGCCCATAAATCTTTCTAGTAGCTATAAAATACCTCTTAATATGAAAAGGGATCATAATCATAGCTAAATAAAACACCTTCATGTGTGAACAAGGGAAAATGCATGAAGACAAGGTCAAGTTTGACCAAGTCAACAGAGCTGAAATGGAGGGAGTGAATCATCAATAAAGACAACCTAGTATGAATGTGGATGAGTTTATATAGTTATATAAAGCTGGATTGAAGACCCTTAGGTGTGAAAAGGGGCTGGAGCAGGTTGAAGAGGTCAACTTTGACCAAATCAAACAACGTTGTTATGTAGGAGTGGCATTAATGATGGGACAACACACTTTTGGAGGGAGATTGATTGTGTGATGGCGGAAACCCTAATGAGTGGTACCCAAGGTGAGAAGGCTCACATTGTTTATAATTAAGAGGATGGCAGCCATAGGGGGTTAGATTATGATTATTATTTTCATATTTATGGTTAGACTTTTGCTCTCTTTTGTTGTTTAGCTAAGATCGCTGGCGTTGTTTAGCACATGGTGTTCGTCTTCAGAAATTCCACCTATTA
Organism: Pinus albicaulis; assembly: GCA_034641835.2. Lineage (NCBI taxonomy): Eukaryota > Viridiplantae > Streptophyta > Pinopsida > Pinales > Pinaceae > Pinus > Pinus albicaulis. The sequence goes on along the minus strand of MU968359.1, from coordinate 66,809,827 downwards.
TCTTTGAGTAGACCTTGGGAGAGACCTGATCTATCATTCCACATAAATGAAATTGTGGCCAATCTTTAGTCTTCAGCTACAGCATATTTTCTACAAAATATTGTGTTGTGTTGCAAGGTGTTGCAGTGGAGGGTTGATAAACCCACTTTCTGAGTCGGTTTTTCTTAGGAGGAAGGATTCCTTATCTTGGGAGATCAACAAGGAGGGATTTTGAGCACATTTGAGATATTTGGCATCAGGCCAACTTATCCCCATCATTTACAACGCAGTTTGAGCTGGGAATTGTGTTATTTTGGAGGACAACTTCAGGAGAGGGTCTTGTGGATTTTTTGGAGTGTTTTACTGTGGTTGAAGGGTTCAGCCTTTCATTGGAGGAGACATTTGAGGAAATATACATAAAATCTATATTATTTCAGCCTTCTATCTTCATGGGCTTGATTTTTTAGTGACTCTTCAGTCCTAGGGCTGTAGATCACCATTTGTATTTGGGTGTATTTCCAGAAACCCTTCTCGGGTTCTCTTGGATTTGTAATAAAGAGACTAGATCTTAGTTTTTTAGCATTATTTATTAATATATGAGAAGATATATTTTTCTCTATAACTATGAATTATAAACCCTCATTAGACTGTGTTTTCACTTGTTGCAGTATTTCTGTGTTGCAGTAGTTTTGGGGTTGCATTATTTTTGGGCTATTATGGGTGTGGGAGGCTTGTTTACCTCACCTATCATGATTTTTTTTTATCTCCTTTCGGATTTGGTTGCAATAATGCATAATCTAAAGGATCCATGAGATTTTATGAGTTATTATAGAATAAATTTCTAAAAAATGTGTTTTCTGTGCCTATATTTCTGATTTCCCTATTTGGGAATATTACAATGGTATCAGAGCTCTAATCTTGGCTGAGCCTGTGAGTTTCACCCAATATTCTATAAGAAGAAGAAGAAAAGGAGAAGAGATCTAAAATGATGGAGGGAATGATATTTGTCTCATCACTTTTCATATCTATGAAGAACCTCTCCAAGGAGGTTAAGCAGATGAAAAAGGAAAGACGTAATGAAACCTCTAGAGGGTTTCAAGAAGGGGAAGGTCCATGTACTTCCTATTATTAGAAGAAAGAACCAGTGTTGCAAAGAGCTCCAAAGAAATACACTATGCCCTTTCCTTTTAAGGAAGAAGACAAGAAGCATGGAGATGGAGCGCACTTGGAACATGATATCATAAGTGGATACTTGGTAAAATATAAGTCTCAATATAGATATTTGAAGGAGACGAACTCTTCCACAGTTCATTCAGATTAAAGAAGAAAGGAGGCCTTGTAGCAATAGGAGAATAAGGGGAAATAGATCTCTTTTGTTTACTTTTGATGGGATATCCACAAGTACAACAAGGGCTTGGGTAATGAAGCTAGATGCATTCTTCCTACTACATCCAGTGGTAGAAATAGAGGTTTTTGAGATTGCAGCACTGCACCTTGAAGATGAAGCACACATTTGGTGGTTGAACCATTTGAGTCATGCAAGAGTAACTGCATTTGCAGATTTAACTCAAAGGTTGATAAAAAAATTTGACAAGAAGAAATCAGAGGAGGAGAAGCCTTCACCACCACTTGAGGAGAGTTGTACCAACGTTGATACAAATATGGAAGAGCAGCCATCATAATCAACATTTGGGGGAACCATCACATTGGAGGAAGGAAGCTTTGTAGCCATATAAGATGTTCCCAAGCTTTACCAAGTTATGCATAAGTTTCCACTTTCTGTTATTTCAACACATCTTATGGAGGGTTGTGGAAAAATGCCATTGCATGACCAAGGGTCAAAACATATTGCTGATTTGGAGCAGCAGTATTTCATTTTGATGTGCAACCTTGGGTTGTTCAAGGGAGGGATAAGAAATCCTCCTAACTATTCATTAGTGATATGCACACAACTCCAGGATTTTGGGTGTCAATTTTTGGAGGATAGGGTGAACATTGTACAACCCTATGAGGAGGTTTTATCTTCAACATATTTGGATCCTTCTGGATTTAATATTTTCATTGGTGAGGAGTCTTCACTAGGAGATGTCCAAGAGGTTTCATTTCAACATCCCATGAAATGCAAGAGTAGAAATCTGATATGGGAGGATGGTATTCTCCATTGGAGGAATACCAAGGTAAAGCATGATAGGAGACACCCACAGTTGGATGAAAGGGTGTGGATGGTAAGCAAGAGGGTGGTGAGTCACCTACATATTTATGACATAGGGCAGCAGGATGCATGGTTGTGTTGGCTACTATTGAAAGAGTTTGGCAATCATGTGACATATCCTCCTTCAAAGGGTATGTTGGTGGAGGAAACTTGGCGGGACACTTGCATCATATGGCAGTAAGGAGTTTGGGTGCATTGTGTTGATATGAAATTCTTTATGTCAATCATCATATGTTCACCTCAATATTTGTATGATGGAGGTGTGAGGGGGCAACAAGAGTTATTGTTGCTTTGGCTACTCTTGGGAGAGTATGGGAAATTTTTTTACCATACTTGGCATGAAATTTCAAGAGGAAGGAATGGCCCAATCAAAGTGAAAAAAGGATACCTTTCAATATTGGAGGATAAGGAGGTACTTCCACATAGGAAGGACATTACCACACATAGCAGCATGATGGTGGATGACTTTAGCATATGGCATGTCAAAGAAAGAAGTCATGGAGTGACAAGAGCCTTATCACTAAGGCCAACAGCGTTGTCACTTAGGAGTATGTATCCATTGATGGAGCATTCCAAGGGGAGTATGAACCCCTCCATTCTGCAGAACTTTATGAGGATATTTCTCATGGGAGGACTCATCCATGGACCTCACTTTCAGCCTAAGCACAAGGCATGGTAAGAAATGTATTTCTGTACTTTTTGATCATTTCATTGAGTATTTTTATTATCTCACCATCTATGTAGAGTGCATTTCTCCACAAGATGGAAAGATTATCTTTGGGTTTAATGGTCATTCTAGGACCAAAATTTGTGATGAAGAAAGGATTCCTTTGCATGAATTTGAGAAAGTGTGGCATTATTCTTATGTTCAGCTGATATATAATTCTATTTACTACCTCATAGTAGATGAGAAAACATGCACAACTAGTAACTTATTGGGGAAAAACTTGTCACATGATGTTCTAAAACAATAGTTGATAAAATTGTGTTGTATCCACTTGAGAAACCACTGGGCTCATCCAAACTTGCACATGAACTTGAGAAATTTTCTGATTTGGGTACCATATGGTGATGATGTACCATTCACTTTGTATGGGATGGTTTGGGCCAGCATGATTCATGACTCTAGAGAGAGGATATTTGAAGATCTAGTCTTCTTCTTGCCTCTTGAGGGCAACATTGCTGCAGCCAAAAATTAGAAGCTACTCTACACTTATCATAAGTGGAGAGAGAGAAAACATGGGGTGGACCATTTTTTCTACCATGTTTAGTTATGCAACCCACCTACATTGCAGAAGCCAAAGGTGGAAGAGAATTTTCATGAGTTACCATTTTGGAGGGTGGCTCATTTTGTATGGATGATGGATTGGGGATGGGAGATCCACATGGGGATGATAGTTCCCAATATATTTCAGAATCCATGCCTCAAGAAGGCCTCTAGACAGCACATTGTTTCCTCCATGGGTGTTTTACTTCCTCTTGATGATGGCTATTTTGGATGGTCACAAAAAGCTAACTTGCATACTTGGAAGAGGAAACTTGGAGACGTATTGATTAGATAACATCATGTTCCTTGGAGGAGTTTATCATATGAGGATGATACAGGAGGGGGAGAGGAGGCTCTTCAATTCTATCCTTGCAATTGCTTGAGGACAACCAACATTTGGGAGGGGAGGACTGTAATATTCCTAAATTAGCATATAGCTAATTGGAATATTAATTTTGCTATTAACATATAGATAGGTGAATAAATGGGTAGCGAGGCCCATAAATATTTCTAGTAGGTATAAAATCCCTCTTAATATGAAAATGGGTCATAATCATAGCTAAATAAAACACCCTCATGTGTGAACAAGGGAAAACGCATGAAGACAAGGTCAAGTTTGACCAAGTCAACAGAGATGAAATGAATGGAGTGAATCATCAATAATGACAATCCAGTATGAATGTGGATGAGTTTAGATAGTTATATAAATCTGGATTGAAGACCCTTAGGTGTGAAAAGGGACTGGAGCAAGTTAAAGAGGTCAACTTTGACCAAATCAAACAACATTGTTATGGAGGAGTGGCATTAATGATGGGACAATGCAATTTTGGAGGGAGATTGATTGTGTGATGGTGGAAACCCTAATGAGTGGGACCCAAGGTGAGAAGGCTCACATTTTTTTATAAGGAATAGGATGGTATACATAGGGGGTTAGCTTATGATTATTATTTTGATATGTATGTTTAGACTTTTTCTCTCTTTAGCTGTTTAGCTAAGATTGCTGGTGTTGTTTAGTACGTGGTGTTCCTCTTCAGGAATTCCACCTATTCCCTTTGAGTAGATTTTGGGAGAGACATGATCTATCATTCAATATATCTGACATTGTGGCCAAGCTTCATTCTTTAGCTACAACGCATTTTCTACATAATATTGTGTTGTGTTGCAGGGTGTTGCAATGGAGGGTTGATAAACCCACTTTCTAAGTTGGTTATTCTTAGGAGGAAGGATTCCTTGTCCTGGGAGATCATAAAGGAGGGATTATAAGAACATTTAAGATATTTGGAATTATACCAACCTATCCCCATCATTTACAACACATTTTCAGCTGGGAATTACGTTATTTTGGAGAGCAGCTTCAGGAGAGGGTCTTGTGGCTCTTTTGGAGTGTTTTCCTGTGGTTGAAGGGTTAAACCTTTCATTGGAAGAGACATTTGAGGAGATATACATCAGATATATATTATTTCAGCCTTATATATTCATGGGCTTTATTTTTCAGTGACTCTTCAGTCCTAGGGCTACAGATCACCATTTGTATTTGGGTGTATTTCCAGAAACCCTTCCCGAGTTCTCTTCGATTTGTAATAAAGAGACTAGATCTCAGTTTTTTAGCATTATTGATTAATATATGAGGATATATATTTGTCTCTATAATTCTAAAGTATAAACCCTCATTAGATTGTGTTGTCATTTGTTGCAGTATTTCTGTGTTGCAGTAGTTTTGGGGTTGCATTGTTTTTGGGCTATTATGGGTGTGGGAGGCTTGTCTACCTCACCTATCATGATTTTTTTTATATCCTTTTGGATTTGGTTGGATTTGGTTGTAATAATGCATAATATAAAGGATCCATGAGATTTTACGAGCGATTATAGCACACATTTCTTAAAAATGCATTTTCTGTGCTTATATTGTTGATTTCCCTATTTGGGAATATTACATTGATTTTGAGTACATATTGAAAATAAAACAAGATTCCACCTCTAGGGGTAAAATATTGATCCATAGCAACTAATTAATGAATCTAATGACTCATTTCCTAATCCTAGGGAAGTTAGAAACAACTTTCCCCTTTTTTAGCTAACTAGTTGAGCTTTTCTCTCAAGGCATTAATCGTAAGATTATTTTACAAAGATGACAATTAATAGGCCTATTAACCATAAAAAAAGTCACGATCTAGCTGCTACATCGAAAATTTTGACCTTTGACCTCCATTTTCAAGAAAAATCTCCAAACCTAGAAACATAGAAAAATTTCTCAGAAACACAGCAACAACAACAAAAGCGCAACACAAATTTGGAGGATGATTTGGAGGCCTTCCGAGATTATTTTTTGGCTGCAAAAGGTATGGTTGGAAAGATGAATATTTATAATACACAATTGAGTCATCAAGAACTGCTAAAACTAGCTCCAAACCCCTAAAAATTGTTCTTGAAATCAAACTATCCAAAAGTGCAGTGAGTGGTCTGAAAAGGTGGCAGAAAGGTCGAAAATATGCATTATTTGGTTAAATCTATGATAATATGTGAAGTTTCAAACATCCCCATGAACTTTTCTAATATCCTTATGCTATTAGCCATCTGGACATGCTTGAAATTTTGAATTTAGGTCTCCTGAGAAAAATAACATCAAGTACTCACTGTGTTTCTGTAGAGTAATTTTTACTGTGTGCACAAAAAACATAAAAAACTAAAAATTGTGGTATTTCCTTCTCTATTTTCTATTATTCTCTCAAGCCTCTAATGAAGAATTTTCCAAGAGGTCTAGGTTATCCTTATATTTTAGTTTTCTTAGGGTCTTCTTGAGCTTCTTCTTCATATTCTTAATAGTAACCTTGCAGACCATGTTTCTTGCATTGTAATGCCTTGCCATATTCCTTCTCATAGTGGTATTCCTACTGGCCTTTTTCAATAGCTTTTCCAAATGTTCATTTACTACCCCAAACCAATACTCCCTCTCTCTTCAATTTTAGCAGTTATGATTTCATTGATGTCTTGTGGGCTTTAGGAGGAGATGGCTCTTTTTCATGTTTTTCTTTTCTTGCCACTGCTCTAGTTTTAGGCCTTCTTGGTTGTACCTGAATGTATTTTTCCTCCAACTGCTCCACATAAATGATGGCCTTACCCTTATCCTTTTCTACCACTACATCTGCCTTGCTGGATGATGGATGGTCCCCTTGCGGTTTGCTTTTAAATAGTAGGTTTAGTTCTAGCTGCCTATTTTCTTGTTGCAAAAAAAAACACCATGAAATTTGCCTTGGAAAGATCATCTTTGAGCTCCCTGATCTGTTCCTCTTTCTCTTTTATTGTGTCTTCAACTACCTTATCTTCATGGTTTTTTTTCTATTTCATCCATCTATAAATCAAGAGGTGATTGTTCTTCATTGTGCAATGGTATATCATGTTTTCCTCTTGATGATTATTGTCTCATGGTGCCAAGCTGAGTTCCTTCTTCACTGATAGTCTTCCGAGGAAAAATCTTTGCTTGAGCCCTAGTTCTAGGTCTAGGCATCTCTATTATTTCAGGGGCAAACACCAACCTCTTACCTCTATTATAGTTCTTTGAAATTTATGCACTAGGTTGTTTCTTTTTCACTGATGTCTTGTTTGATGAGCCAAATTCCCGTGGCCTAGACGATGCTAAGGGAGTGCTCTGACTCTTTGGCTCATTTGAGGCAGAAAAAAGAGAATATTCCTCCAAGAAGGTCTACCATGGCATGTTGATATGTGCCAACTTTTGGAGGACTATTTTTTTTATGAATTCATGATGAAATAAACTATTTGAATGATCTTTTCCTTTTGACTGCACCTTCTCTGTCATTTTAACCAAACTTATGAACATGTAGTAAGGTAAGTTGAGGGACCTTTGAGAAGTAAAGTGCATCAGCAACCTGATGTGGTACTTATACAACTTTCTGAACTTGCCATCACAAGTGAAGTATTTCATGATATTTCCCATCAAGGGGACATACTTGTCCAACAATTGCTCTCTAGGAAAGATATGTGAAGGGGAGTCTTTGAGTTAATTGGAATATTAATTTTTGATTTTTTCATTTAGATAGATGAATAAGAGGGTAGGGAGACCCATAAATATCCTTAGTAGGAATACAACCACCTCTAATGTGAATATGGATCATCTTATAAACTAGATAAATCATCCTTATGTGTGAATAAAGGTTGAAGCATGTGGTTGGGCTCAAGTTTTACCAAATCAACAGCATTGGTATGGAGGTAGTGGAGAGTTATTGAGGGACATCACAGTGTTAGTGGGAGGTAGTATCCATGAGAGTAACATATTTAATGTGTGGGACCAAGGGTGAGGGGCCTCAAAATCCATATAAGGAAGGGGATGACAGCCATAGAGGGCATTCTGATTATTGTTTATGTCTTGGTATTTTATGACTTTCTGTACACTTCAGCTGTTTAGTAGAGTCAGCACATGTGTTGTTTATCACAAGGGTGTTTCCGAGAGGGAATCCCACCCTCATCCTCGGGGGACTTTGAGTGCCCACTCAGGAGAGGTTCATTGAGCTTCATTTCCACCATCTATAATTAGGTTAATCTTCAACCATTATTCATTGCGTAGTCTCCTTCAGTATTGTGTTGTTTTGTAGGGCAGTAGTAGTGGAGGATTGATAGATCCAGTTTCTGATCTTATTTTCTAGTGAGGGGAGAAGCGATTCATCCATGAGGCAATTCAGGAGGATCCTTGAGAAATATTTTTTCATATGGCATCAGTCCAAGTATCTTCCACCACCTATAGCACAATTTCCTTCAGAAATTGCGTTATTTTGTAGGGCAGTTGCAATAGAGGGCTTAGTGCCCAAGTTTCTGAGTTAGATTTCCAGTGAGGGGAGAAGTTGTTCATCCGAGAGATCTATTGGAGGAGTATCATCCATTGCCATATCAGATCAGCCACTTCCTATCAGTTATCCAGTTGTAGAGAATTATTTAGCCCTAGGCTACATTTTGGCTTTTTTTTATTTTGTGTATTTCCAGAAACCCTTTTTGGGTTGTCTTCGAATTGTGTTAGAAGGCTTAGATCCCTGATCCAGAAATTTTCTAAGAAATGTATCAACAGGTCCATGTAATGTCATCTATATAAGTAGTTACCCCTGCAAAAATTAAGTTTTCTTAGCCTCTGGCATTCTTATATAACATGTGTTCTTCATATTTCATGTATTGGGTTCCTAGAGGCTAGTTTTGCCTAACTTGAGTATCTTTTTCCTCAATATTTTGTACATATTTCCTCTTATAATGTCTAATATAATGGTTTCATGATCTTCTCTCATTTTATGTATTGATATTTCACTGCAATTTCCAGTTATATGTTCTACATTCTTGTTTTTCATGATTTGGAATATTACAGTGGTATCGAGCATAATCTTGGCTCAGCTTGTGTAGTAAAAAAACTATAATAAAATTGGAAAAAAATTATTACAAGGAAATCAATATAATTGAATTTTTTGGTTATTTTGAAATTCTAGATCCACTATTTAGTTCCAAATTTAATGAAATGTGTGTTATGTCATCAAAAGAAGAAGAGCCTCTCATAGAAAGGGGAAAGAGGTATCTTAATAGAAACCGGGGATATGATTATATAGACCCCAAAGGAGACAAAGGAAAAACTCAAATATCATGATAGGTGGATGAAAAGGAGTTTCCCAATATTCTTCTCCAAACCATGCAGGATATTGCCTAAGAAATAAAGGAGATGAGGATGGAGAAAAAAAATGAATTCCCTAGAGGGTTTCTACATGGAGAAAGCTCCATCATTTCACATCACTGGTATGAACAACCAGTAAGGAAGCATGTCTCCCAATGCTCCACTATGCCTACTTTCCTAGTAGTGGGAAATGGAGGTGGAGGACCCCAAGAACAAGAGGCTCTTGAATATTGTTTTCTAGGCTATGAGTCTCAATCTTATAGATTCAAAGATAATTTGAACTTTCAGGAGTTTTATTAGATCAAGGACAACAAGAGCCCCTAAAATAACAACAAAAGTGGAGGATTCATATAGAACAATGATTTACAGTGGACTATGGGTATATTCTTTTTTCCCGTGTTTGATGGGGCATCGAAATGCACAACCAGTCTTGGGTGGAGAAGGTAGAAATATACTTCCAACTGAACCAAGTACTAGAGATGGAAGCCATCAAAATAGCTGCACTGCACCTTGAAGGTGAGGCCCATGATTGGTGGTTTCATGGCCTTTCCACATTGGGGAATACTAATGTGACTGTATGTTTGGATTTCACCTGGAGGTTAGTAGAGAGGTTTGATTGAAGAGGTCCAAAGGAACCTTTTATTGAGCAAGCCAAGCTCAAGAAGGCAGGTAATACAGAGACCTATATCTATGAATTTGTAAAACTTTATGTGATGGTTCCTGATTTATCTGCAGCTAGGAGGGTTTATATGTTCATTTATGGGCTAGAAGAGCCTATGAATGGGTTGGTTAAGCCCACTAAACCAACAACACTCCAAGATGATATTGAGAGGGCTAGAGATTTATAGGATTCCTTGCCAAGAGAAAGAGCACCATTTCAGCAGAGTCCACCCTTCTAGTTGAAGGGGAAAGTTTTGAAGGTTATTCCTCCAAAGGAAACTGAGAACAAAGGGCCTCATAGTGATGATTTCTAGATATATTTGAGGAGAAGGAAGCTTTTCTTCACATGCCAAGAACCATGGGCACCAGGGCATCAGTGTGTTGTAGGGAAGGAACACTATATAGAGGTATTATCTGATAGTGAGGAGGAGGAAGAAGAGGAGCCAGAAGGAGATAACAATGATGTAATAGCAGAGGAGGATCCAACACCACTAGGAGGTGGGAATGGGGAATTTGGTCATGTTTGAGGGACCCTGGCAGATTTGTGGGGAGTACCCAAGTTCCTGACTTTGAGGGTCTAAGGTATAATTCAGGATCAAAGAGTGTTAGTGTTGATTGATAGTGGAACTACCCACAACTTCATTCGTTCTAAATTACTACAGAGGAGAGAAATACCCATTAATGATTTTGAGGGATTTTTAGTTTTGGTCCCAGGAGCTAGAACCATGCAGTGTATGAAGTATGTTTTGGAATTGTTAGTAACCTTGGGGACATATAATTTGATTTATCACTTCTTTGTGGTCAACATTCCTGACACCAATGTGATATTGGGTGTGTAGTGGTTGATTACACTAGGGAAAGTCACCACAGATTGGGATACTTTGCAGATGGAATGGGTAGATAAGAAGAATGGTAAGCATGATATGATCAGGGGCATGCACACTTATCCACCTCAGATAGCCTCTGCACATAAGATGTAGCCTGATTTGGTTAGTGGAAAGAGGGACACCTTAGTCCATTCAGATATGCAGTTTAATATGAGCCATGATATAGTATTATTTGGAGGCACTCCACTAGGAAGACCCTTGGACTGGGAGTTGATTAAAGAGTTCTCATAACTAGTTGCACCATTCACAGATCTGACTAAGATGAGAGCCTTGGGTGAGTATAGCACAATGTAGAGAATCCTTGGTATGCTCAGGGATGATATGGATATTCTCCTGGTATCATTATTACCAACTCTCACCAAGCATCTTGTGCTGAGAGAAGACATTTCAGGAGTGGATGATGGCACAATTATGGTGCAAGGGGGCTACTCCATGGCCTTTGAGAGTCAGAAGATACTTCCACATAGGAAGGAGTCTTCAATATATGGTAGAGGGTTTTTTTCATTCATTCATACATGTGGATGGGAAATATCTTCCAAGTGAAGACTAACCTCCATAAACTTCAACCCCTACTTGAGTAGAAGCAACTACAAGGGTGGAAGAAAAGGCCAGATAGCAGTATTCTGATATGTGGATTTGGCATTGAGCATGTCAAAGAGAGGAGCAGTAAAGTGACAGGTGCCTTATCACAAAGGCTAGCAATGCTGTCTTTGTTCGGCGTAGATCCTTATTGGGAGTCCCAACTATTGGTGGAGTATTCCAAGGATCACTTCACATGTGAAGTTCTTGATGTATAGGTGACAAATGAGAGGTATAAGGAGATAGTTGGATTCATCTATTACCAGGATTGGATCTTCTTGACTAGAGACTCTAAACTCAAGAAGAAGATTCTATGTGCAGCACATGAATCACTTCTTTCCGGTCACCAAGATTTCATTGGGACCTATCAGGCCATTGGAGAGAGATTCTGATGGGAGGGTCTCAAGGAGGATGTGCACTAGAAGATCAGGAGATGTATGGTTTTCTTGAACAAAGAGGAGAAAAAAAACCACCCTCAAATTTTGTTACAACCACTTCCCTTTCTGATAGAGAGATGGGAAGGCTCATCTATGGACCTCTTCACCAGATTTCCAAACGTACATCGTAAGGGTTGTTTCTTTGTACTTATTGATCAACTAAAAAAGTATTTTCATTTGTTTGCCATTCATTCATAGTGCATTTCTCCACAAGAGCAAAACCCTCTCTTTATACTTCATGGTCTTCTTGGGGCCACAACCAGTGATGGGAATGGCCAATTCCTAGGAGGCTTTGGGGATATGATATTTTATTGTGTACTCATTTCACACCAAAAATAAGTTACTACCCACATGCATATGAGCAAGGAAGGGCATCAAGAAAGTGGTTGGGAAGCTATAATATTCCCAATTTTCCACAAGATAATTGGAATATTAGGGTTATTAATTTTCATAATTAATAAAGTAATTAAGAGGGTGGAGGGACCCAAAAACCCAAAATATGAATAAAATCTACTTTTGATGTATGAATGTTGATATTTCAGATCTAGGTCTACATTATGGAGTAGTGGAGCAGCTTCTTAAATGAAGGAAGAGTGGATATCATGGATCTTAAATGTAAAATAATGAGGATCTTGGAGGAGGTATACTAAGATCATAGTGCATTCAAAGTAAGACCATAAAGCACTTATGATGAGTCAGTGGAGGAAGTGGTGCATCTAATGCACACATGATGGAGAGAGTGGGAATTAAATGAAAATATGATGGAGATAATGGAGAGACAACACAGTCTTCATGGAGGCTAGTGGCCACATAGGCAACAGAGTTATGAGGTGGGCCTAGGCTATGGAAGGGTCATAATATATATAATGAAGATGAAGGAACAATGGAAAAGAGGCTTTTGCATTATTATTTCTAATCTGTTTAGATCTAGATTTGTCACTTTACAATTCTATGCATGCTTATGTTGTTTAGCTAAGTGTAGTGTTGTTTAGCACAGGGTGTTTCTGAGTGGAAATCCCACCCTTACCCATGGGGGATTTCAAGTGCCTACTTTGGGAAGGTTTATATTGATCTTAATTCATCATATATAATTGGTTCCATCTTTAGCTACACTCATATATGCTTCCATCTTCAAGAATAATTCAATTCATGCTCAAGGGTTTGAGAGGTGGTGGTTGTTTCTAGCACTTTAGCTAGGAAATCAGTGGAGGATTCATCCTTTCACCTTGTGCTTCATGTTCATCCTTCCAAGAGCTATATATTCATATCCATCATTTAGGCCTGTTATTATCTTGTATTTATACAGTCTAGCTAAATAATTATGGAGTTCCTACAAGTCTGTTGAAAATAATAGTCCCTAATTATTATCTTATTTTCAGAAATCTCACTGCCTTCATTATCTCCATTTAACCTATTTTCCCTATCTCTCATTTTTCCTCTTTCAGAATACCCTCATGCTTTGAATAATCCATTTTTTTCCTTAACCCCTCTTTTTTACCCATCCCCCTATCAAAAACCCCACTCCCATTGATAAAAACCTATTTTTGACACTGCCCTTCATTCATTTCCGTTTTTCAATTAAAACAATGTAAAGACCCTTTTTTACATTGTTTTAAAACCAAAATTTATTCATTTTATTATTCGGGACGCATTTTTTAATTAAATCCTATTTTTATTAAAAACTCACTCGACTCCCCTTTATAATTCTTACCCCTGCTTCAAAACCTTTATCCCCATGCAGTAATATAACCCTGGCCCCACAAATACGTTTAAAACCTGCATAAATAGACCCTCCCCGCTCTAAAACCTTCACCTCCACATCCATATAACCCTGACCCCGAGTTATATTTAAAATTCCCCCACCTTTACCTTCCCTGGGACCCACCTTCTAACTCACCCATGGTCCAAATTCCTCGACCACCGTTAGATCTTGCCCCCCTGATACAACAGCCCTAATCCCATATCACACCCCGAGAAGCGCGCATGTTAAAAAACCTTAAACCTCATGAAATTGGAGATATTAACGCCCGTACCTCCTACAACGTGGCGTCCTCTCTATGGAATCACACACCCTCCACCAAAACCATTTACCACCCATAATCCGTGCGAAAACCACCATTTCACCTTCACGCCATATCTTAAAACCTCCAACTCATTCAAACTTATAAACTCCTGTGGCTATGTGATAAGCCCTCATCCACCATTGACACCTCTGTAAATAGTACGAAAGGCCCGAAAGTTCATAAACGACACGCAGGGACTAGCAAGCCCTCATTTCCTGGACTCTGTCCATAAACGTAGGTTTTAATTAAGAAATTGATTTTAATGTGCAGGTGATCGAGATATAAAATGCGTAATTTGCATCTCTAAAGTCCAAAAATTATTAAATCAAGCTCTCTGGATGACGATGCAGCAACTTTGTTTACTCAGAAGGACCAGGAGTGCAATACGAAGAAAAATCATCAATGGATCATGACCATTGATGGTCATACAAACACTTCAGGAGTAGCAGGAGATTCTTAAATGAGAAGGATGAAACAAAGAGGTTTGCACAATGGATGCATAGAGATATAGGAAAATGAAGAACACAGTCATCAAACAGTAAAGGAAAATAGGGATTAAAGAGTTTTAAATCATAGGTTAAAGATGAAAGTAGGATTAGAATACAAAGTTAAAGGAAAAACATAGAAAGATGAAGGTCAAATAAAAAAGGCAGAGATAAATACAAATAATGAAACATCAGTCAAAGGTTAATGATAATGAAAAACATGAAGACAGAATCGGATCAAAAGAATTAAACACATAAAGCATAATTAAGGAAAAGGTAAATCTGAGTTAAAATCCAAATCATGGTTTAAAGACAAATCAAAAGAAAATTTGCATAGAAGACATATCCGAATGACAAAGGCCAAATCACCATTTACTTCCTCCTAAACACTTTTGACACCTACAACTTCAATAAAAGAAGCTACAGCTAATAAAGCAGTTAGAGATATTTCCCAACTACTCAAAAGTTATTGTAAAAGTTAATGTTAAAGCCAGAAAGTCAAAAAATTTCCAAAGATAGCTCAGCAGTTAAGATAGAAGTTATTATTATAGTGAGTCAGGCACAGATATTTTTCCTTGGGCCTTGCATGGCCTCAAAGGTCAGAAATACATTAACTCTGTAATAAATACAAATCTATTACCCTAGGTTAGGTAAACCTCCTCATTTTGCAGATAAATACTACATGTATAATTCATTTTTAATGTTGGTTGGTTGGTTTGTTGGATGGATGGTTAGTTGCTGTGATTGCTAGGTTGGATTTTGATCAGACTTTGAGTTGCAAAGGTTATTGTACTGCAGTATTGTAACTATTTTGGACATCAGTAATACAAGCATGTTCATAAGATTCTTGAGCTATGTTACTAGTGATGTTATCCTTTTTTTTAATTTTCCTCTCCTTTTTTCCATATTGTCCATCATTTCTCTGATAAAAGAACATAAAATTTAGATTAAGATATGTTGTCTTGGCACCTTAATTTTGTCTATTTTCTTTCATCATAATGTGTTTTTCTGCAAGGTCTGATTGGATAATTCATGGTCATCCTTCTCTTTAGTTCCACCTAGCTTTTTTCCTTGAAATTTACTCAGTAGGGTCCAGCCAAAGAAGTTTATGGTTTGCCCTGTCCTCTGGTTTTTCTTGAAATGCTATTTTCAGGGATTTCTTTGAAGTTTACTTAGTAGATTCTAGCCAAAGAAGTTTATGGTTTGCCCTATCCTTTTGTTTGTCTTAAACTGTTGCTTCGGAGGTCTTTTTAGAAGTTTGATTAAATAATTTTTAACTTCTCTTTAGTTTCACTGATTATTATCTTAAATGTTTTCTTGTATGAAAGTAGTAGCTAGAGAATTTAGGGGTTTCCTACTCTCTAGAATTATTGGATTGTTGTCTTAAGGTTTTCTTAGTAGAGTCTGGCCAAATAAGTCTATGGTTTTCCATGTCCTTTTTTTTTCTTAAATATTTACCTAAAAGGATTTTCTTGTTGAAGTATGATTAAAGGATTCTTTATTTCCCTTTAGTTTTACTGAATTCACAACTTGCTGTCATTTTATATTTCATCTAATCTAAAATATCCACTTGATATAGTTAGCTTGCTCTATGAAAACCCTTGCAGAGTTGATGTACAATTAAATCCTTTTATGACTCCATAACCTAATGGATCAGTGTTTCTTATAGTCTTTCTATCCAACGGAAAAAATCGGTCAATTAATCAATCAATCCATCAATCAATCAACCAAACAAAACAAATATTCCTAGAACTTCATAACTAGCCTAAAATCAGAAAACATAGGCATAAAGATAAATCACCAATTAAATCATAAACATAGAGAGATCCCTATTTGGGTCCAGGAAGGCTAGGTCCTTAGACTGCAAAGCGGTCTGATGTGGTTCCTTGCAGAGTTGTTCTTTCCAAACTTGTAAATCACAGAGAGCCAATATAGTGGAAACCATACTGGGAACTGAGTTATTAAAGAAAATTAATATTTCCTCAAGAACTCAGAAAACCCATTTTCAACTTAGATGACTCAAATATTCGCCAATAATGGTATCTGGTTTCTGATGGTGGATAACAACCAATCTCTAGACAATTAAAATCCTCCACCTAGTGACTCCACCATTTTTTAGTATGCCTACTGACTCCACTGGGAAATCATTGAGGAATCCTGATATCATTAAACCTCAACAGAACCTAGTCAAGAATACTTTGTGGATTAAGTATTCTTTTCACAGATTGTTTTTTTTTTCAAACTGTTATACAAAATTTTAACCTCTCTAAACCTTGGGTCTAAGTTCTAGCTCCCATAATAATCTATATCAGATCCCATCCTGACCCAAACCCTACTAAAATAGTTGACAATCTTGAAATCATCCTTAGGAAATCTCTTAGATCTAAAAGTCCAACTTCTAGCAAACCAATTCACAAAGAAATTTTTCTACCTAAAAACCTTAAAGACTTGCAGAATATCCTCTCTGACTCACCCCTATAACAAAGCTTATCTAGGACTATATCTCAGAGTTGGATAACCCAGATAGTTTTAGACCCATCCACCTTACATCAGAATCCTGTTGTACTAACTTCAACCCCCATTCATATACCCACTGTTCACCTTCCTCCATTTAAAAATTTACCTCATTTTGTCAATCCTCCACTCGTAAATCCTCCTTTTTTTCCCCGACCACAAATCATGGCAACCTGGTATGCCCCACTAGTGTTACCACAACCTTTATTGCCTATACCATAGGACTACCAATCTAATATCCCACACTTCGATGGAACTCATCCTACAACTGCTCAACAACATGTAGATAGGATGAATGATGCCTTTGATTACCAAGAAATAGAATATGAGACCATCAAAATGAGAATGTTTGCCCAAATTTTAGGAGGAGAAGCCAATAAATTGTTCAAAAACTTAGCTCCTAATAGCATCAATGACCTCCCTGCTCTTCATCAAGCATTCATAAATAAGTGGGAAATAAATAAAAAACCTCTTCAAACCCTATCAGAGTATGAGAACCTAAAAATAAATGCAAGAGAAAGTGTTCAAGGTTACTGCACTAGGTTCAAAAGTGTATATAATTCACTTCCTCCTCACATGAAACCCCCACAGGGTCTAGCCCTAGTGAAATTTCCATATGGATTTGATCCAGAGATGGCTTATCAATTAAGAGAAAGAGAACCCCTTACATTAGAAGACATGCAGAGAGGATCAGTAAGTGTATAGGCCAATCTAATTGCCAAAAGGGCTAGAAAGAGAACTGAAAAGAGGGTCACATACAAAAAAGAACCTATGGCCTCATTATCTGATACTAAAATTCATAACTTAGTTAGAACCATGGAAAGGATGATGGAGAGAATAAACATAAATGAGAGAGCTTACCCAGAGAAAACCAAACAACTCCTCAAAACAGAAATTAAAATCAGAACCAGAACCAAAACTTTAGGAGAAATCCTCCTCAAATAAGATAGAGAGGTCTTGACCAACAAATTAGGCCTCCTTTTTAAGAAAACTATGCTGATGAGGATGAGGGGGTGATGGAAGAACCAGATCAAGGTCAAATTAATCTAATGGCAATTAATAATGAGGATATTTTTTTCCTCAATGAGGAATAATAAGACATATTTGCACCAAATGAGGAAGAAAGCCTAGAATCCGAAGACTATAATCAATGCTTCGAAAATGCCATCATGGAAGTGCATAGGAAATATGACCTTAGAAGCAAGAAAACCAAAGACACTCCCAAGAGAAACAACCCAGAAATTTCTGCTAGCAAGATTCCTGAAAATATTCCTACAAGGACAACAGAAAATTCAAACATAGTGGTTAAAGGTTCTGATAAAAAAAAAAAACAACCAACATAGTGGTGACCAAAGCAACATTAGAAATCCAGCTAGTAGCTCTAAAAATACCACTTTAACTGAGACTCCAAATAAAAATAATCAAGTTAAAATTACTGTAAAAACAGTGTCTGATAAAACTGATTTGAACCTTTCAAAAAAACAGACACCTTTTAGTATTAAGAATGAAATTGCCAAGATAAAAATCTCCATACCTCTTACTGAATTAGTGGCCCAATATGTGTATGGATCCCAAGTTTTGAAAGCTTTAGACATATGAGAAAATGTTTATTATGTAAATCTGAATGATGACAAACTTGAACTTCTGTTTGGACCTAAAGTAGAAGGAAAATTTCGAGAGGGAGGTGTTCCTCCATTTTATGTCAGTTTAAACATTCATGATAAAATCCTCCATAATGCCATGTTAGATTCAAGAGCTTCACATAACCTCATGCCAAAAATAGTTATGGAAAGACTAGGCCTTGAGATAACTAGACCATAGAAAGATTTATACTCTTTTGATTCCAGTAGAGTTAAATGTCTAGGCCTAATCAAATATCTTTGTGTTAATCTAGCACAAATACCAGCCAAAAGCCTAGTAATGGATATTATAGTGGCTGACATTCCTCCAAAATATGGCATGCTCCTATCAGGTTCATGGGGAGTTAAGCTTCAAGCTACCCTCCAAATGGACATGACATATGCTACCATACTTGTCTTTAGTCAACCAAGAAGATTACATAGGGAGACTCACATGAAATACATGATTAGTAGTCAAGAAAAGCCAAATAACTCCACCCTTTATTCTGTCCACACAGACCTTGATTCATTTATCCTTTACAATGATGAAAACATTAATGAACAAGTAGTAGAAAATGAAAAAACAACAGAGCAAGAAGAAGAAAAACATGAGGTACAGTCAGGACAATTAGGCCAAATAGAAAATGAACAACACAATAAACAACATAGTGGTAACCATAATGACCAACATAATGATAAACCTGAAATTGGGCCTCTTTGGATTATGAGCTTTGATGGATCTTGTGGAAAAACTGGTTCAGGAGCAGGCGTTTGGGTGCATAACACTGAAAACAATAATGAAGAAGGTCATTCATATAGACTGAATTTTCAATGTACAAATAACATTGTAGAATATGAGGCACTTGTCCTAGGGCTACAATTACTCAAGAAATTAGGAGCCGAAAGGCTTTTTTTCCATTATGATTCTGAGGTAGTCATTAGACAGATTAAGGGAGAATATTCAACTAAACATCCTAGACTAAGAGCGTATAGGAATGATGTCCTTGACCTCTTAAGATCCTTCCAAGAATATGACCTTGCCTCTGTCCCTAGAAAATAGAACATCCTTGCCAACAATCTAGCATTTGCAGCCAGCACTTGTCAAATATTTCATCATAACAAACAATACACAGTACAAGTCAAATATAGACTAGTAGTCCCTGATAATATAAGATATTGGCAAGTTTTTGAAAGGGACAAACAAATTGAAGATTTCTTGTAGTCCAGAAATGAGTTTGAAATTCGAAATTCAGACTCAGATCATGAAGAAGACTGTTATGTTGAAGAAAAAAACATGCAAAAATGAGCCTCATGATGGTACTAATATAAATCTATTAGAAAAATATGATCCACATGGGACAGAGCTATGTGCAGATTCATAAAAAGAAGATTTTTAAATGTTTCAGTCTAGAGATAATGCTTTGCCAAAGGAACTGGTTCCTCTAGAAGAACTGTTTGATTTTAATGATGTTGCTAAAAATCCAATGATGGAATCTGTTAGACTCAGTCCTGTCAGTCCCTTGTCAGAATCAAATTCTCCAAAGTTCATTTCTCGTCATTTGCAGTCATTGATGTTACTGTGGTCCAGAAAAGAGTCATTTTAGAGTCAAGGTCTTATAGTTAGTCTTCAAACATGTCAAATAATGCTTGCAGGCTAGAGGAAGGTTCAGTAAGTTTTTATTTCAGGAATGTCATCGTCAATAATGCGAGATTGATTCTTCTTCAAAACCCTGTTTTGAAGAAGAAATCATCAAATGTGTTTTTGTAATAAATATGCAATTTGTCAAAATGTTTCAAGTTTTACAGCTCTTCAATGGTAGCAGCTTTAGCAGCTCCCATCCCTGCAAAAGCACAAATGGAAAGAAAATCATCAGCAAAAAGAGACAAAGCGAAATCAAACAAAACAAAGTTTTGCATTCAAATGTCAGAATGCCAAATTATACAACACGCTCAGCAGTTTGGTGGAGTTTGACGGTTATTATCTTGAAAGTGAACCATGTGTGGCTTGTAGCTGTCCAGAAGTGCCTTATACAGGAATGAAGTTGGACAATCTGAAATCTGAGACCAAGTTCATTGACATTGTCAAATGCATAGGTAGCCACACTATTTGAAATTTGGAGGGATGGAAATGCATTTTAGAATGGCCGAGACAGGGTGTAGAGAGTGCGCGCGGCGCATACAAAGGAGCGCGCGGTGCATATGATGTGCGCAGCGCACCGAGGAGAAATTTTCAGTGTAATTTAACACTGGCACGGTGCATAGAATGCCCGCGACGCATTGGGCCTCTCGCGCGGCGCACAGGCCCGAAAACACTAAATTTTTTCCATTTCTTTCCAATTTCTAAATTTGATCGATTTCCTCGCATTGATGAGGATGTGTCAGAGTTTTAAGGATCCAACATCTTGCTGGAGGTGCAGATATAAAGAGGAATTGATCTGGAAAGCATGAGTGTATCAAAACAGGATGCTTTACTGGTTTTCCGGACACTCTGTAAGATGTCTTTGAAGGAAGAAACTGATGAATTTGTCACAAAAATGAAGCTTCTTTCACTTGAGCTGTTTCTGGGATTGTTAGAAGTTTTCTTCAGGTATCTTCACTGTATTATTACTGCGGTTCAGAGAAAGCTTGAAGGCAGAAATAGGTATATTTTTTCCATTAATCATTCTGCGATCCCTTGACATTTCAGACAGTCCTCTTCATCAAAGGACATGTGTAATCAGGATGCTTGAAAAAGTCAGCAAGGATTCTCAGATGCTGG
The DNA here is from genome assembly GCA_034641835.2 of Pinus albicaulis. Lineage (NCBI taxonomy): Eukaryota > Viridiplantae > Streptophyta > Pinopsida > Pinales > Pinaceae > Pinus > Pinus albicaulis. Next base: position 66,788,708 of record MU968359.1, on the reverse strand, counting down.
AAGATATATTTGTGAACTATGACTGTGATTTAGAGGCTACCAATCTGTTTGAGCGCTAACAAATGGAAGGGAGAAATCTCGTGGAATTCATTGCCTGGGAAATTAAAAAAAACGCGTTTTGGCATAGTAAGTGGCTAAGTATAATTGCCGTGTTGACTAATACATCTTCTGTACTATCAGTCCATGCCCCCTGTTTGCTTGAAGTCAGTCCACTGTCTCCACTTCCATTTGCAGAATACCCTGTTACTAAATTTCTCATCTCGAAGAGCAGAGCAGAATATGAGATTTCGTATTTTTCTTCCTACCAATTCAATGGCTCGCACTGTTTATCAAGTGGGTTTTATGGCCATTGCCTCTGCCCTTCTCCTCGCCTGCTTTCCAAAATCATGTCTGGCAAGTCAGTACCATAGTTGCGTATGGGAAACATGCGGGGTTTTTCAATTTCGCTATCCCTTTGGAAAAGTTATCAGCGACTGTGGTGCGCCTGAGTTTTAGCTACAATGTGATCAGAATAGATATCCTCTTCTTACTATCAGTGAAGAAGAGTATCTCGTCCTGCAACCCTCATCATTTGGCAATGGCACTGGGAATCATAGAATTACAGTTATTAACTACAATCTGTGGAAAGCCCTGCAGGGGAAGAGGTCCAATCGTTCATGTAAGTACTCTGAATTTCGGTGGCATGCCTCTCATTTTCATCTCGCCCAGAGATATACCAGTGTCACGCTTTGGAGGCACTGTAATGAAAGTATTAATGGGTTGGGTTTCCAAAATATGAGCTTATGTGGTGATGACTGGTACTCCATTTCTAATTCGAACTCTAGGAGACACTTCTATCAACTGATGAATTTAGGATCAAAGAGGAGATAGCTAGTCAGTTTCAAAAGGCCAAGGCTCATAAATCAACAATGGAATCTGTGATCGTAGAATTCAATAGGAAGGCTAATAAAGGTGTTGACTATTTTCTCTCTAATATGTTGGTTGAGAAGACACCCTAGGCAGTAGCACATTTTCTAAGAACAACACCTGGCCTGGATAAGGCGATGATTGCTGATTTTTGGGTTGGCATGAAGAATTCCCTCTTGCTGTTATGCATGCTTTTGTAAATGCGATGAACTTTGATGGCATGAAATTTGATAAGTGCAATTCGTGAGTTTCTGGGAAAGCTCAAAAGATTGATCGTATTATGGAGAAATTCACAGAGCGGTATTGTCAGGATAATCCAGGACTGCTGATACAGCTTACGTACTTGCATATGCAGTAATAATGCTAAATACAGATGCAGATGAGTTCAAAAGTAAGGATGGAGACTGTTGCAGTTTTCACAATAGCCAATAGGTTTGGGAACTATATTTGGAATGGATGGAGGAATATCCTTGATTGTATTATCATATTACACAAGTTAGGTCTATTGCCTGCCCGAAATTGCAAGGGATGATCCAAAATCTGTTGAAATGTGCTATTTTGATATGGAATGCCTTGCTCCTTTTTCGTATTTTTCTTCACCGATCATGAATTTCTACATCCGGTACCTTCAAAGTCCTGAATCAATAATAAAGTCAAAGCTAAATTTAAACAAAGGATATCCACCGTGGCAGAAAGATAGGTTCGATTGCCTATTTTGATTTTCAGTTATGATTTCAGAGGCTCTACATTACAGTTTCCGCATTCTAATTGGACATCAACAAACAAATGTAACGCTACTCCTTTTAGAGCAGACTTTTCCTATTTTCATGATTATTGATGTAACAGTGCCTTATTTTCATCGATCAGTTATCACCTCTCTGAGTTTTTATTTTATTGTATTGTAAATCAATCAAAGGGGAGAATTCTGAAAGCTGGTGGAGGAGAAATACAGTCACTGTACAGCTGTTTGACAGAGAATTAATTGAAAGTTGTAGCTCTTTTTCATAAGATCCCTGTGGTAACAACTTAGCATTGTGTTTCTTCCTTTGTTTTCATATGTTTCTCATTATGTTTATTGTTCATTCATAATCATTGCCTGTTAAATACTTTTAAGTAGAAAGGTAGAATCCAATTCATTGCTCTGCCTTGGGAAAGTATTTATTTTCTGTGTATCTTCTTCTGTCTGAAAAGGATTCATCACACATGCCCTTTTTAGCCTCTTAACTGTCTTTTCATTCAATATAATTTCAATTTGGATGCTTAAGCTCTTGCCTATCTTGCCTCATGAGATAATCTGCGTCTTTCATTTAATTTCCCTGCTCCTTTGTCCCCACGCTGCCCAGAAAACCCAGTCATTTATCAAAATAACCCTTCCTATCTATTTACTAGCCTAAAATCAGTCCCCTTTTAAAGTCATCTCGCACCCTATTTCTCATTTTATTGAGATTGATTGGAGAGAGCCCTCTCCTTTCCTCGTAGGGCTAGCTACGAGGTTGAGCGTGGTTTGATGTTGCCATGAGTTTTACCTTATTTCAGCCTAAGGCAGATTCGAGCACTAACAGAATCTACTGAAGCAGAGGTGGAAGAATGCAATATAGTCAGTGAGGAAAAACCCAAAATGATAAAACTGTCAAAAACACTGCCAGCTCATATAAAATAAAAATACATTGAGCTTTTCAAAGAATTTACTGATGTGTTTGATTACATGTATGAACATTTAAAGTCATATGATACTGAGATAATTCAGCACAAGATTCCTCTCAAAGAAAACCAAAAGTCGTTCAAACAGAAATTGAGTAGAATAAACCCTACACAACTTCCACTGTTTGAGAAAGAAATAAAGGAAATGTATGATGATAGAATAATAGTCCCTCTGAGATACTCAGAATGGGTTTCAAATCTTGTATCAGTGAGGTAAAAGACATCAGAAATTAGGTTATGTGTTGACTTTAGAAATAAAAAAAAACCTCCTTGAAAGATAACTACCCTTTATAAAAAATGGATCACATATTACAAAGGGTAATAGGCTCCAAAAGAATATCTCTTCTGGATGGCTTTTCAGGATACAATCAGGTGCTAGTACATCCAGATGATTAGCACAAGGAAACTTTCAGCACATGTTGGGGCACCTTCATGTATGTTAAAATGCCTTTTGGGTTAATGAATGTTGGAGATACCTTTAAAAGAGAAATGGATATTTCTTTCTCAAAAGAAATAGGTTACTTCATTGTGATATACCTTGATGACATAACAGTCTACTCAAAAATTGATGAAGAACACCTAGCTCACTTAAGAATTTTTTTTGAAAAGAGCAGATATATGGTTTGTCTTTGAATCCCAAGAAAATTTTGTTTGGCCTTCAAGAAGGGAAGCTTTTAGGCCACATCATATTTGAAGAAGGGATCAAGATTGACCAAAATAGGATTGAAGGAATACTTTTTAGAAACAAGCTCCAAAAATAGAAGAAAAGAGAGATCAACGCCTTAGAAATAGCCACTTCTAGGGGAAAACCTCTAATAGATTACATAAATGAAAAATTATTGGATGATAGAAATGACCAAAACCTCCTTCTATATATAGGAGTCCATGGGCCCACAATATAATCCTAGCCTACCTAATAATAGCAATTTAAGTGCACAATAATAACAATATTGGGGTTACTGGCGTACAACAATAACAATAAGGGGGCTACACTAATAACAATAAGGGACTAAATTAGTAATATAGGGACCTAACATGCCCTTCTCCTTCAAAAAATTGTTGTCCTCAATTCTTGAGTAGCTCTCGGTGCTTCTGTATAAAATTCTCATCCTCCCATGTAGAATCTTCAGTGGGTAAGTTCTTCCAATTGATGAGATACTCTGAAATTGATTGATTTCGTAGCCGTTGAGTTCTTTTTTTCGTGTCCACTTCAGGTTCCGATATGATTTTTCCTTCCTCATCAAGTTCTGGAAATATTGTTTGAACTTGAATATTTTCACCTATAACCTTCTTTAAGCATGAAACATGGAAAACTCGATCCACTTGCGATGAAGCGGGAAGCTCCAATTTGTATGCCATAGTACCAATATTTTGCAGCACCTTGTAAGGAACATAGTAATTTGGCGATAATTTATTATCCTTCTTAGATTTCTTAAGGGACATTTGTTTTTATGTTTGTAGTCATAAAAATACCCAATCTCCTACGTCAAAACTTCTTTCGCTGCGATGTTGATTTGCCTGTTTCTTCATTCAATTTTGTGCCAAATTTAGGTTATCCTTTAAGAGTTGGAGAAATTCTTGTTGATGCTTGATGTGATCTTCCACTACTTTAACCTTAGAATTTTCTCTTAAATATGATGTGATGGATGGTGGCTAATATCCATAAAGTGCCATAAATGGGGTCATTTTTTCTGCAGTATGGAATGAAGTGTTATACCACCATTCATCGAGAGGTAACCACTTGACCCATTGTGTTTGTTTATCGGATACAAAACAACAAATATATCCTTCCAAAATTTTATTCACTATCTCAGTTTGACCATCAGATTGAGGATGACATGATGAGCTATGATCTAGTTGGGTACCCAAACAAGAAAATAATTCCATCCAAAAAATTCTAGTAAAAATGAGATCCCTGTGGCTCACAATAATATTTGGGTTTCCGTGTAGCTTTCGAATGGTTTCCATAAATGTAGTAGCAATTGTACTTTATTTAAATGGATGAGATAATGCACAAAAGTGTGCATACTTGGTAATTCTATCAACTACCACCATGATGACACTCTTTCCTTCGGAATTAGGTAAACCTGTGATAAAATCCATTGAAATCTCCTCCCAACGTTGACTTGGAATGGATAATAGTTGTAGAAGACCAGGGGTCTTAATTGTCTCAACTTTATTTTGCTGGAAAACCAAACATTACACAACAAAATTTTCAATATCAGATTTAAGGCCATCTCAAAAAAATCATTTCTTCACCCTGTGGTAAGTTTTTAAAAATCCTGAGTGTCCTCGTAAAGGAGAAGTGCGTAATTCCAAAAGAATCTTTTGTTTTAGTTGGGAATTCTTACAAAGATATAAGTGATCTTTGTACCATAAGGAATCATTTTTCCTACTAAATGTATTATATGTACTAGGATCTTGCTGCAAATTTTGAATGAGTTTCCACACTTCTTCGTCCTTCTTCCATTCATCCCTTGCTTCGGTTATCCAATCTGGTTGGATAATAGAAATGGCACAGAGAAATGCTTCCACCTCTTCATTCTTTCTTGAGAGTGCATCTGCAACAACTTTTAGCTTCCATTTTTTGTAGATTATTTCAAAGTCATAACCCAACATCTTTGTGACCCATTTTTGCTTCTCTTCTGAAGATAGTCTTTGTTCCAAAAAGTGTTTAAGACTATCATGATCAGTTTTTATCTTGAAGTATCTTCCCATTAGCTAAGGTCGCCATTTATTTAGTGCATGTAGTATTGCTAACATTTCCTTCTCATAAATAGCTTTCTATAAATGCTTTCCTTTTATTGGACGACTTTCAAAAGCAATGGGTCTTCCTTCTTGAATTAAAAAAGCATCAATTCCATTTCCTCAGGCATCACATTCCACATTAAATGTTTTTGTGAAGTCTAGCGTAGCTAAGACCGGTGTTAGGAACATTGACTCTTTAAGATGTTCAAAGGCCTTAGTTTCTTCAGGAGTCCAAGAAAATGCATCTTTATTCAATAATGTTGTTAGAGGTGCTGCTATTCTCCCATAATTCTTAACAAACTTGCGATAATACACTGTTAACCCGAGAAATCCTCTTAACTACTTTATGGTTGTGGGGACTTTCCATTCCTTAATGGCTTTAATTTTGTTAAGGTCTACCTTAACACCCTCGTGAGATACAATATGACCCAAATATTCCACCTCTTGTACTCCAAAGAAACATTTGGATTTTTTTGCATATAATTGTTTCTCATGCAATAGTTTGAGCACCTTGCCAACATATTGAACATGATCCTTCCACGACCTGCTATAGATTAGTATATCATCAAAAAATACTAGCACAATTTTTTTAAGGAAGGGTTTGAAAATGGAATTCATCAACCCTTGAAATGTAGAAGGTGTACTATAAGGCTACAGCATGACCGCACCATAATGACCCTCATGAGTTCAAAATGTTGTTTTCAGAATATATTCAGTCTTCATTCTAATTTGATGATATCCTGAACGAAGATCCAACTTGGTAAAATAAAATTCTCCATGTAATTCATCCAATAATTCATCAATCATAGGAATGGTAAATTTATCTTTAATGGTGAGCTTATTGATCTCCCTATAATTTGGACACATGCGCCATGATCCATCCTTCTTGTGCACCAATACTACTGGAGTAGAGAAAGAACTTTTACTAGGTTGAATTATACCAGCCTTTGACATTTCTGCAATCATACATTTAATTTTTCTCTTTTGGACATAAGGATATATATAAGGCCTGATGTTTGGAGGAACACTTCTTGGAATCAAATTAATAGCATGATCATGATCACAAATAGGTGGGATTCCTTTGGTAGTTTCAAACACCTTGGAATGATTGTCCAAGACTTTTTGGAGATCTACAGAAATAGATGATTTTGATGTTGGAACTTCTAGTGAGCATAATTGTGCAATTACGCCTCATTGTTCTTTCTTCATAATCTTTGTAACGACATTAGATTTTATTATATTTCCTGGCTTCCCTATGATACCCTGTAATTCAACTTTCTTTCCTTCTAAAAAAAAATCAAGAAAAGTTCTTGAAAATTAAAATCTGCCATACCCAATGGTTGTAAACATTATACTCCTAGTACAACATCAACACCTTCCATAGGAATGAAACCATTGGACTATTCAATACATATTCCCCCATGGTTAGCTTGATATTATGGAATTTTCTAGAGAAATTTATAGTTCCTCCATTTGCAACCGTCACTTGACATTCAAGTGTTGGGTATAGGAAACAATTCAATTCCTTGGCTACCTTACAGAGAATTAAATTATGGGTACTACTCGAATCAATCAACATTATTACCTTTTTCTTCTTGATACATCCTTCTATCTTGAGAGCTTACCACTCCTGCCAATGCATTACATGATATGGCCGGACTCATTTCTTCCTCTTCTAGGGTTGTTTTCTGGTGTATATCCTCTTCTTTTGAAGATTCTTGTTCATTTTCTTCTTCCTCTTCACAATCTATGTAAAATAATTTCTTCTCAACACACTTATGACCTTTATTCGATTCGATATCACAACTATAGCAAAGCCCTTTTTCTTTTTTTTCTTCCAATTGTTGTGGTTTCAACCTTGTAGGTTGTGGAAGTCTAGGAGTAGGAACACTTCCATCTTTATATATGTGAGTGATAGGCTTCCTTGTTGCCATAAATTTACATTCAATTTTTCTTGCCAACCTAAATGCCTTTTCCAATGAATCAAGTTCCCAAACATGAACTTCATGTTGGATGTTATCCTTTAGAGTCCCTATGAAGAAATAAATCCTTTGTTCCTCTGGAATATTAGTTACCCTTATATTCAATTTTTGGAAGTCCTCAATGTGCTCCACCACTGAACCGTTTTGTTTGAGATTTATCAATTGGCTAAAGAAGTTGTTGCTTTTTGTATCCTCATAATGTTCTATCATTTCCTTCATTAAAATTGACGAAGTGACAATTTTTTTACGGGAGAAAAGCCATCGATACCATAAAAATGTATTTTTCTCTAAATGTAAAGTTGCAATGCATACCTTTTGTGTGTTTTTCACATTATTGAGATGAAAATATTGCTCCATCTGTAATATCCATGTTAAGGGATCCTTGCCATCAAACTTCCTCATATCCATCTTTGGAATATGGTGGTTCTTCCATCCAACATTATGGTTTCTAAAATCATGATTAACATTTATTTTGTTCTCATAATGAGTTTCCTCTACTATATTTTTTCCATTAAGAAACATTTCTTGTATCAACTTTGCCAAACCTTCAATGTCTACTTTTAGATCATTCTTCAAGTTTTCCATGTTTTCTTTCATTTTTCATCGATCTTAGCTTCCATTCCATCCATCTTAGCTTCCATGCCCACTTCCATACCATCCATCTTAGCTTCCAAACCATTCATCTTAGTTTCCACGCCTTTCTTCAAACCATCCATCTTAGTTTCCATGTCTTTCTTCAAAACTTCCATTTCATTTTTTGTTTCTCTTTGCGATAGCGAAATTTGGTGCACTTGCTCTTGTAATTTCGATATCTCATGTTGTGTTTCTTCATCTTCATGAGTCATAATAGAGCCTTATGAATCATTAATAGGTGTTCAATTATTTTTAGGGGGAATTTTAGAACCCAATACTAATATATATTCTTCAATATGCCCTTGGAATAAGTTCAAACAATTTTTTTTCAAACGCGACTTATGTAATTCGAAACAATACACACCTTTTTCTTCATTTTGAGGAGCTAGATATTCAAACTGCAATATCTCTATGATTTCAAATATTGAATATCTGAAATTCATCCCTGAAGTAGCCGTCTAAATATTCTTTCGAATTCCATAGGTCTGACCTAATTTGGATTCTTCAAGAAAAATTTATTTCCAATCTCCCATGATGACCTAATTATGGACTCATTCAGTAGAGAGAACTTGTATGACGTACCACACGTCACTGTTTCCTCCTTAAACTATCAAAATGATACACCAAAAACTATAGTCCGTGTACTTGTGGCTACTTTTTACAGAATCTCAATCTGATGCTCAGTGAAAGAGTTATGACATTTTTCCCACAACACCTCTTTGAGATGAAATTCGGGAGCCTGAACCAATCCTAACTTCCACAGATGATATATCCAAAAATATTATTAACCAAGATCTAAAAATTTTTTAGTAGGTTCATCAGGAGTTTGGATTCACACCGTAAAAATTTAAGCTTCTGAAACTTTTCATACGAAACGTTATAGAGAAAATTACATGATGACTTGTTTTAGTTGAAATTCGGGAGCCTGAAAAAACCCTAACTTCCCTAGATCATATCTCTGAAAATATTGCGAACCAACATCTGAAATTTTTATAGGGGGTTTTGAAGGATTTCGGCTTCGCTCTATAGAAATTTCCGCTTCCGTACTTTCATAGAAAACAAATTATTGCGAAAATTCTAGGATGACCTGTTTGGAGCAGCGGAACCCTAGAATCCAAAGCTCTGATAGAAAATGTAATATTCCCAAATAGTCCTAAGCTATTGGGAATATTCATTTTTGTTTTAATTTTCTGTTTCAATAATAAAAATTTAAAGGAGGTCCATAATACTCCAAACGAGTGAATAAATAAATGCCACATGTGAACAAGGGTAAATCTTGGCTATGTAAGCAAGCACCCTTAGGTGTGAAATGGGATGGATATTTTGACTGGGTCAACCATGACCAAAGCTACAACACTATCTTGGAGGTACGACCATCAATGAGGCACAACATAGTTTTAGTTGGAGATGGCTTGTGTGAAAGAAGCTATTCCATTGAAGGTGGTTTAGGGTTTACAAGCTCTTAACTTATAAAAGGAAGAGGATGGCAGCATGAAAAGGTTGTCGAATGATATTGAATTTCTAAAGTATTATCTATTTAGACATACAAATTTCTTTGGTTGTTTAGCCTAGATTGCAAATGTTGTTTAGCATTGGGTGTTTCTAATCAGGAATCCCACCTCTTCCCATTGAGTAGCTCTTTGGAGCATCTTGTATTGCATAGTCCACTATCTGGCTTGAGGCCAAGCTTCTTCTTCCAACTACAATGCAGATCCTATTGAGGGTTTGGTTGTCTTTGAAAGATGTAGCAATTGAAGGCTATATCTACTCAGATCTAGACCATTTTAGTGCTCCTTTTCAGTGGATAAGTATTCTATTCCATTGGAAAGAGAGTATTGAACATCTTGAGCTTCATTTTCAGATCTTGGCATGTGGCCAACTATGTTCTAAACCCTACAATGCAGTTTTACTTCCAGATCTATGTTTTTACTGTAGGTGTTGTTGTAGGGTGTTTTGGCACACGATTTGGAGAGCTGGGTTTCAAGTGTCGGGGATCTGCCCCTCACTTTGGAGATCCATTGGAGGGGATCTATTTAATGCTCATATCATATTTGATATTCATAGTTTTGTAATTTCCTAAATTACTAAATATTTCTACAGATCTGCAACTTAGATCTTAGATCTACTTCATGTACATGGTGTTTTGCTCAAAACCCCAAGGGGGATTGATAGAAGAGCCTCTATAGTGTATGGATCTATTATAGATCTAACATTTCATGCAATTATACGCTCTAGATCTAAAGTGTAATCTTCAGCTGCTACATCACAATAAAATAATGTTGTCAAGCCTTTTTCAGTCTATACATGTGATTGCAACACCTCTTTTTGAGGATTTTCTTCCACTGGAGACTTCTATTTTCTATTATACATCTTATGGGCCTCATTGTATATCTATTTCTCTGCTATAAACACATTTATAAGGTCTGCTTATTGGCCTCCTGCTATGTTTTAGATGATTAACGTTATTTCTCTGCATAATTGTCTTATATTGTTGCATTCTCTATTTGCGAATATTACAATGGTATCAGAGCGTCATCTTGGCACAGCCTGTGCATTCTAATAAGCCAATATGTCTTCTAAAGAAGAAGAACCTCTTACTAGTAGTTAGAAGAGGTATATCAAGAGAAGACAGAAGAATAAATTTGATTACACCAATGAAAATGAAGACAAGGGTAAAGCCCCTATATCTGGAAGTGAAGAAGAAGAAAAATATTTCCCCAACATCCTTTTGAGAGCCATGTAAGATCTTGCTAGAGAGATCAAAGAGATAATATTGGAAAAAATCAAATAATCCCCTAAACGATTCCATCTTGGAGAAAGCTCTAGCATGTCTCACCACTAGAATGATCAACTAGTGCATCAGCCACATGTTTCCCAACACTCTACCATGCCTACCTTTCTGGCTGTGGGAAATGAAGGGTTTCAAGAACAAGAATCCCTTGAAGACTATTTTGAAGAATATGAGTCTCAAAATCAGAGATTCAAAGATCATTTGAGTTTTCAGGAGTTTTGTCACCCCAAGGAAAAAAGAAGACCAGAGCATCATCATAGAGGTGGTAGATTCATTGAGAATCATGATCGACATCACTTTATGGGTAGATTATTTTTCCTAACTTCGATGGCCCATCCAAGAGTTCTGCCAAAGCATGGGTATAAAAACTTGACATCTACTTTTAGTTGAACAAGGTTCCAGAGATGGAGGCTATCAATATTGCAGCGCTGCACTTTGAAGGTGAAGCACATAATTGATGGTTCCATGGCTTGTCTACATTGGGTCATTCCATGTGACTACTTATTTATAGTTCACTAGAAGGCTGGTGGAAATATTTGATAGAAGGGATATAGAGGCACCATTCATGAGCCTTGCAAAGATGAAATAATTAGGTAATATAGATTCTTATATTTTTGAATTTTTAATATTATCTATTATGGTTCCTGATTTGTCTACAGCAAGAAGGGTGTATATGTTCATTGATGGCTTAGATGAACCTCTTCATGGGTTAGTTAAATCTACCAAGCCCACTACCATGCATGATGCTATTGAAAGGGCTAGATACCTTCAAGGTTCCTTGCAAAAATCAAAGGCAAGCTTTCATCATATGCCCTCTTTCCCTTCAAAGAGAAAGGAAGAAAATGCTGCTCCTTACAAGGAGAGCTCATAAAATAAACCTCTTGATGAAGAAGTCTGGAGAGATCTAAGAAAAAGGAAACTATGATTCACATGCCAAGAATCATGGGCACTTGAACATAGATGTGTTGTTGGAAAATTACATTACATAGAGGTCTTCTCAGATGTTGACAAGGAAGAAGAAGATAAACCAAGAAGAGGTCACAGCGCTGACACTGCAGGAGGAGAGCCAACACCATCAGGAGATGGGGATGGAGAATTTGCTCCTATTGGAGGGGCTCTTGCATCTTTGAGAGGAGTACCTAAGTACTTGAACTTAAGAGTTAAAGGTTCCATCTTGAATCAGAGGGTCTCTATTTTGATTGATAGTGGGGCAACCCATAATTTCATTGATGCCCATCTAGTGCAAAGGAAGGAAATATCCACTGATACTTTTGAGGGATTCTTTGTTTTGGTCCCACGAGATAGAAAAATTCAATGCATGTATTATGTCTTATCACTTTCAGTCACCATGGGAACTTATACATTGGTTGATCACTTCTTTGTGGTTGACATACCTGACACTAATGTGATTTGAGGTGTTTAATGGTTGATTACATTGGGAAAAGTCACCACTAATTGTGAGGCTTTGAAAATGGAATGGGTGGACAAGAAGAGTGGTTAAACTCAAATGATAAAAGACATGCATACATACCCCTCACATACCACTTCCACACAACAATCAAAGATGGATTTTCACAGTGGAAGCAAGGACCTTACAGTCCCATCTATTATGCTTATGAGGTTGCTGCATGGGACACTTTTATCTACTGGAAAACGACCTGGGAGGCCACCTGATTCCGTTTTTGTGGGAGATGTATCACAACATGATGCTCCAAATTTAGATCTAGGAGGGATGGGAGCATTGGAAAGAAATGATACGACATTAGAGGGCTTGGGTAGGCTCAAGGAGGAGGGAGATCTTCTTTCCTTATCATCATCACCCACGCTCATTTTTGATTCAGCGCTGTGGGAGGATAAGAATGGAAGGAATGGAATTCTAACACATACCTTTGGCATGGGAGATGCCAATGAGGATATTAGGAACATGAAAGAAATTTCTATTGATACATCATCAACGTTGTCATTGTTGGGAAATTTAGATCCATATTGGAAATCCCAACTGTTGGTGGATTATTCCAAGGATCTTCACACTTGCATGATACTTGATGACTAGGTACATGAAGAGGGCTATTTAGTCTAAGGATAAGTCATCTATTCAGTGCTCCTTTTCAGTGGAGAAGTCATCTATTCAATGCTCCTTTTTAGTGGATAAGTCTTCTATTACATTGGCAAGATAGTATTGAACATATTGAGCTTCATTTTCAGATCTTGCCATGTGGCCAACTATGTTCTAAACCCTACAACGTATTTTTACTTCTAGATATGCATTTTTACTATAGGTTTTGTTGTAGGGTGTTTTGGCACACCATTTGGAGAGCTGGGTTTCAAGTGTTGGGGATATACCCTTCACTTTGGACATCCATTGGAGGGGATCTATTTCATGTTCATATCAGATATGATTTGCATACTTCTATACATTTCTGAATTACTTAATATTTCTGCAAATCTGCAACTTGATCTTAGATCTACTTCATGTACATGGTGTTTTGCTAAAAACCCCAAGGGGGATTGATAGAAGAGCCTCTATAGTGTATGGACATGTTATATATCTGAAATTTCATGCACTTATATGCTCTAGATATAAAGTGTAATCTTCAGTTGCTGTAGCAAAATAAAATAATCATGTCAAGCCTTTTTCAGTCTATACATGTGATTGCAACACCTCTTTTTGAAGATTTTCTTCCATTGGAGACTTCTATTTTCTATTATACATATTATGGTCCTCATTGGACATATATTTTTCTATTGTAAATACATTTAGAAGGTCTCCTTATTGGCCTCCTGCTATGTTTTAGATGATCAACGTTATTTCTCTGCATAACTATCTTATATTGCTGCATTCCCTATTTGGGAACATTACACCAAATGTTATGAAACCAGCTCCAAAAATAGAAGAAAAGAAAGATCAGCGCCTTAGAAATAGCCACTTCAAGGGGGAAATCTCCAATAAATTACATAAATGAACAATTCTTGTATGATACAAATGACCAAAACCTCCTTATATATATAGGAGTCCATGGGCCCACAATATAATCTTAGTCGACCTAATAATAACAATGTAAGGGCATAATAATAACAATATTGGGGTTACAGGGGTACAAAAATAATAGTAAGGGGGCTACAATAATAACAATAAGGGACTAAACTAGTAATATAGGGACCTAACAATACTGCAAATCAGTCATCCAAGAAACATCAAAGAGTTGCAATATCTCATTGGGAAGATAAATTTCTTAAGAAGGTTCATACCAAACCATGCAGAGCTCCTAAGAAACATTACTAACATGCTCAAAATAGAAACATGAGTTAAATGGACAATAGAAGCAAAGTAATATTTTGATTTTGTAAAGTAGGCTCTTACACAAAAACTAGTTCTAATCAGCCCTGACTTCACCAAAGATTTCTTCATCTTCTCCTTTGCATTAGAACACACAATTGTTGTTGTCTTACTACAAAAAAATATAAAAGGACAAGAGTAGCCCATAACATTTTTTAGCAAGGCATTAAGAGATGCACCTCTGAAATATAACATAATGGAAAAACATGCTTTTGCCTTAATCAAAGCACTAAAGGATTTCAAAGTTTACATTTTTCACTCACACATTATTTCTTTTGTGCCTCACACAGTGGTCAAAGACATATTGACACAAGATCTTGATGGAAATAGAGGTAAGTGGATTGCTGTCATTTTAAAATATGATATGGAAATCAAGCCCACCAAGCTAATACAAGGGTAAGGACTAACTAAACTCATGGCTGAAACAAATTTTCAAGCACTGGACATCAATATGATTAATGCATTGGATGAGCAAGAGGAGCTGGAAACTCCACCTATTGAGGAAGCCTTCACCTTGGTATGATGATATATTATATGTGATTTTTAATCTAAATGTTCCTCCTGGTTTGTCCAAAACAAAGGCCGGATTCTTAAAGTTAAAAGATGTAAATTTCTGGATTTTGGATAAAGTTTTATATTCAAAAATCCTGGTGGAGTATTGCTTAAATGTTCACCTGAAGAAGATGCAGATAGGATTATGCATGAGTTTCATGAAGGAGAATTTGGAGGCGACCTCTATTAGAAAAAAACTGTCAATAAAATCCTTAGAGCTGGTTACTATTGGCCCACCCTCTTTCAAGAAATCCCTAAAATGGTAGTTGCCTATCATAAAATCCAAATCTTTGAGGGTAAAAGAAAATTATTGCCTTTTCCATTACAACCTATCTTTGTTGAAGCTCCTTTTCAGCAATGGGGTCTTGATTTCATTAGATAAATCCATCCTTCTTCCTATGCCTAACACAAATGGATCCTTACTGAAACTAGATATTTTACAAAGTGGATAGAAGCCATTCCTTCTAGGACTGCCACAAACTCGGTAATTATCAAATTCCTTGAAAAACACATTCTATCCAGATTTGGTTGTCCTAGGACAATCATTACTGATAATGATGCTACCTTTAGATCCAAGAAAATGGTGGAATTTTTCCACAAATATCATATTACATTGGGAAATCCTACAGCGTATTACTTCCAAGGTAATGGGTTGGTTGAATCCTCAAACAAGAGTTTGGTAAACATCGTTAAAATATTGATGTAAGAGAATCAGAAGTCATGGCACAACAAATTAGTACATGCACTATGGGAAGACAAATTAACATACAAGAAGTCAATTGGTATGTCACCCTATCAGTTGGTATATGGAACATATTTAGCCTTCCATATAATCTTGGGGGTGCCAATAATGAAGCTCATTCAATAAGTACAGTCTGAAGAAAATGATATGCAAATAAAAATAAACCAAACTATCCAGCTGTAGCAAACCAGAGAAGAAGTGTTCAACATGAAAAAGCAAGTGTAGGAAAATATCAATAAGATTTTTGACAAGAGGACCAAGGCAAATTATTTCAGCATTGGAGACAAAGTGCTGAAGTGGGATTCAAGAAGAGAGGACAAAGGCAAGCATGGGAAATTTGACAATCTATGGAAAGGTCCATACATCATCCATTCTGCTAGAGGTAATAATGCATTTTTCTTACAAGAAATGGATGGAACAAAATTATTTGGAGTTCCTATCAATGGCAGGACACTCAGGCATTATAAAAGTTAAATATCATAGTTTAAAGTTGTATTCATTGTATATAACATTGTCTAGACAAAAACTCGGAAAAACTAATACAGAAAGAAAGAAAGAAAAGAAGAAAAGAGGGCATATAAGAAGAGAAAAGGTAAAGCCCTATACCAAAAAAGAATATTTTTGAAAGTGTGCAAGTCTAAATGCCACTACTTTTGAAAAGGAAGTCTTGTTCAATCATATAGCCTAATCATGATTGAACAAATTTTGAATTTTTGTTCATAAGATAGAAAATGAAGATTTGCCAAACTGTCTAAACTTGGCTTATCTGTAGGTTAGATAGGAAAATATATTGGTTCCAAAACCTAAATCTAAACCAAAATTGAGGGATAGATGATAAATGACAGATTCAAAACCAAAGCCCTCAGCTTAGTTTTAATTTTTGCAAAATAATATTGTGTGCATCTTGTCCAAAATGCCACAAATCATGAAAATCAAATTGCTTAATCATGATCCAGTCATGCTTTAAATTTCATGCTGATAGGTAGTGAATTAAAATATATCAAACTATTTAATATTGAAAGATAAGTAGATTAGGTAGAGAATAAAAAAGCTCATCAGTCTAATATAAGCCTTTGGATGATATAAGGGTAGAAATAGATAGTTTTTACTTTCAAAAGAAAAATGATGTCCAGGGTTTGCCAGTCTAAATGCACCCAAATGAAGAAAAAATGCTAGAAAATAAGGATGGGTAGGTAGAATTGATTTGCAAAAACCATGTTTTTCAAATTTCTAAAAGCCAAAATTACAAAGGATTGCAACAGATCAGTAATTGCATAATGAAAAATTTGTCAAGTACAAACAAGGCACTAATCTACAAATACCAGAGATTTGAAATATGAGGTTCTTGACACCTCCTAAAGGAGCTGCCTGTTAACGCTGGAAAATTGTACATCAGAAGATGACATTAATTAATGTCAGGCCCAAAGATTTATAAGGCAGGAAGACATTACAGAATCTAGAAAGTATTTAAAAATCTCAAATGTTTGAGGAAAATCGAATTTTAAATAGTCTTAAATGTTGTTTGCACACATTATCCTTCGAGAAGAGTGCCTTCTGCGTGCCTGTTTTCCCGATATGCACACATTCCTGAAAGTGGCAAAATGTCGCTATCCGGGACCACACAAAGCAAAGGACAAGTTACTCCTTACTTGAAGCAGCCTAAGGACAACCACCAATGTCTCCTTAGACACTATGTGAGCACACAATGGAATATTTAGAGCACACAAAAGAATCATACCCCTCCCTTGTGTCACCATCCACAATGTATGAAGGGAGGGAAGGAGGATTTAAAATCCCATCCACAATGTATGAAGGCAGGGAAGGAGGATTTAAAATCCCATATATAAAGCCACCATGAGATGAAGAATGGGTGATCACATTGTTGTGTTGGCCATAATTGCCTAAGAAATACCAGTAATGTGTGACCCAGAGCTGGAGATATAGGGGACTCGATTGTTTTCCATCCAAAAATTTCAGTCCATCACAGTAGAGAGAGGAAGACTACACCGAGGCAAGCTTGGGATAAAAAAATCCTTGCATCGGGACCTAGAACAATTGTCTAGGGGCCCTTTGGCAAGAGGGTAAAATTTCTTCTTCATACTAAATTCTTAATAAGAGGGGCCTAGAGCCACCATTTGCATTATTGTTGATGTTTGACTCCCTTCAAGAGCTTATGTTTATTTGTTTTTTTTAGTTTTAGTTTAATTTAGTTTACATTTGCATGCTTTTTCCTCTATATTGTATGCTTATGGACTCCACTTCTTTCTGCCTGTTACCAATAATTTAATGGGGTAAACCCCACCCCTTAAGCTGGTGTGATTTCGTACATAATTGCACCAAACACACTATAGTAGGATTGGCGACTCCACTAACATCTTATTGCCTAGTTTATGTGGTTGTGCCTTCTTTTGTAGGAGACCTTTGTCTATGCTGTGGTGTGGAGCTGATTCTCCCCTAATTTTTCTTGCAATCCCTAGACTCACCCTGAGTGATAGACTGAAGAAAAGCAACTCCTAAATTTTCTACTTGGATTAATTTGCATGTTTGTTCCTCATAGATGCGTAAGGCACACGTTTGGTGCTGACCTGCGCGCAGAAAAGCGCATATGTCTCAACGTTTTGCGCAAAATTTACAGAATGAGAAATTTATCCTCAACTTATATCTTTTTCTCCTTGTAAGGTGCTTGGTATCCCCTAATACACCTTCTAGCACTGGTTGTGGTACCCTGCAGCTTGTTAAAACTCACTTTTAGCTGCTTTCTGTAGGCTTAGTGTCAGTTTTACTTCAAGTTGATTTTCGCAAAGTTTACACATAGTTTAAGTAGGGGGGAAAATAATCTGCATTCTAAAAAATTTATTTTTTGAAAATTTAGGTACTTACACACATATATAACTAGCCAAAATAAGTGGCCCGAGACCACGAATGCATAGCTAGTTTTCCTTTTTCTAGTGTAGAATTTTTTAGTTAGTTCAATTTTTTCACTAGGAATTTCAGGACTCAGATTGAATTGTTTATAGAAGTGCAAGTAATCTATGCTACCTTTGCACCCTCTGGTGATTCTAGGTAAGCATATGAATGCTCCCTATTCACAATTTGTCATCTCCTTATAGTTGGTCACATAGATTAACTAGGAAAACCTGAAAGTGGCCCATTATCTGCACATGTTTTTCATTTGAGCCATGAAGAATACAACGTAGTTTAAATAGGGGATTTTGTAAAAGATAATCAATATCCACACGTTCAAACTATGTGCTTATCCACTTTATGCTTACACACACTCACCCACTAAGAAAAGCAAAGACACCTAAAAATAACTTAACCAAACTCACTAAATTATCCCCATAGGGGCCACAAAAGAATTTATAGCTTAAGTCAAGGGGGTAGGCATCCAATAAGTCACCTTGATCATACTTCATATTGAAACATAGAAGTTGTGTATTTAGGGAGCTTCAAATCCACCTATTAGCCCATGACAAAGAAAACCTGAGCACAGCAGAGACCCATTTCAAAGGGGGTTAGGCTTAGGAGCAGTTCGTGCGGTATCAGTTGGGGCTACCTGACCCAGCTGATACTCGATAATATTAGCTGACTATCAAGAAGCCCAAGACTCAAACGCTCACGTGGGATGGTGGTTATTAATGGCTAGAAACTAGGGCATCCTTTTCCCTATAGGTGATGGTGTAGGCAAGCACCATACCCTCTACCCTTACCTTGGTGGATTCTCTTCAGCTGACTGGGGGTGTCACTAACTCTTACAGGACGTTGTGCCAGCACTTGAAATAAATTATCTCAAGGCCCAGTTAATTTTGAGTGTGTGAGGATGCATAGGTCTTCTAGGACTTTGAGTATCATACGAAAACAAACAAAAACCACTTTTTCACTTGCTTGATCACATAGATTAATTTAAGGGGAAAAATATTTTATTTTTCACTTTGTTTTATGTATGTGACAAGAGGTTTTCTTTGATCATAATTTCTATCCTCTCAAATTTCTCCAAAATCTAGGCAAGACCAGATAGGTCCCAATGGAACCTCATCGATCCTGCCTTCTTTTGGACCTCCCTCCATTACCGGGAGGGGTTCCAGGTCTTTCACCATTCAGGCATCAAAGACATAACACTACCACCATTATTGGTTCATATTTTATTGGGGCAGCCATAGTTGGGAACCCTAGCCGGTCTCCCAACACCACACCACACACCACTCCTCCCTCGACCCCTAGGGGGCAGAGGAGTGCATCCCATTCGAGAAGCCAGCTAAATACACAGCACGGTATGTTGCAGAATAACCCTCGTTCTGACCAAAATTTTGTGTCTTCACTCATTGCAATGGTGTCAACCTCTCACTCACCTTTCTTGGCTTCGTTGAATCTACCCGATTTAACAAAGATAATGAATGACCCCATCGCACACGATCCTAAATGGCCTCTCATACCCACTAAGCTCCCTTTGGATATACCAAAATTCGAAGGCAAGCAAGTGGAAGACCCAGGTAATCATGTAATTACCTTTTCACATGTGGTGTTCATCGAACAGTATCATTGATGCCACCATTCGATTGAGATTATTTCAATGCACTCTTACAGGAGTAGCTGCGAAGTGGTACATGGAGAAACCCCCTGCTTCACAAATAACCTTTAGCACCCTCACTACCGCGCTCTTAGCATATTTTTAGTTACCCATTCACCATGACTCCAGAATGTAATTACTGACGCATTTTAGACAAACCACCGTCATCCATATCTTAGACCATCTCCATGACTGGTGGTGGCATCACAGTTTATGTAAATCTAAACTCGACGATTGGGTTCTCTTAGATTTGTTCTTGAAAACTCTTACAGCAGAGATTTCAAAGGATGTGGCACAGAAAAACCCCACATCCAAAGAGGATGCAATTAGTAAATCCCAGAAGCTTGAGGTGATTTACACATAGTCAAGATACATTTACAACATCCTCCCTAATGCCCCGCGCCTCCAGACTTATCAAGAATTTCCAGGTGCGTCGAACTCTGTAGATGGCATAATTGGGTCAATGACCTAGGGTTACCTAGGAAGTAGTATTCAAAAACCCATTTACAGATATAGTTCTATCCAGAACATGCCTAAACCTGGTTTTCAAAGTCATCATATCCCTCAACAAAATTTGACTAATACGGCGCAAGCGTATCACCAGGGAGGACCTTATCCTATGGCTCAGGGGACCCAGTACACAGAGAGAAACACTGATGGAAGAGCTCCCCCCAACAGCTAGGTGCAAACCAAGGACCCTGTTATGCTCATTCCTCTGCACATGACCCACCTATGTAGAAAAATGCATAGCTAAACTTTGTGCAGCTATCCCAAAACCAACCACACCAATATAACCAGGAGAACTTCCCTCCTAACGTTGTAAATAAAAAATCAAAAGACAAGCCAAAAGGGAATCCTGGATAGGTGGAAATAACCAACAACACCCACCACAATGCCAAGCTGGAGGCAACTCCAACCGAAATTAGAACCAAGAGCCGAGAAATTCCCAACGACAGAGAAAAAGGCCACCTCTTCGAACAAACCATTCCTGTTCGATATGTGGTGAGTATGGACACTATAATCACCACTGTCTTGATCTCCCTTAGCTGAAGAATTTATAGAGTAACCGAGGACAAGGAGGATCTTCCCAGCAAATAGCTGTGATGCAAAAATATTTTCCCCACCAAGGGATGGTCAGCACTCAGCAACAAAATCCATAAAAATTCGGGAAAAACATCCATGAGTTCTACATGACTAGAGAATAGATGTTTTTCCAAACTCGGAATCGCAATTACAACACCCCACTAGACACCAATACATCAGTGGCAAGTACTAGTGCACTGACTACACCTTTGACCATTTCAAAGGTGCCTATAGAGCCATTGCCAAAGATGAAAAAAGGACCTAATAGGCGAGCAGGAAACCACTCCAAAGTAGCCCATAATTATAGCATCGTGGATGATTTAGCACAATCCCCCACTGCTATGTCAGCTCTGGAAGTACTGCAGTCATGCTTGAAACAATGGAAATCCTTAATTTCTGCATTAGGTGCTATCGATCCTGACGATACATGCTTAATGGCTTTTGACCTTGAAAAAGCCACCCCAAGGCTTCCTTCCATGGTCACCTTCCAGATACCATTGTCGATACAGAATATCACTATTCACCAATCTATCATAGACGAGGGCGCATCCACATGCATCATGTCAAAAAAAATTTGGTAGAAGTTAAGGTATCCCGAGCTAAAACCCTTAGTCATCACACTTAGAGCTTATGATAGTCGTCCTTCAACTCCCATCGGCCTCTACCAAAATGTCCCAGTATGTTTAGCAGGAAAGATGGTCCACATATACATTGAAGTCTTAGACACTCACTTGGATTATAATATACTCCTCAGGCGGAGTTATATGTATGCCATGTCTGCTATAGCCTCCTCCGTCTTCTGCACTATGATGTTCCCCCATGAGGGTGGCATCATTACTATAGACCAATTGACGCATAGAGAGAAGCATCCCCTAACAAGCACTAATGTAATTCTATGCTATGTAGATACAGTCTCAGATGGTCTTTCATGGTACCAGTAATTTGGCCTCGGCTAATTCAAACTGTCGTTCATTCTAGGGTAATTCCTAGGAGATCCTCCCATTATCCCTGAGTCATCACCTGATGCCATAGGGGCTTCGATGTGCATGATATCCACATCAAGCATCAAATCTAGTCAGGACACAGATTCAAGCAGTAATGACACTGAGGCATCAGCCACGATAGCATTTCTAGCCTACGCCGCCTCCCAAACCCCTTTCCTCTACCGCCCAGCTGGATTCGTCTCCCAGTAGGTTTTGGAAACACTAGTATTACCCAACATATCATTGCCATTCCCAGTTTGGTACCTCATTCCCCTCACAGGAACAAGAGCCACCCACGTTACTTCCACAGGGTTGAATCCCCTTAGTCCCAAAGAGCCCCACCTACCCAAGAAACAGTCGAGACCACCCCTGCAAAGGAATTTACCATTGTAAAATCGGTGATCATGACCAAGAAAACCAAGAAGAGAGGAAAGAAGATGGTGCCCCCCACCATACATTGGGAATCACCAATCTGCGAGATATGTGACATCATAGGTCACCCTACCCATATTTTTCTAGAGCTGGATGAATTAAAAGCACTCCTTAGATATAAGATAGAAATCATGATGCCACGTTCCCGTAAAATGGAACCTACCAAAAAAGGTAAAGGAAAAGCACTGCATACCAATCATGCATGCGCTCTCTACAGTAACTATGGGCACTACACCCACCATTGCGTAGAGATCCCACGATATAGTGATGCCTTACATGCCATGGAGCAATCCTATCAAGAGGATCCCCCCACCCAGGAATCTGTAAATGAACCTCCTACCATCCTATACATGTAAGAAGAACGAAAGGTTGTAGAAAGACCCCAGTTATGCCCATTATATGTTGCATGCAATGCAATTAACGTGGTCACTTCTTCGAAGAGTGTGCAGTCCTGGATCTCATCCCCAAATTGTGTCCAATCGAATGGTTTTACTACATTGGATTGTGGTTAGCACAATTCACATGTCCACAATGCGCCGAAAATCACCTTTTGGAGAATTGTCACTATATACCATGATTCCAGCTAGCCCTCGCTAGCCTTCACTCCTCCATAGTCTGCCTCTCCCAAGAAGATGACATGGATGTAGAATCCATGAGCAGTTCCATGACCCAAGAGTATGTGATGAGCAGATCCATCATGTTCTTGACTGCTGAAGAGCGGCCCACCAGGGAACCCCTAGTTACCCCCAACCGCTCTTCCTAGAGTAGACCAACATGTACGTTATTCAAAATTCCTGATCATGCGGTCATCCGTTGTCCTGATTTAGCTGAACTACGATGCTGGTTCCCCATCAGACCTCATACCAAACGCGATGGACCCTTCATATCAAGGATATTTTCCTTATATATCAAGGCAACCATTACAAGCGATACTGTACTTATGCCTCGCAACTTTGTCCCGCCATTGACATGATTCATACCATAGGGAAGAGATAGGACGTTCTCCAGGAATGGCATAAAAATTACATCGTTGGGTTAACATCTCCACCCCCTTAGTGGCATGACAGCCAAATTAAGCCCACACACCAACGAAGCATAACTACGACCAAGATTAGGATAACATGCAGACTATGTGGCCTGAATGACTACAGAGTCAACCAATGCAGAGAATTGAAGCCCCTTGCAAATAGTCTTCACATAGTCTCTTCTCTCCCTCAAAAAATTCTCTCAAACCAAGAGAAGATCACATGCTCCTATTGCCATATTTGTTCACACTTTCACCATATGACCAAATGTGTGCATATTCCCAAGTTGAGAGTGGAAAGAGCCGCATTAATTCCACACTCCACCAAAGAAGTAGACATGTATGGAAATGGAAGAAGAAGAAAACCTCTTCCACGACCGACCATTTCCAATCATCCACATCAAGAAAAACGAGTAGCATAGAATCTCACATGATCTACTCTGTTGGCTCAGTAATATTGTGCAGCATCTTCACTATCCAAGATCACACACGAGAAGTATGCCCGCTAATGGAATCATTTAGGAATATTTGTGGCAGGAAAAATTTCCACCTACCAGAAATCGACCATATTGGTAGGGATCCTAGTCTTGCGCTCATATATAACTCCATTACCGAGATCCTCCCCCCGCCGCATGCCAATGACACAATCAATCATATACGATTTGTATCATCGCAGGCTGGAGATAGGATTTCCACCTGATTCCTGTTGCAAAAGACCAAGGTGCCTTTCACTTTTGCATTGATTTCCGCAAGATCCCAACTTTGCATGTCGCCATCGAACTCCTTGATGACACCCAGCCTCTAGAACAGTGCCTAGTACAACTAGAACTTGTTGACGAAATTCGATGATAGTTGCTGCAACACAATGAGGCCCATAAGAAAAGGGTAAAAGAATCGTTCGACCACCACATCACCCCTCACTCTTTCATCGAAGGAGAATTATTCCTCCACTATGATGTCTCGAAAGAAGCCTTAGGGATAGGAAAGTTCGAAACCTTTTGGAAAGGACCCTACATCATCAAAAATTTCCTCTGACAGGGGGCATATATCTTGATGAAACATGACGAGACATGTCTCAGTAACCCCGTCAACGACCTATACCTCAAGAAGTTTCACCCATAAGGGCCAAGGCAGCCCTGCCTCTAGAGTGAAAGTGCACAAAACGCAACCACTAATTTGTTTTTACCAAAGACTGATTAAACACGCTCAAAGTGCCACCATGGATCACCAACCTGAACCCCATTTCATATTTGTTGATGGAGCATCACGATGGTCTCAAAACTTAGTTGTAACTCCCTGGGTCATCTACCACCCTTATCAATCACCACTATGTTCAAACGGTGTTTGCATCGGTTCAGCAACAAAAAATCAGGCAGAATATGAAGCTGTCATCGGAATTATGTGTGATTCCCTCCATCAGGGCATATGCCATATGCATGTTTACCTCAATTCCCAGTTAATAGTGTCATAATTAAACCAAACATTTGAGACAAGAGATACACATATGTTTAGAAAATATTTGCATGAAAGAACATTAAGAATACAATTTGACTATATCACATTTACACATGTACCAAGGAGTCAAAACCAAACAGCTGACCACATAGCTAACAATATCCTAGACTGGAATGCATCTTGAATAAACCATCATACATGAAAAATGAAAAATATAGACATCCATCAGAATAACATCATACATAAACTGAAATAGGTGACACGTCATGTAGAGCCGCAAAAAATATCTCTCATACATATATATCACATTGTGTATATCTGAGTACAAAAAATAGTGTTGTTGGCCCAAGGGCTAGCCCAAAGACACAAAATTTGTCAAAAATAAGGGAATAATCCTTATAATAGGTGCTTTCCCTGTGTACCAGTAAGCTCTAGGGTGGTGCCCCCTCAGGCAGGGCACCTGGACCCACCACTGCTCCTAGTTCCACCACCAGAGCTTGTTGGGTGCAGGAATTACACTTAAGTAAAAATACTCAACACTTAAATTGTCATCCTAGGGGATTCGTAAATTTAGAGATGAAGCACAGGAAATACCAGAGATGATATGAATATTTCTAATATCAAATCCTACTTTTGAAAAGCAGAATTGCAGAATCAAACTTTAGAGAAAAAAAAGGAACTTGAACCATCAAAACGATCTGAGGCTAAAAGAATAAGAAATGTACTTGCAAAAGAGATTCAGAAATAAAGAGGAGCAATCACTCTAGCTAAATATTGATTAGCTACTGAGAATGTGTTTCCTTCAGCAAATACACCTTAGCAATTTTCAACAAATGGGCCCCTTCAATCCTGCATATGTAAAGATATCCTTCTCACGAGAATCAATCTTGCACGAGTGCAAAAACAACGATTCATGCAGAAAGTGTAAAGTAATGTATTTACTAAAAAATGCTTTTCTTCGTGCAAGGGCTTTGAACTTTCTCAAGTCTGCAACACTCAGATCCAATACCAAGAAATTGGCTCTTGTACTCGATCAGAACTTCTTACACATTAAATTTTGATTCTTGAAATCAATGATTCATTACTACAGTGTTATAAAGCCAAATCATATATCAACAAAGATGAATATCTATAGAAAGTAAGAGAACAATATTTTTTAATTAAAATGTAACTGAAATCAAGAAAGCTATTAGAAGTAAACTAGAAAGGCTTGGTGCATCATATTATCTAGCGCTGGTGTAAGAAAAGTTCTCCTGCTTGCACCAGGGAGAAACCAAACCAACGTGTAGAAAGTAAATAGCCCACCAACATGAACTGGTGCAAGAACAAACCAGGTAGAGGAAATAAACCAAATCATGCAGAAAGTGAATAGCACACCAACGTGCACTGGGGCAGGTAACTCCTCTTGCTCGAACCAGGCAAGGAAAATAAATCAACCGTGCAGAAAGTAACTTAACTACTTCACGCAGTAGATCTTCTTCCACTCAAACAGAAATTCAAATGTTGTAAATTAAATCACACTTGACAGTTTAAAACATAAATTACGAGAAAAAAAAGAAGGGAGAACATTTTGGGTTGGCTAGGCCCTTAGCCAACTAGCGCGTTTCCCTTTCAAACAAAAATGCTCCTCAGTATCAACTCATCAATGTTTTAATCCAAATGATGAAATGTACGAAGCATGAGCTGGAGATCTTATTATTAAATCCTTAAAGAAATTACATGCATGATTGCATATCCAGCCCAAATTTGGGCGATAACACAAGAAAGACCTGTTATTGCCTCGCTGGTTCTATTCTCTAATCTATTCAATTCAATCAAAACATTGAACATCTTGTCCTATTTAAATTTATGCTTATATAGATATTTTTGGCCGTAGGCCAAAAGGATCATTTAACCATTACATATCCAATTACAGAAATCATTATAACAAATTACATAACCCATTGCAGAATAAGTTTCGGCCTTCAAAATTAAATCGCTTTTAACAGAATAGGCCACGACTATCTCTAGTTGTTTGTCTCTCTTAAGTCTGATCTCAGCTACTCTATATTTAACTGATATCATAGCTGGGACTCGACTGCCTTCAGATATGTATTCATTGATTGTAGCTAAGGCAGTACAAAACAGACGGCAACCTAAGTGATATGGATTCGCTGCCAAGATTCATGGCATTGGTGCTGGTGCGAGATCTGTTCTGCACTAAAAATCAACGATCAAGATAAGTGTTTATCTATTAAATAGCATAGGAGGTAATGATAAGTTACAAAAGTAATTCTAAGTAAGAAATCACATAATAGATATTTAATAAATGCTAAGTTGAGTTAAAAATGTAAATTATGAAGTTAATGCAAAATGTGTCATCGTTCTCGCACTAGTGCAAGATGAGGGCACATAAGATAGGTAAAATAGGGTAAATGATTACGATTTGGGAAGGGAAGAATGGTAAAAAAGAATTCAATTTATGGGACTAACATCCTCTCATCCCTAGACTATTGTGTGTCCTCACACAACTTTTTTTACCTCTGCAAAAAACCATTTTTTTTTTTAATACTCCAACTCAGTCCTGTTTCGGCATGTTGTCCTCAGGCTGCACTGTTTCAACCTTCTTCCTCTTGATGTGCCTTAACTTATTTGAAACCTTTTTCAACCACCTGAAACAACATCCAGCCTAATATTTCCAAACTTTAACCTCACTTTTCTTTTGTTTGAGCTCTGCCATCAATTCTTCTCTGCTTTTTTCCTTCTCCTCTTATGCTTTGGTCACAAGCTGCTCCAAGTTTTGTACTTGGAGTTATAATTCCGTTATGCGGGCAACAGGAGTCACCAATTATTTTCCTTTCTCTGTCTCAGTAGGGGCTGTCACTAGCTTCAGAACTTCTATATCTTCCATGGTCGGATCAAGGAAATATTCTACCTGCAATACTTCTTTTTTGATTCCTCTTTATCAAGTTCTTCTTTTGGTTCATCTTCATCTGGTTCCTCGTCTAATTTTTCTTCCTCAGGTTCCTCTTCTTCCTTTGGTTCCTCTTCTTTTGGTTCCTCTTCCTCAGGTTCTTCTTCCTCTTCCAGTTCTTCTTGCTTAGGTGCTTCTGCATCCTCCTTCTCTTCAGCTCCTCCTTCAGTTTCTGGTTCTTCTTCTCGGGCCACAGCTTCTTCTTGTACCGGTGCAGGGTGGGGTTACATACCCTATGGGGGTTGTGGTTATTTTCCTACATCCAAAACTTTCCTCTTCTTTTGGGGCTTTCTCATAAGATTTTCCAGTGGAATATCATCCCCAACTTGTGCAATATTCACCGCATCTACAAGAACTGACAACTTGTCATGTTCAGAGGCCTGTGCTTGTGTAGAAGGTGTTTCTTCATCAAGTGTGCCAGTTGTTTTCTTAGTGGAAGACGAAGCCTTCCCTTCTGTCGATTTATCTGTCTTCTTCATTTTCGCACTACTGTGAGAAGGACTTCCCTTTCTGCTTCTATTCAGGCCCTTACTTGTACTAGGGGCCTGTGTCTTCTCTTCCTCGACCGAATTCCCGTGCAGCTGTGTTAACAACTCTTCCCATTTCATACCTTTGCTTTCTAGCTGTTTTAAGACCAAGATTTTTATTAGGCCGTGATGGTATAGTCATGCTTTGGCTTGGTCCTCCATTCCATCCTGTACGCTTCTAGCCATTTTTTCCAAGATTTGGAGCAAAAATTAGGGGAATTTCATCCTCCAACGAATGTTTCAGGCTCCTTCAAAATGTTATAGCAGTCTAAAATGATACACCAGGGTGCAGGTGTATCTCCCTTCGCAGGTCACAAATTTCTGCAAAACAAATAGGAGATCCTGCCATTGACCTGGCAAGGCTTTGTGCGGAACTTCACATTTCCAATTGACCTCCATATTCTTATCCGTGACAAAATGCTACTAACGTTTACTTTCCAGCTTCTGGTTCTTGAACCACTCCACTCCCATATTCGCCAAAGCTATTGCTGATGCTACAAATTTCTTCATGACTTTGAATTTGGGCAGCCTAATTCTCACTTGGCCATTTTTAGAGCTTCTTGAAAGTTGTAAGGCGATGTCCTTCTGATACCCATCAAATTTCTGCAGGAATTGTAGAAATCCCGACTCCCACAATAGTGGAAGACTGTTGCGAAATTTGGCAGTTTGCTCAATCTTGCTGAGAGACATGGGTTCATTTTGGACAGGAGACATTGCTGCTATCTGCTATGAACGATGAGTTCTGAGGCTTGCATGCAACACTGAGGAATCGAATTTCATACATAAAGACCTAACCGTATACTCATCATTTCCGATGAGGCTTAATTGGTACATGTGACGGCGGTTTAACGGTTAAGTACAGTAATGACTGGATGTTTGGGATGAATGTAGGAGCAGGGGGAGTTATGAGTGAAGGAAATTTCACATTATTGTCAAATGGGGTGAATTATATGCAAATAACGATTACACGATTTTACATTACTTCATAATTAAAAAAAAGGACTTAGCATTCATTTAAAAAGATCATGATTCCTACTTAAAAAACTTTGTACTTTTAACTAATTTCCTCCTAAGTAATATAATATCATAACTTCTTATCAATGATATGAAGAACATCATATAACTTTCCATCATGAATACTTTCTTATGTCATATGATAACTTGTAATTTGCTGCTGATAAGGTGCATGCTTGTATTGATCTTTGCACTGTGTAAATCACATCGTTCTGCTGGTACTTTCCTGCTCATATCATATAGGACAATATGCTTGCACTAGTGCACGCATAATGTTAAGACAGAGAATTGAAATATAGGCTGGATTTCACATGATTTCCTCAACTTATTCTGAATTTTGCTTCACCCTTTGATGCTTCAGAGCACAACCTTCTGCTCTTTATATGCAAGATCCCGCAATAAACTCATGAGGGAACAAAGGAGTGGGAAGGAAAAAATATTAGAATGAGAAGGAATTCTGTCACAGGGATTCTAGGAAAGTACCAAAAGAGGGAAAATAGAAGTGGGATAGGGAAAAAAATTCAGGTTAAAGTGGGATTTCTTCGAAGCGGATAGGGTGAATTTAGAATAATATGGGAAGGTTAATTATACTAGGATTTCGAGAAGAAAGATGAGGGAAAATTATGAAATGGGATATGAGGAAAGGTAGAAAATTTTCTGGAAGGTCTACCTGCACTGGTGCAAGAAAAATAATTGCAGTGAGAATTAAGCGTTACTTGGAAAAAAATATCCATGCTAATTTCCCCAATTGTATAAAGGTCGGCTCTGCTGAACCTACTTTTACATCGGTGGTTACTAGCATATCTAAAGGTGAAGCAACATTCTCTTTTTATTAGAAAATTTTGATCCTCCTACCAGCAAGCTGGTTTTCGAGTTGATCCTTCTGCAATCATATCAGCAGACTGATTTTCATAATTACAGGAAATTATTTTTTTTTTATTTTTTATTTTTTATTTTTGTTATTTTTTCTCTTGAATAAGAGGGATTCAAATTTTAAAGAGGTTGGTATTACCATTTACCACTACCGTTCCAAATTGTTGCTGAACTTGCTGTGTAAAATCTTTCTTGGCAAGTGGTTGAAAATATTTCTTTAATCTATGTCCATTTACCAAGAATACTGTATTCTGTCCATCAATAGTTTTGAATTCTATAGCTCCATTCTCAAATAATCGGATTAATTCATATGGTCCCATCCAACGTGTATGGAATTTCCCTTTAAAAAATTTAAATCTAGAATCATAAAGGAGTACCCAATCACCTGGCTGGAACTGCTTTTTCTGAATGGACTTACCATGCCACCTTTTTAGTTGCTACTGGATTAATATGTTTTGCTGAACAACATCTCTATGAAATTCATCTAACTCATTTAACTGAAGAAGACGTTGTTTTTGTGCCTCAAAGAGATAGAGTCCTAGCTAAACTGCAGTTCTAAAAGTTTTGATCTGGAACTCAATCGATAACAGAACCTGTTTGTCGTATACTAGCTCATATGGTGTGTGCCCCGTACTATTTCTCCAAGTGGTTTTGTATGCCCACAAAGTTTCTGGTAATCTTTCAGCCAAATATTTTTGATGCATATTCATTGTCTTTGTAAGAATGAACTCGATCACCTTGTTTATAGATTCCACCTGGCCATTTGCTTGCGGGTGATATGGGGTAGATTTTCGGTGCCAGATCTTGTATTGCTCCATCACTCCCTGTACCAGATTAGAAATAAACTATGGACCATTTTCAGAAACAATTTCTCTAGGCACACTAAATCTAGTAAAGATTTCAGAAAAGAGAAAATCAACAAAAACTTTTTCCGTAGCAAAAGAAACAGCTTTAGCTTCTACCCATTTTGTAAAAAAATATGTACAAACCAAAATATGTTTTTTACTTAATGATGCTGGATTTATTGGCCCTAAAAAATCAATAGCCCATTTTTAAAATGGCTCAATCATAACTTGAGGGCATAAAGGCATTTCATTGGTTTGGTTAGCTTGGCCCATTCTTTGACAACTATCACATCGCCTGACATACTGCCTGGCATCCTTAAACAAGGAAGGCCAAAATTAGCCAGAACATAATATTTTATATGTAGTTCGCTTGTCAGAAAAGTGGCCTCCAGAAGGTTCATCATGAGAAGATTTCAATATGTCAAACACTTCCTCCTCTCTTACACATATGCGGATAATCAAATCTGGACCAGTGTAAAAGAGGTCTCCTTGAATCCAGGAGTATGCAACAATATTCTGAATAATTTTCCTCTTTTCACGGGCGGGCAAGTGAGGTGGTGTTTTTCTAGTAACCAAATAATTGGCGATGTTAGCAAAACATGGAGAATATGTAGACACAGCAAAAAGATGTTCATTTGGAAAATAATCATTAACAGGAGTTACGTCACTAGGATTATCTGGTCTATAAAGAAAATTTGCTACAACATTAGATTTTCCTAGTCTATCAACAATAGTAATATTGAAATCCTACAACAATAGCAACCACCTAGTCACTCTACCGCTAGTCAATGGTTTTTTCATCAAATATTTAATCGCGGAATGATCAGTATGAACAAATACTTCATCTCCTGTGATATAGTTTCCGAACTTATTAATCGCAAATATTACAGCTCAAAACTATTTCTCTGTAATTGTATAGTTTAAATCAGCGGAAGACAAATTCTTACTAATATAATAAATATCATAGGATTTATTGTGTTCCTCTTGTCCCAAAGCTGTGCCAACAACCCGATCTGAAGCATCGAAGGAAATGTGAAAGGGCAGGGACTAGTCTGGACCTCTCAAAAATGGCACCTATACCAACTTTTCCTTCAATGTTTCAAAACACTGTTGGCAAGCTGTGGACCAGAAAACTCACTATCCTTAGCTAGAAGTCAGAAAAGAGGAGCAGCTATATTATAAAAATTTTCAATGAATCTTATATTGTAACTAGCATGTCCTAAAAAACCTCTTACTTCCCTTTGAGTTTTGGGTGCAGGAAGATGCAGAATGATTTCGATCTTTGCCAGATCAACCTGGATACCTTTGTCAGAGATTAGATGGCCAAGTACCACTCATGATTTGCACATTAATCTACATTTCTTGTCACTCAAAGCAAGGTGGGATTCTTGAAAATGAAGAAGTACTTTCTCCAAATTTTCGAGAGCTTCCTGAAAAGAATTACCAAACACAGAAAAGTCATCCATATAAATTTCTACAGATTCAAGATCAGCAAAAATATCCAAGACTGCCCTTTGAAAGGTAGCCGGGGCATTACATAAACCAAAGGGAAGCACTTTGTAAGAAAATGTCCCCCATGGAAATGTAAAGGTAGTCTTATCCTGATCTTTGGGTGCAATCTATATCTGGTTATAGCCACCAAAACCATCGAAAAAGGAGAACTATTTCTTTCTTGCAAGCGTATCAAGCACCTAGTCAATGAAAGGGAGATGGAAGTAACCTTTGAGAGTGGCTTTGTTTAATTCATGATAATCAATAAAAATACGCCACCTTCCATCTTTCTTAGGTACAAACACTAATGGAGAGACCCACTAACTATCAGAAATAGGATAGATAAAACCAGCATCTAAAAGTTTCTGTATTTCTTCTTTCACAACATCTCTTAGAGCTAGATTCATTCATCTTTGGGGTTGTCGGACAGGTCGGGTTCCTTCCTGAATATAGATATGATGTGTGCAAGTTTTAGGAGGGAAACCCTTCATGTCTTCATAGCCCCAAGAAAATGCACTAAGATGTTTTTGCAACAAATTCACAAGCTGCTCTTGTTGAGATGGGTCTAAATCTGCACTGATATGCAATGATTTACCAGGGATAATCTCAGCAAGAGTAGTATCAGGCTTCGAAGTACTCAAGGGAGTGGTCAAAGATAGTGGTATATAATAATGAGAATTATGGTTTTCTTGGAAATCCAGGCTAAAAATCTAGCTCAAAGTCGCAAATTTTGGCATAGTGTCTAGATTGTTCAAGAAATATTGAATCTCGTCTTCTTACGAAGACCCAGTATAATGATGAATGAGAGAAATAGACTGAGTCTCCTCATCACTGCTTTGGTCCAACTATAAAGTGTCTCGAAGGTCTTGAATGGATCTAGAAGGGGGGTATAAGGTAACTTTCTTCCTAAAATCTCCATGTGAAATATACATATCTCCGGAATGACATCCAATATATGCATTGGTTGTAGCAAGCCATCCTCGACCCAAGATCAAGGGATGTCCTCCTACTGGGTTCTTTGGCTGAAGCACAATGAAATTAGTAGGATATTCCCAAGAATCTGATGAGATGATCACATCATCCAATATTCCTTCAGGCTTAATTTTAGATCTATCTGCTAATTCAAGCACAGTGGGAGTAGGGCAAAGATGAGATAACCAAAGTTGATCCATGGTTTGCTTAGTCATTACATTAATGGCTGCTCCTAGGTCTATAAGGACATTAGAGACAAGGACATTTCCAATATGAACTATGACAACAGGGTTTCCGAGATCAGTATATTTTTCCACAAACACACATCTTGTCATCAACTGTGCTGCCCTACTAAAAAATTGAATAGTTTGGGGTTCCAATCTCTTCCTCCCGGGTTTCTTGAGACAAATTTCTCTAATAATATTGGTACAAATGAGGATCTCTTTAATAGCTTGGAGAAAAGGTATCTTAATGAAAATATTTCAAAGTTCCGATGCCAAACTAGTCTCAGAAATATGCTCTCTTCTTTCCGTTACTAGCTTGTCTGGAAAGGGAAGCTGGTTGGAAGAAGATGGAAAGGACTCAGAGGGTAAGGGCTGCTTAGTGACAACTTTCGGAGAGTGGTTAAGATTTTCCTCTTCTCCTTTCTCTTCGACAATCACCATAGGTTGTTTCTGATTTTTTGGCATTATAGTCCTTCCTGATCTTAATTGAATATCATGAACTCCAAATGGAATAGACTGGTATTCGAATGGAAAAGGTGGGTTTGTTACATGGATCATTTCCATTTCTTTATTATTATTATTAGGATTGGGTGTATGTTGAGTAGGCAACTGAGGAGGTTGAAAGGGTGGAGGTAAAGGTAATGGGGTGGTTTGACTCGGAAGTTGAGGCATTGGATAAGGTACATGTGTAGATGAATATGGTTGCATAGGTGGCTAGTAGGAATATGGAGATTGAGTTGGGCCTATCCAACCCTGTTGCCATGGTTGGGAAGGTTGCTCATGCTGATATTGATTTCCATAATGCCACTGCTGATGAGAGTTAGGATACGAATATGCATGTGGATTATAACCAAAATAGTGTGGAGGAAATTCAGGAGCCATACCTGCACCTACCTAAGGCCAATTTCTTCTTGCTCCCATAGCATACAATTTTTCAGCTTCAGGCTGCACCCTTGTAAATACCGATTTAAGTCTAGGTATAGAGGGACATTTTTCTATGATATGGTCTTCTGCACAAATAGCACAATTATTATTTTCTTTCAATTTAAGAGGACATTCTTTAGGGGGATTCTTTTCTTTTCATTTAGGACAGAAAATACATAATGACTCTTGTTCCTTCATAAGTTTTTGTTGAAATTTTAAAGAGTCTAATTGTTTAGTAACAGTGTTCATTATATCAATTTTCATGTTTTCCATTTTATTTTCTAGTCCAATAATCATAGCATTAGTATATTCAGTCTTTCTATTTTTATTTCGAGTTCCTCTACCGGATCTATACTGATTTCTTGAAAATTTCCGGCATAATTCACAAATTTGATCAAAAGTTTGTTGAGAAATATCACCTTGTCCTAACAAATTCAAATTGTTTCTAGCATTATTAGCAAGTCCTCTTAAGAAAAAGGTTCTAATAGTGTTGGGATCAAGCTTAAGTTTTGAACTTTGTAAAATATACAGAAATGTTTCCAAATAATCTTCAAGCATTTCATCATCATCTTGTATGATTGTAAAAATTTCATCCTGCATGTCCTGAGTTTTGAAATATTCTTGATATTTAGACAAAAATACCCTCTTCATCTGATCCCAAGAAGTTATGGTGTTTTCTCCTAACCCCTTAAACGAATGTAAAGCTAATTCCTTGAGGGTAACAAGAAATAATCTTAACTTCTGAGCCTCAGTTGCATAATCATAACTTCTACACAAAATATCAAACTCAAATAGAAAAGAGTTATAATCTTCATGAACTTTACCATGGAAATGAGGGAGCTGATGGTGGAATATTATTCATCTATGACATAGTATCAGGATCCAAAATTGGAAACACAAAAGTAGATTGTCCTTCAATTACATGGTTGTCACCAATTCCTTCCAGATGATCTCCTTGGTATGCCATTGTTCCCTTCTTGCTTGTACCTCTTTCCACATGCTGATCCACACTTGAGTTGTTATTACCAAAATCCAGGTGGATTGTTCCTGCGTGATGGGTTTGGATTGGATTAGGCTTCCTGCTTGTATAAGGAGACCCAATGTGAGAAAAATTCTTTTGGCCCTTAGTGGGCTTCGAACCCCTACCTTTCCTAGGCATTCATTTCAAGAAAGAAAGAAAAATATCAAAACAATTTCTAGTAAAAATGCTGTCAGAAATCAATCAACACCAGTAAAAAATTCTTCAAAAATACTTGAAAAAAATAAAGGAAACTTAACTCTATTATACAATTAGAAAATTCTTACCAAATCAAATC
The DNA here is from genome assembly GCA_034641835.2 of Pinus albicaulis. Classification (NCBI taxonomy): domain Eukaryota; kingdom Viridiplantae; phylum Streptophyta; class Pinopsida; order Pinales; family Pinaceae; genus Pinus; species Pinus albicaulis. The sequence continues at coordinate 66,752,633 of MU968359.1, read as the reverse complement.
ACCTCCCTGGCAACAACGCCAAAATGTTGGGTGCAGGAATTACACTTAAGTAAAAATCCTCAACACTTAAATCGTCAACCCGGGGAATTTGTAAACTTAGAGACGAAGCACAGGAAATGCCAGAGATGGTATGAATATTTCTAATATCAACTCCTACTTTTGAAAAGAAGAATTGTAGAATCAAACTTTGGAAAAAAAAAAAGGAACTCGAACCATCAAAACAATCTGAGGCTAGAACAAGAAGAAATGTACTTGCAAAAGAGATTTAGAAATAAAGAGGATCAATAACTCTAGCTAAATATTTATTAGATAATGGGAATGTTTTTTCCTTCAGTAAAGAGACCTTAGCAGTTTTCAACAAATGGGCCCCTTCAATCCTGCGTATGTAAAGATATCCTTCTCACGAAAATCAGTCTTGCACTAGTGCAAGAACAACGATTCATGCAGAAAGTGTAAATTAATGTCTTTACTAAAAAATGATTTTCTTTGTACAAGGGCTTTGAACTTTCTCAAGTCCGCAGCACTCAGATCCAATACCAAGAAACTGGTTCTTGTACTCGATCAGAGCTTCTTACACTTTAACTTTTGATTCTTGAAATCAATGATTCATTACTGCAGTGTTACAAAACCAAATCATATATCAATAAAGATGAATATCTGTAGAAGGTAAGAGAACAATATTTTTTAATTAAAATGTAACTGTAAGCAAGAAAGTTGTTAGAAGTAAACTATAAAGGCTTGCTGCATCATATTATCTAGCGCTGGTGCAAGAACAGTTCTCTTTCTTGCACCAGGAAGAAACCAAAACAACGTGTAGAAAGTAAATAGCCCACCAAAATGCACTAGTGCGGGAACTAACTAGGCAGAGGAAATAAACCAAATCATGCATAAAGTGAATTTCACAGCAATGTGCACTAGAGTAGGTAACTCCTCCTGCTCGAACCAGGCAAGGAAAATAAATCAACTGTGCAGAAAGTAACTTAACTACTTCAAGTAGCAGATCTGCTTCCACTCAAACAAAAATTCAAATGCTGTAAATTAAATCACACTTGACAGTTTAAAACATAAATTACAAGAACAACAAGGAGGGAGAACATGCTGGGTTGGCTGGGCCCTTAGCCAACCAACGCGTTTCCCTTTCAAAATAAAATGCTACTTAGTATCAACTCATCAACTGTTTAAGCCAAATGATGAAATGTACAAAGCATGAGGTGGAGCTCTTCTTATTAAATCCTTAAAGCAATTACATCTACGATTACATATCCAGCCCAGATTTTGGTGATAACACAAGACAGACCTGTTACCGCCTTGCTGGTTCTATTCTCTAATCTATTCAATTCTATCAAAACATTGAACATCTTTTCCTATTTACATTTATGCTTATATAGATCCTTTTGCCTGCAGGCCAAAAGGATCGTTTAACCATTACATAGCCAATTATAGAAATCATTATAACAAATTACATAACCGATTGCAGAATAATTTTTCAGCCTTCAAAATTAAATTGCTTTTAACAGAATAGGCCGCGGATATCTCCAGCTGTTCGTCTCTCTTAAGTCCAATCTCAACTAATCTAGATTTAACTGTTGTCATAGCTGGGACTTGGCTGCCTTCGGATATGTCTTCGTCGATCGTAGCTAAGTCAATAAAAAATAGGCGGCAACCCAAGTGATCCAGACCAAACACACTACAGAAGGATTCGTGACTCCACTAACGTTTTATTGCATAGTTTATGTGGTTGTGCCTTCTTTTGGAGGAGACCTTTGTCTATGCTATGGTGTGGAGATGAATCTCCCCTAATTTTTCTTGTAATCCCTAGACTCACCCTGAGTGATAGACTGAAGACAAGAAACTCCTAAATTTTCTACTTGGATTAATTTGCGTGTTTGTTCCTCATAGATGTGTAAGGCGCACGTTTGGTGCTGACCTGCGCGCAGAAAAGCGCATATGTCTCAACATTTTATGCACAATTTACAGAATGAGAAATTTCTCCTCAAATTCTATCTTTTTCTCCTTTTAAGGTGCTTGGTATCCCCTAATACACCTGCCAGCACTGGTTTTGGTACCCCGCAGCTTGTTAAAACTCACTTTCAGCTGCTTTCTGTAGGCTTATTGTTAGTTTTGCTTCAAGTTGATTTTCGCAAAGTTTACACATAGTTTAAGTAGGGGGGGAAATAATCTACATTCTAAAAAATTTATGTTTTGAAAATTTAGGTACTTACACACATATATAACTAGCCAAATTAAGTGGCCCGAGACCACGAATGCATAGCTAGTTTTCCTTTTTCTAGTGTAGAATTTTTTAGTTAGTTCAACTTTTGCACTAGGAATTTCAGGACTCAGATTGAATTGTTTATATAAGAGCAAGTAATCTATGCTACCTTTGCACCCTCCGGTGATTCTAGGTAAGCATATGAATGCTCCCTATTCACAATTCATCATCTCCCTATAGTTGGTCACATAGATTAACTAGGAAAACTTGAAAGCGGCCCATTATCCGCACATGTTTTTCATTTGAGCCAGGAACAATACAACGTAGTTTAAATAGGAGATTTTGTAAAGGATAATCAATATCCACACGTTCAAACTATGTGCTTATCCACATTGTGCTCACACACACTCACCCACTAAGCAAAGCAAAGACACCTAAAACTAACTTAACCAAACTCACTAAATTATCCCCATAGGAGCCACAAAAGATTTTATAGCTTAAGTTAGGATCAAGGGGGTAGGCATCCAATAAGTCACCTTGATCATACTTCATATTGAAACATAGAAGTTGTGTATTTAGGGAGCTTCAAATCCACCTATTAGCCCATGACAAAGAAAACTCGAGCGCATCAAAGACCCATTTCAGAGGGGGTTAGGCTTAGGAGCAGTTCATGCGGTATCAGTTGGGGCTACCTGACCCAGCTGATACTCGGTAATGTTAGCTGACTATCAAGAAGCCCAAGACTCAAACGCTCATGTGGGATGGTGGTTCTTAATGGCTAGAAACTAGGGCATCCTTTTCCCTATAGGTGATGGTGTAGGCAAGCACCATACCCTCTACCCTTACCTTGGTGGATTCTCTTCAGCTGACTGGGGGTGTCACCAACTCTTACAGGACGTTGTGCCAGCACTCGAAATAAATTATATCAAGGCCCAGTTAATTTTGAGTGTGTGAGGATGCATAGGTCTTCTAGGACTTTTAGTATCATACACAAACAAACAAAAACCACTTTTTCACTTGCGTGATCACATATATTAATTTAAGGGGAAAAATATTTTATTTTTTGCTTTGTTTTATGTATGTGACAAGAGGTTTTATTTGATCATAAACTCTATCCTCTCAAATTTCTCCAAAATCTAGGCAAGACCAGACAGGTCCCAATGGAACCTCATCAATCCTGCCTTCTTTTGGACCTCCCTCCATTACCGGGAGGGGTTCCAGGTCTTTTGCCATTCAGGCATCAAAGACATAACAATACCACCATTATTGGTTCATATTTTATTGGGGCAGACATAGTTGGGAACCCTAGCCAATCTCCCAACACCACACCACACACCACTCCTCCCTCGACCCCTAGGGGGTAGAGGAGTGCATCCCATTTTGGAAGCCAACTAAATACACAGCACCAGATGTCGTAGACTAACCCTCGTTCTGACCAAAAATTTGTGTCTTCACACATTTCAATGGTGTCAACCTCTCACTCACCTTTCTTGGCTTCGTTGAATCTGCCTGATTTAACCAAGATAATGAATGACCCCATTGCACACGATCCTAAATGACCTCTTATACCCACTAAGCTCCCTTCGGATATACCAAAATTTGAAGGCAAGCGAGTGGAAGACCTAGGCAATCATGTAATTACCTTTCACATCTGGTCTTCATCGAAAAGTATCATTGATGACACTTTTCAATTGAGATTATTTCAATGCACTCTTACAGGAGTAGCTGTGAAGTGGTACATGGAGAAACCACCTTCTTCACAAATAACCTTTAGCATCCTCACTACCGTGCTCTTAGCATATTTTCAGTTACCCATTCACCATGACTCCAGGATGGAATTACTGACGCATTTTAGACAAACCCCCTTCATCCATATCTCAGACCATCTCCATGAATGGTGGTGGCATCGTAGTTTATGTAAATCTAAACTCAATGATTGGGTTCTCTTAGATTTGTTCTTGAAAACTCTTACGGAAAATATTTCAAAGGATGTGGCAAGGAAAAGCCCCACATCCGAAGAGGATGCAATCAGTAAAGCCCAGAAGCTTGAGGTGATTTACACGCAGTCAAGATAAATTTACAACATCCTCCCTAATGCCCCGTGCCTGCAGACTTATCAAGAATTTCCAGGTGCATCAAACTCTATAGATGGGATAATTGGGTCAATGACCTAGGGTTACCTAGGCAGCAGCAGTCAAAACCCCATTTACACATATAGTTCTATCCAGAACATGCCTGAACCCGGTTTTCAAAGTCATCATATCCCTCAACAAAATTTGACTAATAGGGTGCAAGCGTATCACCGGGGAGGACCTTATCCTATGGCTCAGGGGACCTAGTACACAGAGAGAAACAATGACGGAAGAGCTCCCCCCAACAGCTAGGTGCAAACCAAGGACCCCGTTATGCTCATTCCCCAACACATGACCCACCTATGCAGAAAAATGCATAGCTGAACTTTGTGCAGCTATCCCAAAACCAACCACACCAATATAGCTAGGAGAACTTCCCTCCTATCGTGGTAAATAAAAAATGAAAAAACAAGCCAAAAATGAATCTTGGATAGGGGGGAATAACCAACAACACCCACCACAATCCCAGGCTGGAGGCAACTCCAACCAAAATTAGAACCAGGAGCCGAGAAATTCCCAACGACAGAGAAAAAGGCCACCTCTTCGAACAAACCATTCTCGTTCGATATGTGGTGAGTATGGCCACTATAATCACCACTGTCCTGATCTCCCTTAGCTGAAAAAGTTATAGAGTAATCGAGGACAAGGAGGATCTTCCCAGCAAATAACTATGATGCAAAAACCTTTTCCCCACCAAGGGATGGTCAGCACTCGGCAACAAAATCCAGAAAACTTGGGGAAAAACATCCATGAGTTCTACATGGCTAGAGAATAGATGTTTTTCCAAACTTGGAATCACAATTACAACACCCCACCAGACACCAATACGTCAGTGGCAAGTACTAGTGCACTGACTACACTTTTGACCATTTCAAAGGTGCCTATAGAGCCATTGCTAAAGATGAAAAAAGGACCTAATAGGCGAGCAGGAAACCACTCCAAAGTATCCCATAATTATAGCATCATGGATGATTTACCACAATCCCCCACTGCAATGTCAGCTCTGGAAGTACTACAATCATGCCTGAAACAACGGAAATCCCTAATTTCTGCATTAAGTGCTATTGATCCTGATGATACACGCTTAATGGCTTTTGACCTAGAAAAAGCCACCCCAAGGCTTCCTTCCATGGTCACCTTCCAGATACCATTGTCGGTACAGAATATCACTATTCACCAATCTGTCATAGACGAGGGTGCATCCACATGCATCATGTCAAAAAAAATTTGGTAGAAGTTAAGGTATCCCGAGCTAAAACCCTTAGTCATCACACTTAGAGCTTATGATGGTCGTCCTTCAACTCCCATCGGCCTCTACCAAAATGTCCCAGTCTGTTTAGTAGGAAAGATGGTCCACATATACATTGAATTCTTGGATGCTCACTTGGATTATAATATACTCCTCAGGCAGAGTTATATGTATGCCATGTCTGCCATAGCCTCCTCCGTCTTCTGCACTATGATGCTCCCCCATGAGGGTGGCATCATTACTATAGACCAATTCACACATAGCGAGAAGCATCCCCTAACAAACACTAATGTAATTCTATGCTATGTAGATACAATCTCAGATGGTCTTTCACGGTACCAATAATTTGGCCTCGACTAATTCAAACTGTCGTTCATTCTAGGGTAATTCCTAGGAGATCCTCCCATTATCCTTGAGTCATCACCTAATGCCACAAGGGCTTCAATGTGCATGATATCCACATCAAGCTTCAAAGCTAGTCAGGACACGGATTCAAGTAGTAATGACACTGAGGCATCGGCCACGATAGCCTTTCTAGCCTATGCCGCCTCCCAAACCCCTTTCCTCTACCGCCTAGCTGGATTCGTCTCCCAATAGGTTTTGGAAACACTAGTATTACCCAAAATATCATTGGCATTCCCAGTTTGGTACCTCATTCCCCCCACAAGAACAAGAGCCACCCACGTTACTTCCACAGGGTTGAAGCCCCTCAGTCCCAAAGAGCCCCACCAGCCCAAGAAATAGTCGAGACCACCCCTGCAAAGGAAGTTACTATTGTAAAATTGGTGATCATGACCAAGAAAAACAATAAGAGAAGAAAGAAGATGGTGCCCCCCGCCATACATCGGGAATCACCAATCTGCGATATATGTGACATCATAGGTCACCCTACCCATATTTGTCTAGAGCTAGATGAATTAAAAGCACTCCTTAGATATAAGACAGAAATCGCGATGTTGCGTTCTCATAAAAAGGAACCTACCACAAAAGGTAAAGGAAAAGCACTGCATACCAATCACACATGCACTCTCTGTAGTAACTATGGGCACTACACCCACCATTGCGTAGAGATCCCACGATATAGTGATGCCTTACATGCCAAGGAGAAATCCTATCAAGAGGATCCCCCCACCCAAGCATCTATAAATGAACCTCGTACCATCCTATACATGTAAGAAGAACGAAAGGTTGTAGAAAGACCCTAGTTATGCACATTATATGTTGCATGCTATGCAATGAACGTGGTCACTTATTCGAAGAGTGTGCAGTCTTGGAGCTCATCCCCAAATTGTGTCCAATCGAACGGTTTTACTACATTGGATTGTGGGTAGCACAATTCACATGTCCACAATGTGCCGACAATCACCTTTTGGAGAATTGTCACTATATACCATGATTCTGGCTAGCCCTCACTAGCCTTCACTCTGCCATAGTCTGCCTCTCCCAATAAGATGACATGGATGCAGAATCCATGAGCAGTTCCATGACCCAAGAAGATGTGATGAGCGGATCCATCATGTTCTTGATTTTTGAAGAGCGGCCCACCAGGGAACCCTTAGTTACCCCCAACCGCTCTTCCTAGAGTAGAATAGCATGTACGTTATGCAAAATGCCCAATCATGTGGTCATCCGTTGTCCTGATTTAGCTGAACTATGGCGTTGGTTCCCCATCAGACCTCAAACCGAGCTCGATGGACCCTTCATATCAAGGATATTTTTTCTTATATGTCAAGGCAACCATTACGAGCGACACTGTACTTATGCTTCGCAACTTCGTCCTGCCATTGACATGATTCATACCATAGGGAAGAGATAGGACGTTCTCCGGGAATGGCATAAAAATTACATCGTTGGGTTAACATCTCCACCCCCTTAGTGGCGTGACAGAAAAATTAAGCCCACACACCAACGAAGCATAACTCCGACCAAGCTTAGGATAACATGCAGACTATGTGGCTTGAATGACTACAAAGTCAACCAATGCAGAGAATTGAAGCCCCTTGCAAACAGTTTTCACATAGTCTCTTCTCTCCCTCAAAAAATTATCTCAAAAAAAGAGAAGATCACGTGCTCCTATTTCCATATTTGTTCACACTTTCACCATATGACCAAATGTGTGCATATTCCTAAGTTGAGAGTGGAAAGAGCCGCATTAATTCTACACTCCACCAAAGAAGTAGACACGCCTAAGCCAACAACATGGAAATGGAAGCAGAAGACAACCTCTTCCATGACCGACCCTTTCCAAGCATCTACATCAAGAACAACGAGTAGCATAGAATCTCACACGATCTACTCTGTTGGCTCAGTGATATCGTGCACCATATTCACTGTCCAAGATCACACACCAGAGGTATGCTCACTAATGGAATCATTTAGGCATATTTGTGGGAGGAAAAATTTCCACCTACCAGAAATCGACCATCTTGGCAGGGTGCCCAACCTTGCGCTCATATAGAACTCCATTAACGAGATCCTCCCCCCGCCGGATGCCAATGACACAATCCATCATATACGATTTGTCTCATCGCAGGCTGGAGATAGGATTACCACCACCTCCTTGTCCCGGGATTTCCACCTGATTCCTATTGCAAAAGACCAAGGTGCCTTGCGCTTTTGCATTGATTTCCGCAAGATCTCAACTTTGCATGTCGCCATCGAACTCCTTGATGACACCCAGCCTCTAGAACAGTGCCTAGTACAACTAGAACTTGTCGACGAAATTCGATGATAGTCGCTGCAACACAGTGAGGCCCATAAGAAAAGGGTAAAATAATCATTCGACCACCACATCACCCCTCATTCATTCATCGAAGGATAATTATTCCTCCGCTATGATGTCTCGAAAGAAGTCGTAGGGCTAGGAAAGTTCGAAACCTTGTGGAAAGGACCCTACATCATCAAACATTTCCTCTGACAAGGGGCATACATATTGATGGAACATGACAAGACATGTCTCAGTAACCCTGTCAATGGCCTATACCTCAAGAAGTTTCACCCGTAAGGGCCAAGGCAGCTCTGCCTCTAGAGTGAAAGTGCACAAAACACAACCACTAATTTGTTTTTACCAAATATTGATTAAACATGCTCAAAGTTCCACCATGGATCACCAACCTGAACCCCATTTCAGATTTGTTGATGGAGCATCACGATGGTCTCAAAACTTAGTTGCAGCTGTCTGGGTCATCTACCACCGTTATTGATCACCACTATGTTCAAACGGTGTTTGCATCGGTTCAGCAACAAAAAATCAGGCAGAATATGAAGCCGTCATCGGACTTATGTGTGATTCCCTCCATTAGGGCATATGCCATATGCATGTTTACCTCAATTCCCGGTTAATAGTGTCATAGTTAAACCAAACATTTGAGACAAGAGATACACATATGTTTAGAAAATATTTACATGAAAGAACATTAGGAATACAATTTGACTATATCACATTTACACATGTACCAAGGAGTCAAAACCAAACAGCTGACCGCATAGCTAACAATATCCTAGACTAGAATGCATCTCAAATAAACCATCATAAATGAAAAATGAAAAATATAGATATCCATCAGAATAACATCATACATAAACCGAAATAGGTGACACATCATGTAGAGCTGCAAAAAATATCTCTCATACATATATATCACAATGTGTATATCTGAGTACAAAAAATAGTGTCGTTGGCCCAAGGGCTAGCCCAAAGACACAAAAGTTGTCAAAAATAAGGGAATAATCCTTATAACAGGTGCTTTCCCTTGTACAAGTAAGCTCTAGGGTGGTGCCCCCTCAGGCAGGGCACCTGGACCCACCACTGCTCCTGGTGCCAGCACCAGAGCTTGTTGGGTGCAGGAATTACACTTAAGTAAAAATCCTCAACACTTAAATTGTCAACCTAGGGGATTCGTAAACTTAGAGATGAATCACAGGAAATACTAGAGATGGTATGGATATTTCTAATATGAAATCCTACTTTTGAAAAGCAGAATTGCAGAATCAAACTTTAGAGAAAAAAAAGGAACTCGAACCGTCAAAACAATCTGAGGCTAAAACAAGAAGAAATGTACTTGCAAAAGAGATTCAGAAATAAAGAGGAGCAATCACTCTAGCTAAATATTGATTAGCTACTGAGAATGTGTTTCCTTCAGCAAATACACCTTAGCAGTTTTCAACAAATGGGCCCCTTGAATCCTGCGTATGTAAAGATATCCTTCTCACGAGAATCAATCTTGCACTAGTGCAGGAATAATGATTCATGCAAAAAGTGTAAAGTAATGTCTTTACTGAAAAATTATTTTCTTTGTGCAAGGGCTTTGAACTTTCTCAAGTCTGCAGCACTCAGATCCAATACCAAGAAACTGGTTCTTGTACTCGATCAGAGTTTCTTACACTTTAAATTTTGATTCTTGAAATCAATGATTCATTACTGTAGTCTTATCAAACAAAATCATATATCAAAAAAAAAAATATTTGTAGAAATTAAGAGAACAAGATTTTTTAATTAAAAGGTAACTGAAAGCAAGAAAGCTATTAGAAGTAAACTAGAAAGGCTTGGTGCATCATATTATTTAGCGCTGGTGCAAGAAATGTTCTCCTGCTTGCACCAGGGAGAAACCCAACCAACGTGTAGAAAGTAAATAGCCCACCAACATGCACTGGTGCAAGAACGAACCAGGTAGAGGAAATAAACCAAATCATGCAGAAAGCGAATAGCACACTAACGTGCACTAGGGCAGGTAACTCCTCCTGCTCGAACTAGGCAAGGAAAATAAATCCACCATGCAGAAAGTAACTTAACTACTTCACGCAGAAGATCTGCTTCCACTCAAACAGAAATTCAAATGCTGTAAATTAAATCACACTTGACAGTTTAAAACATAAATTACAAGAAAGAAAAAAAAGGGAGAACGTGTTGTGTTGGCTAGGCCCTTAGCCAACTAGCGTGTTTCCCTTTCAAACGAAAACGCTACTCAGTATCAACTCATCAATGTTTGAAGCCAAATCATGAAATGTACGAAGCATGAGGTGGAGCTTTTCTTATTAAATCCTTAAAGAAATTACATGCACGATTACATATCCAGCCCAAATTTGGGCGATAACACAAGAAAGACCTGTTATCGCCTCACTGGTTCTATTCTCTAATCTATTCAATTCTATCAAAACATTGAACATCTTGTCCTATTTACATTTCTGCTTATATAGATCTTTTTGGCTGTAGGCCAAAAGGATCATTTAACCATTACATATCCAATTATAGAAATCATTATAACAAATTACATAACTGACTGCAGAATAAGCGTTCGGCCTTCAAAATTAAATTTCTTTTAACAGAATAGGCCACGGCTATCTCTAGTTGTTCATCTCTCTTAAGTCTGATCTCAGCTACTCGAGATTTAACTGCTATCATAGCTGGGACTCGACTGCATTCGAATATGTCCTCGTTGATTGTAGCTAAGGTAGTACAGAACAGATGGCAACCCAAGTGATCTGGATTCGCTGCCAAGATTCATGGCATTGGTGCTGGTGCGAGATCTGTTCTGCACTAAAAATCAACAGTCAAGATAAGTGTTTATCTATAAAATAGCATAGGAGGTAATGATAAGTTACAAAAGTAATTCTAAGTAAGAAATCACATAATAGATAGTTAATAAATTCTAAGTTGAGTTAAAAATGTAAATTATGAAGTTAATGCAAAATGTGTCATCGTTCTCACACTAGTGCAGGATGAGGGCGCATAAGATAGGTAAAATAGGGTAAATTATTACGATTTGGGAAGGGAAGAATGGTAAAAAATAATTAAATTTAGGGGACTAACATCCTCCCATCCCTAAACTGTTGTGTGTCCTCACACAAATTTTTTTATCTTTGCAAAAAACCAATTTTTTTTTTAATACTCCAACTCAGTCCTGTTCCGGCATGTTGTCCTCAGGCTGCACTATTTCAGCCTTCTTCCTCTTGATGTGCCTTAACTTCTTTGAAACCTTTTTCAACCACCTGAAACAACATCTAGCCCAATATTTCCAAACTTTAACCTCACTTTTCTTTTGTTTGAGCTATGCCATCAATTCTCCTCTGCATTTTTCCTTCTCCTCTTATGCTTTGATCACAAGCTGCTCCAAGTTTTGTACTTGGAGTTATAATTCTGTTATGCGGGCAACAAGAGTCACCAATTATTTTCCTTTCTTTGTCTCAGTAGGGGTTGTCACTGGCTTCAGAACTTCTATATTTTCCATGGTCACATCAAGGAAATATTCTACCTGCAGTACTTTTTTTGATTCCTCTTTCTCAAGTTCTTCTTTTGGTTCATCTTCATCCGGTTCATCGTCTAATTTTTCTTCCTTAGGTTCATCTTCTTCCTCCGGTTCCTCTTCTATTGGTTCCTCTTCCTTAGGTTCTTCTTCCTCTTCTAGTTCTTGTTGCTTACGTGCTTCTGCATCCTCCTTTTCTTCAGCTCCTCCTTCAGTTTCTGGTTCTTCTTCTCGGGCCGTAGCTTCTTCTTGTACCGGTGCAGGGTGGGGTTCCATACCCTATGGGGGTTGTGGTTCTTTTCCTACATCCAAAACTTTCCTCTTATTTTGGGGCTTTCTCATAAGATTTTCCAGTGGAATATCATCCCCAAATTATGCAATATTTTCCGCATCTGCAAGAATCGACAACCTGTCATGTTTAGAGGCTTGTGCCTGTGTAGAAGGTGTTTCTTCATCAAGTGTGCCAGTTGTTTCCTTAGTGGAAGACGAAGCCTTCCCTTCTGTTGATTTCTCTGTCTTCTTCCTTTTCACACTACTGTGAGAAGGACTTCCTTTTCTGCTTCTATTCAGGCCCTTACTTGTACTAGGGGCCTGTGTCTTCTCTTCCTCGACCGAATTCCCGTGTAGCTGTTTTAACAACTCTTCCCATTTCATACCTTTGCTTTCTAGCTGTTTTAAGACCAGGATTTTTATTAGGCCATGATGGTATAATCATGCATTAGCTTGGTCATCCATTCCATCTTGTACGCTTCTAGCCATTTTTTCCAAGCTTTTGAGCAAAAAATAGGGGAAGTTCATCCTCCAACGAATGTGTCAGGCTCCTTCAAAATGTTATAGCAGTCTAAAATGATACACCAGGGTGCAGATGTATCTCCCTTCACAGGTCACAAATTTATACAAAACAAATAAGAGATCCTGCCATTGACCTAGCAGGGCTTTGTGCAGAACTCCACGTTTCCAATTCACCTCCATATTCTTATCTGTGACAAAACGCTACTAGAGTTTACTTTCCAGCTTTTGGTTCTTGAACCACTCCACTCCCATATTCGCCAAACCTATTGCTGATGCTACAAATTTCTTCGTGACTTTGAATTTGAGCAGCCCAATTCTCACTTGGCCATTTTTAAAGCTTCTTGAAATTTGTAAGGCGATGTCCTTGTCATACCCATCGAATTTCTATAGGAATCGCAGAGATCCCGACTCCCGCAATAGTGGAAGACTGTTGCAAAATTTGGCAGTTTTCTCAATCTTGCTGAGAGACATGTGTTCATTTCGGACAGGAGGCATTGCTGCTATCTGCTATGAACGATGAGTTCCGAGGCTTGCATGCAACACCGGGGAATAAAATTTCATACATAAAGACCTAACTGTATCTCTGATTCATTTTTCATAAATACTCATCATTTCCGATGAGGCTTAATTGGTACATGTGACGGCGGTTTAACGGTTAAGTACAGTAATGAATGGATGTTTGGGATGAATGTAGGAGCAGGGGGAGTTATGAGTGAAGGAAATTTCACATTATTGTCGAATGGGGTGAATTATATGAAAATAACGATTACACGATTTCACATTACTTCATAATTAAAAAAAAAGACTTAGCATTCATTTAAAAAGATCATGATTCCTACTTAAAAAACTTTGTACTTTTAACTAATTTCCTCCTAAGTAATATAATATCCTAACTTCTTATCAATGATATGAAGAACATCATATAACTTTCCATCATGAATACTTTCTTATGTCATATGATAACTTGTACTTTGCTGCTGATAAGGTGCATACTTGTATTGATCTTTGCACTGTGTAAATCACATCATTCTGCTGGTACTTTCCTGCTCATATCATATAGGACAATATGCTTGCACTAGTGCAAGCATAATGTTAAGACAGAGAATTAAAATATAGGCTGGATTTCACATGATTTCCTCAATTTATTCTGAATTTTGCTTCACCCTTTGATGCTCCAGAGCACAACCTTCTGCTCTTTATACGCAAGATCCTGCAATAAACTCATGAGGGAAAAAAGGAGTGGGAAGGAAAAAATATTAGAATGATAAGGAATTCTGTCACAGGGATTCCAAGAAAGTACCAAAAGAGGGAAAATAGAAGTGGGATAGGGAAAAAAATTCAGGGTTAAAGTGGGATTTCTTCGAAGCGGATAGGGTGAATTTAGAATAATATGGGAAGGCTAATTATATTAGGATTTCGAGAAGAAAGATGAGGGAAATTTACGAAATGGGATATGAGGAAAGGTATAAAATTTTCTGGAAGGTCTGCCTGCATTGGTGCAAGAAAAATAACTGCAGCGAGAATTAAGCGTACTTGGAAAAAAATATCCATGCTAATTTTCCCAATTGTATAAAGGTTGGCTCTGCTGAACCTGCTTTTACTTTGGTGCAGGTTACTAGCATATCTAAAGGTCAAGAAACATTCTCTTTTTATTAGAAAATTTTTATCTTCCTGCCAGCAAGCTGGTTTTCGAGTTAATCCTTCTGCAATCATGTCAGCAGACCTATTTTCATAATTACGGGAATTTTTTTTTTTTACTTTTTATTTTATTTTATTTTCTTTGTTAATTTTTTTCTTGAATAAGAGGGATTCAAATTTTAAAGAGGTTGGTATTACCATTTACCACTACTATTCCAAATTGTTGCTCAACTTGTTGTGTAAAATCTTTCTTGGCAAGTGGTTGAAAATATTTCTTTAATCTATGTCCATTTACCAAGAATACTGTATCCTGTCCATCAATAGTTTTGACTTCTATAGCTCCATTCTCAAATAATCGGATTACCTCATATGGTCCCATCCAACGTGTATGGAATTTCTTTAATCTATGTCCATTTACCAAGAATACTGTATCCTGTCCATCAATAGTTTTGACTTCTATAACTCCATTCTCAAATAATCGGATTACTTCATATGGTCCCATCTAACATGTATGGAATTTCCCTTTAAAAAATTTAAATCTAGAATCATAAAGGAGTACCCAATCACCTGGTTGGAACTAATTTTTCTGAATGGACTTACCATGTTACCTTTTTCGTTGCTCCTGGATTAATATGTTTTGCTGAAAAAAATCTCTATGAAATTCATCTAACTCATTTAACTGAAGAAGACACTGTTTTTGTGCCTCAGAGAGATCGATTCCTAGCTAAGCTGCAGTTCTAAAAGTTTTGATCTGGAACTCAATCGGTAACAGAACCTGTTTGCCGTATACTAGCTCATATGGTGTGTGCCCCATACTATTTCTCCAAGTGGTTCTGTATGCCCACAAAGTTTTATGGTAATCTTTCAGCCAAATATTTTCAATGCATATTCATTGTCTTTGTAAGAATGGACTCGATCACCTTGTTTACAGATTCCACCTGGCCATTTGCTTGCGAGTGATACGGGGTAGATTTTTGGTGCTAGATCTTGTATTGCTCCATCACTCCCTGTACCAGATTAGAAATAAATTGTGGACCATTGTCAGAAACAATTTCTCTAGGCACACTAAATCTAGTAAAGATTTCAAAAAAGAGAAAATCAACAACAAATTTTTCCGTAGCAAAAGAAACAGCTTTAGCTTCTACCCATTTTGTATAAAAATCTGTACAAACCAAAATATTATTTTTACTTAATGATGTTGGATTTATTGGCCCTACAAAATCAATAGCCCATTTTTAAAATGGCTCAATCATGACTTGAGGGCATAAAGGCATTTCATTGGTTTGGTTAGGTTGGCCCATTCGTTGACAACTATCACATCGCCTGACATACTGCTTGACATCCTTAAACAAGGAAGGCCAAAAGTAGCCAGAACATAATATTTTATATGCAGTTCGCTTGTCAGCGAAGTGGCCTCCACAAGGTTCATCATGAGAAGATTTCAATATGTCAAACACTTCCTCCTCTCTTACACATATGCGGATAATCAAATCTGGACCAGTGTAAAAGAGGTCTCCTTGAATCCAGGAGTATGCAACACTTTTCTGAATAATTTTCCTCTTTTCACGTGCGGGCAAGTGAGGTGGTGTTTTTCTAGTAACCAAATAATTGGCGATGTCAGCAAACCATGGAGAATCTGTAGACACAGTAAAAAGATGTTCATTTGGAAAATAATCATTAACAGGAGTTACGTCACTAGGATTATCTAGTCTATAAAGAAAATCTGCTACAACATTAGATTTTCCTAGTCTATCAACAATAGTAATATTGAACTCCTGCAACAATAGCAACCACCTAGTCACTCTACCGCTAGTCAATGGTTTTCTCATCAAATATTTAATCGCGCAATGATAAGTATGAACAAATACTTCATATCCTGTGATATAGTTTCTGAACTTATTAATCGCAAAGATTATAGCTAAAAAATATTTCTCTGTAACTGTATAGTTTAAATCAGCGGAAGACAAATTATTACTAATATAATAAATAGCATAGGATTTATTGTCTTCCTCTTGTCCCAAAGCTATGCCAACATCCAGATTTGAAGCATCGAAGGAAATGTGAAAGAGCAGGGACCAGTTTGGACCTCTCAAAAATGGCACTTGTACCAACTTTTCCTTCAATGTTTCAAAAGACTGTTGGCAAGCCGTGGACCAAGAAAACTCACTATCCTTAGCTAGAAGTCAGAAAAGAGGAGCAGCTATCTTATAAAAGTTTTCAATGAATCTTATATAGTAACTAGCATGTCCTAAAAAACCTCTTACTTCCCTTTGAGTTTTGGGTGCAGGAAGATGCAGAATGATTTCGATCTTTGCCAAATCAACCTGGATACCTTTTTTCAGAGATTAGATGGCCAAGTACCACTCTTGATTTGCACATTAATCTTCATTTATTGTCACTCAAGGCAAGGTGGGCTTCTTGAAAATGAAGAAGTAATTTCTCCAAATTTTCGAAAGCTTCCTGAAAAGAATTACCAAACACAGAAAAGTCATCCATATGAATTTCTACAAATTCAAGATTAACAAAAATATCCAAGACTGCGCTTTGAAAGGTAGCCGAGGCATTACATAAACCAAAGGGAAGAACTTTGTAAGAAAATGTCCCCCATCGACATGTAAAGGTAGTTTTATCCTGATCTTCGGGTGCAATATCTATATGGTTATAGCCACTAAAACCATCGAAAAAGGAGAAATATTTCTTTCTTGCAAGCACATCAAGCACCTAGTGAATGAAAGGGAGAGGGAAGTAACCTTTGAGAGTGGCTTTGTTTAATTCATGATAATCAATAAAAATATGCCACCTTCCATATTTCTTAGGTACAAACACTAATGGAGAGACCCACTGACTATCAGAAATAGGATAGATAAAACCAACATCTAAAAGTTTATGTATTTCTTCTTTCACAACATCTCTTAGAGCTAGATTCATTCATCTTTGGGGTTGTCAGACAGGTCGGTTTCCTTCTTGAATATAGATATGATGTGTGCAAGTTTCAGGAGGGATACCCTTCATGTCTTCATAGCCCCAAGAAAATGCACTAAGATGGTTTTGCAACAAATTCACAAGCTGCTCTTGCTGAGATGGGTCTAAATCTGCACTGATATGCAAGGACTTACCAAGGCTAATCTCAACAAGAGTAGTATCAGGCTTCGAAGTACTCAAGGGAGTGGTCAAAGACAGTGGTATATAATAATGAGAATCATGGTTTTCTTGGAAATCTAGGCTAAAAATCTAGCTCAAAGTCTCAAAGTTAGGTATAGTGTCTAGATTTTTCAAGAAATATTGAATCTCGTCTTCTTACGAAGACCCAGTATAATGATGAATGAGATAAATAGACTGAGTCTCCTCATCACTGCTTTGGTCCAACCATAAAGTGTCTCAAAGGTCTTGAATGGATCTAGAAGGGGGGTATAAGGTAACTTTCTTCCTAAAATCTCCATGTGAAATATACATATCTCCGGAACGACATCCAATATATGCATTGGCTGTAGCAAGCCATCCTCGACCCAAGATCAAGGGATGTCCTCCTACCGAGTTCTTTGGCTGAAGCACAATGAAATCAATAGGATATTCCCAAGAATCGGATGAGATGATCACATTGTCCAATACTCCTTCAGGCTTAATTTTAGATCTATCTGCTAATTCAACCACAGTGGGAGTAGGGTGAAGATGAGATAACCAAATTTGATCCATGGTTTGCTTAGTCATTACATTAATGGCTGCTCCCAGGTCTATAAGGAAATTAGAGACAAGGAAATTTCCAATATGAACTATGACAACACGGTTTCCAAGATCAGTATATTTTTCCACAAACACACATCTCGTCATCAACTCTACTGCCCTACTAAAAAAATGAATAGTTTGGGGTTCCAATCTCTTCCTCCCGGGTTTCTTGAGACAAAGTTCCCTAATAATCTTGGTATGAATGGGGATCTCTTTAATGGCTTGGAGAAAAGGTATCTTAATGAAAAGATTTCAAAGTTTCGATGCCAAACTAGGCTTAGAAACAAGCTCTCTTCTTTCTATTACTAGCCTCTCTGGAAAGGGAAGCTAGTTGGAAGAAGATGGAAAGGACTCAGAGGGCAAGGGCTGCTTAGTGACAACTTTCGGAGAGTGGTTAAGAGTTTCCTCTTCTCCTTTCTCTTCAACAATCACCATAGGTTGTTTCTGATTTTTTGGCATTATAGTCCTTCCTGATCTTAATTGAATATCATGAACTCCAAATGGAATAGACTGGTATTCGAATGGAAAATGTGGGTTTGTTACATGGATCATTTGCACTGCTTTATTATTATTATTAGGATTGGGTGTATGTTGAGTAGGCAACTGAGGAGGTTGAAAGGGGGGAGGTAAAGGTAATGGGGTGGTTTGACTCGGAATTTGAGGCATTGGATAAGGTACATGTATAGATGAATATGGTTGCATAGGTGGCTAGTAGGAATATGGAGATTGAGTTGGGCCTATCCAACCCTGTTGCCATGGTTGGGAAGGTTGCCCATGCTGATATTGATTTCCATACTGCCACTGTTGATGAGAGTTAGGATATAAATATGCATGTGGATTATAACCAAAATAGTGTGGAGGAAATTCAGGAGCCATACCTACACCTACCTAAGGCCAATTTATTCTTGCTCCCATAGCATACAATTGTTCAGCTTCAGGCTGCCCCCCTGTAAATACTGATTTAAGTCTAGGTATAGAGGGACATTTTTCTGTGATATGGTCTTATGCACAAATAGCACACTTATTAGCTTCTTTCAAGTTAAGAGGACATTCTTTATGGGGGATTATTTTCTCTTCATTTAGGACAGAAAATACATAATGACTCTTGTTCCTTCATAAGTTTTTGTTGAAATTTTAAAGAGTCTAACTATTTAGTAACAGTGTTCATTATATCAATTTTCATGTTTTCCATTTTATTTTGCAGTCCAATAATCATAGCATCAGTATATTCAGTCTTTCTATTTTTATTTCGAGTTCCTCTACCGGATCTATACTGATTTCTTGAAAATTTCCGACATAATTCACAAATTTGATCAAAAGTTTGTTGAGAAATATCACCTTGTCCTAACAAATTCAAATTGTTTCTAGCATTATCAGTAAGTCCTCTGAAGAAAAAGGTTCTAATAGTGTTGGGATCAAGCTTAAGTTTTGACCTTTGTAAAATATACAGAAATGTTTCCAAATAATCTTCAAGCATTTCATCATCATCTTGTATGATTGTAAAAATTTCATCCTGCATGTCCTGAGTTTTGCAATATTCTTGATATTTAGACAAAAATACCCTCTTCATCTGATCCCAAGAAGTTATGGTGTTTTCTCCTAACCCCTTAAACCAGCGTAAAGCTAAGTACTTGAGGGTAACAAGAAATAATCTTAACTTCTGATCCTGAGTTGCATAATCATAACTTCTACACAAAATATCAAACTCAAATACAAAAGAGTTAGGATCTTCGTGAACTTTACCATGGAAATGAGGGAGAGCTGACGGTGGAATATTCTTCATCTGTGACATAGTATCAGGATCCACAATTGGAAACACAAAAGTATATTTTCCTTCAATTACATGGTTGTCACCAGTTCCTTGAAAATGATCTCCTTGGTCTGCCATTGTTCCCTTCTTGCTTGTACCTCTTTCCACAGGCTGATCCACACTTCAGTTTTTATTACCAGAATCCAGGTGGATTGTTCCTGCGTGATGGGTTTGAATTGGATTAGGCTTCCTGCTTGTATAAGGAGACCCCATGTGAGAAAAATTATTTTGGCCCTTAGTGGGCTTCAAACCCTTACCTTTCCTAGGCATTCATTTCAAGAAAGAAAGAAAAATATCAAAACAATTTCTAGTAAAAATACTGTCAGAAATCAATCAAGACCAGTAAAAACTCCTTCAAAAATACTTGAAAAAAATAAAGGAAACTTAAATCTATTATACAATCATAAAATTATTACCAAATCAAATCACCTCCCTGGCAACAACGCCAAAATGTTGGGTGCCGGAATTACACTTAAGTAAAAATCCTCAACACTTAAATTGTCAACCCAGGGAATTCGTAAAATTAGAGACGAAGCACAAGAAATGCCAGAGATGGTATGAATATTTCTAATATCAAATCCTACTTTTGAAAAGCAGAATTGCAGAATCAAATTTAGGGGAAAAAAAAGGAACTCGAACCGTCAAAACAATCTGAGGCTAGAACAAGAAGAAATGTACTTGCAAAAGAGATTTAGAAATAAAGAGGATCAATAACTCTAGCTAAATATTTATTAGCTACTGGGAATGTGTTTCCTTCAGCAAAGAGACCTTAGCAGTTTTCAACAAATGGTCCCCTTCAATCCTGCATATTTAAAGATATCCTTCTCGCGAAAATCGGTCTTGCACTAGTGCAGGAACAACGATTCATGCAGAAAGTGTAAAGTAATGTATTTACTAAAAAATGATTTTCTTTGTGCAAGGGCTTTGAACTTTCTGAAGTCCGTAGCACTTAGATACAATACCAAGAAACTGGTTCTTGTACTCGATCAAAGCTTCTTACACTTTAACTTTTGATTCTTGAAATCAATGATTCATTACTACAGTGTTATAAAACCAAATCATATATCAATAAAGATGAATATCTGTAGAAAGTAAGAGAACAATATTTTTTAATTAAAATGTAACTGAAAGAAATAAAGTTGTTAGAAGTAAACTATAAAGGCTTGCTGCATCATATTATCTAGTGCTAGTGCAAGAACAGTTCTCCTGCTTTCACCAGGAAGAAACCAAAACAACATGCAGAATGTAAATAAACCACCAACATGCACTAGTGCAGGAACTAACTAGGCAAAGGAAATAAACCAAATCGTGCAGAAAGTGAATTTCACACCAATGTGCACTATATTAGGTAACTCCTCCTGCTTGAACCAGGCAAGGAAAATAAATCAACTGTGCAGAAAGTAACTTAACTACTTCAAGTAGCAGATCTGCTTCCACTCAAACATAAATTAAAATTTTGTAAATTAAATCACACTTGATAGTTTAAAACATAAATTACAAGAACAACAAGGAGGGAGAACATGCTGGGTTGGCTGGGCCCTTAGCCAACCAACGCGTTTCCCTTTCCAAATAAAATGCTACTTAGTATAAACTCATCAACTGTTTAAGCCAAATGATGAAATGTAGAAAGCATGAGGTGGAGATCTTCTGATTAAATCCTTAAAGCAATTACATGCACGACTACATATCCAGCCCAGATTTGGGTGGTAATACAAGATAGACCTGTTACCGCCTCACTGGTTCTATTCTCTAATCTATTCAATTCTATCAAAAAATTGAACATCTTTTCCTATTTACATTTCTTCTTATATAGATACTTTTGGCTCCAGGCCAAAAGGATCATTTAACCATTACATAGCCAATTACAGAAATCGTTATAAAAAATTACATAACCGATTGCAGAATAATTTTTCAGCCTTCAAAATTAAATCTCTTTTAACAGAATAGGCCGCGGCTATCTCCAGTTGTTTGTCTCTCTTAAGTCCAATCTCAACTACTATAGATTTAACTGTTGTCATAGCTAGGACTCGGCTGCCTTCAGATATGTCTTCGTTGATCGTAGCTAAGGCAGTACAAAACATGTGGAAACCCAAGTGATCCAGATTCACTGCCAAGATTCATGGTGTCGGTGCTAGTGTGAGATCTGTTTTGCACTAAGAATCAGCGGTCAAGATAAGCGCTTATCTATTAAATAACATAGGAGGTAACGATAAGTTACAAAAGTAATTATATGTAAGAAATCATGTAATAGATAGTTAATAAATGCTAAGTTGAGTTAAAAATGTAAAATATGAAGTTAATGTAAAATGTGTCATCGTTATTGCACTAGTGCAGGATGAGGGCGCATAATATAAGTAAAACAGGGTAAATGATTATGATTTGGGAAGGAAAGAATGATAAAAAAGCATGCAATTTAGGGGACTAACAGAGTTTTCATCGCAACTGTGATCGATACCCGATGTAGAACAGGCCGATAGTCCCTCTCGCAGGCCATCACAGTCTCCAACCACACCTCCTTGAAGTCATCCATGAAACCTTGAGTAGGCATCCCTTAGGTCAGGCAATCCACCCGACCCTAGAAGTCCTCAAGAACTGACACCTGAGCTGTCAATTCTGTGATATGTGCCTCTCCTGCATTGACACGAGATTGCTCGACCACGAACTCCACAGCAGCTGAGCTCCTAACCTCCCTTGAAGGGCTTGCTCCATCACCACCAAGTCCGCCAGCATCACCACCTGGTCCACTTGCAGCACCCCCTCCCTGACCACCCATAGGTCGTCGTAGAGGATCGTGGCCCACCAGCCGAGCCACGGGGTGACCCACCTCGCCAACATCGTCACGAGTAACCCAAATAATGTCAGTGTCACTACTAGAACACAAAATTACATATATACTCAAACCAAATGCAGAAAACATATAAAACATACCTGCTGGCCCCCAAACATAATCAAAAGGGAGACCCATGTCTGGATCACCCCAAAAATCCATCCTCGCATACAAGTATGGAAAGCACATCTATGGGTTGGCCTCAAACTCGGCCTTAGTCGTGGCATTCCAATAATTCCCTATAATGACCCCACTGCCTTGCGACATCACCATATCCCACCTCCTCATACATGGATCCCCTAACCCCCCAATAGGCACCACCACCACCGGCCTCAGTAGCACTACCCTCTCATACATGATGCTGCACAAGATACTGGCATACACAAATGACTTAGATCCACATTGGACCTTGTTCAACTGCGACATCATACCATCAAAGAAAAAGTGGGAAAAGTCGAAAAAATGCCCAAACCTCAGCTGGCGCAAAACTCCAACGTGCGAGCCAGACACCCGATGAGGAGCAAACGATCTCACCAATCACACAATCACTGCCAGAGCACATAATTCTACCACATATGTAATTGATGAAATGCTGATCATCCTTTTGTAAGAGGCGCCCCACCGCAATGCCTCCTCCAGAATCTATCCAAGTCTACTCTCCCTGTAAAGAGTGGATACCTTAGCGCCTCACCCTGAGGTAGTAACCCATTCACAAAATATATATTTGTCTTAGGACAGATCACCAGGTTTTTCCCCTGCAACATGAACATGTTGCACCTCCTACGCCGATGTTGAATGATGTACCGTGGTAATCGGTCCTACGACCAAAGAAACTAATTCTTAGAAAACTTCAGAAGGCCCCATATTGCCAACTGACGTCATGCCCCAGCATCAAAAGCTAAAGCAGTTTGGATCCCAGGTTAGTTCTGCTCCCTCCACACTAACCTGTTATCCACACAGGTACCCATCAATACAGAGAAAAAACAAAAAAATCGACAAAAAACAAAAGAATTTTGTCACCTCGGCCTTTGCGTGCATGTCCTTCAGAGAGGCGTGCTTAGCACGCGCCTATATTTTACATAGGCACGCCTAAGGCATGCTAAAATTGGTGAGCAGAGCGCCCTTGTGCACTTATCCCCCAAAATTGCGCGTAATGAAGGCGCACTTTTTCCCAGATTGCCCACGCAATTTATGGAAAAAATCACTCAGAATTCGTACAAACCTAGTCTATATGGACCCCGACACCATCAAACTATAAAAAATTAAAATGCAGGACGTCATGAAGTTATCTGGGCATAGTAACTCTAGTCCCTAGTACATGGGCTGAGCACAACGATAAGAAATGCTATGCAAACACATTTGATCTCTCAAAACTCAACAAGTACAAATGAATTGGATTAGGGCCATAATCACCTATTTATTTCCCTTTTCACAAACTTCAGAGGACCATA
Source organism: Pinus albicaulis (assembly GCA_034641835.2). NCBI lineage: Eukaryota > Viridiplantae > Streptophyta > Pinopsida > Pinales > Pinaceae > Pinus > Pinus albicaulis. The sequence continues at coordinate 66,728,557 of MU968359.1, read as the reverse complement.
CCGAGAGATCAGAAGGTCCATTATGTAAACCGTAAGTTGCACCATGGTCACTGCTCCATGATGATCAGAGGCGATGCCACACAATTTCACTCTCAAAAAAATATTTTTTTAGTACCGACATGTATGCCCTCTCTCATTTTCTTTTTTAAAATCCCATGAAGTTCAATACTATTTTTATAAAGAAGATTCTTTCACTTGAGGTAGTTGTTTTTGCAGGAAAATATCGCAAAACCATTCACAACACCATCTACTAAAATCCCAGAGCAAGTATCATTCTACCCCCAGCATGATAGATTCCCAGTCAACTTTGCATATCTTGACATCATTTCTCCATCAAAAATCAACCATAGGGTCCTCACATCAGACCATGTTTATCATCACCTCATCCTACACATGATAAGCATCATTATTGGTCGATAAAGCCTCCCCTCCATGGCGCTTGTCTCCAAAATTAGACCATAAATCACAACAAAAGTGAAGCCATGGCCATACCACTCTAGTCTAGGAAACACCTCATTCCCATCCATTCGTCATGCATAAGGTCAAGTTTACCATATAAGCTGAAACCCTCTTTCTAGATGACCAGGTTGTACAAGCAGATAAAAAACGCACCATCATGCCTCGCATTTGGCCCATCGTATCTCCACCAACACAATTCCATATGAAACACTTTTTCATCCGCTTCATCAACCCTACACATGAGACCAACCAATGGGACCCCCACCCCAAGAAGAACACCTTCCTCACACCATTAGTGAGCGAACACTTTCCTGTTTTGGGATATCCATCTCTGTGTTTTGTACAAAACAAACCCCATTATTTTATTCTTTTGGTAAGTGTACAAAGACCACAAACGGTGCACTTCATCCCTTCACCCTATCATTTCATATTTTCTCCCATGGCAGCAGTCCCTAATCACCCCTGGTCGGAGTATTTCAACCCCATGCATAGCCATCATGACATTCATAACCGATTTACACTCGCCCTAGAAGTCCTATTGACTCCAAGGGTTTTCCCTTCACAAATAACTATGACTACTGCCAAGCTGCTTAAGTATAATCCGACCTCAAGCCACTGAATTCCCATCATCAGTTTTCAGTCACCCCTCACCTACATGCCTATGTTAAACCCATCACATCCAGGTCCTCGACCCCTTAAGGTTAGTGACCCATCATTTGGTTGAGGCTTCCTTTTTTTTGACCTCGACACCTCTTTTCCAAAAAGGAAGCAGTACCTTGGATCACCACTCTCCATACAAGGGGCATCCTCGGGTGGAATTTTTAGAGAAATAATTGTCTACAAATGTCATCAATCCTCCTAACATTCAACTACGACAAAATATTTCATGTAAAGATGGTATCGTACCTTAATAACATTGCACTTTGATCAAATCCGTCGAAGACCTGTGCCTCCATAAGCCTCTCTGCCAGCAATTCTTACACGGGAAGGTCCCAGTAAGCACCTATGTGTACAATGCATAGCTATATGCCATATCAGGTTTACACATATGGGTACCACATTCCACCTATTGTCAAAGAAAAAACGCCCCTGAGGACGTCATCAGTCATCGTCAACAATCACCAGTAGATGTGGTCATTCTTGGAACCGGTGCAGGGTGTTTTCAATTCCAAGGTTTCACACGGGTCTCTCTCACTCTCTATGCACAATACAGAAAAGAAACTATAATATATTTTGGCTATACAATCCTTCCTAGACCTCACACATTAGGAGGAAACTGTTAACACTAGAAAATCGTACAGCAGAAGATGACATTAATTAATGTCAGGACAAAGGATTTACAAGGCAGTAAGACATTACAGAATCTAGAAAGTATTTAAAAATATCAAAGGTTTGAGGAAAATCAAATTTGAACTAGTATTAAAAGTTGTTTTCGCACATTATCCTCCGAGAAGAGTGCCTTCTGCGCACCATTTTTCCCGATATGCGCTTATTCCTAAAAGTGGAAAAATGTCGCTATCCGGGACCACACAAAGCAAAGGACAAGTTACTCCTTACTTGAAGCTGCCTAAGAAGAGCCACCAACACCTCCTTAGACACTATGTGAGCACACCATGGAATATTTAGAGCACACAAAGGAATCATACCCCTCCCTTGGGTCACCATCCACAATGTACTAAGTGAGGGAAAGAGGATTTGAAATCCAATATATAAAGCCACCATGAGATGAAGAATGGGTGATCACATTGTTATGCTGGCCAGAATTGCCCAAGAAATACCAGCAGTCTGTGACTCGGAGCTGGAGATAAAGGCGACTCAATTATTGGCCATCCAACAATTTTAGTCCATCACAGTAGAGAGAGAGGGAGACTACACCGAGGCAAGCTTGGGATAAAAAAATCCTTGCATCGAGACCTAGAACCATTGTCTAGGGGCCCTTTGGCAAGAGGGTAAAATTTCTTCTTCATACCAAACACTTAATAAGAGGGGCCTAGAGCTACCGTTTGCATTATTATTGACGTTTGGCTGTCTTTAAGAGCTTCTGCTTATTTTTTTTTTTTTCATTTTAGTTTAATTTAGTTTAAATTTGCATGCTTTTTCTTCTATATTGTATGCTTATGGACTCCACTTATTTCTGCCTGTTACCAATAGTTTAATGGAGTAAACCACACCCCTTAAGCTAGTGTGATTTCATACATACATGCACCAAACACACTACAACACTGCCCTCCCCAGCTGGAGCCACTGTTAGTCTCCTGTATTTCTACAGTCTGACTAAATAATTATGGAGTTCCTACAAGTCTGCTGAAAATAATATTCCTTGATTATTATCTTATTTTCAAAAATATCACTGCCTTCATTATTTTCATTTAACCTATTTTCCCTATCTCTCATTTTTCCTCTTTCAGAATACTCTCATGCTCTAAAAATTTCATGTTTTTCCTTGATACCTCATTTTTACCCATCCCCCTATCAAAAACCCCACACCCATTGATAAAAACCCATTTTTTACCCTGCCCTTCATTCATTCCCCTTTTTCTATTAAAACAATGTAAAAACCATTTTTTTAATTATTTTAAAACAAAAATTTATTCATTTTATTATTCGGGACCCATTTTTTAATTAAAACCTGTTTTTATTAAAAACTCAACTCCCCTTTATAATTCTTACCCCCACTTCAAAACCTCTATCCCCCACACGACCATATAACCCTGGCCCCACAAATACGTTTAAGCCACGCATATAAATATACCCTCCCCACTCTAAAACCTTCACCTCCACACCCATATATCCATGACCCCACGCTATATTTAAAATGCCCCCACCTTTACCTTCCCCGAGACCCACCTTCTAACTCACCTGTGGTGTAAATTTCCCGACCACTGTTAGATATCACCCCCCAGATCCAACGGCCCTGATCCCGTATCACACCCCAAAAGTGCAAAGGTTAACAAATTCTCAACCTTGTGAAATGGGCGGTATTACTGACCGTACCTCCTACCACATAACGTCCTCTCTATGGCCTCGCACACCCTCCTCCAAAACCATTTACTGACCATCCTCCATGTGAAAAACACCATATTTCCTCCACACCATATCTTAAAAACACCGACTCATTCAAACTTATAAACCCCTGTGGCTTTGTGATAATCCCTCATCTGCCATTAATGCCTCTACAAATACACCAAAAGGTCTGAAAGTTCATAAACCACACGCAGAGACCAACAAACACTCATTTTTCGGACTTTGTCCATTAACACAGGTTTTAATTAACAAATTGATTTTAATGTGCATGTGATCGAGATAGAAAATTCATAATTTTCATCTCTAAAGTCCAAAAATTATTAAATCAAGAGCTCTAGATGACGATCTAGCAGCTTTGTTTACTCAGAAGGACCAGGAGCACAAGACCAAGCAAAATCATCAATGGATCATGACCATTGATGGTCATACAAACACTCCAAGAGAAACAACAGATTATTCAACAAGCAGGATAAAACAAAGAGGTTTGCATAGTGGATGGACAAAGATACAAGAAAATGAAGAACACAGTCATCAAATGGTTAAGGAAAAAAGGGATTAAAGAGTTTTAAATCATAGGTTAAAGATGAAAGTAGGATTAGAAGACAGAGTTAAAGGAAAAACAAATAAAGATCAAGGTCAAATAAAAAAGGCAGAGATAAATACAAATGATGAAAAATCAATCGAAGGTTAATGATAATGAATAGAATGAAGGCAGAAAGAAGATCAAAAGAATTAAACACATAAAGCAAAATTAAGGAAAAGGTAAATCTGAGTTAAAAGCCAAATCAAGGTTTAAAGACAAATCAAAAGAAAATTGGCACATAATATATATCTGAATAACAAAGGCCAAATCACCATTTACTTCCTCCTAAACACTTTGGACACCTACAACTTCAATAAAAGCAGCTACAACTAATAAAGCAGTGAGAGATATTTCACAGCTACTAAAAATTTATTGTAAAAGTTAATGTTAAAGATGTTATCACCCTAGTAATTCTTAGGTCATGGGATTTTGGTTTATAGTTAAAGAAAACCAGGGGTAACCAAGGACCTCTTTTGAAATCTAGGATCTAGCCTTCCTAAATTTCGGAGAGGGATATCTCCTCAAGATTTAGCTTGATTTTGTTATAAGATTTTAGGCTACGTATGATTGGACAATTGGTTTGTTTTGAAAGTTTGGTGGGAATAAAAGGTACTTCAAGGTAAATCACAGAGGGATCTACTAGACCATTGGGCTATGGAGTCAACTTCTTGGCAAGCAGAGCTAGGACATAAGGTCAAAAGAGAAAATGTACTAAGGGCAGGGTAGATGACATTCCAAGGGTTTGGAAATAGGCTTTTTGATGAAATGGAAAGATCTGAACAAAAGGGCAATGAAGGATCCTTAAGTTACAGAAAGGAAGATGAAAGAAAGGGGTAAAACATGGACTAACAACATTTAAGAATTCTTAAGTCTAGTTATCAGTAGAAAACATATCTATGAATAACTAGTAAAAAACAGGGAGCTTTTTAACACTAATCATGTTTAAGTTTTCCTGGTTAATCATTAAAGAAAGAAAACATTAAAATGTATGTATGGAACTTTGAAAGATAAATAGTGAAAATAGGAAAATACTTGACTTATCTGATCAGCACAAGAATATTGAGTTATGATGTCTGTTTGACTTAGTTTCAGTCTGCTGCTTTACAATCGACTAACACAAAATCCAATGTCTTCAACAAAAATGTCTATAGTAGTCTTGACAAATTTTATTCCACACTTAATACTTCAAAAAGAGAAGTATTTATACAAAAATTATTACAAAATATCTGAGAGACATGTAGGAATATCTCTAGGCAAAAAATAAAGTTTATTACATAGAAAAAGGGACAGCTGCAAAAAAAACTGGCAAGTTGTCCTCTTATAAATAAAAAATAGAACTAATCATCTTAACTTGTTGCTGGGTTGTAGCTACTGAAAATGCTTGTTGGAATTTTGGAAAAAGATATTTTTTGAAGATAACTTGAAAGACACTCTTTCCATTTCATATCTTTTCACTTGTGCTTTATCACTGATACTCTTTACACTGTTCCTTTTACTATTTCACTGTTGTAAATTAAAGAATTATCTACAGTAAAAAGGTATTTTAACTGGTACTCTTTGAATCTATTTTTGAACCCGATACACTTTGACTACAAATCTTCAGATTAAGTCAGTGAATGCCTGCCATTGCTCTGCACTGGGAATTCTCATACTCTTCAGTTTCCTGTAACTTTCATCTGCCTCTATATACTTGGAAAAATTGGGCTTAACAATGAAAATATGTTTGATTTCATTTTGTAAAAAGAACAAGTTTTCAAAATATTCCAAAATGACTTTACCAATTGGAGATCCTTGTGGTAAAGGTTTGTTGACTTGTTTTTTGGCATAAGCCCTGATTTTTTTATCATAATATTTCTGTGCCATCAACTTTTCATTCAAAGAATGAATGTATAGAAGGCCTTCTTGTGTCAGTACTGTGTATTTGGCCCAATATCTTATGATTGCCAAGTTCATGTCCTTGCATCTGTCCTCCAAATTATTCATCATATTTCTCTTATTTAGGACTTTCTTGATTTGTAGTATACTCTCAGTTCTATCAATTTTTATCTCTTCAAGCTCTTCTCTATGTTTTCTATTTATAAATTTAATAAGCTTCAAGGCTTGAGAAGGTTTATCAGCTAGTTCCTCTTTTGTCTTTTGTATTTCTATCTGTGCTGATTTGAGTAACTCTTTTTGTTCATAAATAATTTGGATTGAGGGCCATTGTAAATGTATGCCCTAAATGATGTTTTTCCAAAGATGATTTTTGATATAAGATACCTGCTTAGTGAGATTAACCTGTTGTTGAAGAATTTTCACCTGTTCCTGCAATCTGTTGGCTCTCTGCTCATGTCCTTTGGATGTAATTAATGCATCTCTGTTAAATGATTCAATATTTTTGATGGTGCCTTTCAGGTTGATTATCTCTTTATCTTTTAAGGACATGTCTTCCATAGCCTTGACTATGGCAGATATTTCTCCTGTTGTATTTACTTGTGATGTAGATGAAGAAGTGGCAGAGAAATCTTTAGAAGTAATTGACACTGTAGTTTCCAATACTCCTTTCAGTGCCAAATGTTCTGCCAATGTAGAGGGAACAATTGTACTTATAGTTGGAATAACTGTGGGAATGGGGACTTCTTGAGCTTTCTTCAATATTTCATTTTCTTGTGTTAAAGATTCTATTTGATTTTCCATATCTTTAATCTCAGCTGTCATCTTCAAAACCAGTTGCATAGTTTCCTCTTTTTCTGTCTTTTCCTGAAGAAGATCTTTTGCCTGAGGGTGCTCACTCTGTGGCAATTTGAGTTGCTTTCTCAAGGCTGCAATATCCTCATTATTCTGCCTTACCAATTTCTTAGCAACTTCAGTATTATAGGGATATGCTCCTGTTCCTATCACCAAATCTTCTAAGGACTTGATCCTCAAATCCTTAGCATCTAGAGATGCTTTATCCAATTTCATTTGGGTTTGCAAGATAGATATAGTTTTCTGAAGCATGGTAACACTCATTGTTTTTATTACTACCTTTGAATATAGCATCTCTGAAGCACTCCTATGGAACTCTATCTGATCTATTTCATGTATAGTATAAGCATTCACTTCAAACTCTGTCTTCCTGAAGTCTATGACTGACTTTGGATCTGTTACTACTGGTTGGAGAAAATACATGATCATTTTATTTGTTGAGTAATCAAATGCTGTCACTACTTTGTCTTTATCTCCTAATTTTTCCTTCAGAATTTTAGAATAAACTTAATTTTTTATTTCTTCATTATTTTCTTTGATTTTATTGAACCTTTTCTGAATATTAGAATCAATTTCTTCTGTTGTTTTAGAGGAGGATGGAGCTTCTGTATTCATTTCTACTTCAACCATCTCTTTTACTTTTCCCTGTGCTTCTACCTGTTAGAGTCAGCCTTTGCAGCCTTCCTCCAGTGATCAAACATGCTCTTACAAAGTGATTTTAAAGTGTCAAGGTCAAATTTTGTCATTTCAATGAGTCTTCAAGCAAAATTTGGTCACTAGGCATTAGGTCTAGGGTTTGTTTTCACGCTTTTCAAAGTTGTCCAAATGTCGGTCCATGTCACCATTCAGCTGAGTGTACCATTATTCAGAGGGTTTCCATCATCATTTCAGGTTCCAAAGAGTCATTTTACACCTCGTTCATGCTTCAGTTGTGCCTAGGTAAGGTCCATTTCCCTCTCCTAGGGTTTTGGAGGTAATTTCTCTTGGATGGTCAAATCATCGAAAAGACTTGTATCCTGATGTTCAAACACCTTCCCCTATCCTTAATATACCTTATTAAACACTTCCCATCACTTAGATCCCCAAAATTCCTCATTTTTGCACAAACCCTAGTTTCTTGCCACAACTTGGCAATTTTCTAGGCTAGGCCTGTGTTTTGCCCTTTTGGACCCCTTCCCCTCACTCAATCTATGAGATTCCACTTTCCCCTGCTTCCTAACATCCCTCCCTACTTCCAAAAATTTCCCCAAGAATTTAGAAGCCCCTTATCCCCTTCATTTCGATTCATTTCGACAAAATCCCTTGTTTCACACATCGGGATAAGTTTCACTCAAAAGATGTTTCAGAGAAATAAAAGATGAATTTTGGAAACCTGAGAGAGGTTTTTGTCAAAATCATGCCAAAGAAGAAAAACCTCCCTCAATTTTTACACAGGTATCATGGTTTTAGAGAAATGTCAAAAATACCGTTGCCTCAGGAGAATTGAATGCACCTCTGAAGTGACCTTGGGAAAATCAAGATTTCTCCTAGCATGGTTGGCTAAATGACTTAATTGATGAGTCAAAGGATAACTAGACACAAATATATTTCCAATGAGCTATCATGAGCTCAATTTGGAGTTGAGGAAGACCTTCAAAAGTTGACTGCAACAGCGCTCTGCCTTGAGGCAACCTCATTCTACTCATTTTGACAAGTTCTAGGAGATTTGATTTATGACAGGGTAAATGAACTAAAAATTTCAAAATTATACTTGGGTTGGAAATTAGACTCCAAGAGATTTCCAACGAGCTATCACACGCTCAATTTGGACACCGGGAAGGCCTCCAAAAGCTTCCTGCAAAATGCACTATGTGGCACGCTACTCACAAGAGGCGCGCTACCCATACAGGAGGTGCGCTACCCACTTAAGGGGCGCTACCCACATAACACCAACAGCCAGTGTTAATTAACACGGGTGCTACCCACTTGCCGGGCGCTACCCATTGGGCAGGGGTGCTACCCATACAGCGACAGAGCCAAAAAATTTTGTTTCTGCGTCCGATTTTGAGCTCAAACGCCTCCATCGACTTGCAAGTAGGTTTCTAAAGGTTGCTCAGTAAATTTTAGCATGATTGTGGTGTTATTAATGTTGGGAAACAAGCCTTGGTTGAAGAGAAATGTATAAACCCTACATTTATATGCAGATTTATTCCTTAAGGGTTTCGAATATATATGGACAGTCTTGTGAAGGGTTTGTGAACTTTTATGATTGGTATATATGCTCATGCCTGTATTGCTAGTGGCACCCTAGCACATTATGTACATAATCCTCCCGCCCTTAATTTATCATCTTACCACTGTTGTCATGTCTTTCCATGTTTTTACATAGTCTTATGTTGACTTTTCCATATTCTCCATCACCATAATATTACCACTGCTGCCATCATCATTCTATTACCACTGTCATGGCCATTTGTTTCACTGTGGTCATTGTCATATTGTTCCCATTCTCCATTGATAAAACATAGTCCCATATTTGTTTGCTCCTTTGAAAAATTTTGGTCAGCATTACAAAGGGCTGTACACTACATTTTCACTGTCTACTCATTTGTCAAATTCACTTGTGATCCAAAAACAGAGACTGTTTCTATGCCACTAAAACAGAGCTATTACCACTGTCACTTGTTTTCTTATGATGTTTTGGTACATGTGCAATATATTTGGGTTTTGAGCATACATTGAAACTTTGACTACACTACACCTATATCAACACACATATTGCAGACATCTTGTTTTCAGAGCCATGTCAGAGACAGATTCAGTTTATGAGCAGGAGTATGACAGTGATTCCACATCAGGGCATTACTTGGGAGGATTTCATCTCCCGTGACTTCTTCACAGCGCCACAGCCGCCTCCTGAGGTAGTTTATGATGAGGGAGAGCCTTCACATCAGCCGGACATCCCTGAGGTCGAGCATATCAGTGCTCCATTATTTGTGACATACCAGCGAGGCCACAGGGCCTTATTTGCAGCTACACGGCAAGTATTATCTCCACCCGGGGTGGAAGGGGTCTCGCCGACTCCATCAGCAAAGCGAGTATTATCTCCACATGATGTGGAAGGGGTCTTGCCTTCTTCTTCAGGACAGGTACAGATCCAGGATAGGGGCAAGAAGCCCATGCATGATGAGGGCCCATCAGGAGGCCGGGACACGGATTTCACGATCATTGATGTTGATGCGAGCTCTCCTAGCTCGAAACTGAAGGAGATCATCCATGAGCAAAGGGCTGAGAATGACACGCTGAAAGATAAATTGCAGAAGGCTTAGTGGGTAATAAACTATTTGGATCAGCGTAACAAACAGCTAGTGGATGAGCACACACTTTATGAGCTGCGTCGAATCCGTGAGGATCGACAATTGGCCTGGAAGAGACCAGGCGATATGACACCGGCTGATCGAGATTCTTGCCTCACACATGTTAACATTCATCTGGAGAATTTGTTGGCAAAGGCCAACAGAGACAAAGACATGCTTCGTCACATGAAAGGTCATTATTGGGCCTGCATGCACGTCTGCAAAGCAAGAATGAAGATTCTGAAGAGGAGGTTGAGCGAAGCACTAAAACGGTGGAAAAGGCCTGATCCACTCCAGATTTTGGCAGAGGCTTTGTTGGCTGGACATGATACATGATGGAGGGTCTTCGCTCCGAATTTGAGCAAATTTGGGGAAATTTTTGTCATTTTGAAATATTTTGGTCCAAAAACAGATTTTTCCGCTATACGGGTAGCGCGTCGATGTGCTCACTTTTTTTCGGGACACTTGCTGAAGGAAATATTTGCATTTTTGGGTTTTTCATAGTAAGTTATGCATGCTCAGGCATTGCTGAAGCATTTCATCAGATTCTGGATGGTCAAAAGGCCCAAAAACACCATGAAAACCACCTTGCTGCCACCTTTTGCACCAGCAGGAAGTACTTCTGGGAGAATGACGTTTTGGAGGGGAAAATGATCTCCAAATTGGGAAATTACACTTGCGTTGGATAGCCAACATCCAGGGCTTTCCAACGAGATATCATGAGCTCAATTTGGATGCCAAGAAGTGCCTCAAAATTAGGCTGAATGGCGCACTACCCATACAACTCAGGCGCGCTACTGACATAGATTTTTGGCTGATTTTCAACTTCCAGCTCAGAATTTCGGCCAGTTGGGACCAGTTTTGCTTGTGGATGAAATTTTTGGGTTTTCATGATGTAAATTTATGGTTGGCATGTAAATTTGGCTTACTTTTACCTATTCTAGAAGATTCACTCTCAAAAAAGTGAAAATCATGTAAATGAATCAGTTTCCACTCTTTTAGAGGCAAGTTGTTAGCTGCCTAGATTTTAGCTCCTTGTTTAGAATTAGTTGGAACTACTCCTAGAAGGAGGAATTCGACCCCTAGAGGCATGGGAAGGGGTTAGGATGCTCTATATGATGTAATTTCTCAATCATTTTCAGAGGTTAGATAGGTTGGACTCTTGGGAAACATTTGGCACACTATTGTACATATTTTCATATTTTAGCTAAGGAAAGATCAGAGGTTTTGCAGCACCTGTCGGGATTCTTGTGGCTTTCAGTTCTTGATGGTGTTTTCTCTTATTTTATTGTAATTTATTTCATCTTTAATGTATGCCATCTCTTCTTATGCTTCTGAAACTAAATGAATGAGTAGATGAGGTTGAATCCATTGTTTACAGTGCTCTGCCTTTGAATTCGTTTAGTTTTACATGTTTTCGCCTGTTTGGAGAGGATCCAAGTTATTCTTTGCCCTCTTCAGCTCCTTGTCATTCTGATCCATCCATATATCCAATCAAAAGCATTAATACTATTGCCTACCTCGCCCCAACTCGAATTCTGCAAAAATTTGGCCTTATCCCCAGACCCAAAATTGTTTTTTCCCATTTCTCCAACGGAAACCCAAAAAATCAAAATCAAACATTCCTATCTCTTTACTAGCCTAAAATCAGTTCCCATTCTAGAGTCATCTCGCACCCTATTGCTTATTTTATCGAGATTGACTGGAGAGAGCCCTCTCTTGTCCTCATAGGGCTAGCTACGAGGCTGAGCGTGGTTTGATGTAGCCTTGAGTTTTGCCTTCCTCAGCCTGAGGTAGATTTGAGTGCTAACATAGTGGCGACCATACTGGGGAAGAAACTCAAAATGTTTGCTTGTTATAGACGGAGTCTGAAGTCACGCCAACTAGCCTTCGAAATGTTGTTTCTATGCATCAGCGAGGTAGATAAACGCTGCTTCAGTCGATCTCCAGTTTAACTTGTAATCGTAGAGTTAATTTGTAAATTGCCCTAGTACATGTATCAAGTTTAGATCTGATGGTTGATGGTGAACAACGATCAGACACCGAAAGGCTGAAATCATTCACCTGGCGATTTCATTCACTGAACAATCCAGAAATCGATGCTTCATGGTGACTTCACTGCAGGGAGATCAGTAGCTGTGAGATTTTCAAGATGGACCGAATCACAAGAAGATATGCTCCCATGAGCTGAGATCACATTCCAGGTTTTCTGAATAAGATGCCCAAGGTAGATTGGTCAAGGAATCTGCCTACGTTTAACAATGATGGTAAGAAAGATGCTGCTTTACATCTGGTTAGATTTCATATGCATATTCGCAAGTTGAAGGTGGATTTTCCTGAAGATTGCTTGATGAATATATTCCTGGCCACTTTGGAAGGTGAAGCCCAATCTTGGTATGAAAATTTGCCGCTGGCCTGTATTTATTGTTTAAAGGATTTTCATGCCCTGTTCATTGAAAGATATCAAGTATCTTATCCATCATTAAATTTAGTTCATGACTGTTGCAAACATGCTTCTACTTTTATTGAAAGCATTGAGAAATATTATGAAGATGATAATTTCATGGATGATGAGATTATGGAAGCCCTATATGAAAATTCATTTCAGCAGCATAAAGACGATCATGAAAATTTGTAGCAGAATCAAGATTTTAGTGTGGTGGAAGATGAAGGAATTTTGCATCTTGACAGTGAACAGGAATTATATGAAATGGATCAGCAGTATGAGGAAAGTTTGTATACTCCTTCACTTGAAATCAATGAAGAAAATCATTGTTTGAGCAAAAGAAAACAAAAGGTATTATCTCCTCTATCTGAAGATGAGATAGATCAGCTATTGAAAGGTCATGTTCTAGCTCAAGTTAACGCAGATATGCAGTGTGCACATGGTCAAGAAGGTGATGGTGGAACTTCTTCCTTTTCTGAAATGGATGACAGTCCTGTAAGCAGCTTTATAGATCAGCAGGTTGAAGATGTATATATGGCTAAAAGTGATGAAAGAGAAAGTGTCATTTCAGATCTGCCCACAGAAGAAGACAGTATGCCGGGAACTCAAGTTTTAGTTTCAGATTGTGATAATGACCATCCAGCTATTTCAGATCTACATTCAGATTGTGATGACCAAGCATATCTTGTGCTGAAACCCATCAAGGAGAATTCTGCTGTTGAGATCATCCGGAAAGAAGAAAACAAAGGTATGGATTCAAATGTTTTCAGTTCATTAGAACACAGCCTTCAGAAAGAATTAATTCAGTCAGTTCATGAACAACGAGATGAAATCTGTGTTCAAGTAAGTGAAACAGTTCCTTTGGATGAATTTATGGTAGATGATAGGAATGTCATGTTTGGGTTTCAAGAATCATCTAAAGTTGCTTTTCTCATGATTGATGAATGCAATGAGGAACATGATAATCTGACTGTCCTATCATATGAAGATGACCTATCATATTTTCAGACTACAGAAGATCAGATCATTCAAGATTCCCTTTCAGTTTCTTCTTCATATGTTTCATGTGTTGAAATGTTTTTACAAGAGGAGATATGCTCATCTACCTGTTCAGAGTTTTTTGAAGCCCAGGAGCATAATTTTACTGAAGTACATGATGAAGGAAGATCAGAATTAGAAGCAGGAGAAAAAGACACCTTGTTCTTTCAGCAGGAGGTAAATCTTCATGTTTTTCATGATCCATTGGAAAAATTGTTACAGTCAGCAGTAAAGGTGAGTATTGCAGTGTTCAGTGACGAAGGAGATCATGGTCAGCTATGTTTTTGGATGCCTAGTTACCAGTATTTTCTATTGACCAGGAGATCTGATCGGGAGAATCAGTCAAGAAGCCATCTTCTTGACTGGTTACATTGGAAAGCCAATTATACATGATTGTACATATTTCATTAGTATGCAGGTGGTTGTCATCATGATTCCAAATCTTGATGGATTGCTGCCTTTTTTCCAAAAGCTTTGTAAAGTCTTGTTTTAAGTTAGTCATGAGTCATTTGTGTTTGGTCTGTTGAGTCAGTTTTTTCAAGTTATTTCAGTTTGCCATCGAGTCGGTTTGAGTCAAGTTTCAGTCAGTTTTCAGTCAAGTTTTCATTCAATAAATGTGTCAAAGGTTTTGTGTTATCCGTTCAAATAATGATTCCATCGCCCAATGGATGAAGGCACTGGTCTGCTCTCCCAAAGATCTACCGTTCTTGGCACCTCCAAGGAGCTACCATCCCCATTGGAGCCAATGTTAGTGTCAGCCTTTGCAGCCTTCCTCCAGTGATCAAACATGCTCTTACAAAGTGATTTTAAGGTGTCAAGCTCAAATTTTTTCATTTCAATGAGTCTTCAAGCAAAATTTGATCACTAGGCATTAGGTCTAGGGCTTGTTTTCACTCCTTCCAAAGTTGTCTAAGTGTCGGTCCATGTCATCATTCAGCTGAGTGTACCATCATTCAGAGGGTTGTCATCATCATGTCAAGTTCCATTGAGTCATTTTACATCTTGTTCATGCTTCAGTTGTGCCTAGGTAAGGTCCATTTCCCTCTCCTAGGGTTTTGGAGGTAATTTCTCTTGGATGGTAAAATCATCGGAAAAACTTGTATCCTAATGTTCACACACCTTCCCCTATCCTTAATATACCTTATTAAACATTTCCCATCACTGAGATCCCTCAAATTCCTCATTTTTGCACAAACCCTAGTTTCTTGCCACAACTTGGCAATTTTCTAGGCTAGGCCTGTGTTTTGCCCTTTTGGACCCCTTCCTCTCACACAATCTCTGAGATTCCACTTTTCCCTGCTTCCTAACATCCCCCCCTACTTCCCAAAATTTCTCCAAGAATTTAGAAGCCCCTTATCCCCTTCATTTCGCTTCATTTCGACAAAATCCCTTGTTTCACACATCGTGATAAGTTTCACTCAAAAGATTTTTTAGAGCAATAAAAGATGAATTTGGGAAAACTGAGAGAGGATTTTGTCCAAAACATTCCAAGGAAGAAAACCCTCCTTAACTTTTTACACAGGTATCATGGTTTTAGAGAAATGTCAAAAATGCCATTGTCTCAGGAGAATTGAATGCACCTCTGAAGTGACCTTGGAAAAATCAAGATTTATCCTAGCATGGTTGGCTAAATGACTTACTTGATGAGTCAAAGGATAACTAGACACAAATATCTTTCCAATGAGCTATCATGAGCTCAATTTGGAGTTGAGGAAGACCTTCAAAAGTTTACTGCAACAGCGCTCTGCCTTGAGGCAGCCTCATTCTGCTCATTTTGACTAGTGTTGAGAGATTTCATTTCTGACAGGGAAAATGAAGTCCAAATTGAAAATTTTCACTTGGGCTGGAAATTATACTCCAAGAGCTTTCCAACGAGCTATCACACGCTCAATTTGGACACCGGGAAGGCCTCCAAAAGCCTCCTGCAAAATGCACTATGTAGCTACTCATAGAAAAGTGCGCGCTACCCATACAGGAGGCGCGCTACCCATATAAGGGGCGCTACCCACATAACACCAACAGCCAGTGTTAATTAACACGGGCGCTACCCACTTGCTGGGTGCTACCCATTGGGCAGGGGTGCTACCCATACAGCAACAGAGCCAAAAAAATTTGTTTTTGCGTCCGATTTTGAGCTCAAACGCCTCCATCGACTTGCAAGTAGGTTTCTAAAGGTTGCTCAATAAATTTTAGCATGATTGTGGTGTTATTAATGTTGGGAAACAAGCCTTGGTTGAAGAGAAATGTATAAACCCTACATTTATATGCAGATTTATTCCTTAAGGGTTTCGAATATATATGGATAGTCTTGTGAAGGGTTTGTGAACTTTTATGATTGGTATATATGCTCATGCCTGTATTGCTAGTGGCGCCCTAGCACATTATGTACATAACCCTCCCGCCCTTAATTTATCATCTTACCACTACTGTCATGTCCTTCCATGTTTTTACATAGTCTTATGTTGACTTGTCCATATCCTCCATCACCATAATATTACCACTGCTGCCATCATCATTCTATTACCACTGTCATGGCCATTTGTTTCATTGTGGTCATTGTCATATTGTTCCCATTCTCCATTGATAAAACATAGTCCCATATTTGTTTGCTCCTTTGACAAATTTTGGCCAGCATTACAAAGGGCTGTACACTACATTTGCACTGTCTACTCATTTGTCAAATTCACTTGTGATCCAAAAGCAGAGACTGTTTCTATGCCACTAAAACAGAGCTATTACCACTGTCACTTGTTTTCTTATGATGTTTTGGTACATGTGCAATATATTTGGGTTTTGAGCATACATTGAAACTTTGACTACACTACACCTATATCAACACACATATTGCAGACATCTTGTTTTCAGAGCCATGTCAGAGACAGATTCAGTTTATGAGCAGGAGTATGACAGTGATTCCACAGCAGGGCATTACTTGGGAGGATTTCATCTCCCGTGACTTCTTCACAGCACCACAGCCGCCTCCTGAGGTAGTTTATGATGAGGGAGAGCCTTCACATCAGCCGGACATCCCTGAGGTCGAGCATATCAGTGCTCCATTGTTTGTGACATACCAGCGAGGCCACAGGGCCTTATTTGCAGCTACACGGCGAGTATTATCTCCACCCGGGGTGGAAAGGGTCTTGCCGACTCCATCAGCAGAGCGAGTATTATCTCCACATGATGTGGAAGGGGTCTCACCTTCGTCTTCAGCACAGGTACAGATCCAGGACAGGGGCAAGAAGCCCATGCATGATGAGGGCCCATCAGGGGGCCGGGACACAGATTTCACGATCATTGATGTTGATGCGAGCTCTCCTAGCTCGAAACTGAAAGAGATCATCCAGGAGAAAAGGGCCGAGAATGACACATTGAAAGATAAATTTTAGAAGGCTTAGTGGGTGATAAAATACCTGGAGCAGCGCAACAAACAGATAGAGGATGAGCACACACTTTATGAGCTGCGGCGAAGCCGTGAGGATCGACAATTGGCCCGGAAGAGACCCGGCGACATGACACCAATCGAGCGAGAGACTGAACTCACGCATGTTAAAATTCATCTGGAGAAGTTTTTGGCAAAGGAAAATAGAGAGAAAGATATGCTTCGCCACATGAAAGGTCATTATTGGGCCCGCATGCACGTCTGTAAAGCAAGAATGAAGATTCTGAAGAGGAGGTTGAGCGAAGCACTAAAACGGCGGAAAAGGCCTGATCCACTCTGGATTTTGGCCGAGGCTTCATTGGCTGGGCATGATACATGATGGAGGGTCTTCGCTCCGAATTTGAGCAAATTCGGAGAAATTTTTGTCATTTTGAAATATTTTGGTCCAAAAACAGATTTTTCCGCTATACGGGTAGCGCGTCGATGTGCTCACTTTTTTTCGGGACACTTGCTGAAGGAAATATTTGCATTTTTGGGTTTTTCATGGTAATTTATGCATGCTCAGGCATTTCCGAAGCATTTCATCAGATTCTGGATGATCAAAAGGCCCAAAAACACCATGAAAACCACCTTGCTGCCACCTTTTGCACCAGCAGGAAGTACTTCTGGGAGAATGAAGTTTTGGAGGGGAAAATGAGCTCCAAATTGGGAAATTCCACTTGGGTTGGATAGCCAACATCCAGGGCTTTCCAACGAGCTATCATGAGCTCAATTTGGATGCCGAGAAGTGCCTCAAAATTAGGCTGAATTGTGCGCTACCCATACAGCTCAGGCGCGCTACCCACATAGATTTTTGGCTGATTTTCAACTTCCAGCTCAGAATTTCGGCCAGTTGGGACCAGTTTTGCTTGTGGATGAAATTTTTGGGTTTTCATGATGTAAATTTATGGTTGGCATGTAACTTTGGCTTACTTTTACCTATTCTAGAAGATTCACTCTCAAAAAAATGAAAATCATGTAAATGAATCAGTTTCCACTCTTTTAGAGGCAAGTTGTTAGCTGCCTAGATTCTAGCTCCTTGTTTAGAATTAGTTGGAACTACTCCTAGAAGGAGGAATTCGACCCCTAGAGGCATGGGAAGGGGTTAGGATGGTCTATATGATGTAATTTCTCAATCATTTTCAGAGGTTAGATAGGTTGGACTCTTGGGAAACGTTTGGCACACTGTTGTACATATTTTCATATTTTAGCTAAGGAAAGATCAGAGGTTTTGCAGCACCTGTTGGGATTCTTGTGGCTTTCAGTTCTTGATGGTGTTTTCTCTCAGTTTATTGTAATTTATTTCATGTTTAATATATGCCATCTCTTCTTATGCTTCTGAAACTAAATGAATGAGTAGATGAGGTTGAATCCATTGTTTACAGTGCTCTGCCTTTGAATTCGTTTAGTTTTACATGTTTTCGCCTGTTTGGAGAGGATCCAAGTTCTTCTTTGCCCTCTTCAGCTCTTTGTCGTTCTGATCCATCCATATATCCAATAAAAAGCATTAATACTATTGCCTACCTCGCCCCAACTCGAATTCTGCAAAGATCTGGCATTATCCCCGGACCCAAAATTGTTTTTTCCCATTTCTCCAACGAAAACCCAAAAAATCAAAATTAAACATTCCTATCTCTTTACTAGCCTAAAATCAGTTCCCATTCTAGAGTCATCTCGCACCCTATTGATTATTTTATCGAGATTGACTGGAGAGAGCCCTCTCCTGTCCTCGTAGGGCTAGCTACGAGGCTGAGCGTGGTTTGATGTAGCCTTGAGTTTTGCCTTCTTCAACCTGAGGCAGATTTGAGCGCTAACACTACCTATTCATTCTGAATTTCCCTGAGTGTTTCATTAACAATCATTTTGGCCTCATCATCTGTTTTCTGCTCATTATTATCATCTACATCTATGACTCCTTATTTTTCTAGAGTAGTCATTTTGGCCTTTTTGCTCTAGACTATTTTAAATTTATTTTCAATGATTGTCTCTGCCAAATATCCTTCTTCTTTTCTCGGCCTTTTATTGGATACCTCTGTTGGTTGGTTAACTATAACGACATGTGTAATGTCCATTCAATTTTCCTGTAGATTATCTGTTTGCATTTCCTGATCATCATCAATTAAAGTGTTTGCAACCCATTCCATTTGATTGGCATATTTTTCAATTAATGGTTTTGACTCATGAAGGAATGGAGTTAACTTACACTTGACCCTGAGGTTACTCAAAATACCTTGAGGTTCATAGCTCTATTAAAATATTTCCTGGATCTTGAATGCTGATAATTTGTTGGTTACCTCCTTCAAAGCATCTCCGCTGTTGACTGTGAAAGAGCCAATTTGAATTTTTAACTTGAATTGTGCTTTCTTTTTGGATGTTATGAAGTTCACTACATGTGCATTTAAAATCTATCTCAAGTATTCCAAAGCAAAAATCCTTGTAGTTAGAAATTTTGGTAATTTGTAAGGAGCCAGGATTGCACCATACACTCTGATTTCTGTGTGATTTTTATACAAATACCAATCTCCAAATTTACAGTTTTCAGACAACTGTAGAATTCTTTTGATTTATTCATTGATCCTTGGTGGCTCTGCTTTTTCCAACAAACTTATGGCAGGTCTGATAAACAAATCATTAAAATAAATGTAGCTGTACTCATTACTGTTTTTCCTGAGAAGAGAAGTCCAAAATATCACTGAAAGAGGTTTTCCCTCCATGTCCATCTTCTGTAATACAATGGAAAAATTATCTGCTTGAGAAAATTTGAAGAGATGTAATAGATATGATGTATATCTGAACACTCCTTCTTCAGGTAATTTTATTAGCTGATAATGTATATTGTCAGCAATGAACTTGGAAAAGTCAAAGACCAACTTTGGCTATTGTCCAGGAGACAAGGTGGAGAGGAACCCTAAAATGGAGGCATTTATAAATTCATCATTAACATAGCCTAGCATGAATGACAACATAGAAATGATTTGTCTAGAGCTCTCAGGGAAATCAAAATTATCATAAGGGGATTTACCTTAGGAAGGTTGACATGATTGGGCATGAAGTTTTGAAGGATTTCAATCTTCCTAGGGAAATCCAGGTCAAAAACATCTGAGTCAAATCTTCAATTGACAATGATACTGCTCGTGGATCATGGCTTAGTTGGAGCATATCATTGATTGCTTCAGAAGTTATGTAAATGTTGGCGAAAAATAAGGTCTCGCGGGCAAGACCCAGGTTCACAGGGTTGTGGCCAACAAGGGTCCGGTGTAGTCTAGTAACACGCCGGCATTTTCACCCTGTTCGGGAAGAACAGAGCGTCTCACCCGAGGCGTGCCGCGACCACATGGGAAAGGGGAAGAAATCACATACGAGGAATAAACCCGCAACCACAGAAAGAAAGAGAATCCGTTACATATACCAGAATATTCATGCAAGATCACCAATCAAGTATATTGACAGTCGCAACTTAAAAATTTTAAAGCATGGTAAACACATCTTAACACATAAACATAAAGACAACAATCCTTCTTTTCATTAGTCTTCAGCCAAATACAAGATTACACAGCTTCCTTCTCTGATAACCCATATATCAGATACAGATGAATCTAAGAACAGAGAATACAAAACATAGAGAGTAGAAACCAATGGAGAGAACAAGTCTGATTTCTCCGCGGCTGCTTCCGCATTCAATCATCCCGCAACAGCAACCGATCGACCAATCTCCCAACCCCTCCTCTTCTGCAGCCGGGTGATTGCCTTTTATTCACCCGCTCGCCGCGACTGGTGGCTTCTCTGCGTCTTTGCTCTGGCTTTTCCCGACTTCTCTTCTGATATCTGCATGTTCTACTTCCTGTTATCTGCTGTATCTCTTTCATCTGTACTTATCGCTGTTCTACCTCCAGTTATCAAGTGCTTCCGCATCGCCTTGTTAGCTCCGCAACTCCTGGTCGCGCGGTGCGGTCGCGTTAGCTGTGTGTATTCCCTCCGCAACTCAAAAAGAGTCCAAGTTCAAAATTCAAAACTTAAACAAAAACAAGGGCCCCAACAGGCCCCGACCACAATCCTTTGACTAGTCCGCGAGTCAATCGCAAATGACAGTCTCTACCTCCATACCTTCGCCGGCCTCTGTGCCCTGCTCTGCTGCTCTTTCTTCTGCTGCCCTTTCCTGTTGTACTCCGCCACCTGCTGATTCAAACAAGGGCCCCACCTCCGGGACCCGGCGGAGTGCTGCATCTCGAAGCTCCGTGAAAGTTACTACTGCTTGCTGCCATTCCTGCATAAGCAGGTCAGCATCTTGAACAATGCGGTTGGCTGTAGCTTCGTCAATGGGCGTCGGTGCATCCCCGAACAGTGTGGTGAGTTGGGACTCGGCAGTGGCGTCCAGCTGATGCATTGCCTCGGCATGGCTGCGAAGGGGCGGCCGCATCTCCTGGATGATGTGCTTAGTTGCGGCTGATGCGGCCTCTGTCGTCTGCATTTGAAGTTCCAACTCGTCCGTCTGAGCGTAGAGCTGGTCCAATCTGGCCTGGTCCGTGGTCGCCCGAATTTGGGTGGCGAGTTGTTGCAGTTGAGCAGCAATGGGCTGCGTTTTGACTGTCAGTGCGAGGGAGCACTCCTGCAAGCTTCGTAGAAGGGCCGAAGCCGCTGCTGTCGTGGAATGGAGAGTCTCTTGTAGATCGACTGCCTGTGCCTGTTTGGCAGTGACCGGTCCCGAATAATCAACGGGTGGATCTGGTAGGGTAGGCCGTGCGGCCAACGCCGCTTGTAGTTCCTGGTTCTCTCTGCAAATGGTGGTGAAGATATCCCCGAGCTGGCGAGCCTGTAAGGCTATGCTGTCTTGTTCGATGCGAGCAGGGAGTGGAGCATGGTGAGCCCGTGCCTCCGGCCATACGCTGGAAAGCGCCTGATTAACAATGTCGGCCTGTTCCTGGAGGTAGGTATTCTCCTGCACTAGCTGATTGCGCTGTTCAGTAAGCGCCGTGATTTGGTTCCCCTGCTCAGTGCATCGCCGCTGTAGTTCTGCATGAATCTGTTCGGCCTGGCCGGCCGCCCGCTGAATGAGCAGAAATAACTGGGCTGGACTCAGTTGTGCTGCAGTCGTTGTGCGCGGGGCATCCTGCTGAGGCGTTGGTTCCTGTAACAATGGTCCTTCGGCCGCTGCTCGGCCTGCAGTCTCTGGAAGGTGGACCGGCGTCTGTTGTTGTACCGAAGTGGCCATATCAGGCTCTGGCCGGTCCTGCTGTGTGGTTGGCGCTGTGGAAGGGCTGATGGAATCAACCCCAACTCTGTCTGGCTAAACAAATGTAGTGGCAATGGGCTCCTGGGACGTGGCCACGGGGTCAACAGAAGGTACCACCGCGGCAGTACAGGAGGTGACCTCCGCCCCGTGGTCACCGCCGAAGAGGTCCCGGATCAAGGAATCGGACACAGTGGCTGAGGAAGTGGACGGATTGGAGGAAGTGGCGTGTGGTCTGCTGGTGGAGGGGGCGGTGGATGGAGTGACCGAGGAGGGAGGGAAACGAAGGTTGAGGAAATCCGCCGGGTCAATCAGCGGTTCCTCCAGGATCAAGGTAGCTGTGGGCGGCGTGACTGGCGGATCATCCTCCGTAAGGTCCACCACGGGATCTGCAATACGGGCCCGCTTGGGAGGGGGTGGCCCAGAGGAATCGGGTTCGGGCCCCGGTTCACCCATTGTCGTGATGATGGGGGAGGCAGAAGTGAACAGGGAAGTGGGAATTGGGGAAGTGAGGGAAGCAGTGTGGGAGAGACCAAGTGACCGGTTAAGAAGAAATTCATTAAACGAAGGAAATATAGGGGCGGTACTAGAAACAACCTGGGTGGCCACGTTGAGTCTTCGGACCTGGTCATTCATATGCTCCACAATTGGGACCAGCGCTTCGGGCAGGGTCGCTGCGCTCCCTGCCGCCTCTATGGTTGTCGCTACCGCAAGTGTGGAAGATCCGCCGGCACTGGTCGCGGCAGGCTGCTGGGCAGCCCGCATCCCATCAAAGTTATATCGGATGACTCCATCCTGAACGTGCCGAACGATCCCTGGCCATGATAGAACCTCTCTGTGGAAGATGCTGCCGGTCAACTGGAACCGCAAGGGCGCCATGTGAAAGGTGTGGTGCGGGACACAAGCCGGCCGGATGAAAGTGTGATTATGGCTGACGCCAAACCACACTTGTGCGCTGTATTCATCCAGCAGGTTCCGGGGTACCCGCTGCGTAGAGGCCACCACAGCGACCATCATCCCGTACCATTCGCGGAACGCCTCCGCGTTCACCTGCTTGCTGCTGGGGGCCGTGGACACCTGCCAGGGGGAGTATCGCATCGCGAACGGTTGGCCCCCGTTGAGTTCCACTGGTGTCCGTATCGGAGGAACATGCCATTTCCACATGGCGAAGGCTAGAAGCAAGTAGCCGTAGATAAAACTGGTGGTCCGTCTGTAATTGTCTTCGCAGGCCGCGAAGAGTTCCTTCAGCACGAACGCGCTCCAATTCAATCGGGCCCCCTTGACGCAGTGCTCCGCAATAGAAATGGTGTCCAATGTGCACTCGCCCGTGGTGTAATGGCGCATGGTCTTGCTCGCTATCAGATAGCAAGCAAACCGGATTTCTGATACATTGATCAAGTCGATCTTGGCACCCTTGCCACCTCGGCGAGTACCATATTTGGTGTATAGGTCCGCCTCGGCTGATTTCCGGGCGCGCTTGGAGGCTGTCTGCCCTGCAGAGGAAACATCTGCCCCAAATTGACACAGCCCCGTAAGTCGACTAATATCTGCTGCATGGATTGGAATCTCCTCGTTCAACCATAGAGACCCGTTCTGCACCCGACTGAGGAGAAACCGGGTGCATTGCAGAACTGGGCCAGTAGTGCCGAAGACAGGGAGACTGCGTAAATTCATCAACGTCGACTGCTGAAGACCCTGGAATTCGTCCTTCATCCGACTGTTAGAGCTGCTCCCTGGTGTATAGCGGTGTTCCATGAACGTCTGCCAATGCAGATGGGGAAACTCAGCCGGGTCGGACAAGTTAGCGTCCATGCAGGGCGCATTTTCGTACTTGCCGACCAGTGATGATTCGAGCCGGTGAATTCTGTGATCCAGCACCGGTTCCGGGACGGAGAGAACAGCTCTCGGCATCTTTGCGCGTCTCTGATAGACCTGGAGGATTCGTCTGGAGTTCCCTTCTAAGTTCTGAGTGCTCGGAGGCCGCAAGTGCTCGGGAGTCGCTGAAGTTTCCAAACTGAATTGGTCCGTCATCCCGGCGCCGATAGCCTTCATGCAAAATTGGGCCATCCGCTGGCACGCGCGGGGTTGATGAGACTCCATAACGGCATTTAATTTTTGCTATCATGCTTGCCTGCGATAATCGTGTGATCAATCGCGGGCCTGTGTGTAAGCTGACAGTTGCTGACGGCGGCTTTGGACGATGGGCGTACCTGACGGCGGAGAGAACTGCGGCTGATGGGGAATGATTACGGTATGATTACTGTCCATTAAGGGAATTTATGACCAAAATCTGAGCTATCCTACGGACTGACAAAAGGACTGACGGTTATGACCTGGACTGACGCTGGCACGAGGACAGATCCTTCGGGCAGGACACGCTGGACTGGGAGCGGCGTCCTACTGGGATGGCGCTCCGCCACGCTGGACTGGCGTTGCGACACGCTAGACTGGCCCGCTCCGACCATGGTCTGTTGCGGTATGTATGCCGCAACTGACGGTTTATTTGACTGACTGTAAAGAAATGGAAATGACTAACTATGCTCATCCCGGTTGCGGGAGAGTTATTCAACTACGCTACGCTACGGGTGGTCTCGGTTGCGAGAGTTATTGATGGAAAGAGAGAAGGTACCTACTCCTGGTAGGGCTTCAGGCGTGCGCCATTCACCCATCCCGGAAGAACTGAACCGTCTAATTGTGCCAATCGAACGGCTCCCGAGTCGCGGATCTCGATAACAAAGTACGGTCCCAGCCAATGCGTCTGGAGCTTGCCTGGAAACTTCTGGAACCGGCTGTCGTACAAAAGAACCTTGCCGCCAACTTGGAAAGTTTTAGTCTTGATGTGGCGGTCATGCCATGCTTTCTGTCTGGCCTTCTGAACCTTCTGATGGAATTCCGCAAGAAACCGAGCTTCGTCTAGCTTTTGCAGCTCGTGGAGTCGTTCCTGCAGCGACTCATCCTCTGAGAAGTGAAGGGACGTTGCGATCAGAAGGCTGGGGACTGTGAACTCGGCGGGAATCACAGCTTCCCGGCCGTACACCAGCTGGAACGGCGTCTGGTTTGTCAAACGTTTTACCGTGGTCCGGTAAGCCCATAATGTCGCTGGTATCCGCTCATCCCAATCGTCCCGCCGAGCGTTGCAGATTTTCGTCAAACCCTTCTCCAGAATCTTGTTGAAGGCTTCCACCGTGCCATTAGCCTGCGGGTGGTATGGACTGCTCTTATGATGCTGTATCATAAATGTCTCCAGGAGCGATTTGACCGTGGCATTAATGAAGTGCGTGCCTTGATCACTGGTAAGGCTGCGTGGGCAGCCAAAGCGGCTGATGATGTTTTCAAAGATGAACCGAGCAGCGGTCTCAGCGGAGCAGTCGCGTACCGCTGCTGCTTCCGCCCATCGCGTGAGATAATCAGTCGCCGTAATGATGTACCGAGCTTTGGAATGGTGAGCAACTGGTGCAATGGGCCCTACAAAATCGACAGCCCACTTCTCAAATGGCCGCAACACATGCACGGGGTGTAGCGGAAGCTCATCTCTGTGCGAAGGTCGTCCCGTCCTCTGACAAATATCGCAACGTTTCACATAGGCCTTACAATCTGCATGCACCGTCGGCCACCATAGACCAGCTTGAAGTACCTTCCTTGCGGTGGGTTTAGCCCCCACGTGTCCTCCCGCAACTCCGCTGTGAAATTCCCACATCACCGCTTCCCGTTCATGGTCAAGAACACACCTGCGCAACACCTCATCCAGGCCCAGCTTGTACAGCTGCCCTGCGATCAATTGATAATCGGCCGCCCGGACAACCAAGTGACGTTTCTGAAGCGGCGTGTAATCCTCGGGGCACTGTCCTGTGGTCAGATATGTGGCAATGTCAGCCATGTAGTCTAGAATCGCTTCAACACGAAACAGATCAGCATCCGGAAGCTGATCATCCAACAGACCATCGTTTTCCCCCGACTCTAGTCTGGATAAATGATTAGGCCCGACATTTAGCCGGCCCGGTTTGACAATTACATCGAACGTAAACTCCTGAAAAAGGAGAAGCCACCGGCAAATCCTTCCTTCCAACACAGGTTTATTGACCAGATATTTTAAGGCCGAATGGTCCGTGAAAAATGTAAACTTACCGCCCAGAAGGTAGTGGCGGAACTTCTGGAGAGAGTACACCATTGCCAGCACCTCCCGCTCGGTCGTGGTATAATTCTTCTCCGCATTAGATAGGCGTCGGCTGGCGAAGTATACCGGGTGGTCAACTGTCGTTTCCCCGGGTTGCGCTAATACGGCGCCAAGTGCAATCCCGGACGCATCAATGTGCACATGGAACTGCTTATCCCAGCTTGGATGAACGAGAATGGGTGCCGTCGCCAATTTCTCTTTTAACGCGTCCAGTGCCTTCCTGCACTCTGCTGTCCATTCAAAAGCTTCCGACTTCCGCAATAGTTTCTCCAAAGGGGCAGTGATTTTGGCGTAGTTGCGGATAAAACGCCTGTAGTATCCAGTGTGCCCGAGCAATGCCCGCAACTGCTTCACGTTCTCGGGGGCCTCCATGTGGACAATAACCGCGACCTTGGCAGGATCAACGCAGACCCCTTGCTTACACACCACGTGACCCAAGAGTGTGCCGAATGGTACTGCAAAAATACATTTCTTCAAATTCAAGGAAATCTGCAGCTGGCGACACCGATCGAACATAACACGCAACAGGGAGGCGTGTTTTTTCAGCAGGCTGTAAACGGTCCAATCATCCATATAGACTTCCAGGAATTTGTGAATATACTCCCGGAAAGCAGCAATAACAATCCGGGAAAACACGGCTGGCGCGTTCTTCAGTCCAAACGGCATGACATGGTATGCGAATGATCCCCACTCGGTTGTGAATGTTGTCTTTGCCTTGTCCTCTTCAGCGATGCGCACCTGATGGTAGCCCGAAAACCCATCCGTGAAAGAGTAAGCTTCATTTCCCGCGACATGATCTAGTACTTCGTCGCTGAAGGGAGTGGGAAACGGATCGTGAATACAAGCATTGTTCAAACTCCGATAATCTACGCAGACCCGAATCTCTGCTTTATCCTTCTTGTTCTGGATGACAATGGGACTTACCCACTCCGCTTCCTATACCGGAAAGATGAGACCTGCAGCCAGCATTTTATCGATCTCCGTCTTTACCTTCTCTTTGATGCGTGGATTTAACCGGTAGGGTCGGTGCTTGACCGGCCTGGCTCCTGGTTTCAGTGTGATGCGCATCTCACCCAAATCCCCTTTGATCCCCTTCAGGTCCGCAACTGAAGATGGGAATAGGTCTTCATACTCCCGAAGGAGGCTGAAAATTTCCCTGGTCGTCTCCGCGTCCCAGTAATCTCCCACAGTTGCCAGTTTCGGTTTCTCCTCCGTTCCTATGTTCAGCTTCTTTGTCTTTAGGGGCTGCAAATGGACTCCTTCTGTCGTTGGCTCGTCGCGGACACTCCGCTCGCCCTCCTTCTCGTCAAAATGGAGATGCCTCAGGTCCTCCAAACTGTCGTCCCCTGGTTCGTCGTCAACCCGTTGGCAAACCAACTCGCTCTTCACCCCTGAGCGTGACGCCACCGGTCCCTCGTTGGGCTCGGGCTGGCGGAAAAATAGAACCTCCTTAACGGCTTGTAGGGCCTGAGATTCCTGTGCCGTCTCCCCTTCGAATGAGAAACTCTGGACGAACTTCTCCGCAACTGCTTGCCAAGAGCGGGTTCCCCGTCTCCGCTCTTCTGCTAGGTACCAGGCCTGGGGGATTGTACCCAGGGAGTGTATAAATCTGTGGACCCATAACTCCTCAGGGTACCTGGC
Organism: Pinus albicaulis; assembly: GCA_034641835.2. Lineage (NCBI taxonomy): Eukaryota > Viridiplantae > Streptophyta > Pinopsida > Pinales > Pinaceae > Pinus > Pinus albicaulis. The sequence continues at coordinate 66,700,485 of MU968359.1, read as the reverse complement.
GTTGCGCCACTGTTCCTCGCACGCCCGCAAGTGTTGTCGTGGGTCTGAGTCGCCATGGTGCTTAAGTGTAATACAGGGCCCTTCATCCTCTTTGAAGCGTGCCCGCAAGGCATCCGCCACCAGCTCCCATCGCAACAGAGTGTTGCGGTGATTGTTCCACCATCGTCCTGACGTTGACTTCAGAGCCACATTCATCAGAGGTATCCGGCATTCTTCTGGGACCCGGTCCTCCACCTTGAGGATAAAAGTATTCACTGCTTGCATGTTTGACAAAGTGGGGTACCCGCGGATCTCGGTCCCCACCCACCGGACCTGCGCGATGGCGGCACATCGCCGCGTGGTGGTCTCGTATCCCCCTTGCTGCCAATCTTCCCATGCAAGCTTGGATCCGAGTTCCGAGCTCTGCACACTCCGCCAACTGATAGATCCTGTTGCGGTCGGGTTGATATAATCGTCCCGCCTCCCGGCGGTCATCTGATAGAGGTGGTCCATTATCTGAGCGTCCTCCCGATTATCCATCGGTTCTGTGTATTGCGGACCCTGATACGGGTCGAGAGGCTGAGTCACCCGTACCTCCCCATCCTCGAAAATCATCAGCTCCTTCTTGAGGTCGATGATCGCATAATTCTCAAAAGCCCAATCAATGCCAAGTAAAGCAGGATAGGGGTCCTTATCGCCCATGATATCAATAACTTCGAAGTCGGCATAGGTCTTTACCCCCGCAACATCAACCTCGACACCCTCGAGTCGGCCGATTGGCAAAATACAGTACTGGTTCACCATTCTGAGTTGGATCAGGGAATAAGCGAGCCGGGGCTTTCCAAGAGCCTCCCATGTCTTTCGCGGCAATATGTTGATGTCGGACCCCAGGTCCAACATTGTATCGCTGATTTGGAATCCTGCGATCTGTGTGTTAAGTCGAAATTCTTTGCCCGTTCGCTGCTTGTTTCGCTTGACACGCTGCACGTATTGAGGCGTAGTGTCCACCAAGTTTCTGGGTTCTGCCCGGTCCTGCAGCGCTCCGTCCAATACCTGTCTGAGCTGCTGCCGCAGCACGGTGTCATCAACAATCCTGAGAAACAGCCGGAGCTAGTCCGCAACTACAGCATCTGCGGCGTTCTGATCCCCGGTTTTTGGCCGCTGGGGCTCCTCCAGCCCTCCTTCCTTTCGCAGCTGGGCGAATGCCTCAACCGCCTCCTGAAAGTACTTCTTCTGCACCTCGGGCCGAATCAAATTCTTCGGGGATGCCGGCCTCACCACTCGTATTGGCTCCTTCTCGTGGGCATCCTCACCAGTCTTCTTTCCGCCTCGCGTTATTATCGCAACATTCTGCATGTCAGGGGTTGCGACCCCTCGCGGTTCTGAGCCTATCAGATTCGTGCCCCTCTGCCGCGCCCGCTCTTCCCATTTTTTGATGAGTTCTGGGCAGTCTTCAGTGGCGTGGGCGTTGACCCGGCACTGGGAGCACCAGGGTCGTCACGGAAGAGGACATTCTCGAGCCACATGACCCTCCTGGTCATAGTTGTAGCATTTTACCGGCCCGCGTCCTCCTGCTCGGCCTCCCCGCATGCCGCCACCTCTGCCCCTTGCGGCCTCGTTGACCCGGTACGAGGGCCGATCCAGTCGATCCGCAAGTGCGTCTAACACCCTGCACTGCTCTGTGTTGTGCGTCGTGGACACACAAAATTTGCAATATACATTATTCGGCACCGTGGAGTACTTTTGTAATATCGGGCACATCCGAGGAGGATGTCCGATCGTTCGGCAGATTTCACAGTACTCTGGGTTGGAGGACCCCGGTTGCGGTGGAAACCCCGCAAAGGCCTGTTGCGTCTGGTATACCCCCTGCTGATTCATTGCCGTGCCGCCCCCTGGTGGTGGCCCCCCCTGGATAGCCGCAACTGAGGGTCCAACTCCCGCGCCGCGCAACCGAGGACATTCGGTTGCGACATGCCCCTCGACCAGGCAATGAGTACACCAAACATTCGGTCGCGCTGGTCTTGCTGGCTGAATTTCTTTGAGCTTTTCAGTTAAACTAGCGATCTGATGTTGCAACCCTATCAGCGAAGGGTCTTGCGGAGCCATCCCCCCCCCTGTATTCCTGGGGGTATCCCACCATGGCTTCAATCTTCATGGCCTGCTCCAGAGCATCCTGCAGATTATCAATCTTCTGCTGAGTGAGAGGGGTTCGCGTCAAGGGAAGTAGAGCCTTGATGAACCAGTCCCTCTGGTGGTTTGGGTCGATCGGGTAGCTCAGTTTCCCGATCGCGTCCTTGAATCGCCGCATCAACTCCCATGCGGTCTCGCCTTCCTTCTGCTTAATTTCCCATAGCTCGGACAGACCCTGCTGATCCGTCTGGGGGAGCTTGAATTCACGGACAAAATCCCGCTTTACGTCCACAATTACAGGATTAGGGTGCGCTTCAGACCACTTGATGAACCACCGCAGAGCTCTCTCTCTGAGCGTGGTTTGAAACTCTATCAACTTCCCTGCATCCGGTGTCTGTCGAGCCCTCCAGATGGCTTCGCACAGATACCAGTGTTGTTCTACATCATCGTTTCCCCGTCCAGAGAACTCTGGGTACCGAGTGAAAGATCCAGCCATGTATACCGGCGGTGAATTAACCAAGATAAAACCTCCAGGTCCTGGTTGCGTAACGGTCCCGCTAGGGAAAAAATTACTACTCGTAACGCTGCTGCTACTGGGCGTTACCGGCGCCGCTGAACTTCTAGATAACTGACTTAAAGCTTGTAACTGAACACAAATATTTCTTAAAGGTTGATAAAGTACCAGGGGAAGGTCGGGATCCTGGCCATGCAGAAGGTGGGACGTAGGGCTGCCTGGAGGGGTGGGTGCCGTCTGATCCTGAAACATCTGCTGCATCACGTCGTACCATTCATCATCGAAACTTTCTTCAGGCTGCATCTTTTCCTTATCCGTGTTAATCGTTACTGCTCTTTCTCGCATCCTCGGGCTCCCATGCACCCGCTGTACGTCTGCTGCTGTCCCGTCTCCTGTTCGGGTATCCAATCCCATGGTTCCTGTCCTCTGAGGCGCCTCCTTCTGGTTCTTCTTCTCAATCTCCCTTCTATTCAAGTCTCTCATTACCCTTCTTCGCCACCTATCGGCGATTTGTGCCCGCCGATGTGCACGTAACTCCCGCAACTTGCATGCGGCCTCAACGTCCATCCCCCGTTCCCTACTCCTACAGTCTACACAGCATCGGTCCCCTCAATCCGTCCCCCAGTACGGGTGGCTTACGCTTCCATACTCGTTTTGTGGAATTCAATCAACCCTTCGTCCACCATTAGGGCTTTGATCCACAGCGGAATTTCCTTCAACAGTTTTCCCCTCAGCCCTGAGTGAAACACAGCCTCGGCCTTCGAGAAAGATTGGTAGCACTCAGCGGCAAACTCCACAACGTATCTTTCCAACGTGGTCTTTACCCAAAACTCCACTGCGCGGGTTAGTTCAGTATCTACCCGGTGTAGCGCTACCAAGTCTTCGTGCGCCCACCTGCGGTTTATCTTCCGCAAGCCTTCTTGGTCCGCCTTCGTTCGTAACCTCCGCAACCAGTTGTAAAGATCCGTGGGAAACCTTCCCCAGAAAATTTCGTACGTATCGCTAGCTGAGTCAGAGAAAAGAACAAGCTCCCTGACCACCGCCTCCTTTTTCTTAATCAGCTCCGCCTGCTGAGTAATAAAATGGTCAAGATGATCATCCCACCATCGCCGTATTGCTCCTTCAAAGATCCTCGAGACCATGATCTAGATCCCCTCAGAACATGCCGTCCCGGCAACGGAACCATTTGTTGGCGAAAAATAAGGTCTCGCGGGCAAGACCCAGGTTCACAGGGTTGTGGCCAACAAGGGTCCGGTGTAGTCTAGTAACACGCTGGCATTTTCACCCTGTTCGGGAAGAACAGAGCGTCTCACCCGAGGCGTGCCGCGACCACATGGGAAAGGGGAAGAAATCACAGACGAGGAATAAACCCGCAACCAGAGAAAGAAAGAGAATCCGTTACATATACCAGAATATTCATGCAAGATCACCAATCAAGTATATTGACAGTCGCAACTTAAAAATTTTAAAGCATGGTAAACACATCTTAACACATAAACATAAAGACAACAATCCTTCTTTCATTAGTCTTCAGCCAAATACAAGATTACACAGCTTCCTTCTCTGATAACCCATATATCAGATACAGATGAATCTAAGAACAGAGAATACAAAACATAGAGAGTAGAAACCAATGGAGAGAACAAGTCTGATTTCTCCGCGGCTGCTTCCGCATTCAATCATCCCGCAATAGCAACCGATCAACCAATCAACCAACCATCCTCTTCTGCAGCCGGGTGATTGCCTTTTATTCACCCGCTCGCCGCGACTGGCGGCTTCTCTGCGTCTTTGCTCTGGCTTTTCCCGACTTCTCTTCTGATATCTGCATGTTCTACTTCCTGTTCTCTGTTGTATCTCTTTCATCTGTACTTATCGCTGTTCTACCTCCAGTTATCAAGTGCTTCCGCATCGCCTTGTTAGCTCCGCAACTCCTGGTTGCGCGGTGCGGTCGCGTTAGCTGTGTGTATTCCCTCCGCAACTCAAAAAGAGTCCAAGTTCAAAATTCAAAACTTAAACAAAAACAAGGGCCCCAACAGTAAAATAGGGTCACCTCACTATCTTTGTTTACCATGCATCTTTGATCAATAATATAGTGCATCTGACACAACCTAATGAAATCCTGAGTAGGATGGGTGATGGGAACCACATATTTGGGCAAGTTGGAGTCCCATACAGGTATATCATTGGCCACTTTATTCTCAAATTTTTCCTGACCCCAGTTATGTACTTCCAGAAGATCAAATTCTAAGGTAGCATCAACAATTTTGTAGTCTAAGTCAATCAAGGGATTGTTTTCTTCAATAGTGACAGGAGGCTGCAATGGTCTGACTACTTCAGTAGAGTCTGCAGTTTAGACAGGAGTAGGCTTATCAATTTTGGGAGGTTTGGGGTTTGGAAGCTTGCTTGAGGTAGGCTTCTGAGGTTTGGGACCTCCAATCCTAGGGGTGACCTACTTCTTAGTCATTTTTGAAGTAACTGAGCAAGATTAGACTGTTTTCTTAGCTCTTTATGGAAACAGAAGGTCAATTAAGCTGTCTTTGGGAAAAATTCGAAATTTGGGCGAGGGTTTTGTGAGGAAAATGCAGATTTGCAATGTGAAGATGGTGGGAAATTTATTTTCAATGGTTTCTTCAATAATTCAAATGGATTTTCACCGTAGGAATAGCTTTTGGACGGTTAAAATTCTTCAGGCGGAAATGGAAAATTCTGGAAAAATTTTGACAGGGTTTCCCCTGTTTTTTCAAGGTTTGAGTACTCTCAAATGAGTACTTTTGGCTGTAGAATTTCAAATTGGTTTAAATTTTCTTGAAAATTAGCAATTTGTAGGCTTAGATTATTGAAAAATACCTTTCAATAGGTATGTTCATGGTCGAAGAAGGTTGCAGGTGGTACTAGTCTTCAAACTGGTTACAGCTATTTGGTATAAGGCACTGAGAGTTTTTCGGAGGTGAAATTCAGAGGGGAAATGGATTTTTTAAATTATGAACTGGTTAGGAAATAGCTCTGGAAATGGTGTTTGTGAGCGAATTCTCAGAGGGCAAAGGCACAAAGATATGAAAAACGATAAAGAACTAAGGTTAAAACTTTAGATTTTATTGATCATGCGGAGTATTAATTGTAGGTCAAGTTGACATGGCGGGAGTGGTTTTCGTATTGAAAATGAAACTAGTGGTGGTTATCACATTGCTTCTGGGTGGTAACTAGTTTTTAGCTTTTGCAATGCGATCTATTAAAATTAGGACACGCAGCGGGCGGTGGTTTCATAAAACAACTTTTATCACAAAATTTTTTGCTGACTTCATCCAATCACTTTTGTAATGCAATATGGGATCCGCGCCGTCAGATTTGATTGAAAAATGCGAATGGTTGAGATATTTCCGAAAGTTGCGGGGAAACAATAAGGTGGGGTCGGGCTTTCATTATGAGCCGTCGATCTTAAAAGGTAAAGATCTACAGTGTCAAATAAATGCGATATCGGGGAAAATGTAGGGAATGGAGCAAAGGGGTGGGACCCGGGTTCAATATTATCCATTGATTTTGATCGAGATGATTGAATGGTTGAGGTTAAACCCGATGCTAGAGAAAATGAAATGGAAATGGGTGTTAAATATATAAAATGAGTTTATATATTAAAAGGGCGGATTTAATAAAGGTTTAACCAAGGTTTGCATATTATGAAGGGGAAAAGAGGTTTAGGCATTTTAACCTTGGGTTAAGGGTAATCGGTGGGGGGGATACAAAGATGTTAATGTATTTTTTGCGTCATTTTAAATACACAAGATGTAAATAAAATGCGCGTTTTTGTATTATTTAATTTTATTATATAGTTTTAGACTACGAAGGGGTCTAAAAACCATAGGGGGAAAGGGATATATTTTTTATGGGTAGTTTTGTGTCAAAGGGTTAATTTCGGGATGTTTATCAACATGTGCTTAATATCTTTGACACAAAAGCATATATTAAGGGGGTTTTGGGGATATTAAATAAAAGGGAGCTATATTAATAGGACTAAGATAATTGATAGGGAGTTAATAAAATATGTTAGGTGTTAATATGAAAAGGGAAAAGTGAATCCTCAAAACATACAATTATAACCAAGAAAAGTGAAGATCAAAGCCAAACTTGCATTATGATAATTTCATCACTTCAACTTAGGATAAAATGCCATTTTGAGGGTTTATATTTCATGAGATGTAGGAAGTTAATCAAATGGGCCTTTATGTAATATTTAAGTAAGAAAAGAGTTTTTACTTATGAAGTTAAATGGTGATGAGTGCATGAAGGGGTAAATGATGAAAATTTCTGGGATTAATATAGAAACTTAACATTTTCAACTAATTAGTCATTGAGCCTTGGGTCTGGTCCCAACAGAAGTCAAGGAAATGCCTTGAGCCTCTTTGACTGATAGTCTAGAATGTCAAATAGCTATGGGGAGGGGAAATTAGTTATTTATAGCCCTGTGAAATATATTTACATTGATGTCTCCCACCTTCTTCTACCTACCCAATCATTATCTTCTAACATTTTTTCCTTCTCTTTTAATTAGGTGGATTTGAACTAGGAACCTTACAACATTTTATTTTTTTTGAAAGCAGTAAACTATCTAATTCTACACTTATTGCATCCAAGTATCCAAATTAAACTATTGGATTCTTTTATTCTCTACCTAACTAATCAATTGTCATGATTAAACTGTATGACAATTTTTATTCTCTATCTATAACATTTGAAATTGAAAAATGACGAGTCAAGATTAAATTTTTCAGCTTATCACAGATTATGGCATTTATTGACACTCTGCCATAATCAACTGCAAAAGGTAAAAGTAGTGGTATTTAGACTTGCACACTTTCATGTTTTATTCATCTTTTTCTTTTGGGGTATACTATTTTTTCTAAGTGCTTTGATTTTTCTTTTAGGACTTTTTACCCTCTTTTTGATTTTTGATTTTTTATTTTTTAAATAAAATATGAGAATACAACTTGCAGAAGGCAAAGTATGTACATATTTACAAGATGATTTCCATTGAGTCAGAGAAGTCAAAATTACTTAGATCTATATTTTCTTGGTCATAACAAAAGCCAAAAAGTGAAAAATACTCCAAAGTTAGCTCAACGGTTAAGATTTAATAAGTTATTATTACGGTGGGCAGGTCACATATATTTTTCTTTGGGCCTTGCATGGTCTCAAAGGTCATAAATACATCAACTACGTAATAAATACAAATGTTGTCACCATAGGTTAGGGAAACCTCCTCATTTTGCAAATAAATACGCATGTATTATTCATTTTTAATTTAGGATTTGGTTAGTTTGTTGGATCATTTTGGTTAGTTGTTGTAGTTATTAGGGCTAGATTTTGATCGGAATTTGGCTGCAAAGGTTATTGCAATGGAGTAATGTAATTTTTTTGGACATTATTAATACAAGCACCTTCACAGGATTCTTGAGCTATGTTAATCGTGATGTTATCCTTCTTTGTCAAATGTTTCCCTTCTTTTTTCCATATTGTCCATTATTTATCTGATAAAATAATAGAAATTTTAGATTAAGATATGATGTATGGGCACCTTAATTCTATCTGCTTCTTTCATCTTAATGTTTTCTTCTCCAACATATGATTATATAATTTAGGGTCGGTTCTGCTCTTTAGTTCCACCTACCTTTTCGCCTTGAATTTTACCCAGTAGAGTAAAGCCAAAGAATTTTATGATTTTCCCTGTCCTTTGGTTTTTCTTGAAAGTTTATTTTCAAGGCCTTCTTCGAATTTTACTTAGTAGAGTCCAAACAAACAAGTTTATGGTTTACCCTGTCCTTTGGTTTGCCTTAAAATACTGCTTCAAAGGTCTTTTTAGAAGTTTGATTAAAGAATTATTAACTGCTCTTTAGTTTCACTGAACCGTTATCTTAAATGTTTTCCTTGTCTGAAAGCAATAAATAGAGAATTTAGGGTTGTCTTGCTCTCTAGGATTGTTGGATTGTTGTCTTAAGGTTTACCTAGTATAGTCTGGCCAAACAAGTCTATGGTTTTCCCTGTCCTTTGGTTTTTATTAAATAATTACCTAAAAGGATTTTCTTGTTGAAGTATAGTTAAAGGATTCTTAATTTCCCTTTATTTACCGAATTCAAAACTTACTATTTTCAAAACTTACGGTCATTTCATATTTCATCTAATCCAAAATATCCACTTGATATAGTTAGTTTTCCCTATGAAAACCCTTGAAGAGTTGATGAATGATTAAATCCTTTTGTGACTCCATAGCCCAATGGATTATTTCTTCTTATAGTCTATCTATTCAACTGAAACAATCACTCAATTAATCAGACAATCTATCAACCAAACAAAAAAAGCAGTCCTAGAACTTCATAACTAGCCTAAAATTAGAAAACATAGGCATAAAGATAAATCACCAATTAAATCATAAACTTAGAGAGAGCCCTCTCTGAGTCTAGGAAGGCTAGGTCCTTGGACTCCAAAGTGGTCTGATGTGGTTCCCTGTAGAGTTTTTCTTGCCAATATTGCAAATCATGAGGATCCAACAAGGCCATTATGTTTTACCTCCATGCAACAACAGTCCCTTCAAGGATTGCGTAGTTCAGTCCTATAGATATATTGGAGGAAGAAAGTTTCTAGTATTTCAACTGGAAATTCTATGAGGGACCATCTCATCACCTTGTATTCATTGTTTCCATCACTCAGGAGTTGATTTGACATCTCTATCAGCAGGCTTGAGCATCTCCCATCTTGAAATCGTAGTTTTTTGAATTTGTTGAGTATTCAACAACCACATTCAATGGAGGAGGAAAGAGTAGTTGGATCATAAGCTTTTAGATTAAGATTCTAGTGAAGCGATCAACCCTTCTTACATAGAGCTTATTGTATATTATTGCAGCCATCTATTCTTCAATTCATGCTGCAGATCTGCATACCCAACAATTGTATAGTGAAGCCCTAAGAGGGTGATTTTCCTAGATTGCTAGATCTAGAAATCCCTTTCTGGGTTATCTTGGGTATCCATCATAGAGCCGAGATCTAAAGTTTCAGCATCATCGGAGCTCCAAAACTACCTAGATCTAACTTTACATTTTTTTAGCAGTTGTAGTCCTAGCAGTTACAACAGGGAAAACGTAATTTTCCTTCCAACAGTCCAGCAGTTATGCATTCCCTCTTATGGGATCATGTCAGGGTCACTCTAGGCCATCTCTTTGGCTTGAGTGTCTCATATTTCGAGCACTGTTGTACTATTTATTCCACCTCCTATATCATAAAATGGCTCTGCTATTCTATACATTTTGATGGTGTATTTAGATTTATTTTTTACTTTGCTGCAGTTCTTATATTGTGTTTTAGTATTATTGCATTCTCCCTTTTGGTATAATACAATGGTATCCGAGCATGATATTTGGCTCAACTTGTGGACACTTCATCTTTTGCATAAAAAGAAGAAGAAAATAGTAGAGATCTATCAGGAAGGAGGATTGAAAATTTTCCACTTTTTTGTTTAGATATTTGCAAGACCTCTGCAAGGAGGTAAATCAAATGAAGAGAGAAAGGAAAAGCAAGGATTCAAGAATAATATTTGATGAGGAAGGTCCCAACACTTCCTATCAGCATGAGAAGCAACTAGAGAAGCAAATATCTTCACATTATTCCACTAGAGCCACTTTCTTTGATAAGAAAGAGGACTAGTCTGAATATGAAAGAAACTTGGGGCATGAGACCCTAAGTTAATATCTGTTTGACTACAAAGCACATCCTAGAGCTTTAAAGTAGATTCTCTCTCTCCAACAGTTCTTGCAACTCAAAGAAGAAAGAAGATCCTGAAGTAGAAATAGAAGAAAGAGGCATATATTCTTCTTGTATACATTTGATGGATCTTCCACAAGCACATTGAGGGCTTGGAGGGAAGGATTGGCTACCTTGTTTTTGCAATATCCTATAGCAGAAAGAGAGGCTATGGAGTTTCCAATATTGCACCTAGAAGGTGAAGCAAGATATTGGTGGTTAAGTCACTTGTCACACATGAGAGTGTATGTTTATATAAACTATATTCAAAGACTGAAGAAGAGGTATGGTGGAAATCAACCAGAGAAATCTCAGATAGTGACATCTCCTATCATTGAGTATATAGCGCATGAAATTCCCAAGGAAGATGTACTCATTATCACTTAGGAGGAGGAGCCGCCACCACCCCCAGCTATATATTTACTTACATAAGGAAGAGGATCACTTGCATCTTTGCAATATGGTCTTGAATTCTTGAAATTTGGAGCACCATGCATGATTCATGAGATGCATGAGGAGGAGGCAGATACCAGCATTGGTATAGTTGTAGAAGAGCATACATCATCATTACCATCGATTGGAGAGACCATTGCACCGACTGGAGGAACTCTTGTGGATTTGTAAGGTGTTCCCAAGATTCATCTTATCCAAGGTTTTCACATACTTTCATCTTATATTATTTCAGTACCTCATATTGATATTTTTGAGACCATGCCATCAGGGCAAGTGCATAACCAAGGATTAGAGCACCTGGCTGATTTTGAGCAGCTAATTATCACTACACAGAGGAACCTTGATATGATCAAGGAGAAGATGTATTTTTATCCCAGCTTGTCATGGTTGAGCTACTCCCAATACTTTGTGTTGAAGTGTGGAGTTGTAGAAGATGGGAGGAGCACGGTCCTATTCGTACAGTGCCAAAATATGTGTTTAACATTGTGTATGGCCAACAGAAAACACATGTATCACCATGTAGATCTACAACATTGTCACTTATTGGTAGTGATGATGAGAGGGCCCCATTATTCTTGGAGTATTCTGAAGGTAACTTCACTCATGAAGCACTGGAGGGACAATTGACAGATGGTGTACATCTTGTGATGGGAAGCACTTTCCATTTTCAATATGAAGTCTTCTTGATGATATCCTCATAGCTCAAAGAGGAAATTCTACCTACAACATGTATGGAGCCTTATGGGTTCTGATGGGCCATTGATGAGAGCATGCCATGGAGAAACCTCAAAGGAAGTGCACTTCAACATTTCATGGAGTGAAAATCTATTAAGTTGGAGGATGTTGGTATTACACAATGGGAGGATACCAAGATTGAGCTTAGCATGATTCATCATCAACATTGGAATGAATGGATCTGGATGAGGAGAAGGAGGTTGCCTACCTTCGTGCAAATCTATGATACCAAGAAGCAAGAATAATGGTTGCGCTGGTTGATTTTGGTTGAATATGTATACCACCCAACATATCACATTTCCAAGATCCATGCCATGTATATCAGTGATGACATGCAGCAGTAGGAGGCATGGCTACAATGGTTATTTATGAGAGATTTTGGACACCTCATGATGTATCTTATGTCCATGCATTTGATTTTGTTTGGGATATGTCTCATGTCTTTAGATGTACTTATGTTTGGGATATATCTCATGTTAATGTATGTATTTGGTTTTTGGAGGAAGAATGACTCTCAGATGATGTGGAATAAGGGAGCTTTTTTGTATTATTCTGATGAGACATTCCACATGTACATTACTATGTTTTTTCTCCATGACTTGCATGATGATGATGTAAGGAAGCAGCAAGAATCCTTCTTTCTTTGGTTGCTATTGGGAGAGTATGGGTTTATTTCTTTCCATACATTGCATGATGATGATAGAGGATGGAAACTGGAGGCCTTACAACATTGGCTTCTATTGGGGGATTATGGTCATTATACTTGGTATGATGATGATGTGATGGGGCAACAAGGTGCCTTAATAATGTGTCTTCTCTTGAGAGAATATGGCCACTACATTTGGTAAAATGATGACGTGGTGTGGCAGCAAGATGCATTGCTATGGTGGCTTCTTTAAAGAGAGTATGGCTCTCACATTTATATTGATGCAGATTTGGCATGACAGCAAGAAGCATTGTTGTTGTGGCTTCTATTGAGAGAGTATGGTTCTCTTACTTTTTTTCATGATGATCTAGCATGGCAGGAGAAGGCTTTGCTGTGGTGGTTGTTATTGGGAGAATATGGTTTGGCATTTTTCATGTTCATCCATATGTATATACTTCTTGTTTTTCACTATGTTGATGTTATGTTTGGTTCCTACATGGCCAACAGGGCTAATGATGTGAGCATTGATAGATGAAATCTACTCTATGTATCATGGGTTGGATAGATAACTCATGAGTTGGGGCTCTCCAAATTGGGAAGGAACCACTTCATTTCATGTATCTAATGTATATAGGAGATCCTTGGACATCATATGATTGCCACTTGGAGATTCATTGATGAGGATGGGTATTAACTTTCCTGTTGGAGGCCATTCTAGACATTATAGAGAGGTAGCTTTGGAGCTGGACATGCTTGACACATTGTGACAGATGGGGAGGCCTTCCATATGCGAATGCCATTTGGAGGGAGGATGTTTTTTGTAGCATCCACTTTGCAGTTTCTTGAGGAAAAGAAACATTTTGGTGGGAGGACTATAATATTCCCAATTTTCCACAAGATAATTGGAATATTAGAGTTCTTAATTTTCATAATTAATTAAGTAAATAAGAGGGTGGAGGGACCCAAAAATCCCAAAGATGAATAAAATCCACTTTTGATGTATGAATGTAGATATTTTATATCTAGATATACATTATGGAGTAGTGGAACAACTTCTTAAATGAAGGAAGAGTGGAGATCATGGATCTTAAATTTAAAATCATGAAGATCTTGGAGGAGGTCAACTAAGATCATACTGCATTCAAAGTAAGATCATAAATCACTTATGACGAGATAGTGGAGGAAGTGGTGCATATAAGGCACACATGATGGAGAGAGTGAGAATTAAATGTAGACATGATGGAGATCATGGAGAGACAACACAGTCTTCACGAAGGCTAGTGGCCACATAGGCAACGTATTTATGAGGTGGGCCTAGGATATGGAAGGCTCATAATATATATAATGAAGATGATGACACAATAAAAAGGAGGATTTTTTATTATTATTTCTGATATGTTTATGTTGTTTAGCTAAGTGTGTAGTGTTGTTTAGCACAGGGTGTTGCTGAGCGGAAATCCCATCGTTACCCGCGGGCGACTTCGAGTGCCTACTCTTGGAAGGTTTCTACTGAGCTTAATTCATCATCTGACATTGGTGCCATGTTCAGCCACACTAATATGTGCTTCTAGCTTGAGGAATAACACAATTCCTACTCAAGGGTTTGAGAGGTGTTTCTTGTTTCTAGCACTTCAGCTATGAAACCGGTGGAGGATTCATAATTTCACCTTGTGCTTCATGTTCACCGTTCCCGGAGCTGTATATTCATATCTGACATTCAGGTCGCTGTATTTTACTTCCATGCAGCAGAATTCCCCTCAAGGATTACACAGTTCAGTCTTGTAGATCTATTGGAGGAGGGAAGTTTCCAATATTTCAGCTGGAAATCCTGTGAGGGACTATCTCCTCACCTTGTATTCATTGTTTCCATCATTCAGGAGCTGATTTGACATATCTAACAACAAACTCGAGCCTCTCCCTCCTTGATAGCATAGTTTTCTGAATTTGTTGAGTATTCAACATCCACATTCAGTGGAGGAGGAAAGAGCAGCTGGATCTTGAGCTTTTAGATTAAGAATCTAGTGAAGGGATCAACCCTTCTTGCATAGAGCTGATTATATATTATTGCAACCATATATTCTTAAGTTCATGCAGCAGATTTGCATACCCAATAGTTGTATAGTGAAGCCCTAAGAGGGTGATTTTCCTATATTACTAGATCTGGAAATCCCTTTCCGGGTTATCTTGGGTATCCATCATAGGATCTGGATCTAAATTTTCAACATAATCAGAGCTCTAGAAAATCATAGATCTAACTTTACATTTTTCCAGTAGTTGCAGTCCTAGCAGTTTCAACAGGGACAACATAGTTTTCCTTCCAGCAGTCTAGCAGTTACGTAGTCCCTCTTGTGGGATCATTTCAGGGTCAATCTAGGCCATCTCTTTGGTTTGAGTGTCTCATATTTTGAGCCCTATTGTATTATTTATTCCACCTCCTATATAATAAAATGGCTCAACTATTCTGTACATTTTGATGGTGTATTAATATTTATTGTTTACTTTGTTGCAGTTCTTATATTGTATTTTAGTATTACTACATTCTCCCTTGTGGGATACTACAGAAGCTACTTTCCACATTATGTTCTAGGGCAACAAGGAGAAGAATTGCACTAGTTCCACTTGAGGAAGTATTATCACCCTCTGATATTTCATATGGAAGTTTGTGTATCTCTAATTTTGATCCCATATGTTGATGATGTTTGAATCATTATTGTTGGAATGGTAGGAGGGTTGGCACATGGATTGGAGTTGTTCATGGGGAGTAAGATCTCCAAAATTTTTCATGTCCCATGCTTCAATGAGGACATTACATAGTAGATAGTTTCCACCATGGATCTATTAGTTCCTCATAATGTGATCCATTTGGCTAACTTGGATAGTTGGGAGGAGCAGCTAAGGGGCAGATTGATTGGAGAACATCTGATTCAGTGGACGAGATTACCGGACGTGGGTGCCACTATGGAGGGAGAAGAGGTTTTTTAGCATTCATTTTTATAGTTTATTAAGGACAAGCAAAATTTTGGAGGGGAGGACTGTAATATTCCTAATTAGTTTTTAGCTAGTTGGAATATTAATTTTTTATTTTTTCATTTAGATAGATGAATAAGAGGGTATGGATACCCATAAATCTCCTTAGTAGGAATTAAACCACCTATAATGTGAATGTGGAGAATCATATCAGTTGGATAAATCACCCTTATGTGTGAATAAAGGTTGAAGCATGTGGTTGGGGTCAAGCTTGACCAAATCAACAATGTTGGTATGGAGGTAGTGGAGAGTTATTGAGGGACAACACAATGTTAGTGGGAGGGAGTATCTATAAGAGTAACATCTTTAATATATGGGACCAAGGGTGAGGGCCCTCACAAAGCATATAAGGAAGGGGGTGGAAACCATAGAGGTCATTCTGATTATTTTTTATGTCTTGGTGTTTTATGACTTTCTGCACACTTCAGCTGTTTAGTGGAGTCTGTTGTGCTATTTAGCACAAGGGTGTTTCCAAGCGGGAATCCCACCCTCATCCTCAAGAGACTTCGAGTGACCACTCATGAGATGGTCATTGAGCTGAATTTCCACCATCTAGAATCAGGCAAAGCTTCGTCCATTATCCATAGCGTAGTCTCCTTCAGGATTGTGTTGTTTTGCAGGGCAGTAGTAGTGGAGGATTGATAGATCCATTTTGTGAGCTTTTTTTCCAGTGAGGGGAGTAGCCCTTCATTCAAGAGGCTAGAAAGGAGGTTCCTTGATAATTATTTTGTCATATGGAATTAGGCCAAGTATCTGCCACCACCTACAATACAGTTTCTTTAAGAAACTACATTATTTTGCAGGGCAGTCGCAGTAGAGGGCTTAGTGCCCAGGTTTGTGAGTTAGATTTCAAGTGAGGGGAACATCCATTCATCTGGGAGATCTATTGGAGGAGTATCAGCCATTTCCATATTAGATTAGTCACCTCCTATCAGTTATCTAGTTGCAGAACATTACTCAGCCCTAGGGCTACATTTTGGAATTTTTGTATTTTGTGTATTTCCAGAAACCATTTCTGGGTTGTCTTGGAATTGTGCTAGAAGGCCTAGATCTCTGATGCCGACATTTTCTAAGCACTCCATCAGCATATTGATGTATTTCATCTACATCAGCAATTACCCCTACAAAAACTATGTTTTCTTAGCCTCAGACATTCTTATATAGCATTTTTTCTTCATATTTCATGTAATGGGTTCCTAGAGGCTAGTTTTGCCCAACTTGAGTGTCTTTTTCCTCAATATTTTGTACATATTTCCTGCTATAATGTCTAATATAATGGTTTCATGATCTTCTCTCATTTGATGTATTGATATTTCACTTCAATTTCCAGTTATATGTTCTACATTCCTATTTTTCATAATTTGGAATATTACATTTAAGGGAAAAAAACTCAAGCTTGCTCAAATTACTTCTCGGAGGCTTCACCTTCCTAAGAACAATGGAAAAATCTTGTCTAATAGTTTCCTTAATATTATCAAGAAGATTCTTAATTCCATACTCAATGTTACAGATGATGTCATCAATGGGAATCTTCCTAGGAGCCAAGGCAAAGTTAAGCCCTTTATTCAGAAAACAATAAACAAAAGAATCAAAATTCAAATAAGATAGGTTAATGACATTTTTAATAGAAAAGGTATTATTATTGATAATGCTAATATTATTAATATTGTTGTTGTTATAATAATAATGATACTTTGGTTATTGATAAAAGTATCGTGTTTGAAGTTATTAATATCCTTATAGTCACTATTGTACATAATATTATCATTATTATTTATTATTTGAATCATTACTTATAATATTATTATTATCTATTAATAAATTATTATTTGAGCCTTTATGATTACGAATTAGGTGTTCATTAGAATATGGTTTATGGTAGCTATTATTAATATTAATAAAGTTAAAGGCTTTGTTTAAAATTAAATTTTTATGTGAGCTCTTATCGTTTCCATCGTTGAGGGAATTGGGGCTAGTAAGAGCTGCATTCAAGCTCGATTCTGAATCTGAATAACCCATATTCTAATGAAAACTTAATTCGTAACTTAATTCGTAATCATAAAGGCTCAAATAATAATTTATTAATAGATAATAACATTATTATAAATAATGATTCAAATAATAATTTAATATTAAATAATAATGATAATATTATGTAAAATGGTGACTATAACATAGATATTACTAACATAAAAAAATATTACTCTTATCAATAACAAAAGTAGCATTAATAATAATAATATAATTATTAATAAGAATCTCTCCTTTATGAAATATGTCATTAACCTATCTTATTTGAATTTTGATTCTTTTGTTTATCATCTTCTTAATAAATGGCTTAATTTTTCCTTGGCCCCTAGGAAGATTCTCATTGATGACATCATCTATAACATTGAGTATGGGATTAAGGATCCTCCTGAAAATATTAAGGAAACTATTAGACAATATTGATCCATTTTTCTTAGGGAGGCGAAACCTCCGAGAAGTATTTGGAGAAAGCTTGTGTTTCTTGCCATTAAATCCCTTAGAAGAAACCCTGACATTGTCATCCTTAAAGCTGATAAGGGTGGTGCAATTGTCATTATGGAAAAATCTGACTATGTCAGAAAAATGGTTGACCATGTTTCCCTTGGTGGTAGCTATGTTAAGATTAGAAATAATCCCCTTAAATATATTTCCAAGGAGATTGGCCTCGCCATTAAGTTTGATCCTTCTCTTATCCTTTCTTGAGGAAACTCATTGAGAGTAATCACCTCTCCCCCGAGATTTATGGCCTTCATAATATTGATAAGAATGGGGCCCCTTTAAGACTTTTTGTTAACACATAGGTGGTCCCTCTTATCATATGGCTAAATTCTTAGGCTGGAAGCTTAAACCCCTTGTGGGGCTTATTGATTCTTATGTTAAGGACTCAAGTTCTTTTATCAAGGAATGGAAAGACATCAGGCTATATCCAGGGGATTTATTAGTCAGATTCGATGTTGTCTCCTTATTTAACAAAATCCCCATCCCTGAATCCATTAATGTCACTGTTAGGTCTCCATAATTTAGTAGAGTGGCAAGACTAAATGTTGTAGAGCCTACATTAGAACCACTTTGGGACTCTAGGATCTAGCCCTCCCGAATCCAGAGAGGGATCTCTCTATAAGTTTCAAAGATTGATTTATCTTTAAGGCTTTTTAGTGTGATTTTAGGCTAGTTATTAAGAACAAAGGTTTTGTTTGTTTGGTTGGGTGTGATCTTTAATTGAGTGGAAATTTCTAAAAATGAAAGAGTTTCAGAGGGGTGAAAGTGCAAATAATCACAACAAGGTTCAGCTGATATGATAGGTATGAAACAATACTTAATCCATTTGTCTATGGAGTAACAAAAGGTTTTAATTGAAAAACAGTTTTCAAGAGTGGTCCATGGGGCAAGTCATCTACAACAAAGGATCTCTTTAGATAAAATGATGGGATGGAAAATCAAAGTGTTGAGAAAAAAGTAAAGCTAACAACTCAATCAAGAATTAATTAACTCTGTTGAACAAGAAAAAGCCTTTAAGTAATTGTTTTGAAGTAAACCAAAGGACAGGGCTAACCATAGACTTCTTTGGACAAACTTGTACTAGAGAAAACTTATCAAACAAACAATCTAGTAATCCCCTCGACTACTTTCAGAAAGGATGAAAACATATAAGAAAAAAAAGTGTAGCTTAAGATCAAGTAAGGACTTTGAACCTATCCTGCTTTCATCATACTCTTAAGGGAAACTTTCAAAACAACCTTTGGAGAAAAAATTAGAAGACAGGGCAAACCATAGACTTTCCTAGTTTAACTCTACTTAGCATGTAACGAAAATATCATTCAAGAACAATGTTTAGAGTTTTAGATAGTAAGACATGGGCTGACCAACATTCCTCGATTGTTTGGACTGTATTAAATCATTCTTGAATACACAATTGGAGGAAAACATAAAGATAAAGCTTATCAGTGAGAGTAGGGTACTTCTAAGAGTAAATCCTAGCTCTATATTTTCTGTTCTTTATCAGAGAAAAATGGACAATTTTATGAAAAACATAAGAAGGAAAACAAGTACAATGAAAGGTACATCACCAATGGTATAGACCAGGATCCCATGAATCATCTTGTATATTGATGTCAATCTAGTTACAACCTTCAAGTCCAATGTCTCAATACATCAACAACTTCTCTTCTCAACCTAACTTCTTTGATTACAAATAGAGCTTCAACAACTTCTGAGAACTATTTATATATAGAAAGTTTCGAGCAACAAGTATTACATCAACAACCAACAACAACTCATATTCTTCAGAAGTATTTGTAGAAGAAAGAGGAGGTGGGATGAAAGAAAAGGTCTCTAGGTTCAATTAATACAAGTTAATGCTTCTCTACCTTTGAGGGGCTCAATAGAGGAGATCTCTGATGTTTTCCATGCATTAATTGGTTTTCATTTAATTTTTAGCTACTTGGTAGATTTTTTTGACTTTAAGATTTTTCAGACAGGCTGGAAATAACTCTGGCTATTTTTAACAAAAATATCACTAACTAAGGCATTAACTATGCCTTCTTTTGATTTATTGAGGCTGTAGGTGGCACTTTGGTAGCTGAAGAAGATAAATGACCTCTAATGTGGCAGTGGAGGCCTCTTTTACTAATATTTTTCTTTTTTCTAGTTTAAAACACTTTGATTTGTTCTTGAGCTGTGTTTAGGCTTAATTAAGCCTTGATCTTCATTTTCAGGTCTTCAATCTGATACACTTTGTTGTTTTGCTTTCACTTGCACAAGTGGCTTTATGCAGTGGTAGGGTTTCATCTGGGATCGAGGATCATGATCCATCGATGCAATTGAGAGTCTAAAACCCTGCTAGTTCCTTTCTTTGTGAATATAATACAAAGAATCATCACCCTGTACTCATATGGTCACCTATTTGTGACTATGGAAATACATAGATCGAACACCACTTAAAACCTGCAAAACACAAAAAACTCATTAAGAAACCCCGCGGGAATGTTATAACTGCGTTACAGAGGTTTAATGGAGGCGGTAGGAATGCTTGAGGATGGGGAAATGCAGCGGTGGGGAAGAAACCCTAACAGAAACAGCTAACCAAGTAAATATTTGGATTTGGCGCAAAATTGGAAAAGGGTGGTTTCGGAAAACCGATAGTGGTTTTCGTGTGGCATTTGGGGGGTATGCGGTATTTTGCATTTGGAACACGTTACCATAAAATGAATGACACGTGGATTTGAAAAACCATTTTTATTGTGCGGAAGTAGTGCACTACGGAAAGGGATCAAAAATTGCACGATATCAAGTTCGAGCCATTGGATGATTGGTGATTGATTGGACGGTGCAAGTAGAACGCGATCAATCCAAAGATGTGTGGAGGATGTATGGTGGGATCGACATTTGTTTTATCGCGTAGCAGAAACATTAAGTGGCGGGGTGAAAGTTCAAGTGAAAAGTTGGTTTTATCAAGTTAAGTCCCGATCGTTGGATCTTCGAAATGAACGATGAAGATTTAAAAGATGAAGTGGAAAGTTTGAGAGTGAGGAAGGGAAAACAGATGAAAGGGCGGAAGGATGAGCGCTCGAGGGCCGTTGATCTGCGGAGATCAACGATTCACATCTATTTAAATCATAACATTGGGAAAGGGTAAAAATAGACAAAAGGCAAGGTTTCTGAAGGGGATTTATGTATTTAAGTGCCCGATTGTGGGGCGAAGGTCATATGAGGAAAAATGTTTAAAGGTACTAAGCCCTCAGGGGCTTAATAATTTATAATGCAGAAGTTTTTTTTTAGGCTTAAAACAGGGATTTTAAAGCCAAAATGAGGGTTTTGTTAGGTGAAAGGATGGGTTTTAAAACCAAATAAGGGAGAATATAAGGTTTTTAAAGAGGATTAGGATGATTTGAAGCTTAAGATGAAGGTCTATGGAGGGATTTTATGAAGGGAATAAGGGTGAAAAATTGAATTGTTTGTAAGTGAAAGGAGGAGTGAAAGGAGGAGTGAAATGATGGAAAATGGAGCCTCTCTAAGCAGTCTTTCTTGGTAAATAGAAAGGTCCTTGTGGGCTTTAAGTGAAATAGTAGTGAAGATTAATTTCAAGGACAAAGATCATCATAAGACTTCAAGAACTCACAATTTGGACAAGAATTGTTTCTTTAAGGCTAAAAAAGATTTAGCCACCATTTTATATGACAAATTTTTATAGGTGGCTAATAGTCACTAAGAGGGTCTCGAACCATGACACTTCTAAGTTGATTAACTTGTGCCTCACCTCGAATTTTTTTCAATTTCCAAGGTGAGTTTTATGATAAAACTTGCGGGGTTGCCATGGGTTCCCCTCTTTCCCCTGTAGTTGCTAACTTATTTATGGAGGATTTTGAAATGAAGGCCTTAGCCTCAGCTCAATTTTTCCCAAAGAAGTGGAATAGGTTCATGGATGATACTTGCATCATTTTGCCTAATGGTCATGAGAGGTTAGATTTGTTTCTGAGTCACCTGAATTCCCAGTCAGATTACCTAAAATTTATGATGGAAGTAGAGGTGGATGGATGCCTTCCCTTCTGAGATATTATTCTCTCTAGAAGGTATGATGTCTCTATATCTCACGAGGTTTTTCGCAAGAAGACTGACACTGAACAATATCTTCATGTTGATTCTCATCATTTTCTTGCTTAGAAATTTGATGTTCTCTACACTCTGGCTACTCGTGCTCTTAGATTACCGCATGATAACCACTTGGAATCAAAGAGATCACATATTCTTGACGTGTTTGAGACTAATGGGTATAGTATATCTCAAGGTCTTAAGGCCTTTCAAAAATCCTCTAAAGGCTTAAGAGATAAGTCTACTCAGATGGATCCTATTTCCATGGTTAATTTCAATTTATCCAAGGGACCACGAACATACTTTCCCATGTCCTTAGTAGAAATAATGTCTCCTCTTCATTCAAAACTCTCTATACTATCAAGAATTCTCTCAGATCTATCAAGGAACCTATAGAACCAAAGGAAATGAAAGGTGTTTATATGGTGCCTTGTTCCTGTGGTACTCCCTATATTTGGGAAACTGGTAGATCCATTAGACAGAGAATCCATGAGCATGATGTAGAAATTAGGCACAGTTGATCCCGCACTTCTGCTCTTACTGAGCATGATGGGAAATAGTGTCACCGTGTATGCATGGAAGACACAAAATTTGTTGCCAAGGTGGATCACTTCCATCATAGAAAGTTTAGGGAGGCTATTGAAATTGAGAGAAATCCTAAGAATCTCAACAAAGATGATGGGTGGAAATTTAGTAAAAGCTGCACTCTGGCCCTCTCTAGTTGATTTCTCCCCTGTGTGGTGGATTCCTTCCGCCTTTTGTCTTGATTTCTCTCTCCTCTCTTTGATTTTACTTCCGTCTCTTTGTATTTATTTCTCTCTCATGTCTTTCATTTTATTCTTGTCCCTTTGATTTATTTTCCTCTTTTATTTTTGTCCTTTAGTTTTCTTTTTCTCTGGTTAGTGTTTTTATTCAATTTTATTTTGGTATATATTATCCCTTGTATTATATTATAATAATGATTCTTAATTATATATATATATATATATATATATATATATATATATATATATATATATATATATATATATATATATATATATATATATATCCCCTCCTTAGCTTATTATAATAATTAAAATTTATTCTTTCCATTTTTAAATTATTCTATATTACTCATTTACCTTTTTAGTAATATCCCCTAAAAAACTTAAATATTTTAACATTATTCCCTTTACTATTATTTACCCCTATTCCCTTATTATATTAATTTTATAATTTAATAATTTTACTAAATTATTATATTACTCATTAACCCTTTGAATAATATTTTTTAAAACTTAAAATTTTTTAATATATTTTAACTAATTAACTAACCTAGTCAAATAACAGCTAGTTTTAACAACTATCACCAGGAAATTCTGCATCCTTACTATTTATTCAATGAGATCGATTTCCTTCTTCACCTTGTCCTGAAGATGAACCACATTAGATGGTTCAAAATGTTGGCCAAATCCTAATGATGTGATTAATCTGAAAGACATTTACCTACATTCCGGATCACAAAAGTCTTAGATCTAACATTATTATGAAAATCACATGTAAATCCTAGACCATTAGCTATATGATATCACATTAACTCTTTTGATGACCTAGGACACCAAAATGATGGCATGACCTTGATGAGTGATGATGACCATGAGCAAGTGGAGGGAGTAGCACTAACCATGCAATAACCAATGATTATTTGACAATGAAGAGATGCCAAATTTTATTTGAAAATATAACAATCTGACCTAATGACCCTATCAATCATATGGAAAGAGTACATTTGATCACTAATGACCCATAGAAACTAACAGGAGCATTGCAAAGACCAAAAGGCATAACAAGCCATTCAAACAAACCTTGTTTTGTTTCGAATTTTGTCTTCCATATGTCACCTTCAAAAATTCTAATTTGATGATAGCACCTCCTTAAGTCCAACTTAGTAAAATATTTTTCATATTTCAATTGATCAAGTAAATCATCAATTCTATGAAGTGGGTAATGGTTCTTTACCGTGATTTTGTTAAATGAACAAAATTCCACACACATGCACCACATTCCATCCTTCTTTGGCACCAAAACAATAGGTGACCCGCATGGTGAAGTACTTGGCCTAATGATCCCTTTGTCTAAAAACTCTTGAATTTTATTTTCAATTTCTGCACTTTCCATCACTAGCATCCTGTACATGCCAATATTAGAAAGAGGACAATCTTGTTGCAATTGTATTTCATGTTGGATTCCCTTGTTGGGAGGAATTCCTTTTGGCTCATGAAACATCTCATCATATTGGTTAACAACCTCAACCAAATAAGATTTTAAACTTTAATCACAACCTTTAAAAGCTTCATTTTCAACATAATTATTTTTCTTTACCATTAGAAACACAAAATTCTTGCAAGAGTTAATGAGTCTCTTCATTTGTCCGACATTTACAAGTGAAATATTTAGTTTATGTTGATGTTCTCTAACAATGTACTCTATGCCATCTTTGAAAAAGTGATACATTTTAACATGGAAATGGAAAATATATTCTCTATCATATGAATATGGTCTTCCCAAAACAATTCTAGAAATATCAAGTGGTACTACATCAAGTTCAACTTTGTTAAGGTTTTTTTTTTGTAATTTCAAATTTAAAGATGCATTTCCTCGTAACTTGTAAGTTTGCATTCTTGCATATCCAACCTAAATGATAAGTTCTTGGATGAGGAATGGAAAGTAAGTTTAGCTTCTTGAATAATTCTTCGGAAATCTAATTTTCTTGTGAACCACTATCAAAAAGCGTATCAATTTTGGTGTTCTTTGAAATAACCCAAATATAGAAAAGTTCAATTCTATTTTTCTCATCTTGAGTATCATTAGGAAAACTTGAAGAGCTAGTGCTTGATATATTCTTACCTTTCATTCCCATTGTTGTGATATTTATTTCATCTCCCGAATCAGAGCTTAAGTCATGTTGTGTAGTTGCAGCTGTCTTTTGCTTCCATTTTTTGTTAAAATTGTTTGGTTTCATCTGAGGATGAAGCTTCCAACAATGAGATTCATTATGACCCTCTTAGGAACAATTTTTTCATGTTAGTTTTTCTCCTTCCTTTTTAACAAATGCATTCTTCTTTCCCTTCCCTTTGAACTTTTTCTTACTCTTATCTCCACTTGTGAATGGATTCTTTCTACCATATTGTGCAATTTTTTTCCTCTTATCTCAAGATGAGTTTCCTAGATACAAACTTCATCTAAATTTGTAGGGTTAAACATAAGGATATTATGTCGTAAATAACTATGTAAAACCCAAATTTACTTCAACAAAGTGTCTTGTGAATTCAAGTCTACACCTAATATCAAGCATCTTCTCTTAAATTGTTGAGTGTAGCTTTGCACACTTTGACCCTTTAGTTTTCTAAAATTATGAAAATCCATGATATACTTTTGCATATAAGCTAATGGATAAAATTATCTTCCAAGTGTAGAAATAAAATATATCCAAGAGGTGGAGACATTACCATACTTGTTCATATCATATTATGTTTTGGATTCCCACTAAATCAAAGCAGCACTTTCCAACCTCATTGAAGTCAAATGAATCTTTGTTTCCTCATAATTGATGTTTTGGATCTTGCAATAAACTTCAAGTTGACGAACCCAATTGTCAAGTCTTTCAACATTCACTTCACCATTATACATAGGCATTTTTAATTTAATATCAAGTTTTAATCAAGTATTTTTACCATGCACCCTTGGGATATGTGGAGGTGTTTGAGTAACAATGGTTGTGGAAGAGGAAGAAGATGAGGGTGAGGATGTAGGTGAATATTATGGTAGAGAAGAGGGTGGTTTTTCACCATTTCCCTTTTAAGGCTTGTCATAATCTCCTCCCTTTCCTCCAAAAGAACCCTCTCCTTTTGAAGGCTTGGAAGTTTCACCCTAAAACATTGAAGTCCTCTCTTCATAGAGAACCTTGACCATTTCAGTTATGTCAAAGAATTTTTTTATGAAAGTCTTTTCATCATCTAACATGTTATCAGTTCCTCCTTCATGAGACATTCTTGCTGAAGCTTCAACTGAAATTTGAGGAAGGATTTGTGGTGGAGCTTGAGGCAAACTTGCTTTTCTTATCCTTGACCTAACTTGAGGACATGCATCCACAAGCTTTCATTCAACTCTCTTGAGATTCATCCTTGTAAGCATCAAATACACTTGCAAACAATTAAATCCTCACAAAAACAAACAAAACCAAATCTCTAATACCAAATTGTATCTATATGAGATCTTAAAGAAATTGTGCCCGGGGATTTGTAAATTACAAGTGTTTAAAATGAGTTTTTGAGAGATTTTATGTTAAATTTTAAAAACATAAAGCATGTAAATAAAATCTTAAATATATATAAACAACAGACAAATGCACCATAATAATAACCACAACACAGTAGATGATGAAGGAGTTCACCCCTCCTGGGCTACGTCTCCATGGTATAACTTCAAATGGCTTGACCCTCTTTAATTATGCTCAAAATGGTGATTACATATATTTACAGTGCTCAAATGGCTTCAAAACCTATTCCATTAGCTTCAAAATGCCTAAAAATTCCTATCTAACCTCTTTCTGATCTGAAATTGGTCAAAATTTGGAGAAGTTATTAGCCTCCATAGTTTTCCTACTAATTGCTCCACAATTTCCCCAAAATCTAGACCAGTCCTACAAATCTTCCCTTAATTCGGCAAACTGGGCAATAATCTCCCAGAATTCTAAGAAAAATTGTTGAAGCATTAAAATTCCCAATAACTCTTATAATTTGAATTTCAAACTATATTATATAGCGCTGAATTAAATTTTTTTAATATAAAATGTCAGGGAGTTAAGTTAACCATGAACGATTAGGCTCCATGAGGACACATGTGGTGGTTGTAGCTGGTGGTCTGGACAGGCAGATCCAATTGGAAATAATGGAAAGTGGTCATGCGAGTGGTCACAAGGCACATTTTATCGACGATTAAGATGACCAATTAGGGGTCCAATAACATTTTTTTAATTTGTCTATTTCCTTGTTCACATGGCATGATAGTGGTGGTTGTTTAATCAGGTGGTTATCCTCCACTGCAAACTCTGGTTCTCGGTGCTTTAGTCACCTGGTAGGTTATACATGGGGGGATAAGATTTGACCCCTAACCCCCAACCCTCCGCGCATTAAATCTCATATAGTATTTCAGACCATAGTATTAATAAGAAACTATGGTGGTCTAATAGTTTGTGGTGTTCATTCTTAGATGAAGGACTAGTGTTCAACCCCCACCTGGTCTACTTGGCCCCTTATCAAATTTTTTTTGCCTCCTGTGCTGCCACGTGGTAGCCTTTGGTTGGGCCACATGGCAGCATGTAGTTGGCCACATTTCCAACCAATAAAAACATGCCAACCAGCAACGAATCAGCAAAGGAAAAGTTGCGAGATAGGATTGGCCCACTGTATAGTCACCCTTTTAATAGTGAACCATCCCCAGTCAGTTGTATGGACTGCTAACTAGGAAACCTGCATTTTTTTCCAAAATTTATTGATTTGGAAAAGTGAAGAAAACAGGTTTCTAGGAGCATACGGTGTCAGTTTTCTACGAAATGAGTTGCATCATATTCAAAATGATAAGATCTACATGGTTGTTAACATTCCACACCATTCTGAAAAATTTCATTTTTTACCATAATTTTGAGCACCTGATCACTACCCAAGTTTTGTAGGGCTCAAGGAACTAGTAACTCAACCCACAACCTCCAGGAAAATTGATCTATTTCAGGGATCCAAAGAATTTATCTAAATCCACAAGCTCCATGGACTAGTCACTCAACCCATAGCCTCTAGGGAACCCAAGTTGTTTCAAGACTCCAAACAATTTGTTCCAACCCACAACCATATGAAACATAAGAACTAATCATAAAAACCAAATGGGAACCCACTACACCATGGGTATCCAAGAAATGGAAAGACAAGGTTGAAACCATTGTCAATACAAGAAAATCTCTATGCCAATGATATCACATTATGAAGGAATCGCATGCATATAACATGTGTTAGTGTCAGTATTTGCATACTTCCACCAGGGATCAAAACACATTTTCATGTGCTTCTTAGGTGTCTCATACTGAATAAATTTATCATCCTTCCATTAGGTCATGATTTAAAATTGTTTCGCTGGTGGTTGTCTTTGTCAATAAACTCCAGTCTCCCTCCCAAGATTCATGTTGTTGACTCATTCCCATGTCCCCTTGAGCATAATAACAATTATGGAAATTCTCTTTTCACTTGAAAGTCTTTTAAGTCAAAATATCATTCAAAGTCAAGTCAAAAAGCAGTCCCATTAGGTCATTAGGGTTTTTAATTTTTCAAGGTCATTCCTTCATTCTAATAAGGTCAACATATATGTGAGAGGGATTGAACAAGATCATCATGATGGTTTCATTATACTTTAAAGGTTGTATTTTTAGTTTGAAGATTTTTTTTATCAAAATGCCATTTTGATAGAAAAGTCACCTATTTAATTTATTTTAATTTTTTCTAAATTTAATTTCATGTTATTATATGTAATTAATAAAATACCAAAGCTATCAAAGAAATCATGTCAATCCTCAGTGAGAAAATGAGAAAGCCAACTCCATGACTTCAACAACCTGCAATGCCAAAAAGTCAAAAGAAGCATCAGTGATAAAGGAAAAGGACCTCAACAGTAGAAAATTGGGTATTCAAGTTAAATATAAATCCACTTGCCTATAAAGCCCTTCAAGCATTTCAAACAAGATATTGTTAGCCTTCAAAGCATCAGGAGTATTCAGTAAGGAAAAAGTTCTAACTTTTTTGAGCGAAATTGGGCCAAATCCACTGGCGTTGCACGCTCAAAAGGTTGGCGCTTTGCATTTGAAACAGTGTTGCACGCCTGCATAGTGGTGATGCACCCTTTCCAGGAGATATTAGTGAAAATTGTGAAGGTGGTGTGTGCTCAGACAGTCACATTGCATGTTTGGATAAGTGTTGCATGCTCAGACAATGGCGTTGCATGCCTACACAGTCAAGTTTGCTGAGGGTTGCACCATTTCAAACCACTTCAAATGAACTTCAAAATTTTATTAATCCCTTCAAGGATGTTATAAATAGTAAGTACACCCTCATTTCCTTGTTTCTAAGATAATTGGTGACTCTCTAATATTTTGAAGTGAAACCCTAATTTTAATTTATGATCATTGTCTATACACCTCGTTAACTTTCCTTAAGCATATATCAGTCATAGGCAGGGTAAATTTCATTCATCTACGATTTTAATTGACCTAATTTTTTCATTCACTTCATTCCCTTCACTCATTCCCTTCACTTATTCAAGCTAGCCATATCATCCCCCTCCCTTTCATCTCATTCCATTTGTACCCTAGGGTTTTCATAAGTCAGAGTTTAAAATTTCTAAAGAAGAAGATAGTGGTGTTGGTGAGGCACAAATGCCATGAATAAATGATCATAAAGGAGGGAAAATTAACAATTTTGAACCCATAACTATAAGGGAACTCATGGCCTCTCCTCTCACTATGTCTTGTTTCAAGTATGTGGGTTGTTTTGAGTTTTTTGAGAGAGTGAAACAAATTCAAAATAACCCAGGGTTAACAAGATTGTTCATCACTAATCTACATGAAAAACATGTCACTCTTGCTGGGGTCACCTTTGATATGTCCACCAATGCTATTGCAACTGCTACAAGGATCCCTAGTGTGGGAGAGAGGTGGTTTAAACAAGCAAACCTTGATATGAGTTATTATGAACCATACCTCAAACCTAGGTACAAGGAGGACAAAAAATCAATTTTCCCTTTCTCTCATCTCCTTGACTGGTATGCCCATATGATGAAAATAATAATGAAGTATTTCACATGTGAGGGGAGTTTTACCCAAATCTACTTATACCATATTTGACTCATGCATTTCACTAGAGTTAGAATGCTACACATACATTACTATCTTTTCCACAACATTGACAAGATGGCTTACATTGTGCAAAAGAGGGATAAAAATAATCAAATACAGAGTCTTTTTCATCATTCAATCATCAAAATGGTGGTCATGCATCAGCTTCAGCAGAAAAACATTTCATGGGATACATTTATTGCAAATGAGGTTTTCACTACTCAACCTAGTCATCATGAGTAGGATATTCCATCATCATCTCATCCTCCTATATCCATTTCTCCATCTCAGCCTACTGTTCATACATCACCACCCACTAAAATCCATTCACCTCATGTTGATCCTACCTCATCACCTTTCTATAACCCTTCACCATGACATCATGATACTGGAGCATCAAGCAGTGAAAGGGAAATTGAGGAAACTTGCACTAAGATGACTGATTGAGCCATTCCCTAAGACCTATCAGAAAGGCCACAAGCATGTGTTTTCTTCACATAATGTGAAAGGGGCCATGCCTTATTCATCAGCAAAATAGGTAGACAAGGGAAAGGAAAAGGCTACAGAGCCTATCATTGTTGTGTAGGAGGACAAACATGAAATTGAGCAAGAGTTTCATTTGATTGAGAGTAATGAGGAGGGTGAGGATACAGTCATTAGTGAAGTGATCAGAGGAAAGGAGGCCAATATTAGTGAGCTTCAAGCTAATATTGATAGAGCATAGTACGTGATTGACTTTCTTGAGCTATAAAATCAGCAACTGAAGACTAAGCAAACCATCAATGAGGTCAAGACAATCAGAGCTCAGAGAGAGACAGGAAAGGCCAAGGCATTTCTAGAGAAAATCTTGGGTATATTTGATGATAGTGATGATGCGGAAGATGAAATTTTGAGACATAGACCAAGGAAAATTTGGCTAAAGAAGGCTTTAACTCGGGAAAGGAAAAAAGAGGCTAAATTGGCAGAGTAGCTCACTCCAAGTGAGCTTATTGCCATAGAGATTAGCATAGATAGAGATTCTTGTCTTGAGAGAGCCAATTGAAATCTAGAGGGCCTACTAGAGAAGGCAAAGAAATACATTGACATTCAGAGGAAGATGGCAAAACACTATGCCATGAGAAACAAGATTGCAAGGGCCAAGCTCAAACGAGCCCATGCAAAGATTCGGGCTTTGACTAAGTCAAAGGAGAAGGAGAAGTTGAACATTATTACTAAGGTTTCCCTCCATGCCTCCAACCCTTGATAAGCAAGAAAATTCCAATTTTGGCACACCTTGTGCAAATTTTTATTTTTTGACAATTTAGCACATAGAAAATTTGCTAAACGCATAGCGCCACTGGCACTACGCTCTTTTTTGGGACATCAAAAATGAAAATGGTCAACATATACATGTTAATAATGATGATTACATCAACCTCAGCAAGTTTCAGCAGATTTGGAGTAGAAATGGTCCGTGAAAGAGGCAAAAAACCACCAAAACATCATGTTTCTGCCCTCTTTTTGACCCTGGCACTTTGCGTTTACCAGTCTTGGCAGAACAGGTTTTTGGCAGAGCATATAGACACCATTTTCGAAACTATAGGCATATTTAGTAACTCGACTCATATAATTTCCAATGAGCTATCATGGAGCTGATTTGGACAAGGGGAAGGCCTTCAAAAGTGGCTTACAAAACAGGTTAATTTTTCTCTCATGGCGTTGCGCGTTTACCAGGAAATTGTCATTTCCACCATCTTCAACATTTTTTAATTTTTTGAATTTTTCTTGGGAAAATGAAGAAAATCACTGATGTAAATGGTCATGGTGAATGTAAATTTAATGTTTTATCTTTCATCTAGGGTAGATACATTGGATAAGTCTTCTAGAGGTCAAAGGATTTACTTTCCTCTCTTTTAGAGGCAAATTGTTGAGTTTTCCTAGTCTTCAGATTCTTGTTTGGGAGTAGGTGAAACTAATCCCTATCTCATGGATTCGACTCTTTGAGGCTAGGCAAAGTGGTTTTTTGGTCTATTTGATGTATTTACTCAGTCATCATTGTAATGGTTGGACTCACTTGGAGGTTTGGGCATCTCAAGGGACATTTTCTATATCAGTTTGGCTTGGACATTAATAGAAATTTGCAGCTATTTTCTTGGGATCCATGTGGTATGAGTTTTAGACATATTTTCCTCTCTATTGTTAATTTTTTTGAATGTATTGTTAATTCATAAACCATTTTATGTCTATAATATAAAAGATTTCAAGTTTGAAAGGAAAAATCCATATTTATCTATGCTCTATTTTGGGAAATTTAGTATAATCTGTTCATTCTCCTTAGTTTATGGAAAACAAATTTCAAATTTTTTCCCTAGCTCCTCGCCAATGTATTCACCTCAACATAATTATATTTTAATTTCAAAACCTTCTAGCTACCTTGCCCCTTTGAACCCCTGTAAATTTTGACCTAATTTCCTTACCCTAGCTGTTTAACTCTTCCTGATCCAGCAAACCCTACACAAATAAAAATCAAAACCCTGAGCCACTATACTTAGCCTAAAATCTTCTTTCCTCAGTCATATTGACTGTGATATATACAAAGAGAGCCCTCTCCTTTCCTAGTATGGCTAGCTACTTGGCTAAGCATGGTTTGAGGTTACCT
The DNA here is from genome assembly GCA_034641835.2 of Pinus albicaulis. NCBI lineage: Eukaryota > Viridiplantae > Streptophyta > Pinopsida > Pinales > Pinaceae > Pinus > Pinus albicaulis. The sequence goes on along the minus strand of MU968359.1, from coordinate 66,668,045 downwards.
CGAGATTGCCTCTCTCAGCCTTAGGTTCAATCTGAGTGGTAAAATTTTGGCGACTTAACTGGGGAACAAAAAGTAAGATCAGATCAACCCCAGTAATAAATTTTCATTGGAATTCTTAAACTTTTGGATGATAAGTTTATAATTAATTCAAAGGTTGAATTGAAAATTTTGTAAAGTGCATATTTATTTTTGAAATTGCACATACTATCTTCCAAAAGATATAGCAGATCCAACCCCGATCCAAATCCTCTTACTATTGTTAGTGATCCTCAAAACATTGGAAGAAAATATAAACCCATTGTTGAGACTTATAGTTCAGCCAGAAATCATTCAGAAGGAAATTCCATCCCCAGAGCTCATTCATTTCCAGAAGGGTTAGAAAAATTGCAAGATATTGAATGTGATATAAATTTTGAGCAAAGTTTATTCCAGAGAAAATATTTGAGTTGGATTGACGAGATAGCTTTTGATTCCTCCATTCCCTTCCAAAATCTCGTTGAAGATCAATTTTCACACTCTCAATTAGGGTTTTAATCAAGATCTCAACCAGGGACACAATTTTTACAATCTCTTAAATATTTGTTGAATTATTCCTCACAAGTAAGTGCTTGGTTGGCAAGCAGACCTCAAATCTTAGCCTCTTCTTCCATCAATTCACCTACTGTTACTCAGAATGTCCCTCTTCCTCCTCCTTCTTCTTCATCCATTGTTCACACTACTCATTCAGGGACAAGTCTTCCTTTGATCACATCAAGCATCCAAATCCTTGTTGTTAATCCTGTTTTTAATCCTCCACCTCCACCTCCAATCATGGCTACAAGATATGTCCCCCTTTTTATCCCTCAAAACCCGGGTGCTATGCCTGTAGATTATCAAACTAGAATCCCTCTATTTGACAATACTCAGCCTATGATAGCTCAAAAACATGTGGATAAGATGAATGAATTCTTTTACCTTCATAAAATTGATATAGAGGATGTGAAGATGAGATTGTTTGCACAAGGTTTGGGAGGAGAGGTAAGAAAATGGTTCAAAGCTCTACTAGCACCCACTATTGAAACCCTATAAGTTTGGCATCGTTAGTTTGTAGAAATATTGGAAGAAAAGAATAATCCCCTTCAAATCCTGTCCGAATATGAGAACATCAAAAGGAATGTTGGTGAGTCAGTTCAATATTATTGTGTGAGATTTAATATAGTGTGCAATGCTCTTCCTGCACATATGAAAGCACTGGAGGGTATGGTTTTGGTCAAATTCCCGGATGGATTTGATGATGATATGGAATATCAGTTGCGTGAATGTGATCCTACAACTTTAGCAGATATGCAAAAGAATGTTGTAAGTGTGGCATCTAATTTTCTAGCAAAGAGAGAAAGGATGAGATCAGAAAAGAGGGTGACTATCAAAGAGGAGAACTCTAATTATGAGGAAAAAATGGATTCATTACTCCAAACTGTGGAGAGAATGGTTGACCGATTGTCCATTTCAGAGAGACTTGAATCACAGATCAGGAATCAAAATTTGAGAGGGCAACAGCTTCAGTTTAGAATCAAGCAGAGAGAGCAGAAAGCACCTAACCAAACGTCACAACAACAATAGCAGATTCGGACCCTGTTGAAGCAGAACAATGTCCAAGGAGTGGAAGAAGAGGAAGATGAAGATCCAGTGGTTGAAACAAATCATTTCTTTACAGCAGATGGCTTGCCCATGTTCCTCACTGAAGATGAAGAGTATACAGAAAATATGGATTCTCCAAAATATGAAGACTATATCTTGGCAAATGATGATGATTTGGAAACAGAGTTAGATGATTACCAGTGTGGATATATGAATGCTTTGAGTGCACAACAGAAACAATATTCTGTAAGGAGCAGCGATGTACCTGTCAATCCCATTCAGAAAAGGAAAGAGCAGTTAAAGAATGATCTTCCTAATAATCAGAGAAAAGGTAAAGAACATGTAGATCAGAATCATAGTAACATCAACTAGGCATCAACAAGATCAGCTACTAAAGGGAAATACATTCAGAAAAAGGAAATAAGGGATCAAAATTATAGAAGAGATCATGTTGTCAAAGAGGTAGATAAAGTCACAAATTTTAATTTAGAAAATGAAATAGCTAAATTGAAAGTGTCCATTCCTTTTACAGAACTAGTAAAGAATATTCATTACAAACATCAGGTGTCTAAAATGTTGTTAGTTGATCCTTTGTCTGATATGGTTAATGTTGAAGATGACCAACCTGAGCTTACTTTCAGTCTAGCTATAGATGGTCAATTAAAATAGAGTGAGGTTCCTCTTTATTTGAGTCTAATACTACATGAGTACATGCTTCACAATGATATTCTTGATTCTGGTGCTTCTAACAATATGATGCCTAAGGCTATTATGGAAAATATGGGCACGGATATCACCCGACCTTATCATGATATGTATTCATTTGATTCTGGTAGAGTTCACTATATCGGTCTCATTAAATATTTAGTGGTTTCATTGGATCGAATCCCGGCCAAGAATGTTTTGATGGATGTGGTGGTGGCTGACATACCACCTCATTTTGGCATGCTACTGTCTAGATATTGGGGATCCAAAATCAAAGGTACTTTACAACTTGACTTCTCTTATGCTACTATTCCTGTTTTCGGGCAATTGAGGAAATTGTACCGGGAAAAGAAAATGAAATATATGATAACTAGTGAGGAGAAGCCTATCAATCATCCCATACAAGCTATAGATACATACCTAGAATCTTTTATTTTGTACAATTATGGTGATTTAAGTAATGTAAATAATCATCTAGTAGCAATAGAAGATGTGCCAGAAGTTTCAGAAAGTTTCAAAGAAAATCTTGATAAAGAGAAAGAAATGGTGCCTTCTTCAATAATACTTTCTTCCAAAGAGCTTCTTGAAAAACAAAAAATTAGTGCAGAACATAAAAATGAAGTGACTAACCAAAATAAATTAGAACCAAAAGTTGAGTTTCAACATCTAGAAGACGAAGAGGGCTTATGGAGCATGGATTTCAACGGTGGTTTGGGTAAGGAAGGTGTAGGTATTGGTATTTGGATCTAAATTCCTATTTGTAAATCTGGTGGAATTACAAGTAGCGTTAGAGAATTCTCTTATAAATTGGATTTTGGCAGTTCTAATAATGAAGTGGAGTATGAAGCATTGATCACAGGTCTTAAAATTTTGAAGAAACTGGGTGCAATAATAATTTCTGTTTATGGTGATTATGAGATTATCATAAAGCAGGTGAAAGGAGAATATCAATCAAAGCATCTGCAGATGCGAGCTTATAGAAATGTAGTCTTGGATGTCTTAAAAATGTTTCCTGAGTATACATTAAAAGCAGTGCCAAGAAATCAGAACATCATTGCAAATTCTCTTGCTACGGTGGCAAGTAATCTCAAAATTCCGATGAACTCCAGTAATAAATTTGAAATTCATGTCAAACATAGACCTAGTGTTCCAGATAATCTAAGATACTAGAAAAATTTTTGACATGACAAAGAAATTAATATTTTTTTGCAGAATGAAGGAAAATTCAAAGATGCTTTTATTGATGATTTTTGTGATGTTGATGATCAAGACATAGAAGCCAATCAGATGAATGTTTTGCAGCTGATAGATAATGTTATTCCTAGAAGTTTGATATCTTTAGAAGATCTGTTATATCAGGATGGTGTGGTCAGGAAACCAACATTGACTCCTATAGAAAAGGGTGTGGAAGATGTGAACATTGGGACAACAGACAAGCCCAAGATGGTTAATTTTGTCTAAGACATTATCTCCGAAGGAAAAAGATAAGAACATTAAATTTTTTCTGAATTTTCTGATATTTTTGAATGGGTTTGGGAAAATTTGAAAGTTTATGATAAGAATATTATTCAGCACACTATTCCGATCAAGCCAGATCAAAAACCTTTCAGACAGAAGTTGAGAAGGATAAACCCAAGATTTCTGCCATCCATCGAGAAAGAGGTAAATCGATTTTACAAATTACATATCATTGTGCCAATTAGTTTTTCTGATTGGATTTCAAATTTGGTGCCAGTAAGGAAAAAACTGGAGAGATAAGGTTATTCATAGATTTCCAGAATTTGAATAAAGTATCTTTAAATGATAATTACCCCCTTCCAAATATGGATCATGTTTTGCAAAGGGTAGTTGGAGCATCACGAATGTCACTACTGATGTTTATTCAGGTTATAATCATATTTTTGTACATGAAGAATACCAAGGTAAGACTACTTTCACAACACCTTGGGGAACCTTTCAGTATGTTAAAATTTAATTCAGACTCAAGAATTCAGGGGCTACTTTTAAGCAGGTGATGGATATAGCCTTTGATAATGAGAAGGAAGTTTTCTTAGTAGTGTATATAGATGATTTAATAGTGTTTTCTGGTTCTTATGATCAACATTTGTATCATTTGAGGATTATTTTTCAGAAATGCAGGGAGTTTGGGATTTCTTTAAATCCGAAGAAGGGTCTTTTTTCCATGGAGGAAGGAAAAATTCTTGGTCACATAATTTCCAAAGATGGTATTCAAATTGATCCTTCCAGACTAGAAGCCATTCAGAAGATATATTTTCCATGGAAAAAAAAGAGATATAGTGTTGATATTCAATAAGATGATGAGCTTAGTGAAAACAATCACCTTCACTAAGTGGGCCCGCAGGCTATTTTTAGCGCAAAGTCTATTTTTAGACATGTCGATCATATTCTATGAGTTTAAGGATGCTATTTGTGGATGTTTGGTCAATTTGGAAAAATATATGGACTTCTCTTTTTAGACATATTGGGCGGAGTCTATTTTTATATTGCCAGTCTAAAAATAGATATGTCGAATATTATTAGCTCTTAATAATATTTGGACTCTAAACATTATCTTATTCTCTTGGAGCACTTCAGTTAAGTGCACAGATGTGGCACAGCAGCTGACAGAAGGAATTATGCTATTCCTGAGGGCTTACTGGAGCTAATGCATGGAGGAATTCAGTTAGAACTCATGTGACAGAGTTTGGTGGAGTTGGAGAAGTAGTTGGTGGAGTTGTATTTAGTTTAAATCAGTTAGACTCAGTTGAGCTAGTTGTATCTAGTCTAACTGATTGATACACTAGTGAGAGTGGAGTGAATTAATTAGTTAATTAATTCACAAATAATAACTCATTAATCAACTGAAAAATACATCAGTTAACTACAGTGCATGGCAGTTTCAGTGGAGACCAGTGGAGAGATAGGTGAAAGAGAAAGTGTGACTATCAGTTGTGACTATAGTGATGAATTGATTGCATCCAACACTCAGTGGAGATGCCCATGAGGATTGTGTGAGAAAGGATGGAGAAATTTGAACTCATTCAAATCCATTCTTCAACATGGATTGTGCAGTAGAGGTAGGTTAGCAGGTGGCAAAGATCGGTGCATGGATTTGCAAGATCGGGCCTGATTAGTGTGTAGCGATTTTATTGTACTGAGAGCTTGATATTATCATCTTTGTATGAGGATTGTTACATGATATCTATGACATATATTATATACAGATATTTGGGGTTTTTAGCTTCAATATTTCCTGTTAAACAACTGTGTTAATGTGTGTGAATTTTTATTGTTTCATGTGTGCATTGAAAACTTGATTTAATTTCCACAAATGATCAATGGTGGAATATATTATGTATTTTGCATGAAGTTAAAATAGTGTGAGATCAGGAGAATCTTGGACCTATAACACATAATTTATATAATTTTTTCATGGTATCAGAGCAGTTGATCATTGGAGCAGATTGCAATTATTGAAGAAGTTGATTTTTTTGCTGGTGGAATTCGAATTTGCTGTAGTGTTTTCTTGGTGTCAAAGTTGAGCATTCATTGAAATGTCTTTCAACAGATTGCAATTGGAGTATTCCCTTGATGGGAGATTGAATTACATATCATGAAAGGATAGGATCGATGCGGTGTTGGATGATAATGCATTGAAGGAGTTCATCGATAGCGATGTTCCTAACCGGGTTCTAACGATGCAGCTGCACTTGACGCATGGAAAAAGAAGCTAGAAAAGTGTCGAAGAATTATGTTGGAAGGTGTGAAGGACCACATTGTGTCTAGGCTTCATGGTAAATCCACTCCATTCTTAATGTGGAAGGCTTTGACAAAATTTTTCCAAAGCAGAAGCAACCAGAGGAAGTTGGTGCTTAAAGACAAGCTCAGAAAAATAAAAATGGAGATAGGCGACAATATACCAAAATACCTCACAAATTTTGTCCACTGCAAGGATGAGATGGGAAGTGTGGGGGTTACTATTGATGAAGAAGACTTGGTGAGCTTGGCTCTACTTGGGCTTTCGAAGAGTTGGCATAGCTATGAAGACTTTGTCAATGGACAGGAGAAACTGCCAGGATGGGAGCAACTTTGGTCGGATCTTGTGCAGGAGGAGATAAGGTGGGGTACCAAGGATGGGTCTTTATCGAAGAATGAAGATGAAGAAAATTGTGCTTTGGCTAGCAAATCTCTGAAAGTAAAAGGGAAGAAATCTTCCAAATCTGAAGCTAAAAGCGAGAAGTAGGATTTGTCCAAGGTGAAGTGTTTTCACTGTCACCAACACGGGAATTTTGCCACTAATTGCCCACAGAAGAAGAAGAATAAGCAGGCTGCTGGATCTACAGCTGGAGAGGCCTTAGCCTCATATTTTGAACTAGATTTATCTTTGATCGCATGCTTGGTTTCAAGTGTGATGGGATCAGTGTTGTTTCTTGACAGTGGTGCGTCTTTCCATATGACCGGAGACAAAGATTTGTTTAGTGATATGGATGAAAAGGATCGTGGAGTGCACATCGAGATGGGAGATGATGGTAGATACAATGTAACTAATATCAGGACAATTTCCTTTGAGAGGGAATCAGGTAAACCTTTCGTCTTGAAGGATGTCATGCATGTTCTAGGATTGAAGAAGAATCTAATCTCCGTGGCGATGTTGGAGGACAAGGGTTATGATGTTTTTTTTAGCGAGGGAAAAGCCTTCCGGCGCCATAAAAAAACTGGTCAAACCAGGAGGATAGGGATTTGAGTTAAGAATATCTATCAATTGCAGGTAGATGGCTACGCAGCAATGGCAGGAAAAGAAAAAGGAGTGGTGAGCTGGGATGAGGGAGAACTGTGGCACAGGAGATTGGGCCATCTTCACCATGGCACTTTCAAAATTTTGCAACAGATTTCTACCAATCTTCCCAAAGGTACACTCGCATAGTCATATTAGTGCAAGGGATGTACTTTGGGAAAATTTGTGAAGACCAATTTTCATGAGAAGGATAGTCGTGCCTCAATGATCCTTGAGAGAATTCACACAAACGTGTGTGGACCTTTCTCGGTTGCTTCAATAGCAAAGCATAGGTATTATGTGATATTTGTTGATGAATTTTCTCATAAGTGCTGGATATTCTTCATGCAGAAGAAGAGCGAGACATACTCAAAGTTTTATGAGTTCAAGGCATTGGTTGAGAAAGAGTCGGGGAAGTAGGTGAAAGCTCTAAGGAGTGATAATGGTGGTGAATACATCTCTGGAGAACTCAAATAATTCTGTAGCAAAGAAGGAATTTGAAGAGAACTCATAGCGCCTCATAACCCACAGCAGAATGGGGTCATGGAGAGAAAGAATAGAACAATCGTGGGTGTTGCACGGGAAATGTTGCATGATCAGGGCCTTCCCATACACTTGTGGGCCAAGGCATGCAACACTACGGCTTATGTGAAAAATCATTGTCCTCATAGAGTACTTGGCATGAGTACACCTGAAGAGGCGTTTTCTGGTAAGAAACCTGATATGTCTCATTTGAATATTTTTGGCTCACCTATTTACATTCATGTGACGAAGGATGCCAGGAAGAAGCTGGAGCTGACCGCAGAGGTTGGGATATTTTTGGGGTACACAGAAACACCCTACAATTATCATATGTATTTTCCAGACAGTTGGATGATTGTCGTGCGATGGGATATCAAATTTCATGAGGATAAAGCCCTGAAGTTGTCGCTTGAGAGGGAGCTACACTTGCATGCAGATGAGGAGCTACTTGTTCCTAAAGATGAGCCTCAAGATGTGGATCAGCCACAAGAGGAGGTTCATGGAGTGGAAAAGCACTCCTGCGGTACCCAAAAGATCAAAAAAGGTGGAAGGCACTACGGTGGTGACCGAATCTTCGATGCTTAGCACAAAATATGGGAGGCTCTGTCTGGCGTGAGACAGAGATAGTCACCTAACCGATTTACTAGATACATGGATCTGATGAGAAAGTGTATCATGATGGATCGATCCTCTTTTGAGGAAGCTGTGGAGGATCCCACATGGGTAGATGCCATGGTGGAAGAGTATGATTTGATTGTCAGAAACAGTGCATGGGAGATTCTCCCAAGGCCGGAAGGGAAATCAGTGGTAGGTTCGAGATGGATCTACAAAGTGAAGCAAGCTGCTGACGGGAGCGTCGAGAAGTATAAAGAAAGATATGTTGCCTGGGGCTTCTCACAGATTGAGGGGATCGACTATGAAGAAACCTTTTCACCTGTCGCAAGGTATTCTTCCATACAGACCATCCTTGTTCTCTCAGCGCAGATGGGTTGGCACATTCATTAGATGGATGTGAAGACTGCGTTCCTCAATGGAATCATTGAGGAGGAGGTGTACATTGAGCAGCCTGAAGGATTCGAAATATTCAGCAGCGAGTCACATGTGTGCAGGCTCAAAAGAGCACTGTATGGGCTGAAATAAGTACCTCATGCTTGGTACACACAGATAGGTAGTTATTTCACCGGACTTCGTTTCACCAAGAGTGAGGTGGATCGCAACCTATACCAAATTGTGGTGGAGGGTAAGCTTTTGATCATTGTGCTTTATGTAGATGATTTAATACTAACAGGTGATGAACTGTTGATACACTCATGCAAGGCAGATCTTGCAAAGGTGTTTGAGATGAAGGACTTGGGCCTCCTTCATTATTTCCTGGGATTGGAAATTTGGCAATGGAAAGGTGGAATCTTTGTGTCTCAAGGCAAGTATGCCTGGGAGATACTGGAGAAGTTTCACATGCAAGGTTGCAAGCCTATCGACACTCCTCTTCCTGATGGTTGGAGGAAAGAGGATGCTACATCGACATAGGTAGTGGATGCCACTGTTTATCGACAGTTGGTTGGTTCACTCCTGTATTTAGTCAATACACGACCATAAATATGCTATGCTGTGAACCAGCTTTCACAAGCGATGGTGAAGCCTACCAAGCTATTTTTGAAGGCAGGCAAGCATGTCTTGAGGTATCTCAGGGGCATATCTAGGTATGGATTGCGGTACAGACAGTCAGATGAGTTGAAGCTGCATGGATTCACGGATGTAGGTTGGGGAGGAAGCCCAATGGATAGAAAGAGCACATCTGGAGGGATTTTCGGTATCGGATCTACAACAGTTTCTTGGTACAGCAGGAAACAAATATCCGTGGCACTCAGTTTAGTGGAGGCCGAGTACATGGCAGCAATTTTGGCTGCATGCAAGGCTATATGGATGAGGAAGATCTTGGTCGGTTTGTTCAGTTCTCAGTTAGATCCTACTGTGATAAATTGTGATAATCAGATTTGCATTAAAATCTCAGTTAATCCAGTATTTCATGATAGATCTAAACATATTGACATCTGGTACCATCATATCAGAGATTGTGTGCAGCGGAAGATCATGTTTCTTTCTTACATTCCTACAGAGGATCGGGATGTAGATATTCTGACGAAGGCGCTCACCAGGAGAAAATTCGAATGCCATAGAGACAGGATCAGGGTGGAAAATAATCCCTATATTGTTGAGAGGGAGTGTTGAGATTCAACAAGATGATGAGCTTAGTGAAAAGAGTCGCCTTCACTAAGTGGGCCTACAGGCTATTTTTGGTGCAAAGTCTATTTTTAGACTATGTCTATTTTTAGACATGTCAATCATATTCTATGAGTTGCAAGATGCTATTTGTGGATGGTTGGTCAAGTTGGAAAAATAGATGGACTTGTATTTTTAGACATATTGGGTGGAGTCTATTTTTAGATTTCCAATCGAAAAATAGATATGTCGAATATTATTAGCTCTTAATAATATTTGGACTCTAAACATTATCTAATTCTCTTGGAGCACTTCAGTTAAGTGCACAAATGTCACACAACAACTGATAGAAGGAATTACACTATTCCTGAGGGTTTACTGGAGCTATTGCATGGAGTTCAATTAGAACTCATGTTACAGAGTTTGGTGGTGTTGGAGAAGTAGTTGGTGGAGTTGTATTTAGTTTAACTCAGTTAGACTCAGTTGAGCTAGTTGTATCTATTCTAACTGATTGATACACTAGTGAGATTGGAGTGAATTAATTAGCTAATTAATTCAAAAATAATAACTCATTAATCAACTGAACAATACATCAGTTAAATACAGTGCATGGCAGTTTCAGTGGAGACCAGTGGAGAGATATGTGAAAGAGCAAGTGTGACTATCAGTTGTGACTATAGTGATGCATTGATTGCATCCAACACTCAATGGAGATGCCAATGGGGATTGCGTGAGCAAGGCTGGAGCAATTTGAACTCATTCAGAGCCATTCTTCAACATGTATTGTGTAGTAGAGGTAGGCTAGAAGGTGGCAAAGGTCGGTGCATGGATTTTCAAGATCATGTCTGATTAGTGTGTAGCGATTGTATTGTACTGAGAGCTTGATATGATCAGCTTTGTATGAGGATTGTTACATGATCTCTATGACATATATTACATACAGATAGTTGGGGTTTTCAGCTTCAGGCTTTCCCGTTAAACAATTGTGTTAATGTGTGTGAATTTTTATTGTTTCATGTGTGCATTGCAATCTTGATTTAATTTCCGCAAATGATCAATGGTTGAATAGATTTTGTATTTTGCATGAAGTTAAAATACTGTGAGATCAGGATAATCTTGGACATATAACACATAAGTTATATAATTTCTACATATAGGCTTTCAATGGTAAGATGAACTTCTTACGTAGATTTGTTCCTAATTTAGCTGAGCATTTGAGAGAAATGACTAATATGTTGAAGAAGGAAAGCAGTGTAAAATGGACCATTGATGCTATGAAGTCTTTCAACTTGGTAAATATTTCTTTAAGCATAGCCCCTTTTTTGGTTCGTCTAGATTATACTAGTGGTTTCATAATATTTTCATTTGCATCTGAGCATACCTTAGCTACGGTTTTAATGCAAAAGAGAGATCAGGTTGAACAACCTATTACTTTCCTCAGTCGATCCATTAGAGATGTTGCTCTTCGCTATAACATTATTGAGAAAAAATATTTAGCCCTAATCAAATCCTTGAAATATTTCCCGATCTATATTCTAGATTCACATACTATAGCCTATGTTCCAACTACAACTATAAAAGGGATTCTCACACAAACTGATCCTGAAGGTTGGAGAGGTAGGTGGATAGAAGCTATGCTAGAGTATGATCTTGAGATTAGGCCTACCAAACTTATCAAGGGGCAAGAGTTAGCTAGGCTGATGGCTGAATCCAACTTGCATGCTCTAGACATAAACCTTATTGCAGAAATATCAGAGGATGATGAAGATGGCAGTATAATAAAAGTATCAGAAATGTTTCTGACTTCACCATGGTATTCTGATATAGTATATGTTATTCAGCACTTGTGTCCTCCTCTTGGAATGTCAAAACGTCAGGGTAGGTCTTTGAAATTGAAATTTGCTAAATATTGAGTTCTAGGTAGTGCCCTTTATTGGAAAGATCCAGGAGGTGTTGTTTTGAATTGTATGGTTGAAGATGAAGCTAAGTAGGTAATGGATGAATTTCATAGGGGATATTATGGAGGTCATTTGTTTTGGAAAACAACAGCTAACAAAGTATTGAGAGTAGGGTATTATTGGCCAACTTTATTTTCTGATTTGTACAAAACAATCACAAAATGTCATGAATGTCAGGTTTTTTCAGGGAAAAAGGAAGCTTCTTCCTCTTTCGCTGAAGCCTGTTGTAGTAAATGCTCCTTTTCAACAATGGGGACTTGATTTTATTGGGGAAATTCATCCCACATCATCGGCACAACACAGATGGATCCTAACAGCCACTGACTACTTCACTAAGTGGATCAAGGCTATTCCTACAAGGAAAGCTATAGACATGGTAATCATTTAATTTTTGGAATCCAATATTTTGTCTCATTTTGGTTGTCCTCACAAGATTATTACAGATAATGCTACAACATTTAAGTCAAAGAAGATGATTGAGTTTTGTTAGAAGTATAATATCAGATTGGGCCATTCCACTGCATATTATCCATAGGGCAATGGGCTAGCTAAGTCCTCTAATAAATCTTTGGTGAATATCATTAAGAAAATGTTGGAGGAGAACAAGAAAAATTGGCATAGGAAGCTTACCAAAGCTTTGTGGGCAGACCGAATGAGCAACAAGAAATATATAGGTATGTCACCTTTTGAATTGGTTTATGGTATAGATATGGTGTTTCCTACATCACTTGTAGTTTGAGTTATGAGATTATTACAAGAAGAAGATAGTGAGGAAGATGATATGTAACTTCGAATCAATCAAATGATTCATCTTCAGAAAACAAGGGAGGAAGTTTCTCAGACTACTTCTAAGCTTCAGGAGAGAATCAAGAAGATTTATGATCACAAGACTAAGGCAGATAAATTTCATTTGGAGGATGCAGCACTGAGATGGGATGCAAGAAATGAAGATAAAGGTAAGCACGTGAAGTTTGAAAATCTTTGGAAGGGACCCTACAAGATCTTGGCTTATTGAGTACAAAGTGCCTATTTACTGAAAGAAATGAATGGATAGGAATTTTCAGGATGACCAGTCAATGGTAGATTCCTGAAACATTATTATTGCTGATACATGTTCCACAAAATTTTCACACCGTCCCTGCAATCCCTCACCCCACATAGTGGAGGGTCATTCCCGTGAATTGTGAATAGTTTGACACTTTGCAAACACCTTCTTTACATCCTTCTGCATAAGGAAACCATTTCTCCTGTTGAACATTTCCTCAAAACAACACACAAAACCTATTTTTTGGGGCCTTGGTGTGGATAGCCGGTTCACCCCTCTCTCCGATGTGGAAGATTTGCATTAGAGCCTGTGCCACCTGGTGCTCTGTCTTAGTGCAATGCCCTTGCCAAGCTATTTTAGGAATCTTTTTTTTTAAATTAGAGGTGGAAATTTCCTTCGAACCACCTCAAGGATGAGTCACTGGAAGTGGTTAAGTTGATTATCCATGGATCTTCCTCCTTAGGCAGTGGTTTCCACCTCCCATGGAACACTCCTTGAAGATAGGCCCCCCTTCCATAATTATAGGGATCCTAACCTCTCCCTCTCCCTCTATATAAACAGGCCTTCTCCCTTTATGAAAGCTAGCTCAACTTGGAGAAGAATAATATAGCTGAGTAATTTCTATTGAGAAGGTATAACCAAGGAGAATTTCATAGAGAGAGTCCCATCCGAATTCCCGATGAGCCTTTGTGAGATGTGCTTTGCTTGAACCCTTTTGGAGGAGACCGCAACATTGAAGCTTGGTTGTACTCTTCCTCTCATTTATTAATATACTCAACTATGGTGTTGGTTCCATCATTATGTTATATTGTTTATTTAATACAATTGATTTAGTCCTCTTTGATTGACTAATAGTTACGAATGTGAATTATTATGTTGTATATTGTCATTATTTCTTATGTGTGTGCAGGTGTCCAATCGTGAAAGTGAGCGGATCGTGATCTGTCAAACCAGGAGCGAGAGGTAGAAACTATTTTTGACGATGACAACAACACCATAGGACCTCTGGTAAGTCATCTATCGAATCTTTGTTCATTCTTTAACTAGGAATCAATGTTATAGCTTGTCTTGGTTGTGGCTAGACCCACTCTAGGGCTAGTGGGATTGCCTCTGTCTGCAGAGGGGATTTACCTTACCAACAAATTGCTGACTCCACTAGGGATCAGTGAGAGTTTTTATTTCATCGATTAGGTCTTATTTTTGGTCTTTGCTTGCTTATTTTTCCTTTTTTGATTATTCTGTTAAGTCTAAGACCTTTGTTCAGCCCTAGAGGACCAGATCTGACCTATGTCTTTAAAAAAATTTCCATTTTTCCTGAGTGAATTCGCTTGGCACGTTTTCTGTGTAGACAGTCACGCCGATTGGCGCTAGTTGCTAGTGTTGTGCTTGTGCCATCCCCTGGCGCTAATTACAGCCAAAAAGCTGCACTGACCCTTGTAGGTTTTAGGGTTTGGTCTGTTTTGATGTTTTTGGTCAGTACTTTTTCTTCTGGGTTATTTTTTGTTATTTCTTGAGTGCTTTGGGATTTTCTTTTATTGTGATTAGCTTTCTTCCTTCAGTTTTTTGTTCGTTTCCTATTAGCATCGCAGCCTTAGGGTTTTTAAGTGCTTTTGTATGCTGAGCCTCTTGTAGGAGTTTGAGTCTTTTATTTTGCAGTCAACTTCATTCCTTATTTGGTTGCATTCAACTCCCTTGATACGTTTGAGTGATTGCATTGGTTGAATGATATTTTACTCTTTCATTCGATTTCACTTCTTGTCACTCCAAGCATAGATCACACTACTTGCATGGGTCTGTCTGGAAATCTTTCTTCAATTTGAGAGATTGCAACATTGATTTGAGTTTTGTTATGTTTGTCTTGGGTTGGTTCAAATTGTTTCACTTCAACTCTCGCATTAATGTTCTTGAACTAGTGTTTTGGTTTGTTTTTCATGTCATTTAGTGCATTGTTTGCTCTATTACATTAAAAAATAAATAAAAAATTGTTTGAATTCTTGTTTGCATTGTGAAATTGAAAGTCTTTCGCATATCTAGCATTGGACAATTCTAGGAAAGATTTCTCATTTTCATTAGCTTGCATCGGATACTGTCGTGGATGCTTCTGCATGTTCTCATTATTTGTTATCATTTGAAAACTCCTAACTTTATCGTAGATAGCTTTTCATCGAACGAAATGGTATTTTTTGGCATGTAGCTTGCATTTAGGGTTTTTTGAGATCCAATATTTGGTAGGACCTTGGAATTGAAACGTAAATACAAGATCAACTTAAAATTTACTCAATTAACCTAAGGCAACATTGAAACCTAACAAAATATCTAGTGGTATAGTTTAGAGACGTGTTATGGTGTCTTTAAACCTAGCAGCTGTCGCTCACCACCTGGCTTCAGACAACACTAGTACGGACTTGCGCTCCCTATACCATTGAGTATATAAAGGGAAACCCCTCTAGGTCGCAATCCTTTTATTTGTAGGAAGCCAAGTTTTCCGCCTTGTAACTGTGACACACTGAACACAACATTCGGGGAGACTACCTACACGTACGTCAAGTCCTTTGTAAATTCTTCTTTCATTTGATTACCAAGGTGTATATGGAAGTTCAAAGAAAACTGGTACACCCTTTTACCTAGACTACCTAAGTAGTCATTTTTTATATTTTCTAACTCCATAAATTTTAAAAGATCATTAATCACTTTTCCTTTCACGCTCACTTAAAACTGAAAGCGACTAGAGTCATCTTTTGCCCGTTTCTTGACTCTTAAAACATGAAACAACTGATTTTTGGTTTCAATGTGGTAAAATAAACTACCTATGATTACACGCCCATTAAATTTTGATTTCTTGGCCTGTCTTTGTTTGCCTTGGTTTTTGTCCAAGAGTCTTCGTTTTCGATATTTTTCCTTTTCTGGCGTGCTACAGTCACAGTGGCGGAACCATCGGTTTCATCTAGTGTTAGTCATTTCTCGGACGATTCATCTGAAACTTCTCAATTCTCTAGGTCTGTCAAGCTTCAGCAGCCTATTCTCTCGTCAGATTACCCCTTTGGAGAACCAATTGAGTTCACTTGGCCTCTCTCAAACACTTGGTTTGGGTTTGGGATCAGGGAAAATTTCCCCCCTCTTACATCGGGATCACCATTTTTGGCTTCTATCATACCTCCCAGTCCCCATAGTATTTTATAATATCTCACGGTGGATTTAGACATGGACTCGTCTGGTCCTATTGGCAGTGAGGGAATTCGAGTTTTTGATGAATAATACCAACTTTTTCCGAAAAACATCCCTCAAGGGTCTGCTCGATCTTCACCATCGATGTCACTTCCAGCCGGATATAGGTCTTTGGGTCAGATTATGGTCGATATTGCCTCCATGGAAACATCAACTCCATCGAGGGGGCTAGTCCTTCCATCATTAGGAATGTCACCAATGAGACTCGTCCCGTCGACGCCTTTTGTTACGTCTATCCCAACTAGACCTATTTTCTGCATGGCCGCATCGACACTTGTTGTCACTGCTCAGTCATCAGGGGCTTTGCCTTCAGTAGAGACTTCAATTTCCATGGAAATCCCTAACAAACTTTCTTTCAAGGAGTATCGGCTGGTTGTTCAGTAGTAGAGCTCCCAGAATTACCAGTCCCCTTAGGATTCTGGTGATCCTTATCTTTGTCATTATGATGCGGTTGGTAACCCAATTTATTCACTTCCGTTTCATTATGATGAGCATAGAAACCCTATCTATTTGCCTGCTCCTGAAGCTTATCAGTTCCATTCCGGTTTTAGACCTACCTTGCCTGTGCAACCTTCTACCCAACAAGGACAACCCTTTCATGGACAACCTTCGGTTCAGCAAGGGTATGCTTATGACCCACAAGGAAAACCCTTTCAGGGAAAACCTTCGGTTCAGCAAGGGTATGCTTACGACCCACAAGGACAACCCTTTCAATGAAAACCTTTGGTCCAGCAAGGATTATTTTACAGCCCGCAGGGGCAGTCTTACAATCCATAAGGCCAACCTTTACAAGGTTGGCCTGTGATCCAACCTGGGTAACCCCAAGGACCTACTAGAAAACTGATATATCAACTAGGGCCTTCATACGATCCTAGGGGGAAAATTTATCCATCTCAAGGGCAACCTTTTGTGCAACCACAACAGCCATACTTTCCCATTGGTACGAATGTTGCACAGTCAGGGCCATCTTATGGTCTGCTCCAGGTCAACCTGGTCATCAGACAAAACCTAGCCCATTGTAGCCATCAGACCAGCCTGTTTCGCAGGGGCAACCTGGTGGCCCTCATCAGTCAGGTCAACCTGCTCAGCAGGGACAATCTGCACAGACAATTCACCCTACTCAGCAACCGATCTACTCTACACCGCAATCGAGTCAACCTGTGTGCTCGATTTATCCAGCTCAGCAGGGCCCTACTTATCAGCATCTTGCTCGACCCCAAGGTGCTTATTACCCTCAAGGTCTATATCGACCAGTATACAATACACCTCAAGGTTCTGCTTATTACCCTCAACCACTAGGCCATACTTACTTCCGCAGAAAAATCTTTATGTTGCTCAATCGAGACCCTCATATACTTAGAATTAGTATCCTGGTCCTCAACCTCCGTATCCTGGTCCTCAGCCACCATATCAGCCGAACTATCTGTCTTATACCCCTTATGGTCTGAATCCTTTGGGATAGAACCAATGGGGGCAGAGTTACACTCAACCGGGATGGAATGTGGGTACGAGTCATTATCAAGAACTTGTTATGCCTTTCAACCCTCAATTACCCTTTCTCACCACGTTGGAATTACCGAATGTGTCCAAATTGAAAAATGATCCAATCCTTCATAATCCGTATTGGCCTCCAGTTCCAACGAAGGTTCCTGGTGATTGCCCCAAGTTTGAGGGCAATTCTGGAGAATATTCCCAAGCGCACGTTATGACATTCCATTTATGGTGTTCTTCCAATTCTTAGGTGGATGACTCTATTCGACTCTGTCTTTTCCAACGAACTATCACTGGAGCTACTGATATGTGGTACATCTAGTTGTCTCATGGTATCTTTCAGGATTTAAACTCTCTCACTATGGCATTCCTTACTCATTTCTAGTTACCAGTTCGTTATGAAGCTGGGACGCATATCCTAACATCCTTGAAATAGGACCGAGATACCCATATCTTGCACCACATTCATGAATGGAGACATCATCATCGCCTGATAAAATTCGAAATTCCTAATCAGCTTCTTACCCATTGGTTCACTACCTATTTTTTCAATCAGATTGCAAAAGACATAGCCATGGGGGCATGTGTCACTGAGGAACAGGCCATTTCTCGTGCCCAGTACGTTGATTTAGTGTACTGTTAATCGGGCATATTATATGATATCTTGACTGATGCCCCACGACATGGGACTTATAAGGTGCCACCCACCCCATCCACTGACGACGTTATTGGTTTCGTGTCTCAAACTTCACGTAAGTCTCCCTCTTCCAACAATGGGAAGCAAAAATCAAATTCTTCCAATGATTCTTCTCCTCAGCTTACCCCAGAATTTGGTAAAACCTCAGAGGTCAATGCCGTTCAGGCCAATCCTACGAACAAGACATCCAAAGGGAAAAAGAAGGGAAAAGGCAAGGCCAAAGCCAATGCCCCAAAGCCAGATTTTTCTAAACCTTGTGATGATGATGTTTCACAGCGTAAACCGAAGTATCCCTCTCTGATTTGTGATGAGGAACACTACACTAAGGATTGTCCTAGACGAGCTGAAGTTAGTAAATTTCTCAAAGGAACTAAGGGAACTTTGACTGTCCTCAAAGAACCTTTTCCATCTCAGCAAACACAGATGGTTGAGCAACCTACGCCATCTGCACCGTTTGGCTCGCAAGTGTTCATGACGAATGGTTCGGCACCCATTTCCATCACGACTCGCTCGAAATATTATACTAGATCATGTCAGGCAGCTGGGAAAGAGAACACTGACGGTCCTCCTCCCCCACCTACCTCTGGTCCTCTTGAGATTGAAAGACCCAGTGCAAAACCTGTTGTACGACCAACTTCTAAAGGTGTTCTCCGAAAATATTCTTATAATCCTAACGCCCATGCTGCTCAGCATTACACTATTGTTGAGGATTTAGCCCAGGCGCCGACCAGGATGTCTACGTTAGAAGTGCTTCAGAGTTGCCTGTCTCAGCAGAAAGTGTTATTATCTACAATCAATGGGATTGATCTTGCTGATTATAGCCTTCTCTCTTTCGACTTAGAGAATTTCATCCCCTGACTTCCACACCAGATTGCGCTTGTCATACAAGTCAGCATTAACAGTCTCAACATCCATAGAGCCATTGTGGACAAAGGTGCATCCACCTATGTCATGTCATCTGCTTGCTGGAAGGCTATTGGCTCTCTAGCCCTAAATTTGTCACCCAATTCCCTTGAGGCATTTGATGGAAGGGAATCGAAACCCTTGGGTGTTCTCGCTATCTTTCCGATCACGTTGCAAGGAAAGACGGTCAATGTTGAAGTAGAAGTAGTTGACGCTAAACACAATTACAACCTTATACTCGGTCATAGTTGGACTCATGCTATGCTGTGCGTTCCATCCACCCTCTTCCATCTTCTAAATTTTCCACATGAGGGAAAAATCATTACTGTTGACCAGTTTTCGTTCTATACCTTGTTTTTTGAGAACAAATTTCCATACGTGGATCAAATTCCTTCTCCCCTCGACAGTATAGGGTTGGATCTTTTCAAATACCCCACCCTCATGGGTATATTTCCCCTTCCGCCACCAAATACTATTCAATTTAATATGATCTCTCGGTCGGATGACCCGTGGATTGTCCCTTTACCTGAACAAGTTGATTCATTTGGGGATTCGATGTCGCTTAGTCCAATTGAAATCAATTATTGCGAGCTTGTAGCTGCATCAGATTATCCCCCTTCTGAAGATGCTCCTTCGAGCATGTCTCTCGAAGTTTATTCTCAATCCCCCTGGCTCGGTGATATATATTCGCTTGATCCTTTGAAAGAAGTGTTTCCATTCGACGAGGCTATCGTGGAAACCATGTCTCTCGAAAACCTACCGTGGAGCGATGGGCATCATCGTTCCTCGCTTATGCTTGGCCTAGGGGAAATGTTTAACTGTCTTGAGCATTTTGCGTCTCAAGCTCCTTCTCCACCACTTCAAATGCCTATCTTGACTCACGAAGTCTTCACTGAAGGTAACTTGAGTAATATCACCCAGATGATGCCTATCGACATTTCCGTGAAACTCGAAATTGTCGAGAACATCCATGTCGGAGTCACTTTATCTTCTGATGAAGTCCAAGTGTATACTAGCCTCTTTCGCGAATTCCGTGATGTTTTCACCTGGTCTTATGAAGAGATGCCTGGAATTGATCCCAGTATTGTGGTGCACGAGATTCCCACCTGCCCCAGTGTGAAGCTTGTTCGCCAATGTCTTCGTCCAGTGCATCCTCAAAAAGCCACTGCCACAAAAGCTGAATTTGAAAAAATTCTCAAAGCGGGTTTCATTTATCTGATTCCTCTGATAGAGTGGGTTTCTAACATTTTTCCTGTGGATAAGAAGTAGGGAACAATTTGCGTCTATGTTGACTATCGCGATATCAATTGAGCTTGCCCTAAGGATAACTATCCCACCCCTTTCATCGATCAGATCATTGATGATTGTGCAGGGAGTGAGATTTTTTATCTCATGGACAGATTTTTTGGTTATAATCAGATCAACATTCTCCCATCCGATCAACACAAGACCGCTTTTATTTTTCCTTGGGGAACGTTCGCGTATAAAAAACTCCCTTTCGGCTTGAAGAACACTAGGGCTACATTACAGCACGTGATGTCTTATGCCTTTCACGATATTCATCATATTGTTCAACCATACCTGGATGACCTTCAGGCTCATTCAGCTGCATGAAAAGACGAGCCGAACCATCTCCACCAGATCTTTCTTCGCTATTGATGCTACAACATTCGGCTCAATTTGCATAAATGCATCTTCTGTGTTGATTCCGGTAGACTTTTAAGGTTTATCGTATCCAAATATGGAATTCACCTTGATCCACTTAAGGTTGAGGCTATTGTTAATCTCCCCTCTCCATCTTCATTACACCAGCTCCAGAATCTACAAGGGAAAGCCAATTTCTTACATCGTTTTATCCCAAACTATATCGAAGTAGCCAAAGGGTTCACACGAATTTTAAAAAAGGATGTCCCTTTCTATTGGAATGAGATTTCTCATAAATATTTTGATAGAGTTAAGACATTACTTGTCAACGGTCCTCTATTACGTCCTCTGAATTATCATCATGATTTCACCCTCTATCTAGCTGCTGCCTTTAGTATGATCGCCATGGTTTTGGTTCAAGATGATGATGACGGTAATGAGCATGTTATTTACTACTTGTCTCGAAACCTTCTCGACCCTAAAACATGTTATCCACATGTTGAGAAGTTAGGGCTAGCTGCTGTCCAGGTCGTCCAGCTTTTTCGTCATTATATCATTTTATGGACAGTAACCGTGATTTCTGATTGTAACCCCATGACCTATATTCTATCTTGAAAGTTGCTGGGGGGCAAGTAATTGAAGTGGATCGTTATCCTCCAATAGTTTGATTTTGAATTTACTACTACCAAATCAAATAAATCACTTGTTTTCGCTGATATGATTTGTTCCCTCCCCGCCGACTCTGCCCCTTCTTATTCCGAGGATCATATTCCGGATGAAAATATTTTCTTGATTAACACCCTTGAACCATGGTATGGTGATATCATCGTGTATCTCCAGACTTCTACTTTTAGCTCTGAGTTGACAAAATATTCCAACGCCGCATTCGGCATTAGACACAACCTTATCGTATTATCGGAGATACCCTCTATCATGTTGGAGTCGATTCCATACTCCATCGATGCCTGACCCTCGAGGGAGCTGAGAAAGTTTTAAATGACTACCACAATGGTGCTTGTGGTGGTCACATGTTCGGTTATGCCACCGCATAGAAGATCCTTCGTGCTAGCTATTTCTGGCCGTCCATTTTTAAAGACTGCATTGTCGCAATAAGAAAATGTCATGCATGCTTGATATATCAATGCAAGATGCGTGTGCCACCTGTTCCTTTACACCCTGTCAATACCATTGGTCCTTTCACCGAATGGGGCATCGATTTTATGACGTGTAACCCTCGCTTGGCTAGGGGGCATGCCTATATTATCCTCGTCGTCGATTATTTTACAAAATGGGCCGAAGCGATGCCTACACTAGCTGCGGACGGTAAGACAGCTGCACAATTCATATTAAATCATGTGATTACTCTGTTTGGTGTCCCTTAAGCCATCATTACCAATAATGGTCCACATTTTCAGGACTATATGATGGCGAAGCTGACGTCTAAGTTGGGTCTGTGTCACGACAGCTCAATGCCATATTACCCTCAAGCTAATGGCCAGGTTGAAGCCATAAAATAAGTTCTTGTTAAGATGATTCAACAAAAAATTGGGATCCATAAATAGAATTTGCATCTCATGTTTTTTGTAGCTCTATGGGCTTATCGAACGTCGATTAAGAGTGCAACCAGATTTACCCCGTTTCAGTTGGTGTACGGTCTAGAAGCTACTCTTCTGATTGAGTGTGAAATTTCTTCACTCAAATTAGCTGTGGAATTACTGCCTAATACTTCACCTGAGGAAGAGCATCTCCTCTATTTAGAGATATTGTATGAAACTCGTCGCTTAGCTTCCTTGGTCATCGAAGCACAAAATAATTGAGTCAAAGCTCACTTTGACCAAACAATTTCCCCTCTTTCTTTTATCGAAGGCGACCTCGTCCTCCTGGATAACAAATCTCATGAAAAGCTGGGGGAAGGTAAATTCCAGTCGATGTGACATGGACCCTACATCATCAAACATGTGTTATAGAATGGGGCTTATGATCTTATCGATTATGAAGGTTATCCCTTGGAACAACCCAGGAATGGGTTGTTTCTAAAAAAGTATTATGCTTGAGTCATTCATGGATGATATGTGTATATAGGTGATTTTTTCATTTTTTGTACATGTTTAGGTTTGATGTGCTTTTTAAGCTTTTTTCTACTTATTGGGTCTTGGTTGTTATGCAGATGTCTATTACCCCTTATGTCGGTTTCGTGGATGGTGCTTCCCGCAGTACTGGGAGCTTGTCTTTGGCAGCCTGGGTAATTTATGGTCCTGCTAGTGAGTTGATTAACCTACAAGGTATTTTTCTAGGACAAGCTACAAATAATGTCGCTGAATATAGTGTTTTTTTGGAACTATTACCCTAGGCAGTTAACCTCGGCATACGCGCATTACTTGTAAATCTAGATGCACAACTTGTTGCTCTTCAACTTAACGATCATTCTTCGGTTCGAAACCCTTGCATTTTGAGATTGTATTTACATATTTATTTTCTTGAAAGACATCTTGATTTCATCACATATCAACATATACCAAGATGAATGAATACATTAACTGATGTAGTGGTTAACATTGTATTAGATTGGCATTTGCGCAATTTATAAAACATCATTATATGTAAATAGACGCATGTAGAAAATAGATGTATATATATCAATTGTTTGCAGCGTGTGCATCATAAAAACCCAAAAATATATGTGTATGTTTCAGTTACATCCTGGGACAACATTTTTCTCAAAATATGCAGAAATAAAAGCCTAGGTGCCTAATCGGCATGGTGCTCATGATAGCATGTCACCACCCATACCAACCGCCTTAGCAATCGGTGGATATGACTCGACACCCCTATGGTATGCCTATGGTAGGCTCGAGGAACATAATCAAGGCGAGAATAGTCTGGAATCCCATGGGTAATCCCCTCCATATTTTGTACTATCTCCTCCCCCTCGCTGCCCTCACTATGAGGATCGAAATCACGAGGAGTTTGCCTTGCTATCGGCGACATACCTGTAGGTCTCTCCAGGCCAACATCTGCATACATATAAAATCAACTGTCAGAACATGAATATATAGAAAAAAATCATAAACTCAAGAAAATAAAAAATGAGTCTCACCTAGTTCTTCTTCCCAATCCACTCCCTCCGAGAGCGGGAGGTCTGGCTCACCGGTGAAGTCTCTACCGGAGTAAGGCTAGTCCTCCAAGATAATTAGTTGTCAGCGGAGCCAATCCAAGATTTACGATTTCCAGGACATCTGTTGGCCACCCCTTGCTCTGGGCATCGTCGTAGCCCATCGGGCAATCCATGGTTCTTTGGGTGGTGGAATCGGGACAATGACCTCCTGGCACTAGAATATCGGTAGTTGTTCCAAGAATAATGATACCAAAATTGATCCATACCAAAACTGCTTCAGTTTGGTCTTCTTGCACTTGGTTAGTTGTCGCTTAGTGTTAATGGTCATAGCCTCTGCCCAGTTGTATAGAGTCAGAGTCAAGTAGTCTACGAAAAGAAGTAGTTGTGTCTTTGGGACTTCATACAGTGCTTGCGATCCTATAGCCCACATGATAGTGTGTAGCACTAATTTTAGTGCTAGATCCGGGATGGTTTGGATGTCAACCTTCCCACTCCCTATTCCTTTGCATGCCCCGCGGCACACTCTGTCAATCACCATCCCCATGCTTTCCCCGGAGGGATGGGTACCGTTCAACATAGGGACTGCAGACCTCCACGACAATCCTTTGATAAAATACACATCAGAGACTTCGAGTTCGAGTTCCTGATCTCGAAGCATGAAATTTTGTTGGTCTTCATCCTAGATGCTTATAAAATACTGAAGAAATTATGGCTGAGCCCGGAGGCACAGTGTTAGGAAGAGTTTATTTAGCCCACAATCTCTAAGGGCATCTATGCATCAATCATTCTCCATGGCAAGTTCATCTTCCTCACTGTGTTCCCTCTTTCCACTCAATCACCATTCTTTCTGCTTGGTACTAGCACACATTTTTCATATGAGCATCGTTAGTCTACTTGGGTATTGAAATTTGCAAAGAAATGATTACATTTTTCTTAAAATTATGTGGATTTTTAGGTTGCATGGTTGGTGTGACTGTTTCACAAACAATCATGCCAATGGGTGCACCCTTTGTGTAAAAAATGGGTGATTGACACGGGTCCGTGCCCGAAACCCGTGCCAATCGTGATGCCCTAATTTTATTAAATCCTCTTCTAGGAAATCAAAATGACATGTACAGGTAATGAAATTTAGCTTAAAGGATGGAAAATGGTGTTGGATCTTACTTGAGACTGACGGAATCAAGATCAGGTCACTAGATCACTCACAATCGTCACCACAAGATTGCAAAAAACAATGGGTCACTATTGCTCCACAAAAAGGTAAAAGTGAAAAGTAAATAATTTTTACCACTTATGGAATTTTATAACTTTTTAGAGTCTTAAATTAGGTTTTAAAACATATTTTTTGATTATTTTATCATATTATTTTCAAGAAATGGGTTTTACACATGTTTCTTGTGCAGCAATAGGTTTTTTACATGATTATGACAAAGAAACGAGTTATATTTTATACTTTTTCGGACTCGGTAAAAACATGAAAAAGTCACTACTAGAGTCACCTTTCAGCTCTTTTCTGACTCTCTAAAACTGAAAATATTGTTGAGACACTTCTTGTTTTGAACTTGTTAAATGGCTACGAAACGATATCTACCCAATATACGTTTAACCCTTTTTTAGGCTGGGATGGATTATTTACGAAAAAAGAATACCTTAGCCTATCGCGACTAAGAGGTTCTCTCAAATGTTTTTTTCTACCTTTTTGGATCTAAGAGACTATTTATGAAAAGGGCCTTGCTGGATTTTTCTTTTCCGCTTTCTTTTAAAACTCTCTAAACATGAAAAGATGCCGAGTTTTCCCTTTGTCAGACTCGTTAAAAATTGATGACATATGACTCTGTTGTTATGATGTTACTTGAATTCCTCCTTCCTAGGGCTCATAAAATGTACTAGGTTGGATTTTTCCGAAGCAAAAACTTACATCGCAAGCATATGATATCCCCTTCAAGCTTGTTTACAAAAATAATTGGGGTACTTGCCAGAAATGGTGGGGGAAAATGGAACCAGACTTTAGTCGGCAGTATGTCACTCTTGAACATGGCACTTGTCTGCATTTGTGGCGGGTTGGGGACATCTCACTTCGTCATTTGTTTTCCTCCATGGGTTTGGGTAATCTCTTTTGACCTCTCATCTTCTCTTTTCCACATCACCATGACCTCAGATCCCTTGATGTCAAATACTGCCAAATCGAGTGTCGTGCTGCCAATATGTTCAAGAGAAGTTTTTCCTCTGCAATTTTCAACCTACCTCTGATTCTCTATTGGTATTGATTCGAAAATCATCATATTCCTCTGTCTCATGTCAATGATGTGGGAAACATCATGGCCCTCCTTCAACTAGGTCGCTTCCTGTCGACTTCAGCTCATTTTCCAGGAAGCTGATCTAGAGACTCCCTTCAGGTACCTTGGACCCTGCATGCCTTAATGGAAATTTCTTTGTATCCAACACAAGGTTCACATCATCGGCCTTTGATCGGATGATTCTGTGGGTGTTTGACACTAGATCACTGTTCACATTCTGTGGATTGTATCTTTTGTACCTTGAGATCAATTGTCATTATTGGTGGTTTCTCTCATGTCTGTTAACAACTCTCATTATTGGCTGGTAATCAGACGATGTTCCTTCATGTTCGACTTCAACTCATCTATTTGCATGCTCAAATTTGTAATTTGTTTGGGTCAAGATGGAGTGCAAGACCCTGGGTTTTGTCTGATGAAATCCAGGCTGCGGATTCTTTGTGGATTACTATGACTTATTACATGACTCTTCTGATTGGATGGATGCGACCATACCTGAGTCTATTTTTTGATCCTTATTGCTGGATGACTATGTCCATACCTCAGATATCACTTTTTATATATTATATTATGGATGGCTACACCCATGCCACATATTTTATACCAAAGATATCAGTTGTATTTCTACTTGAAAGTTTTTCTGATAACAGTGTTTGGGTCGAACATGTTGTCATAAAGCATTTCACCCCTCCCTCTCTCTCAGACCTCATGCTTTAGGGGGCATCTATTACACAGCATTTTGACACCATCGCTGCAATCCCTCACCCCACATATTGGAGGGTCATTCCCGTGAATTGTGAACAGTGTCACAATTTGCAAACATCTTCTTTTCATTCTTCTACATAAGGACAACATTTCTCCTGTTGGAAATTTCCTCAAAAAAGCACACAAAACCTATGTTTTGGCCTTGGCGCGGATAGCCGGTTCACTCCTCGTGCCGATGTGGAAGATTTGCACTAGAGCCTGCGCCACCTAGTGCTTTTTCTCAATGCAGTGCCCACGCCAAGCTATTTTAGGAATGTTTTTTAAAAATTAGAGGCGGAAGTTTCCTTCTAACCACCTCAGGGATGAGTCAATTGAAGTGGTTAAGTTGATTAGCCATGGATCTCCCTCTTTAGTCATTGTTTTCCACCTCCCATGGAACACTCCTTGACGGTAGACCTCCCTTCCATAATTATAGGGATCCTAACCTCTCCCTCTCCCTCTATATAAACAGACCTTCTCCCTTAATGAAAGCTAGCTGAACTTGGAGAATAATACTATAGCTGAGTAATTTCTATTGAGAAGGTAGAACCAAGGATAATTCCATAGAGAGAGTCCCATCCGAATTCCCGACGAGCCTTTGTGAGACGCGCTTCGCTTGAACCTTGTTGGAGGAGACCGCAACATCAAAGCTTGGTTGTACTCTTCCTTTCATTTATTAATATACTAGACTATGGTGTTGGTTCCATCATTGTGTTATATTTTTTATTTAATACAATTGATTTAGTCCTCTTTGATTGAATAATAGCTACGGATGTGAATTAGTATGTTTTTTGTGGAGGTAAATCCCCTCTGCGGACAGAGGCGATCCTACCATAGCCGGAAGACGAATTCGTACTTAGTAAAAGTCCACACGCTATAGGTACCCAGGTTTCTAATTGCAAATAAACCAACTAGCGATGAAGGCTTACCTGGAGTCCAGCATTTGTCACTTGTGAAGAAAGTAGCCCTCTGGATTTCTGTGTCACCAGCGGTGCGGTCTCACGATCTCCGTGATCGGACACCTGCACACGCAAGAAACAAAACAAACGCAAGCGTAAAATCCAGTATATGCAACTATATGTCAGTCAGAGAAGACATAACTCATTATCATAATCAACAACAGAAGTGGAACCATAACCAATAGTCGCTTATCATTAATCAATCAAAGAAGAATACAACCATAGCTCTGACGCTGAATTCTCCTTCGGAGGGTCGCCAGCGGAACACGTCTCGAAGAAGCCTGTCGGGGATGGGACAAACCTCTCTCTTCGGATGTCTCGACAATAATCTCCTTGCTTGGATTTGGCCTTAAAGGAATGAATCAAGGCTCTTGGAGCATAAGGCTATGATGGCTCTTGGGAACTTGGTGATTCTACCATTCAGCCATTCATCCCCTTCATCAATGGATGAAGGCTATATTTATAGAGGAGAGGAAGAGGTTGGGATCCCTACAATAGTGGAAGGGAGGCCTTATCCCTTGGGAGGTTCCCCATAAGGTCGAAACAAGAGGCCAAAGGAGGAAGGCCGTGGTTATTCAGTCGAAACCACTCCTGATGACTCATCCACGAAGTTGTTGTAATCGAAACTTGCCTCTTTTTTTAAAAAACTTTCCAAAAGCAGATTGGTGTGGGTGCTTAACTAGGAAAGAGTGCCAATTGGCTCAGGCTCAGTGTTAATTTTCCTCATTGGTGCAAGTACATAACGGGCTACCAGCGCCAAGGCAAAAACAGGTGTTTTTAGGGGTCTGCTTAAGAAATGATCAACAGAAGAAATGTTGTCCTCATGGAAAGGGATGTAATGATGGTATTTGCGAGGCATGAAACTTCTTATTGGTCACAGAAATGATCCTCCAATGGGCGAGATGGGGATTGTAGGGACGGTGAAAATTTACCGTGTAACAGATGCCCCCTAAAGCATGAGGCCCGAAAGAGAGAGAGGGGTGAAATGCTTTACGAGAACGTGTCCAACTGAAAACACTGCCATTGGAAAACCTGTGTAGAGAATTAAAAATGATATCTCAAATACATGATATATGTGGTATGGGCGCAACCATCCATAATAGAGTATACAGGAATCCAGATCCAAGGTATGCACGCAGCCATCCAGTGAGGATCGAAAAATAGACTCAGGTATGGTCGCAGCCATCCAATCAGTGAGTCATGTAACCAATCATAATAATCCACAAAATCGCAGCCTGTATTCCAACAGAAAAAATCCAAGGTCTTGCGCTCCATCTCGACCCAAACAAAGTACAAGTTCAAGCATGCGAATATGTGAGCTGAAGTCGAACATGCAAGAACATCGCCTGATTACCAGCCAAAGATGAAAGCTATTAACAGACGCGAGAGGTACCACCAATAATGAAAATGGACCTCAAGGTACTACAGGTACAATCCATGAAATGTGAATAGTGAGCTGGTGTCGAACACCCCCAGAATCATCCGATCGAAGGCCAATGATAAAAGCCTTGCGTCAAATGCGAAGAACCTACCATTGAAGCATGCAGGCTCCAAGGTACCAGAAGGGAGTCTCTAGTTCAGCTTCCTAGATAATGAGCTGAAGTCGACAGGAAGTGACCTTGATCGAAGGTGGTCCATAGTGTTTCCCACATCATCGACATGAGACAGAGGAACATGATGTCTTTGTGAATGAAGATCGGATGAGAATCAGAGGAAGGTTGGAATTTGCAGAGGTCAACGTCTCTTGAACATATAGGTGGCACGACAGTGGATTTGGTAGTATTTGATATCAAAAGATCAGAGGTCATGGTGACAAGGCAAAGAGCGGATGAGAGGTCAAAAGGGATCACCCAAACCCACGGAGGCAAGTGAAAAAACAAGATGAGATGTCCCCAACCCAACACGAACGTAGACAAGTGCCATGTTCAAGAGCGACATACTGCCGACATGACAATGATGTTGGTTCCATTTTCCCTCACCATTTTTGGCGAGTACCTCTTTATTTTTACACAAGCTTGAAGAGGATACCATATGCTTGTCATATAAGTTCGTCCTTCGGACGAATCCATCCTAGTACATTTAAAGAGCCCTAAGAAGGAGGAACTCAGGTACTATGACTGAATCCAATGTCATCAAGGTTTAACGAGCTTGACAAAGGAAGAACTCGGCGTCTTTTCATGTTTAGAGAGTTTGAAAAGACAGTGGAAAAGTAAACTCCAACGGTCCCTTTTCGTAAATAGTTTCTCAAATCTGAAAAGGTAGAAAACTATGTCTGAGAAAACCTCCTAGTCGTGATAGGCTAGGGTATTCCTTTTTCGTAAGTAATCTATCCCAGCCTAAAAAAGGGGTAAACATATAATGGGTAGATTTCGTTTCGCTTCCACTTTAACGAGATCGAAAACGACAAGGGACTCGACAATCTTTTCAATTTTTAAGAGTCAGAAAAGAGCTGAAAGGTGACTCCTCTTGGAGGAACGAGTGGTATAAAGGGTAGCTATTGGTTCCAGTAATGATGGAACTACTCTGAACAAGTAAAGGTCAAGAGGCTGGATAACAAGACCACTCATCGCAGCGGTTCCTCAGGAATGGGTAAAACAACCAAGTGAAGGCATATGATCGGCCAAGCAGATAGTGACGATGGAGTGAGAAAACCAAGGCTCATCTGGCAAAAACAGGCTGATAAAATGGCAATCACAAGAGGTAAAATTGGAAAGGTTTCATTTTTACAGAAGCTTGAAATCAGGAAACTCTGCTTGAAGTTGGTTTCTTTTTTACACAAGCTTGAAACAAAGATAAACTATGCTTGAAACCGGTTTCATTTTTACACAAGCTTGAAATGGAAACAAACTATGCATGAAAAAGTAAAGCATGCCCCCAGCATGGTGACTCAATTCGAGGTACATGCCCCCCAAGCTTCAATCCATATGAAAGGCAGATGGAGTGAAGGTTCAAGTTACGAGATCTAAGAAAGACTCGACTGGGATTTTACAAGATCCGATCAAAGACTCAAATTGAACGGGAAAGTGCTTCATTGTTTTAACGAGGTTGACACATTAAAAGAACTATCCTCGGGACACCTTGTTTCATGGTTTAAGGAGCTTGGCACAAGACAAGGAACTTTGCTCCAACAACCTTGTTTCATTTTTTAAGGAGCTTGACACAAGACAAGGAACCATGCTCCGACGACCTTGTTTCATTTTTTAAGGAGCTGGACACAAGACAAGGAACTCTGCTCTGACGACCTTGTTTCATTTTATAAGGAGCTTGACAAAAGACAAGGAACTCTGCTCCGACAACCTTGTTTCATTTTTTAAGGAGCTTGACACAAGAAAATGAACTTTTCTGCGAAGAGCTTGTTTCATTTTTTAAGGAGCTTGACACAATAAAACAAACTCTGCTCCAACCGACCTCATCATAATGAACACGAAGTCATCACTTCCAAGAGTTCCACTCCTGATGGAAGGGAAACATCCTGGAAGTCAGGACCCAATGCCCCCAGCCCCTGATGCACAATGGCACTATCACTGGGTACAAGCACGGGGTAGGTAGCCACATAGTTGACCTGCGACGAGGCAGATACAACAGGTGGATAAAAAATAGGAAGGGATGATGACGGGCCAGCTGCCACATCAGGACCAAAGAACGAAAACTGATCAATGGTCATGATCTGTACTTCATGCGGAAAACAGACCACACGAAAAGGGAGGAGACAAGCGCTCCCATGGCATAGGTGTAATAGTGCCCCAAGAGCAGATTGAAATCCAAGGGGCCAGGAACAACCATCACGTCCATATGGACGGTTTTACCTCCCAAATTAACAAGTAACCTTGGAAGGATCCCTAACGGTTGACTAGTTATTTTGTTAAATGCCAACAAATTCTGCGTAACAGGTTCAAGCGGCGGTGAGCCAAAATCTTGCCATGTAGTTGAGGATAAAATACTAACAGACGTGTCTTCATCTATAATGGTGCTAGGTACGACCAAACCAAAGCCTTGTATCGTTATCTCGAAAGGCACATGAGACGGAAGGCAGTATCCTGTGAATCGATTCCAATCAAAGGAAGCGATCAAACTACTCGGAGGAGATACCATAGAACTGAGATGGTTTTCCCCTGGTGTTACGGAAGAAGAAGGAGCATCCTCTACGACCTCCATCTCAAAGGAAGGAGGAGTATCCTCCGGGACCTCCATCATGGGAGTTGGAGGAGCAACTTCTTGAGGTATAGGGATAGGAGAATCTTTCTCCAAATCCGAGGAATCTAAAGAAACCAGAAGAACATGAGGGGTGTGAGATCCACTCTCAATGGAAAAGACCTGGTGCACCATAGGAGGGGCCAGCTCAACCGATCCCATGAGAAATGGTTGGTGGGGAATGGATTCCTAAATTTCAATTTCTGAGGGAGCGGGATGAACCAAGGATGACTCTTGACCAATCGTAGGATCAGCTGGTGGAGGACTAAAAGAAAGCTAATTATAACCAGCTGGAAGGAATGGTGTAGAACTGGTTAAGTTGTCCAAAACTCTCTTGGCTTCATCCATATACAGACAAAGGTGAATGGCATGGTGCCCTTCACACAAATTACAGGGATTGGTAATCTTACCCTGCTTCTTAGGAGCCTTACCAGCACCAGTTGAAGATGTGCCCCCAACCTGACTCCCGTAAGCCAAAGGAAATGGCGGATGACCATTGGACCATACTTCAAGCACCTTGGGAATGCCAGGGAAATCTCGAAGAAGATGGTCTCCCATGCACAAAATGCAAGGGAACTTGACTTTCTGTGGAGGGTTGGAAGGTTTATCAAGAGGAGACTTCTTAGGCACAATAGCCGCTGAGCTAGCCTCTCCTTTATCGGACTTCTTCTTCTTTGTCTTCTTCTTCTTCTTCTTAGCCACCTGGTTACTCGAATCCAGACTTTCACCAGGCGAAGTAGAAGAGGAGGACGCATAAATAGGCGAAGAAGAGGAGAGGTCCACCTTGGAATCAACATGATGTTGTTTAGGTGGAGGAACTGATTGACCAGTAGTCGAGACATTCAGGACCATAGAGGTTGAGAACAACCAAACAGGTAATCCAACAGTTAACCCAGGAAGGGACAACGTTGCCATGTAAGGAGCACCAACATTTCCAAAAGGAGGAAAATGACCAGGATTCCCATCGGAGGGGATTGCTTGGTTGGTGAACTCCAAAAAAGTTTCCATAAGAAACAAATGTAGAAAAACACCCTAAGGAAACTAACTTTAACTAGGAATATTTCGTGGGCAGTTAATTTTTAAAACATTGAAAAAAAACTCTACCGTTTCATCTTTTAAGAGTCGAGAAATAGGAAAAAGCTAACTCTATCGCTTTCAGTTTTGAAACAAGCATGAAAGGACAAGCGCTTGATGATCCTTTCAAATTTAGAGAGTCATAAAAGATCAAAATGACTACTTAGGAATACTAGGCAAAGGGTGTACCAAATAACCGTGAACTGCAATATACACCTTGGTTTCAAAATGAAAGAGAAATCAACCAAGGACTTAACGTACATGCAGGCAATCTCCCCGAGTGCTATGTCTGGTGTATCACGAGTATAAGGAGGCAGACTCGGCTTCCTACGGTTAAAGGATAGAAACCTAGTGGGGTCTCCTTTTATATACATGACGGTACAGGGAGCACAAGTCCGTACTAGCACTGTCTAAAGCCAAGAGGCGAACGACAACTACTAGGTTTAATGACGCCAGAACATGTCTCTAACCTAGACCTCTAAATGTTTCATTAATCTTTCAATGATTCCTTAGGTAAATTGAGTAAATTTTAATGCTGATCTTCAATTATGTCTCGGTTTCAAGGCCCTACCGTATGTCATCTGACAATCTCCTATATGCAGCTATATGAGAAAAGAAATATTTCAATTTGATGAATGCTATCTAGTTAAGGGAAGAGCTTCAAACAATGATGCAACAAAAAACAATACTGAAAATGAAACTTTTCCAAACTAGATGGCTTTCACTATCCAAAAGTAATCTCAAACATTCAATGATGCAAATAATGCAATGTAATCTATGCAAAATCCTCTTTTTTGAAAACTATGCAATTGTAATCTATGCACAATTTCCTTTTCCTTTTCAAATGATAAGAATGCACTCAATGCATTTTTCGATGAAATGAGAATCTACTTAATGCATGCTTTTAATAAAAGAGAATGCAATCAAAGCGATTTCTAGTTTTCAATCATTAAACAATGTAATCTAAGTTCAATGATAAATCTCAAAAAAACACTTTTCAATGCAATGTGATCTAATGCATATTAACAAAAAGAAAACTATGAGATGAAAACTAAAAGAACGCAAATCTTCTTAATGGAAGGATGAATGCAAAAAGGATTTAATCAAACACTAAGAATGCAATCGTTGTTTCAAAACACTTTGTAACAAAATTCTTCAAAAGTTGACAAGACATATGAGGTCAAACAAAAAGAGGACTTCCAAAGCATGAGATCAAAACAAGGCATTCATTCCCTTTTACATCAAAAAATCATGGAAAGAAGACATTTCAAACAATGAGAAATGTAATCTATGCTCATACAGTGAAAAGACCAGAAAGGAAAGACACACTGGTGAAGGATTTAGGGAAAAAATCTCAATTTTTACACACCCTGAAATTGGCCCAACTTTGTCATTGACAACTAGCACCAACTAACACGACTTTCTTACTGACAACTAGTGCCAATTCCCAATTAGCACGGGTTTCTAACTGACAACAAGTGCCAATGCCTGAAAATGAAAAAACAAAGAATTTCTCCCAACCAAGACCAGACTCACCACTTCAAGCAGAATCTGAAACAAACCCAGAAGCAAAGTACTGACCAAAAGAAACTTCCGAACAAGGGTAAACCCTAGCACCTACAGGAGATGGCGCGACTGTCTGGCTGTAATCCATGCCAGACAGGGGATGGCGTGAGTGATGAACTGGCAACCTGCAATTGGCGCGACTGTCAGGGTGGAAACTGCACCAATCAAGCCAACCATGAAAGGATGAAAAATCGGAAAAACAGAGGTCAAATCTGATCCTCTGGGGCTGAACCAAAAGCCAAACACAAAAAGATCCAGCCAAAAGAGCCGATCAAGCAAGCAGAATCGAGAAACAAATGAAAATACAAGACAATACTCTAAGTGTTTAGTTCATAAACTAAACCGGAGATTGACTGAAGAAACTTTGATCTACTTCGCTAATGCAGAGAAATAGAGTTTCAAAGGCTATCTAGCTAACTTCAGTCTCCGTCTGTAGCTTACAAAGCAGAACAACAACAAGCTAGACGATCCCCAGTGGAGTCGCCAATTTGTTGTGGAGTTAAATCCCCTCTGCGGACAGAGGCGATCCCTACTAGCCCAGACCGGGTCTAGCAACAATCGTCACATGCTATAGTGCAGGTTCCTAATTGAAAATAAACCAACTAGCGATGAAGGCTTACCTAGAATCCAACGTTGTCGCTTGTAGAGAAAGTAGCGCTCCCATTCCTTAGCTCTGGCAGATCACGATCCCTCACGATCTCTGTGACGAGACACCTGCATACGCAAGAAACACAACAAACAAAGGCATAAAATCCAGTATATGCAACTATATGTCAGTCAGAGAAGACATAACTCATTATCATAATCATCAACAAGAGTGGAACCATAACCAATAGTCGCTTATCATTAATCAATCAAAGGAGGATACAACCTGGCTCTGACGCTGAATTCTCCTTAGGAAGGTCGCCAGCAGAACATGTCTCAAAAATCTTGTCGGGGATGGGACAAGCCTCTCTCTTCAGATGTCTCGACAATAATCTCCTTGCTTGGATTTGGCCTTAAAGGAATGAATCAAGGCTCTTGCAGCATAAGGCTCTGATGGCTCTTGGAAACTTGGAGATTCTACCATTCAACCATTCAGCTCCTTCATCAATGGATGAAGGCTATATTTATAGAGGAGAGGAGGAGGTTGGGATCCCTACAATAGTGGAAGGGAGGCCTTATCCCTTGGAAGGTTCCCCATAAGGTGGAAACAAGAGGCCAAAGGAGGAAGGCTGTGGTTATTCAGTCGAAACCACTCCTGATGACTCATCCGTGAAGTTGTTGTAATCGAAACTTCGCCTGTTTTTTTTTTAAACTTTCCAAAAGCAGATTGGTGCGGGTGCTTAACTGGGACAAAGCACCAATTGGCATGGGCTCAGTGTTAATTTTCCTCATTGGCGTGAGTACATAATGGGCTACCAGCGCTAAGGCAAAAACAAGTGTTTTTAGGGGTCTGCTCAGGAAATGATCAACAGAAGAAATGTTGTCCTCATGGAAAGGGATGAAATGATGGTATTTGCAAGGCATGACACTAATTATTGGTCACAGAAACAACCCTCCAATGGGAAATATGGGGATTGCAGGGACAGTGACAAATTACTGTGTAACAATGTTGTATATTGTCGTTGTTTCTTGTGTGTGTGCAAGTGTCTGAGCATGAAAGCGAGCGGA
Organism: Pinus albicaulis; assembly: GCA_034641835.2. NCBI lineage: Eukaryota > Viridiplantae > Streptophyta > Pinopsida > Pinales > Pinaceae > Pinus > Pinus albicaulis. The sequence goes on along the minus strand of MU968359.1, from coordinate 66,631,648 downwards.
TCGTGATCTATCAAACTAGGAGCGAGAGGCAGCCACTCTTTTCGATGACAACAATAGCATAGGACCTTCGGTAAGTCATATATCAAATCTCTATCCATTCTTTAACTAGGAATCAATGTTATAGCTTGTCTTGTTTGTGGCTAGACCCACCCTAGGGCTAGTGGGATTGCCTCTGTCTGCATAGGGGATTTACCTCAGCAACAATAAAATTATTGAGAGAATTTTTCACTTTCATTGTAAATACCAGTTTATATTTTTTACAAAGGTTGGGGCAAAATTTCATCTAGGCTTGGGGCCCGAAGTGAAGGCTATAAAGCTTGTTGATTTTCTATTGTTTTTCAAAGTTTTGAGTCAATCTTGTTAGTGTCAGAGCTAGTTTTGAGTCAATTCTCAGTCACTTTAAATGGTTTTTGAAGTTAATTTGTAGTTTTTAGTTGTTAATTGACCATATTTACCCAATGGTTAGGCTCTTGTTCTACGATGTTCTTGACACCTCCAAGGAGCTGCCATCCCCAATAACGCCAATGTTAGTGTCATTCTTTGGATAATTCCACCAGGGATCAAAACACATTTTCATGTGCATCTTAGGTGTCTCATACTGAATAAATCTATCATCATTCCATTAGGTCATGATTTAAAATTGTTCCATTGGTGGTTGTCCTTGTCAATAAAATCCACTCTCCCTCCCATGATTCATTTTTTTGACTCATTCCCATGTCCCCTTGAGCATAATAACACTTATGGAAATGATCTTTTCACTTGAAAGTCTTTTAAGTCAAAATCTCCTTCATAGTCAGGTCAAAAGGCAGTCCCATTAGGTCATTAGGGTTTTGCATTTTTCAAGGTCATTCCTTCATTCCGATAAGGTCAGCATATAGATGAGAGGGATTGAACAAGATCATCACGATGGTTTCATTATACTTTAAAGGTTGTATTTTCAGTTTCAATACTTTTTTATCAAAATACCATTTTGATAGAAAAGTCACCTATGTAATTTATTTTAATTTGTTCTAAATGTAATTTCATGTTACTATATGTAATTAATAAAATCCTAAGGCTGTCAAAGAAATCATGTCAATCCTCAGTGAGAAAATGAAAAAGCCAACTCCATGACTTCATAAACTTGCAATGCCAAAATAAGCATCAGTGATAAAGGAAAAAGACTTCAACATTAGAAAAGTCGGTATTCAAGTTAAATTTAAATCTACTTTCCTATAAATCCCATCAAGAATTTTAGACAAGCTATTATTACCCCTCAAAGCATCAAGAGTATTTAGTAAGGAAAAATTTCTAAGGTTTTTGAGTGAAATTGGGCCAAATCCATAGGCATTGCGTGTTCAAAAGGTTGGCGTTGCACATTTGAATCGGCGTTGCACGCCTATCCAGTGGCGTTGCACCCTTGCTAGGAGATATCAGTGCAAATTTTGAAGGCGTTGCACACTCAGACAGTGGCACTACACGTTTGGATAAGCGGTGCGCGCTCAGACAGTGGCGATGCGTGCCTACACAGTCAAGTTTGTTGAGGGTTGCACCACTTCAAACCACTTCAAAAAAACTTCAAAATTTTCCTAATCCCTCCAACGTTGTTTGAAACAGTAAGTACACCCTCATTGCCTTGTTTCTAAGATATTTGGTGACTCTCTAATGTTTTGAAGTGAAACCCTAATGAAACCCTAATTTCAATTTATGATCATTTTCTATACACCTTGTTCACTTTCCTGAAGCATAAATCAGTCACACGCAGGGCAAATCTCATTCACCTAGGGTTTTCATTGACCTAGTTTGTTCATTCACTTCATTCCCTTCACTCAATCCCTTGACTTGTTTAAGCTAGCCATCTCATCCCCTTCCCTTTCATCTCATTCCATTTGTACCCTAGGGTTTTCATAAGTCAAATTTTAAAATGTCTGAAGAAGAAGATAGTGGTTTTGGTGAGGCACAAATGCCAAGAAGGAATGATCATAAAGGAGGGAAAATTAACAGGTTTGAACCCATAACCATGAGGGAACTCATGGCCTCTCCTTTCACTGTGTCTTGTTTCAAGTATGTGGGTTTTTTTGAGTTTTGTGAGAGAGTGTAGCAAATTCAAAATCACCTAAGGTTAACAAGATTTTTCATCACTAATCTACATGAAAAACAGGTCACTCTTGCTAGGGTCACCTTTCATATATCTACCAATGCTATTGTAGCTATTGCAGGGATATCTAGTGTGGGAGAGAGCTGGTTTAAACAAGAAAACCTTGATATGAGTTATTATGAACCATACCTCAAACCCAGGTACAAGGATGACAAAAAATCAATTTTCCATTTCTCTCATCTCCTTGACTGGTATGCCCCTATGATGAAATAGTAATGAAGTATTTCACTTGCAAGGGGAGGTTTACCCGACTCTACTCATACCATATATGACTCCTCATGCATTTCACTAGAGTTAGAATGCTACACATACCTTACTATCTTTTCCGCAACATTGACAAGATGGCTTACATTATGCAAAAGAGGGATCACAATAATCAAATGCAGAGTATTTTTCATCATTCACTCTTCAAAATGGTGGTCATGCATCAGCTTCAGAAGAAAAACATTTTATGGGATACATTTATTGCAAATGAGTTTTTCACTACTCCACCTAATGAGCAAGATATTCCCTCATCATCTCATCCTCCTGTATCCATTTCTTCATCTCAACCTGCTGTTCATACATAACTACCTACTAAGATCCATTCACCTCATGTAGATCCTACCTCATCACCTTTCTATAACCCTTTAGCATCACATCATGATACTGGAGCATCAAGCAGTGTAAGGGACATTGAGGCAGCTTGCACTAAGATGATTGATATTGAGCCATTCCCTAAGAACTATCAGAGAGGCCACAAACATGTGTTTACTTCACATAATGTGAAAGGGACCATGCCTTCTTCATCAAAAAAATAGGTAGACAAGGGAAAGGGAAAGGCTACAGAGCCTCTCATTGTTGTGTAGGAGGACAAACATGAAACTGAGCAAGAGTTTCAGTTGATTGAGAGTGATGAGGAGGATGAGGATAGAGTCACTAGTGCAGTGATCAAAGGCAATAAGGCCAATATTAGTGAGCTTCAAGATAATATTGATAGAGCACAATATGTGAATGAATTTCTTGAGCTAGAAAATCAGCAGCTGAAGACTAAGAAAACCATTAGTGAAGTCAAGTAAATCAGAGCTCAGAGAGAGGAAAGAAAGGCCAAGGCCTTCTAAGAGGAAACCTTGCGCAGATTTGATGATAGTGATGATGATTAAGATCAATTTCTGAGACATAGACTGAGGACAAATGGGCTAAAGAAGGCTTTAGCTCCAGAACGGTAGAAAGAGGCTGAATTAATAGAGTAGCTCACTCCAAGTGAGTTGAATGCCATAGATATTAGCAGATACAGAGAGTCTTGGCTTGAGAGGGCCAATTTTCATCTGGAGGGCCTACTAGAGAAGGTAAATAAATACATTGACATTCAGAGGAAGATGGAAAAACACTATGCCATGAGAAATAAGATTGCAAGGACCAAGCTCAAACAAGCCCATGAAAAGATTCAGGCTTTGATTGAGTCAAAGGAGAAGGAGAAGTTGAAAATTCTGTTGAAAATGCAGCAAGATGATGGAGCTTAGTGAAATGAAGTTGCCTTCACTAAGTGGGCCCGCAGGCAAATTCTGGCGCAAAGTCTATTTTTAGACTATGTCTATTTTTAGACATATGGAGCATGGTCAGGGGTTTCGGTATGTTATTCTTGGAGTATTGGTCATGTTGGTAAAAATAGATGGACCTCTATTTTTTGACCTATAGGTCGAAGTCTATATTTAGGCTGCCTATATTTAGACTGCCTATCCTAAAAATAGGGAAGTCAAATATTATTTACCCTTAATAATATTTGGACTCTAAACAGCAGTTTACTCTCTTGGAGCACTTCAGTTCGAGCCTTGGAAGTGGCTCATGCATCTGATAGATGAATTATGCTATTCCTAAGGGTTTGGTGAGCTGATGCATGGTTGACTTTAGTTAGGACTTCAGTGGCAGAAGTTTGGTGGAGTTAATGAGATAGCTAGTGGAGTTGTGTTCGGCTTAACTTAGTTGAACTAGTTGAGATTAGTTTAACTAGCTAATCAACTAGTAATGAGTGGAGTGAATTAAATATTGTTTAATTCATTAATTAGTAACTCATTATTCAACTCAAGAACACATCAGTTCACTACAGTGCATGGACAGTTCAGTGGAGACCAGTGAAAGAGGTAGATGAAAGGGTGGAGTTAGCTATCAGTGGCGACATCAATTGTGCATGAGATTTGCACCACACTTGGAGGAATTTCCCATGATGATTGCGCTGTCAATCCAAGGAGATTCGAACCTTGGATCTCTATTTAGACAGGCCATGATTGCGCAATAGAGGCAAGGCAATTAGTGGTGAGTTTTGAACCAGTAACCTGTTCAAAACCAAGCTAGTTTGTGTGTAACTTCATGAGAAAGTACTGAGTACTTGTGAGGAGTATTGTACTGATTTTGTTACATGTTTTCTCCATTATAATATACACAATAGCTGCGAGGTTTTCAGCTATAATCTTTCCCCATACATACTGTGTTAATGTGTATGATGATTTGATGTGTTATCGCTTCATTTTATTTCCGCATGTTTGATGATCTGAGTGGAAGAGATTATGTGTTGCATATAAATTCGAATTGTATGTGATCAGGATAGTCTCGGTGGATAATTAATCATTATTCAACAAATTTCTACATGGTATCAAAGCTATTGAAGCAGAGATTGATCATCACAGTGATTACAAACTTATTTCGGTAGACAGAGTCTGCATGCGGGCTAGGTAGCCTCTGGATTCATCTTTCTTCGGAAAGTGAAAGGTCTGGTAAATGCCCCTTGCAGTCAATCTCTGTGCTAGAAATAATTTGTTCTCACAGATCTAGAGCAGCTGAGCTTTGAGGTGGAATTCGAAATTTTGCAGCAGTTTTGTTTTCTTGGTGTCGGTGTTGAAAATGTCTTTCAACGGTTTGCGACTCGAATATGCTCTTGAAGGCAGTTCGAATTATGTTGCATGGAAGGATTGCATGGAGGCAGTATTAGAAGATAATGGTCTGAAGGAGTTCGTAGATACGGATGTCCAAAAGCCCACTGATCCTGCTGAAGTCGAAGTATGGCAAAAGAAGATGGTGAAATGTCGAAGGATCCTGTTGGAGGGCGTCAAGGATCATATTGTATCCAGCCTGCATGGAAAGGCTACTCCATATCTAATGTGGAAAGCTTTGACGGATCTATTCCAGAGTAAGAGCGACCAAAGGAAGCTGGCGCTCAAAGATAAGCTCAGGAACATCAAGATGGAGAAAGGCGACAGTATCGCCAAATACCTCACGAAGTTCACTCAATGCAGAGATGAGCTGGGAAGTGTGGGGGTGACTGTCGAAGACGAGAACATGGTCGACCTGGCTCTCCTTGGTCTTCCGAAGGCTTGGCACTCATATCAAGATAGTGTCAATGGTCGGGAGAAGCTGCCGGGATGGGAGCGCCTTTGGGCGGATCTCATGCAGGAGGAGATAAGGAGGACTGCTCGAGATGGATCTTCATCAAAGGGAGCTGATGAAGAAAACTGCGCTTTGGTGTCCAAAGCTAAGAAAGGGAAGGGTAAGAAAACCTCTCATTCTGGAGCTAAGGGCAAGAAGCAGGATATGGCGAAAGTGAAATGTTTTCACTGCCATGATCACGGACATTATGCTACCAATTGTCAAAAGAAGAAGAAGAACAAGCAAGCGGGAAGATCTGCAGATGGAGAAGCTTTGGCTTCACAGTTCGAGCTTGACTTTTCACTGATCGCATGCTTGGTTTCAAGTGTGATGGGATCGGTGTGGTTCTTGGACAGCGGTGTGTCATTTCATATGACGGGAGATCGGGATTTGTTCTCAGATCTGGAAGACAAAGATTTGGGTGTGCACATCGAGATGGGCGATGATGGTAGATACAGTGCGACTGGTATCGGTACCATATCCTTTCAGAGGGAGTCTGGTAAACCCTTTGTATTGAGGGATGTTATGCATGTACCTGGATTGAAGAAGAACTTGATATCTGTGGCGATGTTGGAGGATAAGGGGTATGATGTGGTCCTCAGCGAAGGAAAAGCCTTCCTGCGCAGTAAGACTAATGGAGAGACCCAGAAGATAGGGGTTCGAACCAAGAACCTTTATCAGTTACAAGTAGATGGCTGCACAGCAATGGAATGCAAGGCGGGAGAAGTGGTGAGCCGGGATGATGAGGGAAAACTTTGGCACAGGAGATTGGGCCACCTTCACCATGGAGCTTTGAAGATCGTGCAGCAAATTTCTACTGGGATTCCTAAGGGCACTCTTGCGCAGTCAGATCAGTGCAAGGGGTGTACTTTAGGGAAGTATGTGAAAGCCACCTTTCACGAGAAGGATAGTCGCGCCACGACGATCCTTGAGAGAGTTCACACAAACGTGTGTGGTCCTTTCTCAGTTGCTTCGACAGCAAAGCACAAGTATTATGTGATCTTTGTTGATGATTTCTCTAAAAAATGCTGTATCTTCTTCATGCAGAAGAAGAGCGATACATTCGTGAAGTTCTGTGAGTTTAAAGCACTGGTCGAGAAGTAGTCGGGGAAGAAGGTGATTGCTCTAAGGAGTGATAACTCTTGTGTAAACAGCTCCAAAAAGAGAAGAAAAGAGATATCAACGCCTTAGAAATGAGCCTCTTCGAGGGGGCAACCTCCAATACATTACATGAATGAACAATTCTTGGATGATACAATTTACAAAACCTCCTTTCTATATATAGGAGTCCATGGGGCCATAATGCAATCCTAGTGGGCCACAATGTAATCCTAGCCGACCTAACAATAATAATTTAAGGGCACAATAATAACAAAATGGGGGTTACAAGGGTACAATAATAACAATAAGGGGTTTACACTAACAATAATAAGGGGCTATACTAGTGATGTAGGGACCTAACATGCCCCTCTCCTTCAAAAAAAGTGTTGTCCTCAACACTTGAGTAGCTCCGGGTGCTTCTGTATAAAATTCTCATCCTCCCATGTAGAATCTTCAGTCGGTAAGTTCTTCCACTTGATGAGATACTCTGAAATTGATCGATTCCGTAGTTGTCGAGTTCTTGTTTTCGTGACCGCTTCCGGTTCCAATATGATTTTTCCTTCCTCATCAAGTTCTGGAAATATTGTTTGAACTGGAAGATTTTCACCTATAACCTTCTTTAAGCATGAAACATGGAAAGCTGGATGTACTCGCGAAGAAGCAGGAAGCTCCAATTTGTATGCCATAGTACCAATCTTTTGCAACACCTTGTAAGGACCATAGTACTTTGGCGATAATTTATTATCCTTCTTTGCTTGCTTGAGGGACATTTGTTTGTATGGTTGTAGCCGTAAAAATAACCAATCTCCTACATCAAAACTTCTCTCGCTACGATGTTGATATGCCTGTTGTTTCATTCGATTTTGTGCCAAATTCAGGTTATCCTTTAAGAGTTGGAGAACTTCTTGCTGATGCTCGATGTGATCTTCCACTGCTTGAACCTTCGAATTTCCCTTAAAGATGATGTGATGGATGGTGGATGATATCCATAAAGTGCCATAAATGGGGTCATTTTTGCTGCAGTATGGAAGGAAGTGTTATACCACCATTCGGCAAGAGGTAACCACTTGACCCATTGTGTTTGTTTATCAGATACAAAACAACGAAGATATCCTTCCAAACATTTATTTACTATCTCGGTTTGACCATCGGATTGAGGATGATAAGATGAGCTATGAGCTAATTGAGTACCCAAACAAGAAAATAACTCCGTCCAAAAATTTCCAGTAAAAATGGGATCTCTGTCGCTCACAATAACCCTTGGGTTTCCATGTAGCTTTTGAATTGTGTCCATAAATGTAGTAGCAACTGTACTTGCTTTAAATGGATGAGATAATGCACAAAGGTGTGCATACTTGGTAAGTCTATCAACTACCACCATGATGACACTCTTTCCTTCGGACTTAGGTAAACCTGTGATAAAATCCATTGAAATCTCCTCCCAACGTTGACTTGGAATGGATAAAGGTTGTAGAAGTCTGGGGTCTTAATTGTTTCCACTTTATTCTGCTGGCAAACCAAACATTCCGCCACAAACTTTCGAATATCAGATTTAAGGCCATCCCAAAAAAATTCTTTCTTCACCCTGTGGTAAGTTTTTAAAAATCCTGAGTGTCCTCCTAAGGGAGAAGTGTGCAATTCCAGAAGAATCTTTTGTTTTAGTTGGGAATTCTTACAAAGATATAAGCGATTTTTGTACCATAAGGAATCATTTTTCCAACTAAATGTATCAGATGTACTAGGATCTTGCTGCAACTTTTGAATGAGTGTCCATACATCTTTGTCCTTCTTCCATTCATCTCCTGCTTCGGTTATCCAATCTGGTTGGATAATAGAAATGGCACAAAGCAATGCTTCCACCTCTTCATTCTTTCTTGAGAGTGCATCTGCAACAACATTAAGTTTTCCTTTTTTGTAGATTATTTCAAAGTCATAACCCAACATCTTTGTGACCCATTTTTGCTACTCTTCTGAAGATAGTCTTTGTTCCAAAAAGTGTTTAAGACTATCATGATCAGTTTTTACCATGAAGTGTCTTCCCATTAGGTAAGTTCGCCATTTCTTTAGTGCATGCAGTATTGCTAACATTTCCTTCTCATAAATAGGTTTCTGTAAATACTTTCCTTTGCTTGGACGACTTTCAAAAGCAATGGGTCTTCCTTCCTGCATTAAAACTGCACCAATTCCATTTCCTGAGGCATCACATTCCACAATAAAGGTTTTTGTGAAGTCTGGTGTAGCTAAGACAGGTGCTAGGCACATTGCCTCTTTAAGACGTTCAAAGGCCTTAGTTGCTTCAGGAGTCCATGAAAATGCATCTTTCTTCAATAATGTTGTTAGAGTTGCTGCTATTCTCCCATAATTCTTAACAAACTTGCGATAATACCCTGTTAACCCGAGAAATCCTCGCAACTGCTTTATGGTTGTGGGGACTTTCCATTCCTTAATGGATTTAATTTTGTTAGTGTCTACCTTAACACCCTCGTGAGATACAATATGACCCAGATATTCCACCTCTTGTACTCCAAAGAAACATTTGGATGTTTTTGCATATAATTGTTTCTCCTGCAATAGTTTGAGCACCCTGTCAACATGTTCAACATGATCCTTCCAAGACTGCTGTAGATTAGTATATCATCAAAAAATACTAGCACAAATTTTCTAAGGAAGGGTTTGAAAATGGAATTCATCAACCCTTGAAATGTAGAAGGTGCATTGGTAAGGCCAAAAGGCATGACCAAAAATTCATAATGACCCTCATGAGTTCGAAATCTTGTTTTTGGAATATCTTCAGTCTTCATTCTAATTTGATGATATCCTGAACGAAGATCCAACTTGGTAAAATAAATTGCTCCATGTAATTCATCCAATAATTCATCAATCAGGAATGGGAAATTTGTCTTTAATGGTGAGCTTATTGAGCTCCCTATAATCCGGACACATTCGCCATGATCCATCCTTCTTGTGTACCAATACTACGGGAGCAGAGAAAGAACTTTGACTAGGTTGAATTATACCCGCCTCTAACATTTCTGCAATCATACGTTCAATTTCGCTCTTTTGGACGTAAGGATATCTATAAGACCTGATGTTTGGAGGAACACTTCCTGGAATCAAATGAATAGCATGATCATGATCACGAATAGGTGGGAGTCCTTTGGGAGTTTCAAACACCTTGGAATGATTGTCCAAGACTTGTTGGAGATCTGCAGAAATAGATGATTTTGATGTCGGAACTTCTAGTGAGCATAATTGTGCAATTACGCCTCGTTGTTCTTTCTTAGAAGCTTTGTCATGACATTAGAGCTTATTATCCTTCCTGGCTTCCCTTCAATACCCCGTAATTCGACTTCCTTTCCTTCTGAAAAAAATTTCAAGAAAAGTTCTTGAAAATTAAAAGCTACCGTCCCCAAAGATTGTAACCATTGTACTCCTAGTACAACATGAACACCTCCCATAGGAATGGAAAGCATTGGACTAGTCAATACATATTCCCCCATGGTTAGCTTGATATTATGGCATTTTCCAGAGCAATTTATAGTTCCTCCATTTGCAACCATCACTTGACATTCTGGTGCTGGATATAGGAAACAATTTAATTCCTTGGCTACCTTATAATGAATAAAATTATGGGTGCTACCTGAATCAATCAACACTATTACCCTTTTCTTCTTTATATGTCCTTCTATCTTGAGAGTTTGAGGAGTGGTAATTCCTGCCAGTGCATTACACGATATGGTCGGATTCATTTCTTCCTCTTCTAGGGGTAGTTCCTGGTGTATATCCTCTTCTTGTTCATTTTCTTCTTCTTCTTCACAATCTATGTAAAATAATTTCTTCTCGGCACACTTATGACCTTTAGTGTATTTGCTATCACAACTGTAGCAAAGCCCTTTGCTCTTTTTTCTTCCAATTGTTGTGGTGTCAACCTTGTAGGTTGTGGAAATCTAGGCGTAGCAACACTTCCTTCTTTATAGAATTGAGTGGTAGGCTTCCTTGTCGCCATAATTTTACATTCAACTTTTCTTGCCAACCTGAATGCCTTCTCCAATGAATCGGGTTCCAAAACGCGAACTTCATGTTGGATGTTATCCTTTAAAGTGCTTAGGAAGAGATCAATCCTGTGTTCCTCTGTAAGATCAGTTACCCTTATATTCAATTTTTGGAAGTCCTCAATGTGCTGCCCCACTAAACCCTTTTGTTTGAGATTTATCAATTGAGTAAAGAAGGTGTTGCTCTTTGTATCCTCATAATGTGCTATCATTTCCTCCGTAAAAATTGACCAAGTGACAATTTTTTTACGGGAGCAAAGCCATTGATACCATACAAATGTATTTTGTTCTAAATGTAAAGTTGCAATGCGTACCTTTTTTGTGTTTTGCACGTTATGGAGATCAAAATATTGCTCCATCTGTAGTATCCATGTTACCGGATCCTTTCCATCAAACTTCTTCATATCCATTTTTGGAATATGGTGGTTCTTCTCGCCAACATTCGAGTTTATGAAATCATGATTAACATTTATTTTTTTCTCATCATGAGGTTCTTCTCCTATATTTCCGCCATTAGGAATCATTTCTGGTTTTAAGCTTGTCATCAAGCCTTCCATGTATGCTTTTAGATCACTCCTCATGTTTTCCATGTTGTCTTTCATGTCATCCATCTTAGCTTCCACGCCTTTCTTCAAACCGTCCATCTTCACTTCCATTCCTTTCTTCAAAACTTCCATTTCATTTTTTGTTGCTCTTTGCGAGAGTGAAAACTGTTGCATTTGCTCTTGTAATTTTGATAGATCATGTTGCAATTCTTCATCTTCATGAGTCATGGTAGAGCCTTCTGAAGGCTTAATGGGTGTTGAATTATTTTTAGGCGCCATTTTAGAATCCAATATTGATACCTATTCTACAATATTCCCTTGGAGTCAATTCAACTTGATTCTTCAAACAAGACTTATGCAATTCGGAAAAAAAATACACACCTTTTACTTGCTTTGAGGAGCTCGATATTGAAATTGAATTATCTCTGTAATTGAAAATCTTCAATATCTGAAATTCAGCCTTGTAGTAGCCCTCTGAAGCTTCTTTCAAATGCCACAGGTCTGACCTGATTTTGATTCTCCAAGACAAAGTTGTGTCCAATCTCCCACAATGACCTAATTCTGGACTGGTTCAGTAGAGCGAACTTGTACGAATTGCCACGTGTCACTGTTTTTTCCTTTGTCTCTGAACTTGATAGCAAAGAAACTACAGGCCGTGTACTTGTGACCACGTTTTACGGCACTCCAATCCAATCTTCAGAGAGAGATTTATTGAACTTTTCCCACGATCACCTCTTTGAGATGAAATTCAGGAGCCTGAAAAAGCACTACCTTCCACAGATCCTATCTCCAAAAATATTGCGAACCAAGCTATGAAATTTTTTGATGAATTTCCTCAGGATTTCAGCTTCGCACCATATGAATTTCAGATTCTGAACCTTCGTAGAAAAAAAATTATAGCGCAAATGCCAAGATGACCTGTTTAGGAGCCTGAAAAAATACCTGACTTCCACAGATCATATCTCCGAAATTATTACGAACCAAACTCTGAAACTTTTATAAAAGCTTCCTCAGGATGTTTTTTTCGCACCCTAAAAATTTCAGCTTCTGAAACTTCGTAGAAAAAACGTTATAGCGAAAATTCCACGATGACCTGTTTGGAGCAGCGAAACCCTAGAATCCAAAGCTCTGATACCAAATGTTGTGTAACCAGCTCCAAAAAGAGAAGAAAAGAGATATCAACGCCTTAGAAATGAGCCACTTCGAGGGGAAACCTCCAATACATTACATAAATGAACAATTCTTGGATGATACAATTCACAAAACCTCCTTTCTATATATAGGAGTCCATGGGGCCATAATGTAATCCTAGTGAGCCACAATGTAATCCTAGCCGACCTAACAATAATAATTTAAGGGCACAATAATAACAAAATGGGGGTTACAAGGGTACAATAATAACAATAAGGGGTTTACACTAACAATAATAAGGGGCTATACTAGTGATATAGGGACCTAACAATAACGGTGGTGAATTCATCTCGGCTGAATTCAAGGAGTTCTGCAGCGCAGAAGGGATTCGGAGAGAGCTCATCGCACCCCATAACCCACAGCAGAACGGGGTGGCTGAGCGGAAGAACAGAACGATCGTGGGTGCTGCACGGGCGATGTTGCATGATCAGGCCCTACCCCTTCACTTGTGGGCTGAGGCATGCAATACAGCAGTGTATGTGCAGAACCGTTGTCCTCACAAGGTTCTTGGCATGAGTACACCGGAGGAGGCTTATTCTGGCAAGAGGCCTGATATTTCCCATTTGCGGATTTTTGGTTCTCTTGTCTACATGCATGTGATGAAGGATGCGAGAAGGAAGCTGGATCCAACTGCTGAGGTTGGAATATTTGTGGGGTACACTGATACACCTCACAACTATCGGGTGTATGTGCCAGACAGTCGCAAGACTGTTGTGCGACGGGATATAAAATTTCGGGAGGAGAAAGCCATGCAGTGTTCGCTTGAGAGGGAGCTACACTTGCATGCAGATGAGGAGCTGTTAGTTCCTAAGGAGGAGCTTCCGGATGTGGATTAGCCACAAGATGAAGTTCAGGAGGTGGAAGAAACCACCCATGCAACGCCAACCATCAGAGGGCGCATGCGCACTACAGAAGCTGAGCGACTGGCTCGAGATGCAGAGAAGGTTGTAGGACCACCTACAGCACAGCGCAGACAGAGGCAGTCACCGGATCGGTACACGGGATACATGGCTCTTGTGAGTCAATGTGTTGTGACGGAGCCATCCTCTTTTGAGGAAGCTGTGGAGGAACCCGCATGGGTTGATGCCATGATCGAAGAATATGATTCGATCATCAGGAACAGTGCATGGGAGATTGTCCCAAGACCGGTTGGGAAATTAGTGGTGGGTTCGCGATGGATCTACAAGGTGAAGCAGGCAGCTGACGGGAGTGTGGAGAAGTACAAGGCGAGATTTGTCGCCCGTGGCTTCTCACAGATCGAGGGGATTGACTATGAGGAGACGTTTGCACCTGTCGCAAGGTACTCTTCCATACGGACGATCTTTGCTCTCTCAGCGCAGATGGGGTGGCACATTCATCAGATGGATGTGAAGACTGCGTTCCTCAATGGAGTTATTGAGGAAGAGGTGTACATAGAGCAGCCTGAAGGTTTTGAGATCTTCAGCAGTGAGTCGCATGTGTGCCGACTCAAGAGAGCACTGTATGGGCGGAAGCAAGCACCTCGTGCTTGGTACACTCGGATAGACAGCTACTTCACCGGGCTTGGATTCTCCAAGAGTGAGGCGGATCCAAACCTGTACCAGATTGTGGTGGAGGGGAAGCTGTTGATCATCGTGCTGTATGTAGATGATCTGATTTTGACTGGCGACGAGCAGTTGATACTTTCATGCAAGGATGATCTTGCACGAGAGTTTGAGATGAAGGACCTGGGCATCCTTCATTATTTCCTGGGATTGGAGATTTGGCAGCGCAGTGGAGGACTGTTTGTTTCTCGGGGCAAGTATGCCCGGGAGATTCTGGAGAGGTTCAACATGCAAGGCTGCAAGCCTGTTGACACTCCTCTTCCTGGTGGTTGGAGGAAGGAGGATGCTACTTCAGCGGAGGTAGTGGATGCCACTGTCTATCGACGGTTGGTGGGGTCGCTTATGTATCTGGTCAATACACGACCCGATATATGCTATGCAGTTAACCAGCTTTCGCAAGCTATGGTTAAGCCTACCAAGCTCTTTTGGAAGGCAGGCAAGCATGTATTGCACTATATTAGAGGCACATCAGGATATGGTTCATGGTACAGACAGGAGGATCAGTTGAGGCGGCATGGCTTCATGGATTGGTATCATCATATCAGAGATTGTGTTCAGCGAAGAATCATGATGCTTTCATATGTTCCCACGGAGGATCAGGATGCCGACATCCTGACGAAGGCGCTCACCAGGAGCAAGTTTGAATTCCACAGAGGCAGGATAGGGGTTGCGGATAATCCATATCTTGCTGAGAGGGAGTGTTGAAAATGCAGCAAGATGATGGAGCTTAGTGAAATGAAGTCGCCTTCACTAAGTGGGCCCGCAGGCAAATTCTGGCGCAAAGTCTATTTTTAGACATATGGAGCATGGTCTAGGGGTTGCAGTATGTTATTCTTGGAGTATTGGTCATGTTGGTAAAAATAGATGGACCTCTATTTTTTGACCTATAGGTCGATGTCTATTTTTAGACTGCCTATCCTAAAAATAGCGAAGTCAAATATTATTTACCCTTAATAATATTTGGACTATAAACTTCAGTTTACTCTCTTGGAGCACTTCAGTTCGAGCCTTGGAAATGGCTCATGCATCTGACAGAGGAATTACGCTATTCCTAAGGGTTTGGTGAGCACATGCATGGTTTACTTCAGTTAGGACTTCAGTGGCAGAAGTTTGGTGGAGTTAATGAGACAGCTAGTGGAGTTGTGTTCGGTTTAACTTAGTTGAACTAGTTGAGATTAGTTTAACTAGCTAATCAACTAGTAATGAGTGGAGTAAATTAAATATTATTTAATTCATTAATTAGTATCTCATTATTCAACTCAAGAACACATCAGTTCACTACAGTGCATGGACAGTTCAGTGGAGACCAGTGAAAGAGGTAGATGAAAGGGTGGAGTTAGCTATCAGTGGCGACATCAGTTGTGCATGAGATTTGCACCACACTTGGAGGAATTTCCCATGATGATTGCGCTATCAAGCCAAGGAGATTCGAACCTTGGATCTATATTTAGAGAGGCCATGATTGTGCAATAGAGGCAAGGCAATTAGTGGTGAGTTTTGAACCAGTAACCTGTTCAAAACCAAGCTAGTTTGTGTGTAACTTCATGAGAAAGTACTGAGTACTTGTGAGGAGTATTGTACTGATTTTGTTACATGTTTTCTCCATTATAATATACAAAATAGCTGCGGGGTTTTCAGCTATAAGATTTCCCCATACATACTGATTTGACGTGCTATCGCTTGTTTTATTTACGCATGTGTGATGATCTGAGTGGAAGAGATTATGTGTTGCATATAAATTCGAATTGTATGTGATCAGGATAGTCTCGGTGGATAATTAATCATTATTCAGCAAATTTCTACAAATTCTTTCTGAGGTGTCCCTCCATTCCTCCAACCCTTTATCAACAAGCGAATTCCATTTTCGCACACCCTGTGCAAATTTTTATTTTTTGATAGTTTAGCACACAGAAAATTCGCTAAACGCATAGTGCCACTAGCGCTGCCTTGTTTTTTGGGACATCCAAATCGCCAATGGTCAGCATCCACATGTTCATAATGAAAATTACATCAACCTCAACAATTTTTAGGAGATTTGGAGCAGAACTGGTCACTGAAAGAGGCAAAAAACCACCAAAAAATCATGTTTCTGCCCTCTTTCTGACCCTGGCACTGCGCATTTAACAATATTGCGAGAATAGGTTTTTGGGAGGGAAGATGGACACCATTTTGGAATTTAGAGGCATATTTGGAAACTAGACTCAGAGATATTTCCAATGCGCTATCATGGATCTGATTTGGAGAAGGGGAAGGCCTTAAAAAATGCATTACAAAACAGGTCAATTTTTCTGTCATGGCGTTGCGCGTTTACCAGGAAATTGTCATTTTCACCATCTTCAACATTTTTGAATTTTTTTACTTTTTCTTGGGAAAATGAATAAAATCACTGATGTAAATAATCATGGGGAATTTAAATGTAATGTTTTATCTTTCATCTATGGTATATACATTGGATAAGTCTTCCAGAGGTCAAAGGAATCAGTTTCCTCTGTTTTAGAGGCAAATTGTTGAGTTATCCTAGTCTTCGGATTCTTGTTTGGGAGTAGGTGAAACTGATCCCTATATCATGTATTCGACTTGCTGAGGCTAGGGAAATTGGTTTTGAGGTCTATTTGATATATTTCCTCGGTAATTGTAATGGTTGGACTCACTTGGAGCTTTGGGCATCTCAAGAGACATTTTGTATATCAGTTTGGCTTGGACATTAATAGAAATTTGCATCTTTTTTCTTGGGATCCATGTGGTATGAGTTTTATACATAGTTTCTTCTCTGTTATCAATTTGTTTGAATGTATTTTTAATTCATAAACCATTTCATGTCTATAATATACTATATTTAAAGTTTGAAAGGCAGAATCCATATTTATTTATGCTCTGCTTTGGGAAATTTAGTATAATGTGTTCATTCTCCTCAGTTTAGAGAAAATACATTTCAAATGATTTCCCTAGCTCCTCACATAAAAATATTTTAATTTAAAAACCTTCTACCTACCTTTCCCCTTCAAACCCCTGCTAATTTTGACCTAATTTTCTTGCCCTAGATGTTTGACTCTTCTTGATCCAACAAACCCTACAAAAATCAAAATCAAAACCCTGAGCTACTATACCTAGCCTAAAATCTTCTTTCCTCAGTCATCTTGACTATGATCTATATAGAGAGAGCCCTCTCCTGGCCTTGTAGGGCTAGCTACTTGGCTAAGCATGGTTTGAGATTACCTCGAGATTTCCTCTCTCAGCCTGAGGTTCAATCTGAGTGATAACACCATGCATCCAAAAACCAACAAGGAGATCACACATCCAACTTGTTACTTGTAAAGTAATCATTTTGTTTATTGTTCCAACTGTCTCCTTTCACTCCCTTTGTTTCACTTTCTTTCTTTCTCAAATCTAAGTGATTGCTAGAATGCTCTAAGGATGAATTCTCTAGGTGTGCAAGAGTATGAGAGAATGAACAAGAGATAAACTCCAAAATGTCAAAAAGTTGTCAAAAAAACTACCAAATTATTATTTGATTCCTTTTTATTATTGATTTCTCCTTTTTCTTCATTTTCCTTCATTTTTCCTATAAATTATCTCGCATGAAAATTTGTGTCTCTTCACCTTCCTTTTCCCTTATTTTTATTCATTTTCATTATTTTATGCCAATTATTGCCTATTTTCCATAGTCATTAATTAAAGCAAAAGTGATAACCACTATAATTTTTCCCACCATTCTTCTTGGAATACGTGTCCCATGACCTTATTTTTATTTTATTTACATGGAAAATCAAACAGGGGTTGTTACAAAATGCTCCCCCTTAGGGAAAGACCATCCTCGGTGTTCGATGAAGCTTATAACCATAAAAGAACGCTGCCTATGGAGCTTTATAACATAGATCGATGAAACATTTACATCATACCCAGCTGCTAAAACCATGAACACCATACTGGTTATTGGATATTTATAACACAGCTCGATGCAATATTTACAACATATTTCTTATTGGATATTTATAACATAACTCATTGTAGTATTTAAAATACACATATCTACATATAAATATAAACCAAAACAAAAAAAATCAAACACTTCTTCTCAACCAACAAATAAGGAAATATACAAAGCCTGCATCTGATCAGGTATCTCCCATGTAGCTTCATTGAGCCCAAATTTATTTCCACTACACTTTAACTTGCTTGATTAATTAGCTCTGAAGCACGAGCCATTTCCACTGCAAAATGCACCGAGGTTTTTACTGGAACTCTCCCTCTAGTTCCCACCTGTAATATAGACCAGTCAATCACATGATCATCATTTTGGAAATATTTCATAAGCAATGAAACATGGAAAATATCATATACTTTAATTATTGGTGGAAATTCAAGTCTATAGGCCATTGGTTCAATCCTCTCAAGGATCTCAAAAGGCCAACAATACCAAGGTGTTAGCTTGGCACATCATCCCATCCTCAAGGATCTCCTCTTGGGCTTGATGTGTAAATACACATGCTCCCCAACCTAAAACTCCTTGAATTCTCTGTGTTGATATGCATAGAGTATTTTTCATGTCCTATGCTACCTATAAATTCCGCTTAGAAAATTGCATATCCTTCTCCATCTCAGCCAAAATATCAGGTTCAATCAACACCTTATTCAATATATCAGTCAATATTATAGTAGTATTGCAAATACTCCCATAAAGATCCTCACATGGACTAATCCTCAAGCAATCTCGATACCCATTGTTATACACAAACACTATCAGTGGAAGATAATCCTCCCACTTCCTCTATTTATGCATGACATACATCCTCAACATATCCTCAAGAATTATTTTAACCCTCTCTATCTGTCCATATTTCTTTGAATGATAATTTGTGCTAAAGGATAACTCTATCCCCAAGCCTGCAAATAACTCCTTCCAAAACATAGAAGTGAAATTTGCATCTCTATATGATATATTCTTCTTGGGAACACCATGCAACCTCACTATCTCCATGATGAGTATATGAGCTACCTTACTAGCTGAATTAGTAGAATTCATTGAAAGGAAATGAGCTACCATACTCATTTTTTCAACCACAACCATGATGGAATCATATTTCTTAGATGTCTTCGACAAGCCTATAATTAATTCCATGGAAAATACCTCCCATTTCCACTTTGGAATCATAATAGGATGCAACAAACCAGTTGGATGCTTGAATTCTAATTTCACCTGTTGACAGTCCAAGCATCTAGAAACAAACCCAACCATATTTCTTCAAATTCAACCAATGTTAGAACTTCTTAACAATTATCAAAGTCTTATGATATCCTAGGTGGCCTGAATACTACTTAACATGAAACTCCCTCAAGATAAGCTTCTTGAGCTTGTTGTTATTTGGCACATAAAACCTATTCCTGAATCTGACCAAGCCATCTATCGTGAGGTTATACTCCTCATCCCTATCACATTAAACCTGCTCCTGCAATATCTGCTTTAGTTTTTGATACCTCTCATCATGCATCCCCCCATGCAAGATATGATCTTGTAAATTTGTCCCATAAGAGTTCACATCTCAAATGTTATTCACCTGCACTCTCCTACTAATAGCATCTACAACCCTATTCTCCTTCTCCTACTAATAGCATCAAAGTAAAAATAACTAAGGGTATTCAACCATATAGTTTGTCTGGCATTCATATTGGGCTGGTCAAACAAGTACCTCAACCCACTATGATCACTCATTAAGGCGAACATCCTGATAAGAAGATAATGTCTCCACATATTCAATGCATGAATGATAGCTGCAAAATAAATATCATGTGTCACATAGTTCTTGTTATGCCCATTTAGCTTCCTTGACTCATAGCATACCACCTGCCCTTCTTCCATCTGGACTCCACCAATCCCTTCCTTGCAATCATCTATACAAGCCACAAACTCCTTATTATGACTTTTAATCTTCAAAACTGAAGCATTTATAAGAAAATTCTTCACCTTATCAAAACTAGATGCACACTCCTAATTCTATTCAAACTTCTTCCCCTTCCTTTTAAAATATGTAATAGGATATCCAGTCATTGAGAAGTTCCTGATGAAACACTTATAACCTGTTATTCCCATGAATGATCTAACCTCATCCATGTTCCTAGTATTTGGCCACTCCATGATAACATTAATCTTTTATGGGTCCAATCATATCCCCTCATTGGAAATAGCATGTCCCAAGTAGTGAATTTGTGACTAAGATAAATTTCACTTGTTAAGATTGGAATACAAGTTATTCTCTCTCAACAATCTAAACAATGCTTCCAGGTGCTCTACATTTTGTTCCTCATTATTGGAGTATATAAATATATCATCATGAAACACTATCAAAAAATTTTCCAGATAAGGATGCAACACATTGTTCATCAAACACATGAAGGTGGTTGGAGCACTGATAAGACCAAAAGGAACCACCAAAAACTCATAATTATCATACTTTGTAAGGATTTCAGTCTTGTAAATATATTCCTCCTTGATGTGCACCTAAGGATATCCTGATCTCATATCAATCTTTGAAAATATTTATTCTCCCTTTAAATGATCAAACAAATCATCAATTTGTGGCAGTGGATACCTTTTCTTAATATTTGCAGTTGTTAAACTGTCGATAATCAATGCACAATATGAGAGTAGAATCCTTCTTATTTACAAACAATATTGGTCCACCCTGTTATCATTCTCCCCAAACTCCCAAGGCCGAAAATGGGATTGAAGAAAGGTAACCATAGTCTAGGCTTTAGGTTAGGTAGCTAGCCATACCATGAACAGAGAGGGCTCTCTCATTTTCACTTTCATAGTAAAAGGAATGACGTCTTATCTAATGATATTAGGCTAGGTATTTAAGCTCAGTAAATATGATTTTTTTTATTTTTTAAGTGTTGGATAGAAAGGTCAG
This sequence comes from Pinus albicaulis, assembly GCA_034641835.2. Classification (NCBI taxonomy): domain Eukaryota; kingdom Viridiplantae; phylum Streptophyta; class Pinopsida; order Pinales; family Pinaceae; genus Pinus; species Pinus albicaulis. The sequence goes on along the minus strand of MU968359.1, from coordinate 66,610,732 downwards.
TGAGAAGGCTGGGTGTAGGGTTTTTATGTTTGAATTCCAAGGTCAATTGTCAGAGAATGTATGAGGCTAGATAGGTAGTTTGAAAGAATTTTTGATAGTTCATTGAGTATAGGATTAAGTAAGAGAGATTCTGAATGAGAACTGAGGTGAATTCTTTCATTTAGAAGTGAATAGACGTATCATGTAAACCTTTCCTAAAATAGACCATGAACAAACATGATTTGTTCTTATAAAATTACAAGATAAACATATGGAAATATGTATCTGAAAGAATAATATATATCATTAAGCATGAATATATAAACATACATAATAAGAAAAAATTCTTCAATGCATACCACAAGATTCTCAACACAATTTCTGCAAATTTTCCTCTAATTTCATTCCAAAACACTGATTACAAAAGCTCCACTACAAAATAAGATTATCCAATCCCAAACAAGACTAAAAAGAGTATACTTATAGAAAATATGGACTATGACACCTCATAAGGTCGAAATACCATCCAAAATTCATCATAAATACATAAGATGAGTCATTTCTGAGATTCTAGGAAGGTTTAAAACCATTCCCTGAATTTTAGCTATGAACTATGAGTGTTTGTCCCTTGCATTGAATTACATATTCCCTCATGATATGAGGCAAACAATTACTCAATAAATCTAGTTCCATCTCATAGGAAAAGAAAACCTCAAATTTGTGACATTTTCTGAGCTTGACAAGTGTCCTTAGGAATCTAATGTTGATTTGTAGCATTTCCGACAGGAGGGTAGAAGAACTTTATAGAAGCGTAGTAGAAGTTTGCAGTCACTTTTGAGGCACTTTTAGGAGTCCAAATACACTTATGAAACAACGGTCAACTATCCCTATGTTTATAGTTTCCATAAAATCTTGAATTTTTTAAAATGAACCATGGGAAGGCCTCCAAAAATCCATTCTCCCAAGGTTACTCCAAAAGCGTAGCAGAGGCTCCAAAAAGGTGGCAGAAACATGAAAAATGAGTGGTTTTTTGGCCTTTTATTTAATATTAAAGTTTTTCATGCCAAGGGGGTTCTTTATATGTAATGTAATCATCAAACTGCACCCATCCATGTAAATAAATCATCATCTGGATTCCCCCAAAATTAGCGTAACAAAAGTTTGCAATGCTTCTATGAGGAGGAATTTCCAGAATTGTGCAAAAATCACAAAAATACCAAAATTGTTCAGAACTTCTAAAAATTGATTCTATAGCACCTTTGAGTGATGGGCTAAACAATCAAGGAAGCTTCAGCCAACAATTCCAATCTATCTTTCTCTTTAAGCTTCATTTGTGCTTCTTTTAGCCTTTTCTTCAATTGTTTTAGCCTTATTTGAGAAATTGTGTTCCTGGTGAAATAATGATTTTCCATGTGTATTTGAAGTTTAATATCCCTCTTAGCCCTCTTCAAGAGCTTCTACAGATTTTCATTTACCCTTTACAACCAAATATATCTATATGAATTAATTTCCATGGCTATAATCTCATCAAAGCTCAACTCTTCAGGTGGATGCGCTTATTGTGTTTCTAGCTCCAACATCCTTTTGAGGCCTCTTGTTTTTGGCCTCCTTGGTTGTGTTTCAACCTCCATGTCCTACATTTGATCTTTCCCATTTTGAATCTTGTTTCAAATAATATTTTTCGTTGAATATGATATCACTCCACCATGAGCATTTCACAGAACCTCAAGCATCCAGTCCTCTCAAAACATCTTTTGGCCAAGGGCGAAGCATTGATTTCATGCGTAGTGAAAGGTTCTATGCAATATTCCAAATGGGGAAAAATAGGCTCATGAGGGAATATCTTGAGATATTCCTCTATGGAATCACAGCAGCATGGATAACACCAGTAACTTCTAAACCATAGATAGACTAGTAGGGCATTTACTGGTTATTTCACCTCTAAAGAGAGGATGAAAACCAGAGGCTTCCTGGCCCATTCTAGACTTTGTCTATAGAAAATTGATGAAACACAGCAAGTGTTGGAATGAAAAAATCCTCTTATATTTTTCTACCTTTGTGAACCTTATATCTACAAATCTAAATAATGGATCCAAAGAGAAGCAAAAACTAAATAAGTGAGAAGCGAGAAATTCCACTCTCAGGAAAATCTACAATAGGCTCAAGGAGGACGCTGTATAAGCAAGCCAATGTTAAAATAACACAGAACAAGGATGGTTTCCCTTATTTTAGGCTATTTGGGACCTCCATGCAATTTTTTAGCAAAAATAAATGGGTTTAGAGGGCTTAAAAAGATCTCCCACAAACAACACTAGCTGAAAATTAACTAAAGGAGAGAGTTGGCTAATTGAGAAACCATCATTCTTGAATTGCGCAGTTTCTATTGGAAGTGACTAGAAATCAGTTATCAAACCCATATTAAAGTATGGTAGCAATAAATCAGATCCATAATGAAGTTCTCTTAGAGAAGCATTAAGTTTTACATGAAGCAAGAGCACGAATCCTTTAGAAATAATAGCAAAAACACATGGAAAATTTGTAGAAAGACTTGACAGAACTTTATATGAGGAGCTTCAGCTGATGTAGGTTAAATATCATATCTACAACTGATAAATTTCTGAAACATCAGATACATATCAGATCTGGAAACTGCTCAGCCTTCTTAATAAGATCCCCTTGGGGTTTTGCCAAAATAATGCATAACAATTTGTAGATCTAGCTTTTAACACACTGAACTGTAGAAAAATTTAGAGATTTCTGAAGATGGATTTCATTAAATTACATATTATATATGAACATGAATAGATCAGCAAGCTACTTTACAAATATCGAAGGGAGAGGCAAGCCTCAATCACCAGAGAGCAAGTACAATAAGAATTCTAGACAACATTGAAGCTTGTACATGAAAATAACTTAGTATAAGGAAGAGAATGCATAGTAGCTGGGATGAACTGATGCAATAGATAAGAAATACAGATTTCAAAGTAAAATGAGAGTAAGATCCTCTTCCGGGTGGTCACAAGACACCCTCCCTGAGAGAAATCTCTTCCAAACAACTAGATCTTGCAGATCTAGTTCCCCCACTTGCTACAAATCATAAGCAGCTGCAAAAATCTCAATAGGACTAGCGTTGCTATATAAATGAATCTTGTCGATAATTCCGGATAGTGGAGAGATGCATCACAATCTCCTCCAAAGAGCTACTCCATGGATGGAGAGAGGATTCCTAAATAGGAAATCCTCTTCCCTTTGGCTAAACAACCAAGAGACTTGAGTTGCTGCAGCAACTTCTCAAAATTCTTCAACAACCTTTACATGCTGCCTCTCCTTCTATTTATAACATGAGGGTTTTCCAAAACCCTAAACCATATCCTTCAACTTATCCTCTTTCACACATGTGATCCTCTTCTAGAAGTGCATTGTGCTTGGTGGATAAGTTTCCCTCCAAACTGCGCTGTAGGTGGGGCCAAGTTGACCCACTCAAATGAATTTCCCCTATTCACACTTAGGGGTGTTTAATAAATAGCCCAAATTTGTCCCCTTTCACATTGGGAATGTATTTATTCTTAACTTAGGAGTTTAATAAACCCCTTCACATGCTTTTATTCATGAATAAAGCAAACTGGAAATAAAATGAAATATTCCCATGAGCTGCAAAAATTGGGAATATTACATTCTAACCTGAGGTGATGCCCTCCCTTGAAATTTTTATTCTCACTTTCCATATTTTTTATCACTGAAAGGATGATAACCCTATTGTGTTGATGGGATGGGTATGTGTAGTGAAATCTGGAAAAAAACATAGCGTAGGGATGGAGTAGGTTTAGAGGGTGATATGGAGGGTTAAGGAGCTAGGAAAAATTATACAAAACATTCAGTAGATAGGGTGGAATTTTAGCGCCATGCTGTGGGTGGAATGAAGTGAAATGGAGGTGAGGAAGGTGGTGAAATATGAAAACAGAGGAAATTCCCAATTTTGACTGTGAAAATTAGCTAGAATTTAAGGTTTTATGAAAATGAATGTTAGGGATAATATGGCCGGTGGGATATGAGAATGTGAGGTATATTAGAGGTGTATGATAGTTTTAAGGTACTATGGTTGGGGTTTATCTAGCTAGATTAGGTTAGATTTTATCAAATGTATTCTTTCATTGACATGGAGAACTGATGATATGGTGTAATATGGAGTGAGCATGAAAATTATTTGAAAATCAATAACTTGAACAAGGGAGTAATGGTCATAAGAATTGAGAATTTTTGAAGATATTTGAAGGCAAAAAAAAAAAATTTGGACCCTTTCTGGAGATGAAATCCAAATTACAGAAGCGTAACAACTGATTCCAAAAACATAACAAAGGAATTGACATACAGATCCAAAGCTTTCCAGAACAATTTTTGCAAACATAGGGCTTAAAAATTGATCAATATATCTCTAACCATAACTTTTGTTGCAAAAATTAGAGAGGTTGTTTTTATTTTCCATGTTATGAACAAAAACCTCCTCCATTTTTCCAAAATACTTTCCCATTTTCTCGGAAGCCAAGTTTGAAGTTGATCACTCAAAATTTGCAGAAGCGTAGTGCACTAGCTCCTACTTTGATAGGGATTTTGGAGGTATTCCCAGAGGATTTTTTGGATGTAATTGGTATGGTTGGAAAGCTTAGGATGTATGCGACAAAATGGAGTCATTCAGTACTACAACACCCTACTCCAAACCCATAACAAATTGATTTTAAGACAACCTATCTAAAAGTGCATAAAATGACCTAGAGCAACTATATTTTGAGAATTTCTCTCAAACCATAACACCCATGCATAAACGGAATGAGGTTTTTTTATTTCTCTTATGAGTGACAAAAAAATCTTTCACTTTTGTAAAACTTGTCTCCATTACTTCAGAAACGGATTTTGAAGCCAAATTATCCCTGTGTGCAATGTAAACCCTGACTTGATCATAAAGCTCTAAAAATTATGCCATGGGTCTGAGTTGGCTTAAAAATGGAATGGTGACCTCCCTTAAGGACCTTCTTCTCACCCTCCATGATTTTTTTCAACAAGTAAAACCCTAGCTTGATGTAGTGAATAGGGAAGGTGGAAAATTAGGAAATTAGGGGATAGTGGTAGAGTGATTTTAGGGATCGAAATGAAGTGGAAGGAAGTTAGCGAAAAATCCATAAAAATTTTGGGAGATAGGGTGATGATTTGGATATAGGATTCAAGTGAAATTTTTAGTAATGGGCATGTGAAAGGTACCCAAAAGGTCAAAATACATGGTTTCACTAGTGATTCTTCCAAAATGTAGTGAAAATTAGGGTTTTAATGAAATTGATGGAAAAGAGGGTTGTGAGTGATAGGAGATGTTAGGGTATGGTTTATGAACGCTATATGAAGGTTTTAGATGGTTATATTAGGCTTCTATCAGCTGAAACAAACAAAATATGGAAAAACACCAAAAAAGTAGTGGAGGTAACCTAATGAAGGAAACCACTCATTTTTTTTATGAATTTTGACTTGAGAGAGATATGGAGGGTGTCCACTTACTGTTTATGAAGTGTATGAACCTTTTTGTAGTGGTTTTTAACCTTAGAGAATTGTTTTGGTGCTCAAACACCAAAAGCGCAACACTTGCGCAGCACACCCAAAAACGTAGCAGATGTAGTGTTGGCATAAATTTGCCTATTTTTATTCAACCCATATCAGCTGTGGAGTATGATGGTAAGAAGAGAGGAGATGTTTACTTATTTCCCTATATTTTCCAACTCTATATGCGGATTACTTTTATTGTGAAAATGATATCTTGTTTTCTTTCTTTTATGACATAATTTACTCCTTTGGTGGCGAAACAAATGAGACCTATACTCAGACCTAAATGAAGGTGCGGTGAACTACCTTAGACCCTAGATTATTGATGGATGACATGAAATATAAAATTATGATGACCATGAATGGAGTGAAGGGAGTATCATTTTATACCTAGACATATTCAGTGAACAAAAGTTTATTTGAAAGCTGACTTGAAACATGAAATTTCACTAGGACTTATGTATCCCTTATCAAGAATTTCCTTAAGTTGCAAATTCAATTCCACCAACTCTGGAGTGCTCATCCTATATAGTGCCTTATATGTTGGTGTTTCTCCCAGCATCAACTCAATAGAAAATTCTACCTCTCTATGAGGAGGAAAATCTATAATCCTTGCATGAAACACATCCTAAAATTTTTGCAAAACATGATACCTCTTCATTACTTAATCATCCTCAACATCCTTCCCTTTGTCACTAGAAACATGCACTGCAAATAATATGTATCTCTTCTAGCAATTATGCATTGCCTACATAGATGTAACTGTTTTCAATGATGTAGCCTTCTTCTTTCCTTGCAAGAATCTCCTTTCCCCATCATCATCCAGACACTCAATAACCTTGTCCGAGAATTATACCTTAGTATATTTAATGAAAAACTAATCCATGCCTAAAATAATACTATATGAACCTAAAGGAAGCACATTTATATATGTTGATGTAGGCATAAAATTTAGCTCAAATGCACAATATCTCACCCAATTATGAACGCTTATATTAGACCCCATAACTTGTTGGCAATATGATGCAGAGTGTTGTCCTTGATGGCAACCCACTTGATAGAGTGTTTTCCTTGAATGGCGACCCACTTGATGAATATGATGGAAACCTACTTGATGAACTTGTTAAATGATGTAAATCTGATGTATCTACATAGAGTACAGAAGGTAATGAAGAAAGGAATTCAATATGTGCTAGATCTATGATGAAAAGAGTATGTCTCAAGGAATACGCGGTTTTGTCTAGGAGAAGTCGCGTATGCATGCGGGTAATAACGTGCCAAGTCGCGTATGGGCAAAAGCGCTCATAAAGTGCAAAACCAGGGTTAACCGCCATGGTATTGACCCATTTTATTGGGTAATGATTCGTCTAAATGACCCCGTCTAGGAATACCATCGGAAGTAATGTGGTTTTGGCTCATGGTATTGAAAAAGGGTAAACCTATATAAAGAGAAGAAATTCATTGTGCAAATCATGAGTGTGCTGGATGTCTGAGCTTGAATGAATACTTCTGAAGTATATCTGAATGGAAAGGGTTACAGTTGAGTGATAGATCTGAATGCATGATGCACCAATGAAGAAAATGATGAAGAAGGGTATCTAGATCTGAAATATATTTATACTTTCTAGATCTGCTTATGGAATGATTAGATCTGAGATGAGGCGAACATCTGTCTGAAGTAAAGGGTAAAATCTGTGTGATGTATCTGTTCTGAAGAATTGCAATGACCTAAATGTCTAAAGAACCATACGCTAGTTCGTCGCAGATGAAGCGCGTATATACGCGGGTTGTATGAAGTGAAAGCGCGTATGGGTAGTAAAATCCGCTCTGAATTTTGTGCAGAGGTATACGCAGGTTTATATGCATGAAGGCGCGTATATACACGATATCAGAGAAAGGAAAGCGCGTATGCAAACTAGGGTTTGTTGAAGTTGTGAGATGTCTGATCTGTTCTGCTGTCTTGCTGATATCTGTTTCTGATGTGTTACTCGCGATTGATTACGCCTTATAGATAAGTGGTTGGCTCGATGAAAGTTCCTTGAGCTTAACTGCAGGTGGGCTGGATCCAAGGTGAAAATTGGCTAAATGTGGTCCTTGTTGGTTCGAGGGTTGCATTTCTGGCCGTAGGGGTTGTAGCTCCTTTCTGTGAGGCTGTAAACGATGGGGTTGGTGCTTCCTTCTAGGAGAGGATGGACGAGAGTAGGGGTCGGAGCTCCCTTCCAGGTGAGGCTAGTAAGCGAGAGCAGGGGGTCGTAGCTCCCTTCCAGGAGAGGCTAGTAAATGAGCGCAGGTGGGTGCCTGCATACTGGTATGAGTCTGCGCCAGTACATAAGTTGTAAGATGTTTTATTTATAATAAAATATTAAAGGCTAAGAAACAGCAGCGGTGGTTTTCTCCCGACTTGGGTTTCCACCTAAAATCCCGGTTTTCTTGTGTGATGCTTATGTGTGATTATTTATTCTGTTATTACTACACATAAGCACTGTTTATTAAACATCTGATGAATGAATGATGGAATGATTTAAGTGAAGATCTGATGACATAATTAGATATATGTTTATACGCGAGTTTCATAAAGGGTATCCGCGTATATACGCGAGTCTGTTTCAGGAAAGTAGCGTATGGGTTTTAGAAGAAAGAAAAAGTAAAAGTTTTGAATATGCAAAGAACACTCATTCACCCTCTCGTATTTTTCCTGCATAACTAACCACACCAACCAATATTATATGCACTTATTTATTCTAGAAAAACTCATCCACCAAGTTCTGAAAAATATAACTGTAATTATATCCATGATCAATCAAAATGGAAACAACTTTATCATGAAGCTTACTTTCCATCTCGATAGTGGATTACTAAGGATCAGAGTTCCTATTATCCACAATGTAATCCTAGCCGACCTAACAATAATAATTTAAGGGCACAATAATAACAATATGGGGGTTACAGGGGTACAAAAATAACAATAAGGGGGTTACACTAACAACAATAAGGGACTATACTAGTAATAGGGACCTAACATGCTCCTCTCCTTCAAAAAAGTGTTGTCCTCAATGCTTGAGTAGCTTCGGGTGTTTTTTTATAAAATTCTCATCCTCCCATGTAGAATATTCAGTGGGTAAGTTCTTCCATTTGATGAGATACTCTGAAATTGATCGATTTCGTAGTTGTCGAGTTCTTGTTTCCGTGACTGCTTCAGGTTCCAATATGATTTTTCCTTCCTCATCAAGTTCTCGCAATATTGTTTGAACTGGAATTTTGTCCCCTATAACCTTTTTTAAGCATGAAACATGGAAAATTGATGCACTTGTGAAGAAGCAAGAAGCTCCACTTGTATGCCATAGTACCAATATTTTGCAACACCTTGTAAGGACCATAGTACTTGGGCGATAATTTAATATCCTTCTTAGCTTGCTTGAGGGACATTTTTTTGTATGGTTGTAGCCGGTAAAATAGCCGGTAAAAATAATCACTTCCTACAAACTAATCTCTCTCACTCGCGATGTTGATCTTCCTATTGTTTCATCTGGAGCCTTGTATTTCAAATTCAGTTGCCTTTTAAGAGTTTGAGAACTTCTTGTTGATGCTTGATGTGATCTTCCACTGCTTGAACCTTCGAATTTTCTCTTAAATATGATGTGATGGATGGTGGATAATATCCATAAAGTGCCATAAATGGGGTCATTTTTGTTGTAGTATGGAAGGAAGTGTTATACCACCATTCAGCGAGAGGTAACCACTTAACCCATTGTGTTTGTTTATTAGATACAAAATAACGAAGATATCCTTCCAAACATTTATTTACTATCTCAGTTTGACCATGAGATTGAGGATGATAAGATGAGCTATGAGCTAATTGAGTACCCAAACAAGAAAATAACTCCGTCCAAAAATTTCCAGTAAAAATGGGATCTCTGTTGCTCACAATAACCCTTGGGTTTCCATGTAGCTTTTGAATTGTGTCCATAAATGTAGAATCAAATGTACTTGCTTTAAATGGATGAGATAATGCACAAAAGTGTGCATACTTGGTAATTCTATCAACTACCACCATGATGACACTGTTTCCTTCAGACTTGGTTAAACCTGTGATAAAATCCATTGCAATCTCCTCCCAACGTTGACTTGGAATGGATAAAGGTTGTAGAAGACCCGGGGTCATAATTGTCTCAACTTTATTCTATTGGAAAACCAAACATTATGCCACAAACTTTTGAATATCAGATTTAAGGCCATCCCAAAAAACATTTTTCTTCACTCTATGGTAAGTTTTTAAAATCCCGAGTGTCCTCCTAAAGGAGAAGTGTGCAATTCCAAAAGAATCTTTTGTTTTAGTTGGGAATTCTTACAAATATATAAGCGATCTTTGTACCATAAGGAATCATTTTTCCAACTAAATGTGTCAGATGTAATAGGATCTTGCTGCAACTTTTGAATGAGCATCCACACATCTTCGTCCTTCTTCCATTCATCTCTTGCTTCGGTTATCTAATCTAGTTGGATAATATAAATGGCACAAATCAATGCTTCCACCTCTTCATTCTTTCTTGAGAATGCATCTGCAACAACATTTAGCTTCCCTTTTTTGTATATTATTTCAAAGTCATAACCCAACATCTTTGTGACCCATTTTTTCCGCTCTTCTAAAGATAGTCTTTGTTCCAAAAAGTGTTTAAGACTATCATGATCAATTTTTACCTTGGAAGTGTCTTTCCTTTAGGTAAGTTCTCCATTTCTTTAGTGTATGCGATTTCTAAAATTTCCTTGTCATAAATAGGTTTCTGTAGTCATTTCTTTGACCGGATGAATTTCAAAAGCAATGGGTCTTCCTTCTTGCATTAAAACATCACCAATTCCATTTCCCGAGGCATCGCGATTCCACAACAAGTTTTTGTGAAGTCTAGCATAGAAGCAGATCGGTGCTAGTACATTGCCTCTTTAATATGTTCAAAGGCCTTAGTTGCTCAGAGTCCATGAAATGCATATTTCTTCAATAATGTTATGGAGTGTCGTTATTCTCCTACAATTCTTAACAAACTTTTAAATAACACCCTATTAAACCGAGAAATCCTCGTAATCGGGATTTATATGAGATGGACTCCTTCCATTCCTTAATGGCTTTAATTTTGTTAGGGTCTACCTTAACACCCTTGTGAGATACAATATGACCCAGATATTCCACCTCTTGTACTCCAAAGAAGCATTTGGATATTTTTGCATAATTGTTTCTCCTACAATAGTTTGAGCACCCTGTCAACATGTTGAACATGATCCTTCCAAGACCTGTTGTAGATTAGTATATCATCAAAAAATAGTAGCACAATTTTTTTAAGGAAGGGTTTGAAAATGGAATTCATCAACCCTTGAAATGTAGAAGGTGCATTGGTAAGGCCAAAAGGCACGACCAAAAAATCATAATGACCCTCATGAGCTTGAAATGTTGTTTTCAGAATATCTTCAGTCTTCATTTTAATTTGATGATACCCTGAACGAAGATCCAATTTGGTAAAATAAATTTCTCCACGTAATTCATCCAATAGTTCATTAATCACAGGAATGGGAAATTTATCTTTAATGGTGAGCTTATTGAGCTCCCTATAATCTGGACACATGCACCATGATCCATCCTTCTTGTGTACCAATACTACAGGAGCAGAGAAATAACTTTGACTAGGTTGAATTATACCCGCCTCTAACATTTCTAGAATCATACGTTCAATTTCGCTCTTTTGGACATAAGGATATCTATAAGGCCTGATGTTTCGAGGAACACTTCCTAGAATCAAATGAATATCATGATCATGATCATGAATAGGTGGGATTCCTTTTGGAGCTTCAAAAACCTTGGAATTATTGTCCAAAACTTTTTGGAGATCTGTAGAAATAGATGATTTTGATGTTGGAACTTCTAGTGAGCATAATTGTGCAATTATGCCTCATTGTTCTTTCGTTAGAAGCTTTTTCATGACATTAGAGCTTATTAGTTTTCCTGGATTCCCTTCAATACCCTATAATTCAACTTCCTTTCCTTCTGAAAAAAATTTGAAGAAAATTTCTTGAAAATTAAACGTTACCGTCCCCAAAGATTGTAACCATTATACTCCTAGTACAACATCAACACCTCCCATAGGAATGGAAATAATTGGAATATTCAATACATATTCCCCCATGGTTAGCTTGATATTATGGCATTTTACAGAGAAATTTATAGTTCCTCCATTTGTAACCATCACTTGACATTCTGGTGCTAGGTATAGGAAACAATTCAATTCCTTAGCTACCTTACAATGAATCAAATTATGGGTACTACCTGAATCAGTCAAAAATATTACCTTTTTCTTCTTGATATTTCCTTCTATCTTGAGAATTTGAGGAGTGGTAATTCTTGCCAATGTATTACACGATATGGTCAGACTCATTTCTTCCTCTTGTTGGGTTGGTTCCTGGTGTATATCTTCTTCTTGTTCATTTTATTCTTCCTCTTCACAATCTATGTAAAATAATTTCTTCTCAGCACACTTATGACCTTTAGTGTATTTGCTATCACAACTATAGAAAAGCCCTTTTGCTATTTTTTCTTCCAATTGTTGTGGTGTCAACCTTGTAGGTTATGGAAATCTAGGAGTAGTAACACTTCCCTCTTTATAGAAGTGAGTGGTAGGCTTCCTTGTCGCCATAATTTTACATTCAATTTTTCTTGCCAACCTGAATGCCTTCTCTGATGAATCAGGTTCCAAAATGCGAAATTCATGTTGTTGTTATCCTTTAAAATACCTATGAAGAGATCAATCATGTGTTCCTCTAGAATATCACTTACCCTTATATTCAATTTTTGGAAGTCCTAAATGTGCTCCCCCATTAAACCCTTTTGTTTGAGATTTATCAATTGGCTAAAGAAGGTGCTTCTCTTTGTATCCTCATAATGTGATATCATTTCCTCCGTAAAAATTTACCAAGTGACAATTTTTTTACAGGAGCAAAGCCATTGATACCATACAAATGTATTTTGTTCTAAATGTAAAGTTGCAATGTGTACCTTTTGTGTGTTTTGCACATTATGGAGATCAAAATATTGCTCAATATGTAGTATCCATGTTACAGGATCATTTCCATCAAACTTCCTCATATCCATTTTTGCAATATGGTGGTTCTTCCCGCCAACATTATATTTTATGAAAACACGATTAACATTTATTTTGTTCTCATCATGAGTTTCCTCTACTATCTTTTCACCATTAGGAAAAATTTCTTGTATCAACTTTGTCAAACCTTCCATGTATGCTTTTAGATCATTCTTCAAACCATCCATCTTAGTTTCCACATCATTCTTCAAAACTTCCATGTCATTTTTTGTTGCTCCTTGCGAGAGCGAAATTTGTTGCACTTGCTCTTGTAATTTTGATATGTCATGTTGCCATTATTCGTCTTTATGAGTCATAGTAGAGCTTTATAAAGGCTTAATGGGTGTTGAATTATTTTTAGGGGCCATTTTAGAATCCAATACTAATATTTATCTTACAATATGCCCTTGGAGTCAATTCAACTTGATTCTTCAAACAATACTTATGCAATTCGGAAAAAAAATACACACCTTTTACTTACTTTTGAGGAGCTCGATATTGAAATTCAATTATCTATATAATTCAATATCATAAATATCTAAAATTCAGCCCTGTAGTAGCCCTCTAAATCATCTTTCAAATGCCACAGGTCTGATCTGATTTGGATTCTTCAAGGAAAAGTTATGTCCAAACTCCCACAATGACACAATTTTGGACTGGTTCAGTAGAGCGAATTTTTACGACTTGCCACGTGTCACCGTTTCCTCCTTTGGCTCTGAAATTGATAGAAATAAAACTACAGTTTGTGTACTTGCAGCCAATTTTTACAGCATTCAAATACAATTCTCAGAGAGAGAGCTATGAATATTTCCCCACGATCACCTCTTTGAGATGAAATTCAGAAGCCTAAAAAATCCCTAACTTCCACAGATCATATCTCCGAAAATATTGCAAACCAATATCTAAAATGTTTCGAAGATGTTCCTAAGGATTACGGCTTCACACTCTAAAAATTTTAGCTTCTAAACCTTCCTAGAAAAAACTTTATTACGAAAATACCACGATGACCTGTTTAGGTTAAATTCAAGAGCCTGCAAAATGACCTAACTTGCACAGATCATATCTCTGAAAATATTGCAAACCAAGGTTTGAAATTTTTTGAAGATGTTCCTCAAGATTTTTTCTTCGCACTCTAAAACTTTTAGATTCTGAACCTTCATAGAAAAACAATTATATGCAAAATTCCACAATGACCTGTTTGGAGAAAAACCCTAGAATCTCAAAGCTCTGATACCAAATGCTGTGAAAGCAGCTCCAAAAATAGAAGAAAAGAGATATCAACGCCTTATAAATGAGCCACTTCAAGGGGGAACCCTCCAATACATTACATGAATGAACAATTCTTGGATGATTCAAATTACAAAACCTCCTTTCTATATGTAGGAGTCCATGGGGCCACAATGTAATCCTAGCCAACCTAACAATAATAATTTATGGGCAGAATAATAACAATATGGGGGTTACAAGGGTACAATAATAACAATAAGGGGGTTACACTAACAAAAATAAGGGACTATACTAGTAATATAGGGACCTAACACATGATCAATCAAAATGGAAACAACTTTATCATGAAGCTTACCTTCCATCTCGATAATGGATTACTAATGATAAAAGTTCCTATTATCCACTGGTACATAAATATGAGGAATAATTTGAACAACACTTCCAAATTTTTGTGCCTCCTAAGAATTATAAATATTAGGCCTGACACCCTGGTGTGATGGGAACTCACTCTGGTGATGCTCTCCACCTTAAGTCCAACATCTCAAAGGTTTTTTTCCATCACCCTTATTCTTCTCCTCATGCTGAAATCCATCTCCTCTGTTAACTGCATTGAACTTCTTATAAGATGCAACATTCTCCTTGCTACCCACATCTTGGAGTCTTCATTTCTTCTTATCCCATTTTACTTTAGCATTATTGTTGGTTGCTTTAATTGCTTTCACAATTCAAGCTCCACATAAATTGTCAACCCGAGGAAGTCTTTTTATTTCAAAGATAATCACGCACTGGATATGCTCAATTTCAAAAGCAGAAACAATGTTGTAGTAAAAAGCCACACAATTATTAATCTCACAAATCTACTGATTCACACTCTGTTTAATCAAAGCTGAAGTCAATTAAGTTATAGCAGAAATAATTTCTATGTTGCAGTTACAATCCAAACAAAGGAAGACCAATCTGCAAGGAAAGAAATCAATCAACCATAGCAGAAACAGGACCCTATTCCTTAGTTAGGAACTTCAGCACCTGCTGCCTGACACTTAATCACACTGTAGGAAAGGTAGCTTCCAGAGACAAGACCCTATTCCCATGAACAGGAACCTTCAGCACTTGTTCTCTTGTTTCTAATCACACTGCAGGAAAAGGAAAGCAATGAATGGGAGCAGGACCCTATTCCTTTATACATGAATCTTCAGCACCTGCTTCCCAGCATCATACACTCATACAATTAATAGAAATGGATTTCTCAACTTCCAAGAGTGAATGTGTTCAATACATGCAGCGCTAAAGAAACATAGTACTACTAAATTGTGCAACTAGTGTTCAACAACAGTATTAAAGTAAAGTGCTAACAACGTAAAGAATTAAATGAATTACAGGAACCAAAGGGTGAATCTTGTGAGGAAGGCGGGCCCTTTCCCTCTCACAAGATTCCCCGGGGAAAGAATTAACTTAGAGCGCTCAAAAGAAGAATTTATTCATCTGTCAAAGTAAATGATACATTACAGATGGAGACTAGCTCCAGTTCTCACACAATGTTCTCCTGTAGCTTTACAACAATGAACTCCCCTCTAATGATGATGTCTCCTCTTTTTAAAGAGGAGACATCTTTTACAATTACATGAGAGCAAATCTACGCTTATCCCAAATCTGTTCACTTTCTCAAAACAGGACTATTCTGTTCTTCCAAAAAAAGATACTGTTACAACAGAGACAACAAGAATGCTATCTTCAGGATAATCCAGGTAACCGTGTCTTCATGTTGTTACTACTATTCCACAAAGGTTCTTCCAGAATCGCAAATTACGCATGACGGAATTTGCGTGCTTGACGGCTGTTTCAGCAACTGAGTCAGCTATTTCAGCAACGGCCGCTTGTTCCTAGCAACGCATATAACTTATCTGCGATCTTTGGACTTATGTTAGCAACGATGCACTTCAATTAATGATAAAATATAAGAGTATTATGGAATTAAATGTAAAATAGATTAAACATATAATAAAGAGGAGGATTTTATATACCTTGGGATAAAGTAGATGAAAATGATAATGGAATCCTTTCTAATCATGGTTATAAAAGTAAAATGGTGTCAAAGTATATAGCAAAAATGATACATAGTGGAGTCCTAACATCCCCCCCAGCTAAAAATGTTGCATGTCCTCAGGCAACCCCTAGTCTGAATCAGAGTCTGAGTACTGGGACTGAGCATGCAAATTACTCAAGCAGTAGCTGGAGAAGGTGGCATCTGTAGGAGCTCTGAATCCTATGTTGTTCTGCAAATGTTGCCATGCCAAGGCTTCATCTCTGTCAGTCAACTGGTAATGACACTGATATTTCTCTGAAGGCAGCCATAAAATTGGAAAATGAAAATGATACCCAATCCAGTTTACTCCACAATGTTGAATGCAACCAATGTAATTAGGAACCCTGGATAATGCAGCTTGAAGATTGTTAGCGTTAAAAGGGTGATAATCCTGTCTTTCTTTACATGATTGCTGCCAAAACATAATATTGGCCTTCAATGCAGCAGTACCCTTTACTCTAATTTGCTGTTGACACTTAGAAAGTGTTGAACCCTGTAATTGTTGTATATACCTATGCATTCCTGGCTTCTGTAAGAATTTATGATATTGTGCTATGAACATGGCTGGGCTTAAAGGTTCTGGTCTGATCCACAGGAGTTTATTCTCCTCATTATGACTGCTTGTAGTGAACGCAGTTTGCCAAGTGAGCTGGTTAGACAAAAATGAAACAAATGCCCTTATTTGTATATCTCCTGCAATTGGAATAAGATTAAATCTTCTATTGTCGGGAATGGCCTCATTATGAAGGTAGAGTTCGCACAACAAATGCTGGTCACTCTTGGGGGCCTCATTAAAAGTCTCAACAAATTTCTCTGAAGTAATTAACTCATATGGTCTGCCATATTTTATTGCTTTTAATTGAAAATAAACTAATCGTTCAGAAATAAAGAGAGAGTAATTTACATAGGGTTTGCGCGTAGCCATCAACTTCTGGACTAATGAAAACATCAAGGCCATCTTTTCCTTAGATTCCTTGACTTCCTTTTTGGAGTCCTTGAGCTGTTGCATCATTTGTTCCCAACTATCCCAGTTGGCATATACGTGGTTCTGCCATGCTAGCTTATGCTGGCGTAATATTGTATCTTGTTCTGTTTCTTGCAGCTCCCCTAGAACACCTCTTAGCCAGTTCACAAATCTCATCATATGATTCCTTAGATATATCTCCTTTGGCAAGCATGTTTAACATATCTAAACAATCATCCCTTAAACCTTTAAGTAATATTGTTTTGCGAATTTCCTTACTTATATTCGGATGGTCAGATCTCTGTATATTGTACTGCATCCTTTCTATATAGTCCTCCGGATTCTCATCCGGCTTTTGTGCCATATTGAATAGTTCATCCTTCTTTTCTCTCGTTCGGCAGTAGTCTTGATATTTCAGCAGAAATTTCTGTTTCATCTGCTCCCATGTTGTGATCGCCTGACTTCCAAGGCTCATGAACCATCTTAAAGCATTCCCTTTTAAGGTGGCTGGAAACAGTTTCAACTTTTGAGCATTAGTAACATAATCATAACTTCTGCATAATATATCAAATTCAAAAAGAAATTCATCCGGATCTTCAGAGGATAACCCATGGAAGTTAGGTAAAGCAGACAATGGAATGTTTTTCATAGGAATTGTCCCTGCAGGGAGATCATTGATAGGAAATCCCAAGGTAGAGAGGGAATTTTCATCCCTTCTTTCCCCTTCAGGATCTACACGTCCTCCACCAAAGAAACCATCATTGTTTCCTTCCATTGCTGGCTCTCCTACTGCACTTGCTCGATCGTCAAGATCTTCTACTAGCTATTCAATGTTTTCCACTGGTCGTCCAACACTCTCTATTATTTCCTCAATGTGCTCTGCTGATTTACTAACACTTTCTTCTGACTCTCCAGCACTGACTTCTGGTTCTTCAATCACTGGTTCTTCTATATTTTTAGGACCCACAACTTCCTCTGTTTTGTAATCTGATTGAGGGGAGTGCTGAAGTTTTGATCTTCGAGAACTTAATCTCTGTGATGATTCAGCCTTTGATACAATCTCGTCAATGAAAGTTTTTCTCCCTCCCCTTCCTTTGCCTTTGCCACCTGTGGGGTTAGTTTTCTTCTGGTTTCCGCGTCCTCTCATACAATCTGCACATTTAAAAAGAAAAGATTAATGCTTTTGAAATCTATAATTACCTTCCCCGGCAACGGCGCCAAAATGTTGGTTGCTTTAATTGCTTTCACAATTCAAGCTCCACATAAATTGTCAACCCGAGGAAGTCTTTTTATTTCAAAGATAATCACACACTGGATATGCTCAATTTCAAAAGCAGAAACAATGTTGTAGTTAAAAGCCACACAATTATTAATCTCACAAATCTACTGATTCACACTCTGTTTAATCAAGGCTGAAGTCACTTAAGTTATAGCAGAAATAATTTCTATGTTGCAGTTAAAATCCAAACAAAGGAAGACCAATCTGCAAGAAAAGAAATCAATCAACCATAGCAGGAACAGGACCCTATTCCTTATTTAGGAACTTCAGCACCTGCTTCCTGACACTTAATCACACTGTAGGAAAGGTAGCTTCAAGAGACGAAGACCCTATTCCCATGAACAGGAACCTTCAGCACTTGTTCTCTTGTTTCTAATCACACTGCAGGAAAAGGAAAGCAATGAATGGGAGCAGGACCCTATTCCTTTATACAGGAATCTTCAGCACCTGCTTCCCAGCATCATACACTCATACAATTAATAGAAATGTATTTCTCAACTTCCAAGAGTGAATGTGTTCAATACATGCAGCGCTAAAGAAACAGAGTACTACTAAATTGTGCAACTAGTGTTCAACAACAGTATTAAAGTAAAGTGCAAACAACGTAAAGAATTAAATGAATTACAGGAACCAAAGGGTGAATCTTGTGAGGAAGGCGGGCCCTTTCCCTCTCACAAGATTCCCCGGGGGAAAGAATTAAATTGGAACGCTCAAAAGAAGAATTTATTCATCTGTCAAAGTAAATGATACATTACAGATGGAGACTAGCTCCAGTTCTCACACACTGTTCTCCTGTAGCTTTACAAAAAAAATGAACTCCCTACTAATGATGATGTCTCCTCTTTTTAAAGAGGAGACATCTTTTACAATTTACATGAGAGCAAATCTACGTTATCCCAAATCTGTTCTCTTTCTCAAAACAGAACTATTCTGTTCTTCCAAAAAAAGATACTGTTACAACAGAGACAACAAGAATGTTATCTTCAGGATAATCCAAGTAACCGTGTCTTCATGCTGTTACTACTATTCCACAAAAGGTTCTTCCAGAATCGCAAATTACGCATGACGGATTTTGCGTGCTTGACGGCTGTTTCAGCAACTGAGTCAGCTGTTTCAGCAACGGCCGCTTGTTCCTAGCAACGCATATAACTTATCTGCGATCTTTGGACTTATGTTAGCAACGATGCACTTCAATTAATGATAAAATATAAGAGTATTATGGAATTAAATGTAAAACAGATTAAACATATAATAAAGAGGAGGATTTTATATACCTTCGGATAAAGTAGATGAAAATGATAATGGAATTCTTTCTAATCATGGTTATAAAAGTAAAATGGTGTCAAAGTATATAGCAAAAATGATACATAGTGGAGTCCTAACAATTATCATTACCTTTCCAATCTCTATTAGGCTCATACTTTCCTTTTGACTACTCACAAAAATACTTTAGATTCCTAATGACTTCATCCATTGACCGAGGCTCATCATACTCAATATGATATTTGAATGCTAAAGGTATTCCAATAATGAACCTTTTGATCCTTGTCTTCTCATCCTTGAGGGAGGGAAAATATCTCAATAGCTATAGAAACGTGGTCGTGTAATATTCATATATATGGAACCCATATTAATCTCATATAATTCCTTAGCCTTTACATCATAATATCTCTCAAGTAAGTACTTCTTCCTGAATAATATTTTAAACTCATGCCAACTCAGCTTCTCTACCTCGATGCTTCTCACATGCTTCACATCTTCCCACCAGATATATGTTTTTCCCTTGAGACTTAATATATCTATATAGGATTTCATATTCTCTCAATAATCATGCAATCTGAGGAATTTATTCATCCCAAGGAGCCATGCGTCTGCATCTTCTTATTTCTAAGCATGCCCATCAAAAATAGGAGGATTTTATTTCTCAAAATCCTCTCGAAAGTACCCCCTTTCACTCCTCCTATAATTATGTTGGTGGTAATGATGATGATATCTCTCAGAAGTATAACTATATTAAAATCCATCAGTGTTATCCTTCCTGGTAGGTCTATCGAAAGATCTACCACTTTTGATTGTGTCATCCCCATCCAACATGTTTCCTCTATGATACCAATTTCCATATTACTCATTTGTATTTTCCTCCTGTCCATTACTGATCCCCAACTGTCCCTACTTTTACAAATATGAAAGGCTTTGAAGGATGACTGCATTAACTTCTTCTTTATTTTCTTGAGCTTTGGCAAGCATTTCTTGTTCTGTAATTATCTTGTTATTGTTTACCTTGCAAATTTTGATCCCTGCATTCAAGCTTCTTAGTGTATCTACTAAATAGGGAGAGTAATATTCTCCTTGCGACCCAACTAACATTTCCCATTCCATATAATTCACATCAAGCTTGTAAGAAGAGTCATGTGAACTACATTCCACCATTTTACTCTTCATCTTTGATCTTCTATCTCCTGCAAACATGTCACGTTAGATAAATGAAATAGAGGCATGATCAAAATAATACCTTAGTGTATTTAAAGGGAGGGTATCACATCTGTAAAAGTCAGTCCAGATTAGCATGATATAGATATATAATGTCATCAACATATCAACATCATGCATGATAACAAAAAACTGCAATAATGATCACCACAATGCAGGCATAGTATACACATATATAATTAACATGCATGCATAACCATATGCATTTATCCCATCTAGTCCAAGTGTTTGAAATTGGAAGCTCTAATACCACCCTATGGTATTATATATCACCCAAAGAGAATGTAACCCACTATAATACCACCAAGTAACTACCCCTCCCATATTTACCCACTTTTAGAAGCTCTCCAAGGTAACCGTGAGTTGAGTGACACTATGATATGAACTAGCCTCCAAGTTTCAATTATGGAAGTGGGGCCTACAAACCAAAATTAAACGGACTTCCCTTCTAGATTACAAATCACTCAAGAGCCTACAAACCACCCTGGTGATCAATCCCTACAATAGAACTAATTTTTACTAAGTTTACTCCCCAACTGCACCCACATCATTTCATGCATGTGGTTGGGAGATATAACTACACCCATAGGTCTATCTCCATGTGGTTATGACCTAAATTCCTTTTTTTTGTGCATGCGGTCACGAGATGTATGAAAAAAATTTAGGATATCCTCCAAACCACTTCCCATAACTATCTGTAACTTTCAAGCATTGTAACAATGCTTATAAAAATTCTAAATAATCAAAACTTGACCACGATCTTGACCTAGAAATTCCTAATACCATATAGAAATTTCGTCAAACGTATAGTAAACATATAAGCTACAGGTCATGAATGCATATCTAATCATAAAAATTTTAACTTCGTTTTAGAATCACCAATAAGGATTTATGCCCTCTTAAGTTAGTTGGAACAACACTTGTTAGCCCATGCATTCATCAACCATTCAATAATTTATGAAATCATGAACAAGAGCTAGAGTTAGAGCACATGATAAAACCTTGTATATAACCAAAATATAACCATAATAGAAACCCATGACAAATCAACCATAAGATCACCATAATAACTAGTATAAGGGCTCATAGATGTAGAATTTTAATGTAGATTCAAAATTTCTCATGTAATGTACTAAAACATAATACTTGAATATACTCTACCAATTTGTGGAAGTAAATTCACAATCGAGGACACAAATCATTAAAATGCACCAAGGTTCAACACACATACACAAATATATCTCTAGGGGAAATCAACTGCTCATAACCCCTTACTATTTGTATTGCATTAATCAAATAATTTGCATGAATACAATATGTTTTTCTCAACCTTGAGCTCGACCTACACCTGCATCTTCTATCCTTTATCTAACTAGCTAACTTTGGACAACACTTAACCAATTTTATAGCCCTCCAAGATCCTATTTCGTTTTTTTATTTTATGAGGAATTAGTCCCTATTAGTTAGGTAAATTTCTCATTGAGAATTTCACAATTCCTTTAGGCCCTTCTTTGACTACATGCATGACTTGTACAATTTGGAAAATTCTACAAATGATAGTACACTTCCCTTTAACCCCAATGTCAACTAGGTAGCTCAAATTTCATGCATGCATGAGTTAATTTAGGTTGATTGATCAGTTAACTAGTTAAAAACTAAAGATTCACCCCATTTCTACACCTCCCACTAGTTTGTCCAACAGTTGGAACTAGTTTTACTGAATTAAATTATTGCAACTGAATTTAACTCAACTTGGGATCCTAAAATTTAGGAATTACTATACACAAATCAAGTTCCCCCAAAAATAAAATTAGCTAAGCTAACTAACTGATAACATCTATTTCAACTCAGTTAACTCATTTAAGTTTTTTTTTGGTGTGAAATTTCGATTTTCTCCTAATTTAATCAAAGGAAAAATAGATTAGGAATTTCTTGTTGCATTTTCAACACTCCCTCTCAGCAAGAAAGGGATTATCAAATATCCCAATCCTTCTTCTATGGAACTCAAATTTTCCTCTTAAAAAATCCTTTGTCAAAATATTAGCATCATGTTCCTATGTTAGAATGTATTGTAAAAATATGATCCACCTCTGCACACAATCTCTTATATGGTGGTACCAGATATTAATGTGCTTTGATCGATCATGAAAAATTGGATTCTCAAATAGTTTGATACAACTCTGATTTTCATAGTAAATCATGGTAGGATCCATAATTTGACCAAATAACCCAATAAGAATCTTTCTCATCCAGATAGCTTCACAAGTTGCTTGACTAGCAGCCATGTACTCTACTTTTGCTAAGTTGAGTGCAACTCGTCTCTGCTTCTTATTGTACCAAGAAATTGTTGTTAACACAACACTGAAAATTCCTCCTGAAGTGATCTTCCGATAAGATGAACTTCCTGATCAAGACACATCAGTGAAATCTTACATCTTCACTCCCTTTGTCCATATCTACTAAATTCCAAACTGAGTGGTGCCTCTGAGGTACTGTAGTACATGTTTAGGAGCCCTCCAAAATAATTAGGTTAGTTGAACCATGAATTTGCTCAACTGATAGACTGCATAACAAATTTTTTAATGTGTGTTCACCAAATACATCAGAGAACCCACCAAATTTCTGTACACGGTAGCATCCACTTCCTCACCTGAAGTGGCATCCTCTTTCCTTGAGTTGGTCACTAGAGGAATCTCCATGGGTTTGCATCTGTACATGTGGAACCTTTTAAGTATGTCATTGGAATAATTTCCTTGAGCAACAAACATTTATCATTCTCTCTTCCATACTTCCAAACTAAGGAAATAGTGCATCAACCCCATTTCCTTCATTTATAACTCTCTTGCAAGGTCCTCCTTGCAAGACCTGACAATATTTTCATCACCAGTCAAAATCAATTCATCAACATATAAGACTATAATCAACAATTTACCTTCTACCAGAAAGTGGCAAAGGTTTGCATTTGCTTCACTTTTGGTGAAGCCCAACCCGATGAGGTAGCTACCTATCATGATGTACTAAGCACATGGTGCTTGCTTCAGCCCATACAATGCTCACTTCATTTGACACACCTATGACTCTCTGTTGAAGGTCTTAGAACCTTTAGTTTGTTCAATGTACACCTCCTCCTCAATAAATCCATTGAGGAATATTTTCTTCACATCCATCTGGTGTATTTTCCACCCCATCTGCGTAAATAGAGTGAGAATTTATCTAATATAAGAGTACGTTGATACAGGAGAAAAGGTCTCTTTATATTCAATCCCTTACACCCGAGAGTACCCCTTGGAAGTGAATATGACCTTGTGCTTCTTGATGCTTATGTCTACTACATTCTTTACCTTGTAAATCCATCTCAAACACACCACTTACTTGTCTTCAGGTCTTGGGACCACTTCCCAAATACATTTTCTGACAATGGAATCATATTCCTCTACCATAGCATGAACCCATACAAGTTGCTCTAATGCTTCCTCGAAGGAGGCTAGTTTTGTCTCTAATAGCTCACTCATCATAGCCATGTAGCTTGTGTACCGATCTGGTGATCTCCTCTTCCTGCGTTGTAATGTGGGTGATCACACATTATCTCTAGCATATTGCAATAATTTTTCAACTTCCATGGTATGCTTCCTTCATTCCTTGGATGTCTCTTCTTGAATGGTTTTCTCCACTCTCTTCTCCTCTGCTTATGGTTTCTCCACATATTCTTGAGTTTCTTCCTTTGGAGTCAAAATATCTTGATATGCATGCAATTGAATATCCCTCTCAAGGTAAAAATTCATATTCCTTCTCTTCATAAAACTTCACATTTCTGCAAAAAATTTTCATCCTGAGAGATGGAAAGTACACCCGATAGTTGTGAAGTGTATCAATGTACCCCACAAATATTCCCAACTTTGTTGTCGGCTCTAGATTTTTCCTTTATTCCTTGGAAACATGGAAATATACTGATGATCCAAAGGTCCTAAAGTGTGACACATCTAGTTTCTTCCTTGAAAAAACTTCTTTGGGTGTACTCATCCCAAGAATATGACGAAGACACTTGTTCTACACATATGTGCTTGTGTTGCAATATTTGTCCCAAAAGTGCAAAGGTAGGCCCTAATCATGCAACATCATCCATGAAGCTCCCAAAATAATTTTGTTCTTCCTCTCACCCACCCCATTCTATTGTGGTATATGGGGTACTGTCAATTCCCACCAAATTCCTTCCTTTGCACAAAATTTATTAAACTCATTCGACACATATTCACCACCGTTATCACTCCTGAGAGCCTTTGTAATATCCCAAGAAGGGAGAATGCATTAATATTGAAACAAAATATAAGAAATGAAGCAAAGTAAACAATAAATCTATATACACATTAGAATGCATAGAAATAGCTGAGCCATTTTATTATATTGGAGATGAAAAAGAAAGTACAACAGTGCTCAAAATATGAGACACTCAAGCCACAAGGGTGGCCTAGAATGACCCGACAGTGATTTCCCAAGAGGGACTGCATAACTGCTACTCTGTTGGAAGGTAAACTACATTGTCCCCGCTGCAACTGTTGGGACTACAACTACCTGAAAGATAAAAAGTCAGATCTAGGTAGAATGGGAGCTTTGATGATGCTAAAATTGTAGATCTGGGCTCAATGATGGATTACCAAAATAACCCAAAAGGTATTTCTCAGACCTGTAAGTATAAGAAAATCACCCTCTTAGGGCTTCACATATATGATACCAGGAATGCATATATGAAGCTAGATCTGATGATATGATGGCTGCAATGATGCACAATTAGATCTATGCAAGAAGGGTTGATCCCTTCACTAGATCCTTGGGATAAAAGCTTAAGATATAGCTCCTATAATATCCTCCACTAAAAATAGTTGCTGGATGAACAACAACTTCAGAAAAATGCGTTGTCAAAGAGGGAGGCTCAATAGCCTTTTGCTAGATATGTCAAATCATCTCCTGAGTGATGGAAACAATAGATCCAATGTGAGGAGATGATCCCTCATAGGATTTCTAGTTGAAATACTCGAAACTTCCTTCTTCCAATAGATCTACAGGACTGAACTACACAATCCTTGAAGGGACTACTACTGCATGGAGGTAAAACCTAATTTCTTGAATGTCGGATATAGATCTGTTGCTCCTGAAAGGCTATATCTAAAAATAAAAAAAAAGTGGTAGGATGAATCCTCCACTGGTTTCTTAGTTGAATGCTGGAAACAACCTCCAAAAGATGGCACCAATGTCTGATAAGGAATGAAGAACAATATTATTTCCAGAGCTACTCAAATAAAGAGGTGGGATTCCCGCTTGGGAACAACCTATGCTAAACAACACTGCAAACTCTGCTAAACAACCCAAGTCTACATAGAAATTTCCTAAGAAAAATCTAGATCTAAATAGATCAAGAAATGAATAATCCAAATCATCCCTTCCATTGTGCCTCCACCTTCATTAGATGCATGAGCCTTCCATAGTCTAGCCCCACTCCAAATCTACGCTATACATGTGGACAGAGTCTCCATGTTTAACTGTGCTGTGGCCTCATGTCCTCCATCAATTTCAAATGGGGTGATCACCCTCTCCATCATATGTGCATTAAATGCACCACTTCCTCCACTATCTTATCATAGGTGCTTCATGATCTTCTTTTAATGCACTATGGTCTTAGTTGACCTTACTGAAGATCCTCATGATTTTATATTTAAGATCCATGATCTTATTCGACTGTTTCAACCTCCATAATCTATCTCATAAATGAGACATGATCTTCATTATTGGATCTGCTCCACTACTCCATGATTTTAGATATAGATCTAGAATATCCACATACACACATTAAAAGTGGATTTTATTCATCTTTGAGGTTTGTGGGTCCCTCCACCCTTTTATTTACTTAATTAATTAAGAAAATAAAGGCCTCTAATATTCCAAATATGATGTGAAAATTTGGGAATATTACAGCCTTCACTTTCATGTCAATTTATTTCTCAACAAGTTCTTTAAATTCAAAAAATTTGGATAATGTCTAGTCTTTCCTCTGCATGAAAATAATCTAGCACTTATGTGAGAAATCATATACAAATACAACATAATACTTGTGCTTGGCCATTGAGGCTATCGAAAAGTTCCACAGACATCAGAGTGGATTATTTAAATGATTTCATGCTCCCTGGTATCCTGATCATTGAAGGTAGATTTTGTGTACATCCCCAAGGTACGCCCTTGGATTGTATTATGCTATTATAGTGCTCCATTGAGGATGAATGTGGTGATATGTTACATGATCTTCAAAGCTCCATGGTGCAAATGGCTAAGTATTCTATGAAATAATATGCCAAAATCTCAGCTTTCAACCTTCTCCACCTTTATGCTCAAAGCATAAAAATCTTTCATATGCAAATTGTAGAGGTTCTTCATCCGAACCTTGATATCCTTCACTTTTCCTGTGGAGATTTGTCTCAGCAATTCTTTTCCTTTATTAAATATCCCATCATAGCCACAGTCTTTGAACATCGTGATGGGAACCAAATTATTATTTGGACCGAGAACAAACATCACATCCTTAAGTCTCATAGGGGAGACATACTCCACATGAAGAGTAATTGTACTGTTGGTTAAATTATATGTGTTATAGTTTCCAACATTAAATTGTCAATCTGGGAATCGTAAGATTCAAGGTGCAAGTGCAGGTAACGTAGGATCGGAGCATCTAACCTAAACTAGGGCATAAAATCAATTTAATTCCCAAGTATAGGATCTTTTTTGTATGAAAGAACACATTGGTGACTTGCTGTAAAATAACACACCATTCATTTTCCAGAAGGAAAATTTAATCTACAACTCATTTTCTGGAAAGAACATTCATCTAAGGAATTAAAAGAATATAATTCTTTTAATTTAAAGGTCCTAATCTTGATGAAACATGAAATTCATAATGAAAGAAAAACCAAATGAAATCTAACTAATGCCTCAGAAATTAAATTCATGCTTTATTAAAACAACAAACTTAAACACCGGGTATGAACACTCTCTACAAAAAATCAAATTACTGCTATGAAATCAACTTCAGTACTCGAAATAGAAAATCAAATCATTCACACTGCTTGTAAAATCAAATCTAATGCTACTGTTGAGCTAAATTAAGTTAATTAACATATGATATTTAGCTAAATTGTGTAAAATGAAAGAAAATCACACTTCTCCTAAATAAATTTGAAATGCTAGACCTAAATTAAATTAACGCTGGAGCTAAATCTCGCTGCTCAATTTAATCTTTAGAGACTAGGAATAAGAACTAGAATCACACTGGAGCTCTTTAATGAAATACTCTACACAATTCAATCACATTTTCCTTCAAATAATTCACACTTCTAAAGGGATCTACACAACCTATATATCTTTTTTTTGATCCTAAATGCTACTGCTCTAAAATGAAATTACTACTGCTGAATTCAAATTTTAACTAAGAGCTCGAATTTATTCACATTGTCCAATGACTCTAAAACTGCAAATTCTCAAAAGAAAATTCATGCAAGCAGAAGAAACTTCCAAATCTTGAATTTAATTTCATACGAATTATGAAACTAAACAATATGTATGCAATTCATAAATGTAAACACAGCCTTTTTTCTTGCACACAAATAATGAGTGAATCTATGGATTCACACTTCACGCATTCAACCAAATCCATCGCTGGCCAATGAAAGAACACGAAGAAACTCCTACTACAATTCACAAATTTATGACATGCATGCATGGAATCATTCTAATAATGTTCTATGTATATATGTTTCATTGATATTTAAAAATACACAACAATTTTATAAGAAATAAAGCACTGCTCTATGGACGAATTCAGGCACAAAATGCAATGATTTTAACATAGTTTCAAAACCAAATCAACACAATACCAGAAAGGGCTATAGACACACTACTAGGATCAAATGCTACTGGGATAAATATGGATTCAAAACTACGCTCCCCTAGTCAAATACAATTTGGCTTATGCAACATGAAAGGATTCAGAAATCGTTATCCAATTAGAGTAAATTTCTATGCAAGAGACATTTTTCTTATATTGAAGTCAATTCAACACTTCTTGAAAGGGACAGAGATCTTCTCTGGAAAAAGGATTTAGGCACACATATGCAACGAAAGTAATGTAATCTTAGAAAATCCAAACACGATTTCAGATGATATTACAAACAATCTAAAATGAAATCGAAATCTATGCAATCACACATTAAATTGAATTCACACACTCATGGAATGGAAATAAATAGTCACACAACTTATCTATCTACGAATTAATAGAAAGAGAGCTTAATCCCAGATTGTGGTGGGCCTTGCGACGCCTAGGTGAGTCAAAAGCTTGTAGAGGAAAATAAATCTAATGCATTCGAATTAAAAATTCATTGTAACTATACTCATAGTGATCTAAATCAACACATGACCATCGTATTAACTAGAATACGAGTCTTGAATTAAAAAATAAAAAGGTATAACAATAACTTGAAGCTTGCATTCAACAAATGACAATCTCCATTTTTTTTTTCGTTCATTACAACGTTGGCCTTTATAGGCAACAATCTCATACATAAAATATCAATGGATCTCTTTACATGGAAAACTTAGAAACCTAAAACTAATTTTAGAATTCCCATTTCAATTGGCATAACAATATTTCTCTTCTTGGCATAACTACTCCCAAATGAGCACTAAAATTAGGACATGCTGGCTTCACGTTGATCTTGGAGCATTTCCAATTTCATTTGACCAAAAAAAATTCCGAACAGTGTTGTTTGGGATGTTTTTGTAAATCTGGAATTTTTCAGAATGTTATACAAATTGGCCCTAAAGAACCCCAAATATTTCCCAAACCGTAAGGAATTTTGGAAAAATATTTTAGTTGTAATAAATATTATATAATGGGACCAAAACCCATGCTCCATAATTTCTCTATTATCCTTTAGCTGCACAAAAATTGAGGAAGAAGTTGGTATTTTGACATTTATTGCCGATTTGGATAAATTAGCTAATTTCCTTCTAGAGACTAAAATGGGTGAACTAGGTGGAATCCAAGTTATGGAGAGTTATTATAATACTATTTTTGACAATAACCTCTCTTGGTTTCTGTGGAAGCATGCCATGAGTTTCAAGCCCTAATTTAGGAATTTTCGCACTCAACAAACTTATGAAGGATTTCGGCGATGGAACCCTATGATAAATGTACTCAATGAAATTGCCATCATTAAATCATAGCATAGTCATATTTAATCATACAGAAGTGAATAATTCTTGTGATAATCAACCCCAAAGTGTATTTGACTACAAATTATAGAATTAGGGTACGGAATGGGCTAAAAACCTAGGGTTTTAGGGCATGAATGGTGATATTACATGAAGAAAACATGGGCATATTTGAGGCCCAACATCCCCCCATGACTGAGGTTTTTCATTCCCTCATTCAAACAAATATTTTTCTCATATGTAGGTTTTTATGGCACCATAGCTTTAGGTAGGGTTAGTTGTTGTGGAGCAATATTGCATGAAGATTTGATTGTCATAGATGTGATTTTAAGAGAGATACAAATTGGAGAGAAACAATAGACATGGTAGAAGGAAAATGATGAATAGTATGATAGGTGAGAATGGGAATGGTGGATAAGATGAGGTGGTGATGGTAAAATTCATGCTTTCATGCTTTTTTTTTGTGAGGCCAATGCTTATGGATGGTTCCTTCATGAAAGGTAGCAATGAATTCACCCTTTATTGGATTGAAAATATGTGTGAATGTAGGAGGGGAAGGCACTATAGTTGTTGCTTTTGTTTACATGAACCAATATGATTATGACCTTATTAAAGTAGCAATCAAATGGAGGGTATATAGAAAAGTAGATATACAGAATATGTAGTGGTTAATCATCAAATATTTCTTAAATCTCTAATCAATTAAAGAATCTTAAGCCACCTCTACCTGAATTTTTACCCTTGTTGTTGATTTTTTCAGTGCTGCAAAATGATGGAATGGTTGGAGATGATGTGACTGTTGATATGGCCTATTGAATAATATGACGCATAAAATGAAGATGTTAAAAGGTCTCAATATCCATATTATCCTGAAAATGTTGATGCAGGTGTATCATGGCTTCCTGAGACAAAAAAATCACCATCGTCAATAATCCACTTTATTGAAATAAAGGAAATAGGTTAAATTAAATAACAATTACCTGATCATGCTCCAGGCCCAAAAATAGTGTAAAATGATAATGAAAACCATGAGTAAACATAGGGTTAAAATGTTAATTTGAACATGAAAAATCCAATAATCTCTCTCCCCCCATGTCAATCATCTTGCATGTCCACATGGAAGAAAACCATTTGATAGAGATGAAAGATTAATTCAGACTGAAGGGATAGGGTTTTAATATTAGAGTCGTGATTTAAACTACAGGGCCAATTCAATGAGAGAATGTCAGTGAGTTTCATGTGATGTCAACTTCCTTTGCATTAATAAGATATGAAAAAGTTGTGACTAGGGATTCAATAATGTAATGACTTACCTTTATTATTCCAAAAGAGTAACTAATGCTACGCTACTAAAGGAATACTAATAATGTTTTTACAGCAAGGATAACGTCATCCTATAATGTTTAACCACAAAATTTTCCACAAAACATCTCAAGAGTAGTCCAAAGCATTATGTATTTACTTTCAATAGCCTCGTTATTAAAAATAGGAGTGAATTTATTTTAAAAACCAAGGCATTAAAAAGGATAGAAATAGAAGTCAATCATTTGCACTAAGGGTCTCACATCCATGAAAACCAAATTATTTCTGAAAGATATAACTCCAAAGCACATTACTGAAATGATCTTAAAGACATTCTCAGAGAGATATGATATTGAGTTCATGGAAAGATAAAAATAACCAAGTAAATCATAGTGTAAAATTAACTTTAATACCACAAGCATGGCGCTGCTTCCACCAGGTGTCTATAACCTCGGTAGGGATGTCTTTTAACCCAATGAAATGTTTGCGTCCCACTTACTAGATATAGATTCAAAGTTAGCTTATTTGACTTTTAGATGAAGGTCACTGTCCTGGCTTGGTAGCCAGCTAATGGTAGTGCCACTCATAAGAAGTAACATGGATGAACAAGCCGACTCGTGATGAAAACTCCTGCCTTCCAAATTTTGGGTTGAAAGACATTACTATGGCTTGTTGACCAGGAGCAGTAATGTCATGCATCTTAGGTCTCATGATCATGGTAGTTTGGCTCATTATGAGACCTCCTATCCTCCCCTACATCTTTTTATAGACTATAGTTACGATTAACCTTAGAAGTTACTTAATAAGTGAGGAGATAGATCTACTCCTTAAGAGTGCAGGATGGCATGAAATTGTTTTAATTAATAATATTTACTGGTTGATCTCGCAACCCTTAAAGACTCAAGAAAAATAAAACATCTCATATAATGACTAAAATATTCCTCAAGTTGGTCATGCTAGGGTTCTTATGAGAGTTTATTATGGTTTTATAGGAGTGGTCCACCATAGGAGGCTTTTCATAGATATATTCAAAGAGAAAATTGAAAGTTTTCTTGGAAAATAGTTTGTCAAGATTATGAATGGAAAGTATAATAATAATAATTTCCCTAACCGTCCCAGTAAATAATATTGGTCAATAATCAAAGTCACTTTAAAATATGAGGCATTAAGAGTGAATTTCTTCTGACAAGTCTTACCACAAAAGTGCATAATGAAAAAAAATTCAATGGTTGTGCCTTAGGAATTATAGTTTTAAGAATGTTGTTGTAACAATTTTATTTCAAATGACAATTTTATACATTTCCTTTATACTACCCTACCATAATTTAGGGAGAGGAAGATCTCCTTCAAGTGTAGGAGTACTTCTAATGCATCCATGTGCGTAACAGTTTACTAAATAAACTCACACTCAGTTTTAAAGAATAAACTTCAACACATACCAGAGTATGAGAAACCATTTGCTTTAATTGATATAGTACCAAAATTTTTGAATGATCAGGGAATAGGGTGTATTAACGACTACTTGAAACTAGGATTCAATGAGATGTACATATTTATGATTCTCCAACTTATGCAAGACTTCCACAATTTGATAATCATTATCTTGGAGGAATAAAGGATCTGGTGAAAGAAAAAAGATAAACCCCTCAAGTTCAGGCTCAAATATATGCTTTTCAAATTGACAAGAATGGTCAAAGGGAATTCTAGGGTTTTGAGCTTCAACAATAGTTTTAGAATAGGTTCCAATTATAGATTTCTCCTCTAATGGTATTTGAATTATCTCTTCCTAGGGCGAATGTTTTGTAGTTATAGGAGATGTTTCCAAACTCACCCCTTCCCCCAACCTTGAAGATATATCATTTTGTTTAGTGGGAGAATTAACAAGAAGAACAAGTGTTTTAAATTGTTGTGCAACCTCGTTGTTTGGATTAGGGTCTAAGCTATGGTTTTTACTAGGGTTTGAACTAGGGTTTGGGCTAAGGCTTGGACTAGGCTTTGGATTTGGATTAGAGTAAGGTCTAGGGTTTAAGTTAAGGTTAGGGTTGGAATGAGGGCTAGGTTTAGGGTTTGGATTAGGGTTAGGGTATGGATTAGGATAAGTACTAGGGTATGGATTAGGGTTAAGGTTAAATAAAGGTTGCATAGGAAATTGAGACTAGGAGGGATGATAACTTGATGGCATGTGTGATTGTTGTTGATTTTTGATGAAAGACTACCCTGGGGAAAAAAATTCTTAAGGCCATGGGGATATCTGAATAGAAGAAGAGGTCTATGGAGAGGGCCACTGTGGCCATGAAGTATGATATTTAATTTGAGGAGGATTAGAAGTTTTCCATGGAACTGCAGGATTATAAATATGTTGAGGAACCTACTAAGGAAAATAAGCATTATTCCAAGTATAAAATGGTGTTGGGTTTTGAGTTGTACCTGGTGGTTGATTCAATTCCTTAATTGATTCCTTGAGCACCTTTCATAATCATCGTAGTGATGGGAAATGTTTAGTTGCATGACCATCCTCACAAATTTAGCAAACTCTTAGACTGCTAAGTGGGCACTTTCCAAGGAAATGCTTATTTATTCAGTTGGCACAAAAGATAAGCAGTGGTTCTTCATCCTTCTCTTGTTCCTACAAATCATCCAATTTTGAAATAAAATTTTTAATAATATAAAATTTATGTTCAAGAAAATTTGTGTTCAAATCTAAGATCTCTCTCTCTTGATGGTGTAGAAAACCCAGACAAAAATGGAACTCAACGGGAGCTCACAAGAAAAATGTAGCAAAATATGACAATGATGGAGGATCAAATTCATACCAAAAGTTTAGATCCAGAGAGATCTTTAGGAAACAAAAGGTAGTGAGTGAATGAAAAAACCCTTCTATTTATAACAAAATATTGAGTTAGTCTAGATATTGGTGCATAATTAAAATATTATTAACCAAATCTAGATCCAACTTTTGTGCAATATTTTATTATATTTGTTGGAGGGAAAAAAAAATGAATTTAGTCAAATCCCCTTATTTGTAAATAATAAAAAATTAAATTATTTATTTATTATTTTAAGAATGTGCTTGAGTAATAATTAAATAAATAGTGATTTATTCAATTATTTATAAATGATTTAGTCAAATTTAACAAGGAATATTATTTAAATAATGTTTTAAATAATTATTCCTAGAAAATAATAAGATAAATAATGAATTATCTAATTAATTTTCCTGTTTTGGGTTAAATATGACCAGGAATATTAATTAAACTGTTGTTTAAATAATTATCCCTTAAGGAAAATCAAACAAATAAGAATTTATTCAATTATTCCTCATAGAGTTTCCTGTTTATATCATAAACACTTAATAAATTAAGGATTACTAAGTTATTTTTTAGAGTGAAAGAAATTTTACAAGGGTAAAATTGGTCTTACATGGTGTACTTTGGTCCATCTAATAGTAACAGGTTATATGACCAAAAATTGGTGTAACAGTTTCCCCCCAACGTGCGAGCGTTAGGAGAAAATCGTATGACCAAAGTACATTGTAAGAACTCAATCACTAGACATTGAAGGGGGAGTCAGAGAGAGAGAGAAATATCAGGTAGACTAAAGTGCGAGAGGAAAAGGCCCTGAGGAGGCGAAACTTACAGGTGTGACAAGTCTCTTTTATGAGTGAGGACCTGTTCTACATGAGGTGGGGGAGGCATACCTATGCCTGCCGAGATAGCAAAGTACAAAGAATAATGTGTCTAGTAAAAAACAGAGTGAACTATATAGTACATGCTAGCATAAACATGGGCTAGATAAAAACATGATAATGGATCCCACATACATACTATGCCTAGGACAACAACTAGGACTTATACAATAATATCTGAGTATATGAGATATAAGCACAACCAAAGAGGCCCTGTAATAAACGAAAGGGCTCTAAAAATCTGAATGATACATGCAAACTAAAAAGGCATTGCAAGCAGCTAAGGATGGAACCATCAAATCTATGGATCTGCATCCAAGGCTGTAGTAGAGAGGTCACCTGGGTATGTGGGGGGCCACTTGAAAGGCCACCCCCTCATGAGGTCTGGAACATCTCACACACACCCGAGAATCACCGATACAATCTGCTGCATATCTGAACCATCGAGTATATAGATCTCAATCATGCAATGAGGACCTAGAGTTGAGAAACAATCAAGTCAAATGGGAATAGAGAGTCCCTTTGCCTGATCTAAGGTACGGAAGAAGAGTGGCAGCTAGAACCAAGTTATACCGCCCTCTAGACATGCCTTCTAGAATGAATAAGATGATGTCGACAGAAGGAGGTATGTCATAGGTTAGGGATCCTGAAATAAGGCATGAGATAAAATAGTAGAGTGGTTGATAGACTAACACCAGGGATAATGGTGGAATGGGGGGTACTAAGTAGCAATCTAATGAATTCCCTTGTTAGAGCATAAAGGGCATGAATGACCTAGCATCTATTAACTCGACACCAGAGGGGATAGGGGACAGTATGACTGAAGGAAAAAATGTGTGATAGGAGAGATGAACAAAGCAATGAAGGATGGAGGACTATAGCGGGATACAAAGGGACTCAGGATAGACTCCATGAATGCGATGATGACTCAACTCGGATGCTCTAAACAAGGGAAAATCGATGATGATTCGACATAGAACAGGCCTAGTGGGGACCATAAAATCATGAGTACAAGATGGTTATTCACAACGTAAAATGACATGAGCATGGACAATTATGAAGGCAAAGTGGTGCCCCATGTACAAGTGTTGCAAGTGAAGAAATTCGATTTTGAGGAGTGGTGAAGTAACCCTTCTTGGAAAAAATGTGTCTAGGTGAAGTATCAAATCATAGAAAACTAAAGGATACCCACTCGGTGGGATATTTCCAACGGTGCAGATGGTTTGTAAAACCAAGCTACGGTTTGGTCGCAACTGGCGAAAGAAAAATCTAGGGTTTCTATTTTAATAAGGCTTTTTCCCTCCAATTTGATTCATTTGCAAGTTTAGCTGTGGTGAATGTGGAGATGAGAAAAGTTCATAAATATGGCAATGAACGTAATAGACAAACTGACCATTAGAATCGAGATCCGTTAGTTGCAGGTAAGTGGCCTAACCCCACTCTTTCATTTCAGTGGATTGAAATTTTAGTTTAGGCACCCAAATCTCATGAATAGGCCAGGTCGCACTTTTTGGGGTTTGTTCTGCGACCTGGGTAGCAGGTACTGGGTAGAAAACTATGACCTGTCCCAGGAAATGACCAGAAAAGTGTGACTTTTCAGAGAAAGGGGGTTTCAATGTTGTTTTTGTCTAAGATTTGGGTTTTTTATGGTTGAGGGGCATAGGTGCCCCCAAGCATGTTATGGTCATGCCGCATGTATTTAGAAAAGTGGAATCTAAAAACAATTTCATTATGGTTATGCATTTCGAGAAAGGGAATGGAGGATTAACAATATATTTTGGTACTACATATATGAAGAAAATGGACTAAGTTTCTAGGTTGGCATACATGGTGTTACTATCCCAAAGAGTGGACTTGGAGATAATGAACTGGTGCTCCCCTAGAAAAAACACAAGTTGGTCAAAACTAATGTCTAGGGGACTGGGTTGTTGTTGTAAGAGGAAGGAATGATGAGGGAGATCATCCATAGAGTGATATGAAGTGATATGGGACTCTATAGGTTCTTCTAAATGGGGAAGAATGATGGTACTAGAGTCGACATGACCAGATGCACTATGAGGGATGTGGATAACTACTTCTCCTGGACTGTCAAATATGGGTACCTCCTTACCAAAAAATTGTGTGTCAATGTAATGACCACAAGGTGTATGTGTTCTGAATGTATGGTTTCAATGTAAGGGGGAAAATATAAAGTCAGGGGTGGTGATTGCTTCCATAATTTTGTCATCATAATAGAATATGGGGTGATTGGTGTAAGAAAAAACACCTGACGTGGCGATGCTACCTGACTCATAATCATGAGAAGAAAGATTCACACGTGCATCATCACTGGGGGTGATAAAATAACAAGTAGATAAGGGATCCACTGATGTTGAGCCCAGGGTGATCGTTGAAGGGAGGTCAAGAAAAATAGAAGGGCAAGTCCTAGAGGGAGCTTCCACCGTGGATCTCATGGATGATGACAGGTAAAGGATATGGGCCAAATACTCTGAAATCTTGAAATCGGGAGTGGAAATGTCAACAAGAGCAGAGACATGCTCAGGTTGGCCTAAAGCATACCGCGCGAGGATGGGAGAGGCGAACTATTTTTTTTCAATCTCGTACTCCTAAACTACCTCCGAAGAGGCACAATAATGCTTAAGGAGGGGACAAAGGTGAGTATAATGGCCATGGATATCATACAAAGCACAAGTGTGGTTGGTGTGAATAGTATTGGGGTTCTTGGCTGCATTCAAGGAAGAAACAGAGGCTTCAGTGACCTTAGACACAGGAAAACCGACATTAACCATGGGCTTGATACGAGGAAATTCAGGACAATGGTGGGTGGCATGACCGATAACATCAAACAAGCACAGGGGTGGGGGGTACGCTTTGGAGGCTGAGGAGGAGAAGTGGTTGTTTGGGAAACCTTGTCCTCAGGTTCCTTCTTGTGATATTTTCCACCCTCACCTAAAATTTTCGCAACAGGAGTAGGTTCCTGTTGAGGTGGCTGAGGCACAGAAGCAAAGGGAGGGGTCATGGTGACCGGTTGGACCGGGGTCAAAGTAAGATAAGGTTTGGGTTGATCAGGCGGGATGGTGGCTGGGGGATCAATGTAGCAGTCTGGGATCCCCAAGGTCATGTAAAGAAGATAAAAGGTAGCCATAATAGGTACCAAAAATACTCCAGGAGGGGGGGAAAGAAATGATATATGACCAGAGGGGTAATGCCCATGCGAGACAACTCTGAGATGGTTAAGTCCAGGAGGAACCATTCCAGGAGGGTAGATAGGCTCATGGATACTAGCTACAGATGATTGGCCTTAAGGAGGTGGTCTTGAAGGCTGAGTCGAGGTGCTAGGAGTAGGTTGCGGATGGCGGGGATGCTGACTAGTCGAACCAGTCCGTGTGAGGTCGGGCCCAGACGATTGCAGCATGCAAACATTTGACGAGTTGGGATCAGAGATAAGAGGAGAAAGGCCTTGGAATGAACCAAGAAAAGAGGATTCTTTTTATACTCTAGGTGAAACACTAGTCAGGGGTTCAGCTATTTATTTATTTGCCATCAAAGAGATGATAGACTCAGGGGAGGTTTGAGACTTTGGTTTGTAATACGTCAATTGGTTGATGGTGACAATATTTCCATTATGAGGAAAGCACATATTACGCAGAACCAAATATGGGACAACATACATCACATAAGTGTAGCTACAACCCAATATAATGTTTATTCTAAGTGGGCATCAATGAATTCTACGTCAACACAAATAGTCTCTCCCACAAGAATAGTAGGAAAATTGCAGAACATGCCTATGTACTGGGAAGAGTGGCCATCCCACCTCAGAGGGTGATAGTGGAAGGGGCCAACTCAAGAGACTCGAGTTGCTTCCAAACCGAAGTGGACATCACATAGGTGTATGTCCCCTCGTCAATGATACAATGGGAGACATTCACATTTCGGATCTTGACAAGGAATTGGAAGGTGACAAAAGTAGGGAGGGGGGGATGTTCTGACTGGTCAACATCGAAGATGATCAAATGATCATCTAAAGGTTCCACATCACCCATGGAGTTTAGTAGATATTTTCATTGTGAAGGGAACGACTAGAGGAGTTCCAGCGTTGATATGGTAGCAGGGGATTACACCAAATCATCTACTATACTATATGAATGGGTAGCTTTACCAGAAGTAGTGTTTCGGCGTAATGGTCCTTTGGGGATCTTGGTATGAACCTCTACCTTAGGTTGATGGATCTATAAAGGACCATTGGGTGTCAAAAGAGGCTTTGTGGGACCTGAAGAAGGGGGCTCAAGGGCAGACTTATCGAGGGGCTTGTTTTACACACGAGACCGAGTCTGAAGGGACCGAGTCTGAAGGTTAGAGTTCATCATGAGAATCTAGTAATTAGAGGTACCAGATGGAGGAGGTTGAGTGGCCGCATAACCTTTATGGGGTTGGGTAGCCACTAATCCTTTCTAGGGGAAATGATTGGTAAGCACAGCTGACTGGATAGGTGCGACATGGGGAGGAACTGAAGGGGAGGCTTTTTGTCCTTGAGATGATGCTTGAGCTTCCCACATTTTCTGCATCTGAGGTAAAAGATGACAATCATGGGAATAATTACCATATACACCACAATAAGAACAAGGTTTTTTCCTGTGAACAGGCTTGTCTTTTTTGGGCTGAGTGCCCTGTTGATGGTTCGCAGTGTCAGGTCTATTCCATTGGGGATTGGGTCCTAGCGCAGGTTGGTTTTGGTTGTCTTTCCTCCTCTTTTTGGAAGTAGGAGGATTAGTCACACCCTGCAGTGCATACACCTGACCCTAGGGAGGTGGTGGCTGCTACTACAAGGGTTGAGAAGGAAAGGGAGGTTGAGGTGCTAATGCTGGAGGAGTTGGAGCACCAGGTTTTGGATACGGATAATAAGGAGGGTGGGTAACGTTGTGTTAAATAGGTTGGGAAAAAGGAGAAGGTATACCTTATCCTAGATACATGCTATCGGGAGGGGGAAAAGTGCTAGAGGAGCTGGCCCATCCTTGAGGGAAACCATAACCCATGGGATGATGAGTGTATGGATGAGAAAAGGCTCCAAAGATACCGTCGGTAGCATGGGATTCCCCCAGTATGTTTGCACCACCGGGTCTAAGGAGATCAGGTAATATGGTATAAACAAAACCAGACTGTGCATAGATCAGGTCATATTTCAACGCAATTTGGAGGGCAGCTTCTTCAGTCTGAGGGAAATGAGATGTTACATCTTTTCCAATAGCAAGAAAAATGGATACGAGAAAATAGTACATGCAAACATGGTTTTCGAATGTAGGGTCTCGACATAGGCTCCTTCTTCTTCGCCATTCCTGGACATGATCGGATAAGCGGGTCACAAAATATTGACAAAAAGTGGTAAAAATTTATGTATGAGTGTCATAACGGATGGGAAGCTAGAGGTAAGATAGAAAAGCCCTGGAAAGAGTCAAAAAAGTAGTATGAGAGGAGGATACCTGGTCTAC
Organism: Pinus albicaulis; assembly: GCA_034641835.2. Classification (NCBI taxonomy): domain Eukaryota; kingdom Viridiplantae; phylum Streptophyta; class Pinopsida; order Pinales; family Pinaceae; genus Pinus; species Pinus albicaulis. Next base: position 66,570,275 of record MU968359.1, on the reverse strand, counting down.
ATACCACTTAGAAGCTTCTCCAGTAAGCGTACATTGGAACAATCGAAGATGGACAGAGTCATCAGTGATGGAGTTAGACGAACACCACATGTGGAAAGATTGAACATGGTTTGTAGGATCCTCTCTAGCAATACCTTCAAACTTGGGGATGTCTGAAGGGAGCTTGGTTGGCATAGTAGGCCAACTAGGATCATGGTGTATGGGGCCATTAATCAACTGGTTAAAATTGGGAAGACTGAGGCCTGCCATATAAGGGAGTAAGGGAGAAGCCGTGATAGTTCTTGTTGGTCCTACCAATAGTATTCCTAGCATTAGGGTCGTGGCTACCACCAACGTTACGTCTTGAATTAGAAATGCTGAAGGTGTGAGGAGGAGAATTGGGGATAGAAGAAGAAGGGGAACTCGATGAACCAGAAGTAGAGTTAGAATGGGGACTCAATGGAGGACGAACTCAAACCCTACACAGAGGAGTAAGTTTTCCTACCAGAAACTGAGGATGAAGGCCAAGAAGTCTCTGTGATAAACGCCTTGGGGGTGCAATGGTGGAAAAAAAAACACGTATCACAGAAGGAAGAAATACCAACAAGGGAAAGGAGGTGCAGGATAAAATGATTACAATGTCGAAACAAGGGAAAGGAGGTTCAAGATCAATTGATTACAATGTTATAGTCTTGGCCTGGCAGTGTAAACCAGGCACTCTTCACTTAGGGTGTGTGTGTATGTGATAAGTGTGTTAATTTTAATTTAAACCCAGACATGTGTAGAGAAAAAATAAAAAGGGTATTATATAACTGTAAATAAATCTGAAAATAACAGTAAAGTACACTGAATATGACAGAAAATAAATTGCTAAAGATGCATCAATTTAAACCCAAGGAGGATGGCTTCCCAAGAACTAGTCTATGGTGGTAAAAATATAGTCAAAACACACAATATGGCCAATGGATCTAAATTCAGGATAGACAGGGATCCAAAGGTTAGATATGCTGGAAATAGGTGCAGATAACAAAAACAAACCAGAGGGAAAAATGTTGTAAACAAGGTGGCGAAAGGCTACAACCTGGAGGGAAATGGAGGGGACCCTAAAGGAGGAAAAAAAAAACTGAAAAATAGGTGTTTTGGATGGATGAATAACCAATCTGAAAGGGATCTGAAAGTATAGGATCATATCTGAAAAATGGCTGAACACACTGAAATCTCAGACGACCTGCTTCAGCTAAACTCCTCCTAAAAAGGTGGAAGCATACTGAAGCCCTAAGGGGCTTGGTTCCTACTTCGATGAGAAAAATAGAGCAATTATAGGTCTAAGATAGGTTGATACGGAGGTTAGAAAACCCTAAATAGTAGCCTAGACAAACCCAGAAAAATCACAGAAAAATTCCCACAAAAAGTATAGGTTGTAGTTTTTGAATTTTTTTTAGCAGAGGTCATAGTTTTTTGGTTGTTTTCTACACCATGAAGGCTCAGGTCGTAGGTTTCAGCCCAACAAGTGCAACCTACACTTCTGGCACTCTTGGGAGAAGGTTTGAGAAAAAATTGTTGTCTTAGCTACGACTAATACCTATCACCTACGCAATAGGCCCAAAAACACAAGGAAGTTAGAATTTTTATTGTTTTAGGTTTTTAAAGGTTAAAAACAACATCAAGAAAAGAAAAAAAAGAAGCTAAAGAAAAACCATAGGGGTTGAAGAAACTATTCATGCAGGGCTGAAAAATGACAATGGTCATAATTATAAACCCTTGTGGAGTCGGCAGTTGTTAGTGTGAATTCTAATCACAAGCATACGAAAAAAAATCACTTTAGCTGTGCATAACAAACAACCCTAACATCAAAAATGGCTACCAATTTCCTTAGATATGTAGTTATTTGACCAAGATAAATGCTACAAAATCTAGATCTATGCAGTTTAAAACATCAAAAAACAAATAAAAGCAAGAGTTGCTCCAGGCATCCAATAGACAAGACAAGAATATTTTTTAAAGAATTTTGTATTTATGACACCTAGGAAGGGAACATAGAAAGATGTTACCAGTCCCCCTCAATGGAATGGGTTCTTGTATTTCCTCAATGCTTCAAATCTGATATCTCTCTCTCTTGATGGTGTAGAAAACCTAGACAAAAATGGAAATCAAAGGGAGCTCGCAAGCAAAATGGTAGCAAAATATGACAATGTTGGAGGATCAAAGTTAGACCAAAAGTATAGATCCAAAGTGATCTTTAGGAAGAAAAAGGTAGTGAGTGAATGGAAAAACCCTTCAATTTATAACAAAATATTGAATTAGTCTAGGTATTGGTGCATAATTAAAATATTATTAACCAAATATAGATCCATCTTTTGTGGAATATTGTATTATATTTGTTGGAGGGAAAAATAATTTGAATTTGGTCAAATCCCTTTACTTGTAAATAATAAATAAATAAATGATTTATTTATTGTTTTAAGAATTTGGTTAAGTAATAATTAAATAAGTAGTGATTTATTCAATTATTTATAAATGATTTAGTCAAATTTAACGAGGAATATTATTTAAAATATGTTTTAAATAATTATTCCTAGAAAATAATAAGATAAATAATGATTTATCTAATTAATTTTCCTGTTTTGGGTTAAGTATGACTAGGAATATTAATTAAAATATTTTTTAACTAATTATCCGTTGAGGAAAATCAAACAAATAAGGATTTATTCAATTATTCCTCATGGGGTTTCCTGTTTAGACCATAAACAACCTAATAAATTAAGGATTACTAAGTTATTTTTCATAGTGAAAGCAATTTTACAGGGGTAAAATTGGTCTTACATGGTGTACTTTGGTCCATCTAATAGTAACAGGTTAGATGACCAAGAATTGGTGTAATAGTAGCAACATCAAAACTCTTCATTAAATTATTCCTCAAAATACCATTTTCTGGTTCTCAACAAGCCCACTGGTATATCTTGTCATCACATGGATTAGTACACAAGGGTTCTTACAGCACCCCAAAAATGTTTTATCTTTAAAGAGTTTGAAATTTTAATATAAATGAATTAAAACTGCTAATTACAATAAAAACTCACCAAACTTGCTTGATTTGGAAACCAAACTTTGGAGCAACCCCATAATAGTGGATGCATGGCTCTTCAATCACGTCTTACTGTACACTCTATGCCCTCTAATTTCCTTGCAATTAAGATCACACACACAAATACCTGTGAAAGAAATTAGGCTCTGATCCCTTTAGCACCTCCCTAGCAATGGGATCAAAAATGTTTGTTAAATTATATGTGTTATAGTTTCTAACATTAAATTATCAATCTGGGACTTGTAAGCTTCGAGGCGCAAGCGCAGGTAATGCAGGATTATAGCATCTAACGTAAACTAAGGCATAAAATCAATTTAATTCCTAAGTATAGGATTGTTGTTTCTACGAAAGAACATGTTTGTTACTTGCTATAAAATAACACACCATTCATTTACCGGAAGGAAACTCTAATCTACCACTGATTTACTAGAAAGAACACTCATCGAAGGGATTAAAAGAACAAAAAACTTTTAATTTAAAGGCTCCTAATCTAGATGAAACACGAAATTCATATCGAAAAAAAACCTAATGAAATCTAACTAATGCCTCAGAAATTAAATTCATGCTTTATTAAAACAACAAACTTAAACCCCGGGTATGAACACTCTCTGCACAAAATCAAATTACTGTTATGAAATCAACTTTGGTAGTTAAAATATAAAATCAAATCATTCACACTTCTTGTAAAATCAAATCTAATGCTATTGTTGAGATAAATTAAATTAATTAACCTATGATATTTAATTGAATTGTGTAAAACCAAAACGAATCACACTACTCCTGAATTAATTTGAAATTTGGACCTAAATTTAATTAATGCTGAAGCTAAATCTCACTGCTTAATTTAATCTTTAGAAACTACGAATACGAACTAGAATCACATCGAAGCTCTTTAAATGAATACTCTACATAATTCAATCACATTTGAATTCAAATAACTCACACTTTTAAAAGAATCCACACAACCTATATAAATTTGTTTTGATCCTAAATGCTACTACTTGAAAATGAAATTACTACTGTTGAATTCAAATTTTAACTAAGAGGTCGAATTTAATCACATTGTCCTATGACTCTAAAACTGCAAATGCTTAAAATAAAATTCATGCACGCAGAAGTAACTTCCAAATCTTGAATGTAATCTCAAAGGAATTATGAAACTAAAAAATATGTATGCAATTCATAAATGTAAACACACCATTTTCACTTGCATGCAGCTAATGAATGCATCTATGGATTCACACTTCACGCATTCAACCAAATCCACTATTGGCTAATGAAAGCACACAAAGAAACTCTTACTACAATTCATGAATTAATGACATTCATGCATAGAGTTGTTCTAATAATGTTCCGTGTATAGATGTTTCACTAATATTTAAAACTACACAACACTTTTATAAGAAACAAATTACTGCTCTGTGGAAGAATTCGGGCACACAATGCAATGAATAGAACGTAGTTTCAGAACCAAATCAACACAGTACTAGAAAGTGTTATAGACACACTACTGGGATCATTATGGATTCAAAACTACGCTCACCCAGTCAAATCCAATTTAGCTAATGCAACATGAAAGGATACTAAAATCATTACCTAATTGGAGTAATGTTCTGTGAAATAGACAATTTTCTTATATTCAAGTCAATTCAGTGCTTCTTGAAAGGGACAGAGCTCTTCTCTGCAAAATGGATTTAGACACACTTCCGTAATGAAAGTAATGTGATCTCAGAACAATCAAACACGATGTTAGGCAGGATTACAAACAATCTGAAATCAAATCGAAATATATGCAATCACACACTAAATCGAATTCACACGTTGTTGGAATGGAAATAAAGAGTCACACAACTTATCTATCTACGAATTAACAGAGAAAGAGCTCAATCCCAAATTGTGGTGGGCCCTTCCATAGCTAGGTGAGCTAAAAACTTGCGGAGGAAAAGAAATATAATGCATTCGAATTAAAAATTCATTATAACTATACTCATATTGATCTAAATCAACACATGACCATCATATTAACTGGAATAGGAGTCTTCCATTAAAAAATAAAAAGGTCTGACAGCAGTGCAAAGCTTACATTCAACAACTGATAATATCCAATGCTTTTTTTTCTGTTCATTACAATGTTGGTATTTATAGGCAAAAATCTCATACATAAAATAGCAATGGATCTCTTTACATGGAAAACTCAGAAAACTAAAACTCTTCTTAGAATTCCCAATATGATTGCCATAAAAATATTGCTCTTCTTGGCATAACTACTCCCAACTAAGCACAAAATTAGGATTAGCTGGCTTCATGTTTATCTTGGAACATTTCAAATTACATTTGACCCAAAAAAAATCCAAAACGAGGTTGTTTGGGAGATTTTCGAAAATCTGGAATTTTCGTAATTTTATACAAATTGGCCCCATGAACCCTGATTATCTCCCAAATAGAAAGGAATTTTGGAAAGATATTTTAGATTTAATACATATGCAATACTAGGACCAAAACCCATGTTCCATAATTTCTCCATTATCCTTCAGCCACAAATACATCGAGGTGGAAGTTGGCAATTTAAAATTTATTTCATATTTGGATAAATTGGCTAATTTCCTTCTAGAGACCGACATGAGTGAGCTGGGTGGAATCCAAGTTATTGAGAGGTATTATAACACTATTTTTTACAACAAATCTCTCAGTTTCTCCTGAAGCATGCCAGAAGTGTTAAGACCTAAATTAGGCATTTTCGCACTCAATTGGCTTGTGAAGGATTTCGGCGGTGGAACCCAGTGATAAAGGTACTCAACAAAAGAGTCATCATTAAATCATAGAATAATCATATTTAATCATATATAAGTGAATAAAACTGGTAATAATCAACCATAGAGTGTCTTTGATGGCAAATTATAGAATTAGGGTACGAAATGGGCCAAAAACCTAGGGTTTTAGGGCATGAATGGGGATATTGCATGTCAAAAACATGGGCATATTTGAGGCCCAACATTTACCAATACCATTCGTATTATACCTCCCATAATCTCCCATATCAATGTGCATCTGGAGGTATTTCTCCTCCAAGTCACTGAAGAAATATTTTTTCGACATCATATGGAATGAGGCACTGCTTTCGAGATAACAAACACTTCCCATCATTGTGCTTGTCATGCATGCAATGAGGGTAAAATAAAGCTTGAATTTTTAAGTTAAAAATTCACCTTCCACTCAACCTAAGGTATTCTTGCTTTTTTTCTTATGTGGCCATTTCATGGCATATTGCCAAAATTCATGATAGTGAAAGAACTTGATTTTGGATAAGTCCTCTTTCTTTCCCCCTTGACTGGAATCTGTAACAACCCTGGTGAAAAATCCATGTAATAAAATTAATTAAGGAAAATTAATAACGATAGTTATTGGGACACTTATTCTAAGCTTAAGGTTGGGAAAAACATCCAAGTATGGCTGTTCATTTGGTTTATTATGGCTAAAGGAAATTGGAAAAGGAAATGAAAAAAACAAGGGAAAAGGATTTTTAAAGACAGAGGAATTATTGGAATATTATTTATAAAAATAATTGAAATTAGGAAAAAGTGAAGGTAAAGGGTCATAGGTTGCATGTGAGGAGGAAAATGAAGAAAATAAAGGGCTAATTAATAAAGAGGCTTATGAGGATAATTTGTTACCTTTTGTCAGTTCATTTTTTTAGTTCTCTCTATTCTCTCTCTCACACACCCTTGGACACATAGAAATTTATTGTATTATTTCAGCATTGGATCAAGAAAGGAAAAGAAGGAAGGAGGAAGGAAGTAGAAAGAAAGGAAGAGCAGGATCAAGCAGCTAGAGTGGGATTCTTTTCATGTATCTATTTACATGTGTGATTTCCTTGATATATTTTGCATGCATGGTGTGTAATATTCCGAAATGGGGAAGCAACAATATATGAACACAATAATGGAAAGAACAGTGAATAAATAAACACACCATGATATGAGACAAATTTACAACTATCTTATTAAACATAAAAGCAAATAATCGGCACAAGATCTTGAGGATCAAGTCACTCAAGCAATACAAACAAGCCCCTACAAGAAAAATTTTCCATCACATGAAAAAAATCTACCATACAAATTTCCTTGAGCTAAGACAATGCAGTTATAGGTCATAAACTGTTGCATAAATATAGATCAATGTAGATCTATTGTTATATAGCTCAAATAATTCTAGGAGTAAAGATCTGGACTCCTAGACACCTTTCCAAGAGAACCCTGGAAGGGTTTCTGGAAATATACCCAAATACAAATAGCGATCTACAGCCCCAGGGATGAAGCATCACTGCAACTTAACCTCTTGAAATAGAAGTCTAGAAATGATGTAGATCTAATGTAGATCTCCTCCAAAGGTCTCCTCCAATGAAAGGTTGAACCCTTCACCTATAGGAAAACGCTCTCAGTGAGCCAATAGATCCCGCCCTGAAGCTTCCCTCCAAAATAACACAATTCCAGACTGAAACTGTGATGTAAATGATGGAAATAGATTTTCGTAGTGCCAAATATCTAAAATGTGCTCAGAATCCCTCTTAGCTAATCTCCCAAGAGAAGGAATCCTTACTCCTATGAAAATATAGCCCAGAAAGTGGGTTTATGAACCCTCCACTGCAACACCCTACAACACAACACAATATTCTACAGAAAATGTGTTGTAGCTGAAGACTAAAGCTTGGAAAAAATGCTGGATATGTGGAATGATAGATCAATACTCTCCCAAGAGACCTCTCAAGGAAAGAGGTGGGATTCCCGACCGGAAACACCCTGTGCTAAACAAAACCAGCAATCTTAGCTAAACAACTGAAGAGAGAAAAAGTCTAAATAGACATATCAAAATAATAATCATAAGCTAACCCCGTATGGCTGCCATCAACTTCCTTATAAACAATGTGAGCCTTCTCACCTTGGGTCCCACTCATTAGGGTTTCCACCATCATACAATCAATCTCCCTCCAAAACTGCATTATCCCATCATTAATGCAACTCCTCCATAACAACGTTGTTTGATTTGGTCAAAGTTGACCTCTTCAACCTGCTCTAGCCCCTTTTCACACCTAAGGGTCTTCAATCCAAATTTATATGACTATATATACTAATCCACATTCATACTGGGATGTATCTATTGATGATTCACTCCCTCCATTTCAGCTCTGTTGATTTGGTCAAACTTGACCTTGTCTTCATGTATTAGCCCTTGTTCACACATGAGGGTGATTTATCCAACTATTAATATGATATATTTTCACATTAAGAGGGATTTTATGCCTACTAAAAATATTTATGGGCCTCCCTACCCATTTATTCATCTAAATATATGTTAAGAGCAAAATTAATATTCCAATTAGTTGCATGCTAATTTAGGAATATTACAGTCCTCCCCTCCCAAATGTTGCTTGTCCTCAAGAACCTACAAGGATATAACTAAGAGTCTCCTCTCCTCCTCCTATAGAATCCTTATATGATAAAATTCTCCAAGGAACAAGATGGTGTCTCATCAATACATCTCCAAGTTGCCCCTCCCAAGTATTCAAGTTAGCTTTTGGTGTCCATCTAAGATAGCTATCATCATGTAGAAGTAAAACACCCAACAATGTGTTGTCTAGAGGCCTTCTTGAGGCATGGAATCTGAGATATGTTTGGAACTATCATCCTCATGTGAATCTCCCATCCCCAAGCTATCATCCATACAAAATGATCCACCCTCCAAAATGGTAACTCATGAAAATTCTCCTCCACCTTTGGCTCTTGCAATGTAGGTGGGTTGCATAATTGAAAATAGTAGACAAAATAACCTACCCCACGTTGTCTCTCTCTCCACTTATGATAAGTGTAGATTAGCTGCTGATTTTGGGCTGCAATAAGGTTATCATCAAGAGGCAAGAAGAAGATTGAATCTTCAAAGATCCTCTCTCTAGAGTCATGAATTAGGCTGGCCCAAACCATCCCATACAAAGTGAATGGTACATCATCATCACATTGTATCCAAATCAGAAAATTTATGAAGGTTATGTGCAAGTTTGGATGATACCAATGGTTTCTCATGTGGATACATCGCATTTTTTCCAACTACTGTTTTAGAACATCATGTGGCAAGTTTCCCTCCAACAAGTTTCTAGTTGTGCATGTTTTCTCATCTACTATGACATAGCAAATGGCATTATATATCAGCTAAACATAATAAGAACAACACCATACTTTCCCAAGGTCATGCAAAGTAAATTTATCTCCATCAGAAATGTTGGTCCTAGAATGATCATGCAACCCAACGATAATCTTGCCCTCTTGTGGAGCAATGCATTGTACATAGATGGTGAGAAGATGAAAAAATTTTATGAAATGATGAATAAGTATAGAAATACATTTCTTACCATGCATAGTGATTAGGATGGAAGTGAGGTCCATGGATGAGTCCTCCCATGAGAATATCCTCATAAACGTCTGTAAAATGAAGGGATGCATACTCCCCTTGGAACACACCATCAATAGATGCATACTCCCAAATGACAATGTTGTTTGCCTTAGTGATAAGGCTCTTTCCACTCCATGACTCCATGATTTGACATGCCACATGAAAAATTCATCCACCATCATGCTACTATGTGTGGGAGTCTCCTTCCTATGTGGAAGTACCTCCTGATCCTCCAATGCTGAAGGGTAGCCTCTTTGCACTTAGATTTTTCCATCCCTTTCTCCTGAAATATCATGCCAAGTATGGGAGAAAATTTTCCCATACTTTCCCAAGGATAGCCATAGAAACAATATCTCTTGATGCCTCCTCACACCTGCATCATACAAATCATGAGATGAAAAAATGATGATTGATATGAATAATGCCATATCAACATAATGCACCCAAACTCCTTACTGCCATATGATGTAAGTGCCCTGCCAAGTTTCCTCCCCCAACACACCCTTTGAAGAAGGATATGTCACATGATGGCCAAACTCTTTCAAGAGTAGCCACCACAGTCATCCCTTCTGCTGCCTTGTGTCATAGATATGTAGCTGAATCAGCATCCTCTTGCTTACCATCCACACCCTTTCATCCAAATGTGGGTGTCTCCTACCATGCCCCATCTTGGTATTCCTCCAATGGAGAACACCATCCTCCCATATTGGATTTATACCCTTGACTTTCATGGGGTGTTGAAATGAAATCTCTTGGGAATCTCCCGGTGAAAACCCCTCACCAATGACCATATTGAATCCATAAAGATCCGAGTATGCTGAAGATAAAACCTCCTCATAGGGTTGTACAATGCTCATCCTATCCTCCAAAAATTCACACCCCAATCCCCAAAGTTGTGTACATCACAATAATGAACAGTCAGGAGGATTGTCCATCCTTTCCTTGAATAACTCAAGGCTGCACAGTGTAGTGAAAAGTTGCTGCTCCAAATCAACAATATGTTTTTACCCTTGGTCATGCAATGGTATTTTTCCATAACCCTCCATAAGATGTGCTGAAATAAAAGAAAGTGGAAACTTATTCATACCTTGGTAAAGCTTGGGAACATCTTATATTGTTACAAGGGTTCCTTCCTCCAATGTGATGGCTCCTCCAATTATTGATGATGATGGTTGCTCTTACATAGTTGTATCAACATTGGTACAAGTCTCCTCAAGTGGTGGTGAAGTTTTATCCTCCTCTAATTTCTTCTTGTCAAATTTTTTGATCAACCTTTGAGTAAAATCTGCAAATGAAGTCACTCTTGCATGACTCAAATCGCTGAACCACCAAAACTTTTCTTCACCCTCAAGGTACAGAGCTGAAATCTCAATAGCCTCTCTTTCTACCACTGGATGTAGTAGGAAGAATGCATCTAGCTTCATTACCCAAGCCCTTGTTGTACATGTGGATGGCCTATCAAAAGTAGACAATATAAATCTATTTCCCTTTATTCTCCTATTGCTGCAAGGTCTCCTTTCTTCTTCAAGCTGAAAGAACTATGGAAGAGTTAGAGTCTCCTTGAAAGCTCTAGGTTGAGACTTATAATCTGCCATTTATCCACTTAGGATCTCATGTTCCAAGTGCCCTCCATCTTGACGCTTCTTGTCTTCTTACTCAAAAGGAAATGGCATAGTGTATTTCTTTGGAGCTCTCTGCAACACCGGTTCTTTCTTATGATAATAGGAAGTACATGGACCTTCCTCTTCTTGAAATCCTCTAGTGGTCTTATTTTATCTTTCCTCTTTCATTTGCTTAACCTCCTTGGAGAGGTTCTTCATAGATCTGAAAAGTGATGAGACAAAGCTCATTCCTTCCATAATTTTAGACCTCTTCTCCTTCTCTTCTTTTAGCATGTTGGCTGAAACTCATAGGCTGAGCCAAGATTATGCTCCGATACCACTTTAATATTCCCAAATGGGGAAGTAGAAATATATGAACACAATAATGGAAAAAAAATGAATAAATCAACACAAAATGATATGAGAAAAATGTACAACCATCTTATTAAACATATCAGAAAATAATAGGCATAATATCTTGAGGATCAAGTCACTCAAGCAATACAAAAAAGTCTCTACAAGAAAAATATGCCATCACATGAGAAAAATATGGCATACAAATGCCCTTGAGCTAAGACAATTCAGTTTTAGGGCATAAAATATTGCATAAATATGGATCAATGTAGATATGTTGTTATATAGTTCAAATAATGCTGGGAGTAAAGATCTGGACTCCTAGACACCTTTCCAAGAGAACCCGGGAAGGGTTTCCAAAAATATACCCAAATAAAAATGGTGATCTATAGCCCTAAGGCTGAAGCATTACTACAACTGAAGCTCCTAAAATAGAAGGCTGGAAATTATATAGATCTGATGTATATCTCCTCCAAAGGTCTCCTCAAATGAAAGGTTGAACCCTTCACCTACAGGAAAATGATCTTAAAGAGCCAATAGATCCTCCCATGAAGATGCCCTCCAAAATAATGCAATTCCAGACTAAATCTATGCTATAAATTATGGAAATAGATTGGCCTAGTGCCAAAGATCTGAAATGTGCTCAGAATCCCTCCCAGTTGATCTCCCAAGAGAATGAATCCTTCCTGCTATGAAAATCTAGCTCAGAAAGTGGGTTTATCAACCCTCCACTGCAACACCCTACAACACAACACAATATTATGCAGAAACTACACTGTAGCTGAAGGCTGAAGCTTGGCTAGAATTCCAAATATATGGAATGATAGATCAATACTCTTCCAAGAGACCTCTAAAGGAAAGAGGTGGGATTCTCAACCAGGAACACCCTGTGCTAAACAACACCAACAATCTTAGATAAATAGCTAAAGAGAGAAAAATTCTAAATAGACATATCAAAATAATAATCATAATCTAACCCCATATGGCTGCCATCCTCTTCCTTATAAACAATGTGAGAATTCTCACCTTGGGTCCCACTCATTAGGGTTTCCATCATAACACAATCAATCTCCCTCCAAAATTGCATTGTCCCATCATTAATGCCACTCCTCCATAACAATGTTGTTTGATTTGGTCAAAGTTGACCTCTTCAACCTGCTCCAGCCCCTTTTCACACCTAAGGGTATTCAATCCAGCTTTATATGACTATCTAGACTAATCCACATTCATACTGGGTTGTCTCTATTGACAATTCACTCCGTCCATTTTAGCTTTGTTGACTTGGTCAAACTTGACCTTGTCTTCATGCATTAACACTTATTCAGACATGAGGGTGCTTTATCCAACTATGCATATGATACCTTTTCACATTAAGAGGGATTTTATGCCTACTAAAAATATTTATGGGCCTCCCTACCCATTTATTCATCTAACTATATGTTAAGAGAAAAATTAATATTCCTATTAGCTGCATGCTAATTTAGGAATATTACATGGTGTTTCATGTGGATTCTTGATTCTCTTGTTGTCATTGGCATGGGATTTTCTAGGTGTGATAGTGCTTTCAGCATAGCCTTTCCATTTATAGATAGCCATGGTGTTGGGTTCTCATGTTTTAGTTGAGCTGGATTGTTGAACAGACTCAAAACTGAGTGGGGTGGTGTCATGATTATTCACAAGGCATAGGAATCTTGAGATGGGATACACGATAAAGCTCAGTGGTGGTACCCTTGATTGCACCTAGGAATCCTGAGTTGGGATACACAGTAAATCCCAAATGGAGTATTCATTGTAAGCTTAGGAATAACTTTAGCGGTAATGGCAGGATACATGGTAAATCCAAGAGGTTGAGGTAGAAAAATTCCATATGGTTTAGGTGCAGAGATTCGATGGCATCGATGTTTGTGTTGGCCTAGTTATCTAGTGTGGATTTTGGTAAAGCCAATATTTTATGGTTATGGTTTATGTCATAGTGATCCGATGTGTATTGTTTTAAAATCTAGTTCTATTGATGAGGGTGAGTTGGTGTAGCCTTGGGAAGCCTTGGTTGAGTTTGGTTTTAAGTCCCACATTCATGCTTGGAATATGGCAGAGGGGTGATTGGCTGAAAGAAATATTTGGTTCATCCATCTATGGTTGATTGGTTCATGGAAATACCAAACCTATTTGGCCTTTGCATACATTAATATGAGATTATTTCTCCTTGATATTTCATGGGTAATATACGTGTCTATATGTGTATTATGTGGCTGAAGTATCCTTGATATTTATGTTGATATGATGTTGTTTATAAGCATGTATTATGATAGTGATGATGTATGTATCTCATCATATTTTGATTTGTAAATGAATGACAAATGAATATATGACATAATAGATGATAATGTATTTAATGATAGAATTTACCAATGCTTCTTAGAGAATATTAGATAAGTATGAGACCCCTATGCTCAGATATCATGTTTAAACCTATAGAATGCATATTTGTGGCATGTTGTGGAAATTTTTATCATGTCTAGTAGGGGTCCAGAAAAGTCCTTGTTCAAGTGATTGCATCTACATCATTACTCCGTTGTTATCTTTCAGTTCTAGAAGTTGTTAGTTTATGTCAGTTCTGTCAGTCACCAGTGATCAAATTATGTTCTTTCATATGATTGATAGGGTCTGAGGGAAAACATTTATATTTTCAACGAGTCTTAAAATAAAAATTTGATAATTAGTTGGTATACCTAGGTCATTACTAAAAATCATCATTACCTTTCATTCGCATGGTCAATAAACATCATCATGGTCTAGTCATTTTTCTTTGAAAGAGTGTCTTGGTCATATTTGTCATCATTCTACTTATATTTCCATGTAGTGTCATCATTAGGTAATATTGTCAAAAGTCATGTAAATAGGTGATGTCATCATCAAAGTCACCATGAAAAGGATCAGTGATAGGGACAAGTGTTTAATAATGATATCTAAAGTGAATTCTGATATTTATTAAGATGTAAATATATGTAATAAGGTTTGAAAGATGTAGTACACAAGAAACTAAGTCATTTTGTGAAAAGACAAGTGGGGCCACATCACCACCAAAGAGAAAAATCAAGTTCCAGCCATTTAAAACATCAAAAAATAATTTCATTTTCTCATTCTACCCTCATGATACATCACTCTGTCAGCAAGGAGATTTCCATCCTCTACAAATCAATTTCTTACCTTGGAAAGCTAAATTTTCTTGCTGCATTGTGCCTTCCTCAACTTTGCCGCATTTTTCTTCAAGAAGACAAATATCTCCTCTCCAGTGGTTTCTTCATCAAGTGCAGGTTCCAACTCATCAGCTACAAGTAAGTGGGTCCCTCTTCTACCTTTCTTTCACTTCATTTCATATTTGGAAGCTCAGAAATCACCCTCTCATAGGGTTTGATGTATTTTTGGTCAAATAAGTCTCTTTGGTCCATTTGCTGAGAAAAACCCTGAAATTTATGCTCATATAGCCTCCCTCAACTTCCATATACCATACTTGACACTTCCCCTCATCACTTTACCTCATTTTCATCATTTCCCTACAAACCCTAGCCTACACTACACTTTCCTAGACTAGGATTATGATTTTCCCTTTTGTACCCATTCCCCTGACTCATTTAATAAAATTCCACTTCCCTACATTCCCTAACATCTATCCCTATCCCCCTAAATTTTCCCAGCAATTTAGATACCCTCAACCCCTTTGTCCCCCTTCATTCCTAAAACTTCCCAAAATCCCTTGTTTTCCTAAACTAAAACCCTAATTTCCCTTCTTAGTGAGCAAGGGTTTCACCTGGATTTAGAGAACACTGACTAGAGGAAGCATAAGGGAGGTCATATCATCAAATATGAACCCAATAGAGTACATGATATCATGCCTTCACCATTTCTCAAGAAATCATTTTAGGATGCAATTTTCCTTTCTTTTTGCCAAAGGATTGAAGAATTTGGTTTTAGTGATAAAATTACAAGCTCCTTTGCTATTAGTATAAGGAGGGATAAGGTAAATATTGTAGGGTTTTTTTTTTACTATTTTAGCGGAGGCAATTTCTATAGCCATGGAGATCGAAAATCATTGAGATATTTGGTTCAAAATAAGAGACCTAGATATTGAAAATTACAAGATGTTTTTGAATCCTCCATACAAAGCTGCTCTAAAGCACATTTTTCCTTTCAGACACTTTCTTGACAAGTATTCCCCTCTCATGAATATGGTTATGAAATATTTCACATGTGAGGCTAGGCTTTCAAGGATATATCAGTACCATGTGAGATTGCTGTTGAATTTTACAGGTGTAAAAGCTTTTAACCTACCTCGCTATCTCTACAGAAGCTTAGTCAAAATGGAAAAGAAAGTACATAGTAAATGGAAATATCATCATGCATGCTTGTCCCATCATGGCCTGGTGAAAATCACTGTTTGTCATCAAATTACATAGGTCAACTTTAATTGGGAGGGATTCATGCATTCAGCCTCTCGTTTTCCTACTCGAATTCAATCAAGCAGTCAGTCAACACCTTTGACTTCACCAAGACAACAAGATGTGGGTTCCATAAGGAAACCCGCAACAAAAAAACCTAGGGCTGAGGTGACTAAAACATATACTATATGAAAGAGGATGATGTTTTCTCCTAGCAGTGTGGAAAGGGCTTGGCCTACATCAATGGAAAAAGAGACATCAGCACATCAACATGAGGCACCATTGCAAGAGGAAGAACATGTACATTTTAACACTGACATGGAAGACATAGAGATGCATGAGGATGCAAAGTCACCTAAGAAAATAATCAGAGAGAAGTAAGCTAAGATCAGACAGCTAAAGGAAAACTTCATGATCACATTTCTTCAGCAAGAGAACGAGCAGCTCTAAGTAAAACAACTATTTCTTAGTAACCCGAAGCAAATTTGGAGAAGGAAGGTGGAAAAGGAAAGTAAATGATTGATGTTGATGAGCTTGAGGGTCAGGAAGAGAAAATAAAACCAAGGAGGCCAAGAATAAGAGGTCTCAAGAGGCATAAAGAGAAAGAAACTGAACCATCTCCATCACTAGCTAAAGAGGACTTTGATGATTTTATTGCAACAAAAATTGAGAAAGATGAGGAATTTTGGCTTGACAAGGTGAATTGTCACTTAGAGAAGCTTCTTGAGAAGGATAATAGGAAAAATAATCTCCAAAATCACATGGACATGCACTACTGCACTATAAAAATAATTTCTCAAATCAGGATCAAGCATTTGAAGAAGAAATTGAGGAAAACCCTAATTAGGAAAAAGAAGAAGGACAAACTTGATTTGTTATCCGAGGCCTCTCTAATTTCCTAAAAAATCATATTTTTACTCCAAGGGGAAATTTTCGCCAATTTTTGAATAAATTTTTGAAATTTTTTGAAATTTTATGGTTTTTGGCTAAAACAGAAAAATGCAGACAACCAAAGCGCAATGCCTTGGCACTGCGCTTTTCCCTCAAAGCTCCAAATCACCTAAAATATACATCATTAGATATCTTATGACCTACATATATCATCTATCAGTTTTTTGTGCCATGTTATTATTCTGGTCGGGAGAAAAGTGCAAAAAACATGCTAAAAAACCACTTTCTACCACCGTTTTCACCTAGGCGCTGCGCTTTTGGAGTAACCTTCGAAGAATGCATTTTTGTCAGCCTTGGATAGGAAACTTTTCTTTCTTAAGGACTATATGGACAACTAGACATCATAAAATTTTCAATGGTACCTTCAGATCAGCCTCTCGAGCACAGGAAGGTAGTCAAAAGTTCCTTGCAAGATGGCACTACGTTTTTCCCTGATGGCATTACGTTTTCCCCTTGAGGACAATTTTTTGCGTTTTTTCAGTCAAACTTGGTTCCCAATGATGTAATTTCTATTGTTTCGAGTTGAAATGATGTATATGAATGTAATATGATATTTTTAATGTAATTATTGAGGTCATTAATGATGGATCGGTTAGTCAAAGGCTAAAAGGACAGTTTGTTTTAACCTCTCTAGTATTAGGTTTGGTTGGAGAAATTTGTGTAAATTGTTCCTATCTTGAGGGATTCAACCCTTGAGAGAGGGGAATATGGTTTTGTTCTATATGTATCTAGTTTTTAGTCAGATTCAAGGTTGGAAATTAGAGAGTAGAAGGCTTGGAGCTTTGTGTACAGTTGATATTTGCATAAATGGAAGGCCATTTGCAACTATTATATAGGGGTTCATGTGATATGAATTTTTGGTAGTGTTTTTCTTCTGTAATTCAATTTTATGAATGATTAATTCATCCTCTTTCCATATCTATTATTTCAATGATATTCATATAATATGAGAATTATCAAATCTTATGCTTTGTTTTGGTAGGAATTTCATGTTTATGTTGTTCATCTTCTGATAAATGAACTCCTTTTTGTCATGCTCATTTTGAACGTTTGATTTTCCACCCTCCACTACAATTAAAAACCTTAAAGTTCCATTGAACATATCTTCCATGCCCCTTTGTATCCTTGCAAGTGAAATCTTTTAGATGTGACCTAGTTTCCTTGACCTCTCCTCCTGATCCATCTAAAACCCTAAATTTCAAAACCTTAGAGCTCAGACCTAGCCTAATATCTTTTACCCCTATTCAGTCATATTTTATTAGTAATATCATAGAGAGATCCCTCCCAGATTTGGTAGGGC
Source organism: Pinus albicaulis (assembly GCA_034641835.2). Taxonomy (NCBI): domain Eukaryota; kingdom Viridiplantae; phylum Streptophyta; class Pinopsida; order Pinales; family Pinaceae; genus Pinus; species Pinus albicaulis. The sequence continues at coordinate 66,552,128 of MU968359.1, read as the reverse complement.
TAGCTACCAAATACTAAATTCTTGAAGGTTACCTCCGTCAATTTCCATTCTCAAGCTTGGGTCTCTGTGGAGGACAACATAAATTTCATTGATTTCTGGGCAGTGACCTGAGATTTGGGCCTGAAAAAGTAGCACATAAATTGGGGTCAGTTGAAAAGTACCTAGAGAAGTCCCCAATTGTAAGAATGGCCATGCCATGTGAATTATTGGAGGGTTCCAGTCACATGATTTCCCATTTTTACACCAATTTTTGGTCATCTAACCTGTTACTATTAGATGGACCAAAGCACACCATGTAAGACCAATTTTACCCTAAGTAAAATTGCTTTGACTATGAAAAATAACTTAGTAATCCATAATTTATTAAATTGTTTATGGTCTAAACAGGAAACCCCATGAGGAAATATTGATTAAATCCATATTTGTTTGATTTTCCTCAAGTAATAATTATTTAAGCAATTGTTTAATTAATATTCATGGTCATATTTAACCCAAAACAAGAAAATTAATTAGGTAAATCACTATTTATCTTAGTATTTTCTAGGAATAATTATTTAAACCTTATTAAAATAATATTCCCTGTTAAATTTTACCAAATCATTTATAAATAATTGAATAAATCATTATTTATTTAATTATTACTCAACTACATCCTTAAAATAACAAACAAATCATTTATTATTTACAAATAAATGGATTTGACCGAATTCAAATTCTTTTTCCGTCCATCAAATATAATAAAATATTCCATAAAAATTGGATCTAGATTTGGTTAATAATATTTTAATTATGCACCAATATCTATACTAACTCAATATTTTGTTATAAATAGAACGTTTTTTCCATTCATTCACTACCTTTTGTTGCGTAAAGATCACTCTAGATCTATACTTTTGGTCTGACTTTGATCGTCCATCATTGTCATATTTTTCTATCTTTTTTCTTGTGAACTCCCCTTCAGTTCCATTTTTGTCTGGGTTTTCTACACCATAAAGAGAGAGAGATACTAAATCTAAAGTGTTGAGGACATACAATAACCCATCCCATTGAGGGGGAATGGTAACATCTTTCTATGTTCCCTTCCCAGGTGTCATAAATACAAAAATCTTTAAAAATATACTTGTCTTGTCTATTGGATTCATGGAGCAACTCTTGCTTTTATTTACTTCTTAATGTATTTTGATTCATAGATCTAGATTTTGTAGTATTTTTCTTGGTCAATTAACTATAGATATAAAGAAATTGGTAGCCATATTTGATGTTATGGTTGTTTTTTATGCATAGCTAAAGTGGGCTTTTTTCGTACGCTTGCGATTAGAATTCACACTAACAACTAGCGACTCCAGAAGAATTTATGATTACGACCTCTGTTGTTTTTTAGATCCCTGCATGACCAGCTATTTCAAACCCTATGGTTTTTCTTTAGCTTCTTGTTTTTTTTTCTTGATGTTGTTTTTAACCTATAAAAACCATAAAACAGTAAAAAATTTAACTTTCGTGTCTTTCCACGCCTATTGCACAGGTGACAGACATCAACCACAGCTGAGACGAAATTTTTTATGAAACCTACTCCCAAGAGTGCCAGAAGTGCTGGTCGCACTTTTTGGGCCAAAACCTGTGACCTAAATCTTCACGACGCAAAAAACAACCTCAAACCTACGACCTCTGCAGAAAGCAGGTCAAAAACTGCGACCTATACTTTTTGTGGGAATTTTTTTGTGATTTTTCTAGTTTTGTCTGGGCTACTGTTCAGGTTTATCTGACCTTCGTCTCCACCCGTTTTGGACATGTAATTGCTCTGTTTTACTCGTCGAAGTGGGAACCTATCCCTCTAGGGATTTAGTACGTTTCCACCTTTCTAGAAGGAGTTTATCTGAAGCAGGTCGTCTAAGATTTTAGTGTGTTCAGCTATTTTTCAGATCTGATCCTATACCTTTAGATCCATTTTATATTGGTTATTTATCCATCAAAAAAACCTCTTTTCAGTTTTTTTGCTTTTCCTCTAGTGTCCCCTCCATTTCCCTTTCGGTTGTAGCCTTTCGCCACCTCATTTACAACAATTTTCCCTCAATGTTTTTGTTGTTTTCTGCACCTATTTCCAGTAGATCTGACATTTAGATCATTGTCCCTCCCTAATCTAGATCCATTGGCTATTTTGGTGTGTTTTAACTAGATTTTTTCCCACCCATAGAATAGTTGTTAGGAATCCCACCTCCTTGGGTTTAGATTGATGCATATTTAGCTATTTATTTTCAGTTATATTCAATTTACTTTACTATTATTTGAAGACTTATTTACAGTAATACAACACACTTTTTTTTTCTCTACACATGTCTAGGTTTAAAAATTAAAATTAACACACTTAACACACACACCCTAAGTGAAGATCGCCTGGTTTACACCACCAGGCCAAGACTATAACATTGTAATCATTTGATCCTGCACCTCCTTGCCCTTGTTCGCATCTCTTCCTTACGTGATCCATGTTTGTTCTTCCATCATTGTCACCCCAAGGCGTTTATCCCAGAGACTTCTTGGCCTTCATCCTCAGTTTATGTTAGGAGGACTTACTCCTCCACGTAGGATTCGACTTAGTCCTCCACCGAGTCATCATTTTGACTCTGCTTCTGGTTCATTGGGTTCCAATTCTGGTTCTATCCCCGGTTATCCTCCTATCACCTTCACCATGTCTAGTTCAGGACCTAACACTGGTGGTAGCCCCGACCCTAATGCTGGGAATACTACTAGTGGGACTGCATGATCCGGATTTATGCAGGAACTTAACAGAATAAACATATAACCATAAATACAGAGATGCAGCGAAAATAATACTTCATTTCATTAATATCAAAGAACTGAAATTTTCTTACAGACAGAATGGAAATAAAACTAGCTAGGGCGCTGGTAGCTATCTCTGAGAAGAGATGTGGCGGCTACAGAACTAAGTTACAATGAGGCTTGAGGGCCTATTTATTATTGAGAAATAATGGAGAACCCTACACATCCAAAAACCTAACCCTAGGAGATGAAGCGCCAAAGCTATGGGCCCCGTTTGGGTAAATTGGTGTTTCAACTTCCCAGGGACGTAACTTTGGCATACTATCTCCGTTTGACGCACATGATACATCATTAGAAAGCTCTATCCGAGGACTAAAAATTTCGCTGTGAATGTCATTCTAGAATGGAATGATATTTTTTGGAGGCGCGATGCCAAAAAAACGTCGTTTAGGGCCTCAAAACAGCTCCAAAAGTTCAGGACCCGAAAAACTGCTAAAAATAGTAAGTTATGTCAAAATTGAAAAACTGAAAGAGACAATGGTGGGGGCCCAAGTGGAATAGGCGGGTGGCCACCAATATCCACTTGGATCATCGCAATAGGAACTATCCCCACTGCTCCCTTGCTCCCTTATATGGCAGGTCTCAGTCTTACCAATTTTAACCAGTTGATCAATGACCCCATACACCATGATCCTAGTTGGCTAGCTATGCCAACCAAGCTCCCTTCTCACATCCCCAAGTTTGAAGGTCTTGTTGGAGAAGATCCTACAAACCATGTTCGATCTTTCCACATGTGGTGTTTTTCTAACTCCATCACCGATGACTCTGTCCATCTTCAGTTGTTCTAGCATATGCTTACTAGAGAAGCTTGTATGTGGTATGTTAACTAGGCCTCCTCCTCTCATACTAATTTTGTCACTCTTGCCCAAGCTATTCTGTCTTACTTCTAGCTTCCCCTTCATTATGACACTGGTACCGAAATTTTGACCTCTTTTCATCAATCGTCTGCGACCCACGTATCCAATCATTTCTAGGAATGACGGAGAAGAAAGACCCTATGTTGAGCCCCTACCTTTGAAGAACGTTTCTAAATGGACTGGTTTCTCAGATCCATTTTTCCTTCTATTGACAAAGATGTCGCATCTCATTTCCCTCAGACCGAAGAAGCTGCTCTCTAGATTGCATTGAAATATGACCTAATATACGTACAGTGTAGTTATGTTTATACTGTCTTACCCGATCTCCCTAGACACAGTGGTGCCAATGCACTGGGGGAATCCCATACCGCTGATGGTATCATTGGAGCCCATTTTCATCCGTACACTCATCCTCACATGGATTATGGTTTCCCTTAGGGAGCAGCCAGCTCCTCCAACACTTTTTCCCCTCCTGGTAGCATGTATCAAGGATACGGCATGCCTCCTCCTTTTTCCCAACCTATTTACGAAAATGTTACCTAACCTCCTTATTATCAGTATCCACATCCTGGTGCTACATCTTCTCTAGCATTAGCACCCCCACCTCCCTTGCCTTCTCAATCCCTGCAACAACAGCCACCACCCCCCAGGGGCAGGTGTATGCACAGTTGGCCGCAACTAATCCTCCTACTTCCAAAAAGAAGAGGAAAGGCATCTGTTATCACCAAAATAGGACCCTGATAGGTTGTTTATCAAACTACCTCAGTGTAAATATTTCAAACCAATATTTTAGCTGAGGCTTAGCCTCCTTAGCCTGAGAGGGCTCTCTCAAGGATTTATGATATTGATTAATGATCATATATATGGCTAACTCTATCTTGGTTTGTGTTTTTGTATGTTTGCAGGTTTAAAGATGAATACAAGCTACCATTGGGCTATGGAGTCAATGACAGGGATAAAGATAACAAATAGCTCTTCTTATAAAACTGAGGCTTGTATATAGTTCAATGAAAGGGTGACACATTCAGGAATGTCTCAATATCTTAAGGTTCGAATGAAATCGAAGCATGTGTGCATGAATTATGAGTCATGATACATCAAGATATTGAAAGGAAAGTATTTAATAGAGATTTATCCAAGCTTAACACTTAAAGGAAGTTAGAGCATGAATGACCATGAATTTTGAGTAATAAGTATCAAACATTGAATAAAACCATCTACAGATAGGACCTAAGAACTCAATTCACCATAAATTAACACTTAAAGGAAGTCATAGCATGTTCCCATCAATTTTGAGTAATAAGCATCAAAACTATGGAAATAAAACACATGATAGAAGATAAAGCTCAATGAAGTACACTTAGAATCTCAGTTTTAGAAACGTTAAACTGCTTATGTATATATCAGCTCCTCCAAAGTATTTAGAAAAGTAGCTCCTTCTGATAACATTTTCCAACCTTCTATACATCGAAGTTTCTGCTACTTATAGGCATTTATCCTTTACCAAAACTCTACCAAGTGGCTAGACCATTTAACTTTTAACTGACACTCAAATCTAACCATAAACTAGATTCTAGAAACTAGGACTGACACCTTTTTGAAATAAGACTAAGAGTCCTACTAGGACATAAACACTTATTTATTACATTTAAAATAAAATAATCCAAGTCTTCCTCGAAAGGAATAAAATATTTTTACCATGCTGGCCATTAACAAAACATTTATATCATGTTTGTATTTGTGAAGAAACTCTGCCTTTCATTTAAAAGAAGTTAATTTGATGACATGGCACATGTTGGCTAGTATCTTTCAAACTCTTCTAACTGAAACTCTCCACTTGGAAAAACTGATACTCTTTGTCATCCTAATACTTTTTGACACCTTGATGATGAATGTATTTACACATGCTTTACCCCTTTCACTATTTTTCATCATTTGTCGCAAAACTGTCCTTACTGTCAAATTCTGTTTTTGAGCTACGAAAACAACTTGTTTTCATAGCGCACATTAAAAGTTGATAGGTGAAATTCCTCTGTTTTTTTTAACCATTGGAAGATGTTCAATGATAAAAAAAAATTAAACATGACCTTCAAAACTGCTCACTCTGATCATTTTATGTCTCTCAAAAACAATAAGAAACCTTCAGAAATTCCACAGCAAAAACTGGGCTTCAAGCCTGACACTTGCTGCCGAATTGCCTAACACTTTGGAAATTTGAAAAAACTTCGATATGAGCTTCAGAAAGTATATGAAAATTCCTACATGTAGTTTATAAAACAAAAATATTATGATATAATTTTTACCTCCTTATCTATCAGCAGTTTCAAACAAGTTTGTTCATGTTTCCTCTTTCCAAGTTTCCTTTCTTTGATTCTGTCTTCATCAACTCCATCTCTTATTTTAACTCTTTCACTTGTCTTTGAAGGCTTCTCTTTTGTGCTTGTAAACATAAGTTCCACATTCTTGTATGTCACACTATGATGTGTAAAGGTTGTGTCCTTTTCAATAGATTCTTGGCTTTTGCAATGGAAGTCTCACAATGAATAACCTGTTTAGTTACTTTCTTCTCTACCTCATCTATCATCTCTTTATCTTGCTTATATCCTTCCAACTCTTTCTTTGTCTCAGAAAATTAATCTTTGATAGCTTTCAATTTTTCTTCCAAAATCTCCTTTTCACTCTTCTCTATGGCCTTGTCTTTTCCTTTTTTCTGTTTGATTGTTTCTTCTTTGTCCTTGCTCTGTCTTTTAGAAGAATCTGTCTCAAGTTTCCTTTGAGACTTACCTTTAAATTTGTATGTCTTCTTATCCTTGATAGCCTTTGTCTCACTAGGTGATATAACAATAACTTCCTTTTCCATTTCTCCTTTACCTTTATCTTCCCTCTTTTTACTATCACCAATATTAAAAGTAACCGACATTTGTGACCTAGTAGGAGGTTTTCGAGGTTTGAAAATAAAGGCTGAATCATATAAAGAGAATTATAGTTTCTTAACTATGAGTCCCTTACCTTTGACTTCAGATCTTCTAATTTTTTCTACCTTGACCACAAGGGCTTCTGCAATGTCAATGGCCTGTAGGATATCTTCAATTTTGCCTTTCCTTTTAACATTTTCTTCAACATTTCTTTTATATCTCTTAGATTCAGAATTAGTCTTGCTATCTGTAACATGTTTGATAGTCCTCTTTCTAGTTCTAGTTGCTGAAGGTAATGATATATCTTGGAATAAATCATTTTTCTCTACCAATTCTTTACCTGAATCCTTTAAATCTTCATGCTGATTTCCTTCAAATTTTGTAGTAGTATTAACATCGATTTTTTGCTTGGAAGATTTCCTTGGAGATAAGACAACAAGTTCATATCCATTCATGAACAGGAATGAGGCCCAATCTCTGTTTAGTTTATTTAACTCCTCCAAGACTAGTAATTTCATCAACCCATGATGAAAAATGGAATTTTCATTCCTTTCAGGCTTTCCTTGTACCTTGTCTGCCATTTTCCCAAGACTTCTAAAGAGATAGAATGGAATATCTATCAATTTCTTCCCTGTGAAATGAATCAATAGTTTGAAATGATACATGTAAATTTTCTGAAAATGATGTTCACATGTAAAATATCTTTTTATGAGTGTTAGCAACTTGGAAAATTCGTCTTTAAGACAACTTCTAGGAATTCCTTTAGTCATGTTGATCCCTTCATGCTCTGGTTTTAAATAATCATCACAAATTTTCAAGTAAAATTTGGTGGCTTTAAACCATTCCTCTCTTGTTCTTTGGATCCCTGTTGCTTTAGAGATACTATCAAGTGAAATTGGGATATGAAGACAACTTACCTTTGTAAATTTGCCTCTGAAATTAGCCACAAAGTCTCGTGATACCTGTTGATGATGCCCTTGCAGTTTCTGATAGAATTCAATACACCTTGCCTTTGTAAATAACTTGGTGAAATGTTCATCTCCTAAAACCAAGTCTGGAGATATAGGTTCATAGCGGAATGGAAAACCTCCTTTATAAACCTTATTGGGTGTAGCTGTATTCATTTCCTGTATGATGCAGCGGTGGCTTTCCTTACAACTTTACACCTGTTTAGGTGAAAACGCTTGATGACAGAGAGTAGTTAAGATGGAGAGAGACTGATATAACAGCAAGGGTTTTTACTAGGGAGCTTCTTGACAGAGGACTTCTTTGGTAGAAAATTATAAGTGTGGAAAAAAAAGTGAAAGAGGTGAGAAATAAACTTTCACAAGAGGAATGAGAAGACATAAGACAAATGATGATTGGTATGAGAGAGTGCATAATTTTTTTAAATGATGGCTAAAGTCTTGCAGCAATTCCTTGAAATTTTCAAACACTTAAGCATTCATCATTACTCTTTAAACCATTAAATACTAGCAAATATTTCATAGCATGTTTCATTTGACAAGTGTTAGTTTTGCTACAGAACTACTAGGTGTTTTCGTAGAAAATTCTGTTAATTTTGTGCTATATTTGCTGTGGAATCAGACAGTTTGGTGAAAAATGGAAAACTTTCGGACTTATGATCATTTCAAAGTGTCTACTCAAAACACACTCCTCCGATGTGACCTGGAATCATTTCTAAGACCTTATCCAAAGTTTTAGAAACTTAAATATATCATAAAATTTATCATTTTATGATATCTTCCAACCTAACCATTATGTAAGAGAATTATGACTGAATTTGAAGCATGATATTTTGAAAATTTGAGGTGTGATAACAGCGGCTCCATTGGGGATAGTATGCCCCCTATGGTATACTAAGAACTAGTAGCTGCAGTGCTGCAATCGATTCCTTTAAAAATAGAAACTCTGAAATTCTGTCCAATCTTTTTCAAACTGTTCCTACTAAAAATGCCCAATCAACCTTGAGCTTATTTTCATATTCCTACCTATCTAACCTAACAACTGTAAACTTCCTTCAGCTCAATCTATGTGAAATTTCCAATGTAGCCAATCATCTTTTTTATCTATAATTTGAGTTTTTTGACTGCATCAGACTTCAAAACAACTATGAAATTGTGATGACCACTACCATTGAAATTGTAACTGATCTTTATGGTAAAAATAAAATTGAAACACTGGAGAGTAAAAATATTCCATGTATCTAGCTATAGGGTCCCAGAATACATAATCATCTTAATGATACTCATAACATCATGTGACTTCTAACAACTGATCTTTAACCACACAAAAATTATTTTATAAGTTATCCAACTGCATTTCTGAATGATTCCCACATACAATGTAATTTTTCTCACTACTATGATCATTCTTTGAACTAATCTGTTATAAGGAATTACAGAAATAATCAATCTTTTCTTCTACCTGAGGTGTGTAGCAAGCAATTTCCAATATTTCCTCTTGTTTTTTGAAATGATTCTCATACTTGTGATGATCAAAGGATTGACAAACCTGTTGCAAATTTTCTTCAAACTTAGAGGATGTGTCATAATTTTCATAAGTAAACTCCTGTTGGGTTTCATTTTCATCTAAGGGATATATTATACTTTTTTCTTGGTGTTCTTCTTGTTGATGAAAGTTATTGTTGTGAAGGGCTTCTAAAATTTTCTCATCCATAAACTCATCATCTTCATAACAATTCTCCAAATATTCAATAAAACTCTCAGTGTGTTTACAACAGTCTTTAACCATTAATAAATAGGGATGACACTCTTTATACATCTCATAGAATTCATCATGAAAATTAGCAAGAGAATATAATGAACCATTTGCTAAACCTTTATACCACGACCATGCTTTTCATTTTAGAGTGGTCATAAACATCTTCATAAGACAGTCTTCAGGGATCTGAACCTTAAAACTATGTACATGTAGATGAAACCTAACCAAATGAAGAGTAGCATTGTCTTTCTTTTCATCTTTGAATATTGGAAGATCATCTAACCAATCAACCTCTGGCATAGGATTTGGAAAACAAGGGATATGAGACCAATTCATAGTAGCATACCTGACATTTTTTCTTGCAATGGAAATCATCTTGAATATTCATCCAGCAACCGATCTTCTAGTAGTGGAGTCACCTTCCAATTTGTTATTTGATGTGTGGAGTTGCCAAGGTAGTTTTTACAGCCTTGAATAGGTTCGGAGCTCCTACTACCTTCAAGAGTTCAGCTTCATAATTTTCGGGAGATATATATCTTCAGACTCCCTGTAGATGCACCAAAATGTTATCACCAAAATAGGACCCTGATAGGCTGTTGATCAGACTACCTCAGTGTAAATATTTCAAACCAATATTTTAGTTGAGGCTTAGCCTCCTCAGCCTGAGAGGGCTCTCTCAAGGATTTATGATATTGATTTATGGTAATATATATGTCTAACTCTATCTTGGTTTGTGGTTTTGTATGTTTGTAGGTTGAAAGATGAAGACAAGCTACCATTGGGCTATGGAGTCACTAACAGGGATAAATATAACAAATATCTCTTCTTATAAAACTGAGGCTTGTATATACTTTAATGAAAGGGTGACACATTCAGGAGAGTCTGAATATCTTAAGGTTAAAAGGAAATCAGAGCATGTGTGCATGAATTCTGAGTCATGATACATCAAGATATTGAAAGGAAAGTATTTAACAGAGATTTATCCCAGCTTAACACTTAAAGGAAGTCAGAGCATGAATGACCATGAATTTTGAGTACTAAGTATCAAACATTGAATAAAACCATCTACAGATATGACCTAAGAACTGAATTCACCATAAATTAACACTTAAAGGAAGTAAGAGCATGTTCCCATGAATTCTGAGTAATAAGAATCAAAACTATGGAATTAAAACACATGATAGAAGATAAAGCTCACTGAAGTACACTTAGAATCTCAGGTTCAGAAAAGTTAAACTGCTTCAGTATATATCAGCTCCTCCAAAGTATTTACAAAAGTAGCTCCTTTTGATAACATTTTCCAACATTTTATACATTGAATCTTCTGCTAATTATAGGAATTTATCATTTACCACAATTATTCCAAGTGGCTAGACCATTTAACCTTTAACGGACACTTAAATCTACCATAAACTAGATTCTAGAAACTAGGACTGACACCTTTTCGAAATAAGACTAAGGGTCCTACTAGGACTTAAACACTTATTCATTATATTTAAACTAAACTAATCCAAGTCTTCCTCGAAAGGAATCTAATATTTTTACCATGTTGGCCATTAAAAAAACATTTATATCATGATTTTCTTCATGATGGAACTTGGCCCTTCATTTAAAAGAAGTTAATTTGATGAGATGGCACATGTTGGCTAGTATCTTTCAAAATCTTCTAACTGAAACTCTCCACTTGGAAAAATTGATACTCTTTGTCATCCTAATACTCTTTGAAACCTTGATGATGAATAAATTTACACATTCTTAACCCATTTCACTATTTTTCATCATTTTTCAGAAAACTGTCCTTATTGTCAAATTCTGTTTTCGAGCTACGAAAACCACCTGTTTTCGTAGCGCACACTAAAAGTTGATATGTGAAATTAATTTGCTATTTTTAACCATTGGAAGATGTTCAATGATAAAAAAAAATTAAACATAACATTCAAAATTTCTCACTCTCATCTGTTTATGTCTCTAAAAAACAAAAAGAAACCTTCAAAAATTCCGCAGCAAAAAATGGGCTTCAAGCCTGACACTTGCTGCGGAATTGCCTAACACTTTGGAAATTTGACAAAACTTAGATCTGAGATTCAAAAAGTATATGAACATGCCTGCATGTATTTTATATAAAAAAAATATGATGATCTAATTGTTACCTCCTTATCTATCAGCAGTTTCAAATAGCATTGTTCATGATTCCTCTTTCTAAGTTTCCTTTCTTTGATTTTGTCTTCACCAACTCCATCTCTTCTTTCAACTCTTTCACTTGTCTTTGGAGGCTTCTATTTTTTTCTTGTAAACATAAGTTCCTCTTTATTGTATGTGAAACTATGATGCATAAATGTTGTGTCCTTTTCAACAGATTCTTGGCTTTTGCAATGGAAGTCTCAAAATGAATAACTTGTTCAGTTACTTTCTTCTCTACCTCATCTATCATCTCTTTATCTTTATTATATCCTTCCAGCTCTTTATTTGTCTCATCCAATTCATCTTTCATAGCTTTCAGTTTTTCTTCTAAAATCTCCTTTTCGGTCTTCTATATGGCCTTGTCTTTTCCTTTTCTCTGTTTGACTGTTTCTTCTTTGTTGTTGCTCTATCTTTTAGAAGAATCTGTCTCAAGTTTCCTTTTAGAATTACCTTTAAATTTTTCTATCTTCTTATCCTTGATAGCCTCTGTCTCACTACGTGATATAACAATAACTTCCTTTTCCATTTCTCCTTTACCTTTATCTTCCCTCTTTTTATTATCAGCAATAGTAAAAGTATATGACATTTGTGGCCTAGTAAGAGGTTTTCGAGGTTTGAAAATAAAGGCTGAATCATCTGAAGAGAAGTCTAATTTCTTAACTATGAGTCCCTTACCTTTGAATTCAGCTCTTCTAATTTTTGCTGCTTTCACCATAGGGGCTTCTGCAGGATATCTTCAATTTTGCCTTTCCCTTTAACATTTTCTTCAACATTTCTTTTAGATCTCTTAGCTTTAGAATTAGTCTTGTTGTCTGTAACATGTTTGATACTCCTATTTATAGTTCTGGTTGCTGGATGCAATGATATATCTTGGACTAAATCAATTTTATCTACCAAGTCTTTATCTGAATCCTTTAAATCTTCATGCTAAGTTCCTTCAAATTCTGCAGTAGTATTGACATCCATTTTTTTCTTGGAAACTTTCCTTGGAGATAAGACATCAAGTTCATATCCATTCATGAACAGGAATGAGGCCCAATATCTGTTTAGTTTATTTAACTCTTCCAAGACTAGTAATTTCATCAACCCATGATGAAAAATGGAAGTTTCATTCCGTTCATGCTTTCCTTGTACCTTTTCTGCCATTTTCCCGAGACCTCTAAAGAGATAGAATGGAATATCTATCAATTTCTTCCCTGTGAAATGAATCAATAATTTGAAATGATACATGTAAATTGTCTAAAAACGACATTCACATGTAAAATATTTTTGTATGACCATTAGCAACTTGGAAAATTCATCTTTAAGACAGCTTCTAGGAATTCGTTCAGTCATTTTGATCCTTGCATGCTCCGGTTTTAAATAATCATGACAAATTTTCACATCAAATTTGGTGGCTTTAAACCATTCCTCTCCGGTTCTCGGGATCCCTATTTCTTTAGAGATAATATAGGTGAAAATGGGATATGAAGACAACCTACCTTTGTAAATGTGCCTCTGAAATTATCCACAAAGTCTTGTGATACCTGTTGATGATGCCCTTGCAGTTTCTGAAAGAATTCAATACACCCTACCTTTGTAAATAACTCGGTGAAATGTTCATCTCCTAAAACCAAGTTTGGAGCTGTAGGTTCATAGCGGAATGGTAAAACTCCTTTATAAACCTTCTTGGGTGTAACTGTAACCATTTCCTATATGATGCAGCGGTGGCTTTCCTTACAACTTTACACCTGTTTAGGAGAAAACGCTTGATGACAGGGAGTAGTTAATATGGAGAGAGACTGATATAACAACAAGGGTTTTTACTAGGGAGCTTCTTGACAGAGGGTTGCTTTGGTAGAAAATGATAAGTGCGGAAAAGAAAAGTGAAAGAGGTGAGAAATAAACTTTCACAAGAGGAATGAGAAGACATATGACAAATGATGACTTGTATGAGAGAGTGCATCACTTTTTTAAATGATGGCTAAAGTCTGGCAACAAGTCCTTGAAATTTTCAAACACTTAAACATTCATCATTACTCTTTAAACCATTAAAGACTGGCAGAGATTTCGTAGCACATTTCATTTGACAAGTGTCAGTTTTGCTACGGAACTACTAGGTGTTTCCGTAGCAAATTATGTTACTTTCGTGCTATATTTGTTGTGGACTTAGATAGTTTGGTGAAAAATTGCAAAATTTCGGACTTATGATCATTTCAAAGTGTCCACTCAAAGCACACTCCTCCGATGTGACTTGGAATCATTTCTAAGACCTTATCCAAAGTTTTAGAAAATTAAATATACCATAAAATTTATGATTTTATGATATCTTCCAACCTAACCATTATGAAAGAGAATTATGACTGAATTTCAAGCATGAGATTTTGAAAATTTGAGGTGTGATAACAACACCCAAAATAAATCTTCCCCAGGTAATATAAGACCCATTCCCCAAGGGAATACACGTAACACTACTAACCAGCAACAGGGCACTGAGCCCAAGCAGGACAGGCATGTTCGCACCAATAAGCCTTGTTATTTTTGCAGTGTCTATAGTCACACCCACGATTGTCATATTCTACCTCAGATACATTATATGTGTAAGACTCAAACATCATCCCGAGGAAATCAAGCCTCCCCTTCGGTTCCTCCCAATGCTGCACCTATCCAGCCCATTGTGTTTACCAATCCTTTCCCCCAGCAAGGATTCATGGCTACCCAACCCCCTGAAGCTTAGTCTTCCACTCAACCTCCTCCATATGGTACCTATGATTACCAGATTCTCATGATTAACTCTGACAAACCCATTACTATTGACCTCAACCTTCAGACTCAGTCCCGTTAGTACAACAAGCCTCCCGCTACATCTGCCCCCAAGCCCCTTTCTTGAAGTTCCACAAAGCCTCTTTTGACAACTAATGGCCCTTTAAATATTCCTCAGCCTAAGATAGAGATTCATACCAAGATCCCAAAGGGACAATTATGCCAAAATGCTGCTTTTGGCAAGGCTTCACATTTGTATAGTATAGTAGATGATTTGGTGCAATTTCCTGCGGAAATCTCAATGCTGGAACTCCTCCAGTCATGCCGTTCACAAAGAAAATCTCTACTAACTTCCATGGGTGTTATAGATCCTTCATATGATCATTTGATCTTTTTCTATGTCGACCGGTCAGAACATCCTCCCCTTCATGCTTTCATCGCCTTCCAAATCCCCATCAAGATCTAGAACGCCAATCTCTCTCATTGTATCATTGATGAGGGAGAATCCACCTATGTGATGCCCACTTTGGTTTGGAAGAAACTCGGATCTCCTAGGTTGGCCCCTTCCACTATAACCCTCCGAGCGTGGGATTTCCACTCTTCCCAGCCCATTAGCTTGTTCCACAATTTTCCTATTACTCTTGTGGGAAAAAATTGTTTGTGTTGACATAGAATTCATTGATGCCCCCTTAGATTACAACATTATATTGGGTTGTAGCTACACTTATGTGATGTCTGATGTCCCATCTATGGTTCACCATAAGATGTGCTTTCCTCACGATGGAAATATTGTCACCATTGACCAGTTGACATATTACAAACTGAATTCTCCGACCTCCCCTGAGTCCATCATCTCTTTGGTGGCCATTAAAAAAATAGTCAAAAATTTGACCAGTGTTTCACCTGGAGTCTACAAAGAGTCCTCTTTTCTTGGTTCATTCCCTGTTCTTCCTCCTCTTGTATTTGATCCCATCTCATCGAATGTGTGCATGATGAAATTGTCTGAGTTCAACCTCAAGCGGCCCGCCTTGACTAGTTAGCAAGCGACGGCTCTGTAACCTGCTCCTAACACCTTGAATCAGCCTTCAGAACCACCTCCTCAAGGCCCCTCATCTGCAACTTGTATCCATGAGCCTCTCTACCCTCCTAGCGTAGTTCCTCTTAGCCTTAACCATATCAAAGTTGTCCCACTTGGCCATTACCCCTCCAGTCAGATATTGTTCCTAGCTCCCCCTCCTGGAGTATTTTCAATACCTGTTATGGCTACCTTATCCCTTCCTAACATGACCCCGGGGATCCCAGTCTGGTACATTGATCCCCTTACCACTATTTTTCCTGGTTAGCCCAAACCTTATCTTTCTTTGACCCTGGTACAAATGGTCCCCATGACCCCTCCCTTCGCTACCGTGCTTAGCCACCTCAATAGGAACCTACTCCTATTGCAAAAACTTCGAGTGAAGGGGGAAAAGCTCACAAGCAAGGACCTAAAGACGAGGCCGCCCTAACAAACCCTGCTCTTCCTCAGGCTCCAAATCATACCCCCCCCCATGTGATTTGTGTGATGTTGTCGGTCATGCCACCCATAATTGTCCTAAATTGCCTCGTCTCAATCCCATGGTAAACGAAGCATTTCTTGAGTCAGATATCCTAGAATTCCATGTTACTTTACATGATTTAGCCAAGAAACTCAAGACTTTGCGCACAAATCACCCCTGTGCTTTGTGTGATCTCCATGGCCACATGTTGAGGCCTCAGAATTCTGTTGCTGAAACATGGGGGAAAACCACTCGGTCAGGACCTTAAAGCAGCTCCTTTTTCGTTTGGCGTAGTGGCTCCGACTGGGGATAATGGGACCAGTTTCCCAATGCGAATGATTTTGATGTTGTTGTGATTATATCATGCAAATGGATAATTATTTTAATCTATATGCATCTATCTAAACTATTAATCTAATATATACCTGGGGTGTTTTTCCTTTATGCGATCTAAAATGATATCTTTCAACTATCAATAATATAGATCATTTAACAGTCTAAAGAGATGAAAATTATGTAAAATGATTCTTCTAACAAATTAGTTTGCATAAAGTAATTGTAAAAGAAATATCACATTTATCAGTGTGATTACATATTCAATAAGAAGCCATAGCAAAATATTAGAACAAAAGTGCATGTAATATTTACTTATGATAGCGTTTCAAATATATAATGCAATAAAAAAGATGACTATCAATTTATAAAGTAAGACTTAATACCAGTGAATAGAAGTACCATACGTACGAAGTTCTACTCATATAAACTGACAACAATGAATCTGCTCCTTCTCAATTTCAAGCAATTTAAAGAGTAAATTAGTGCAACATCAGTTAAATAGATTTAATTGTCAAAAGATAACATATGTGCTCCATTAATTCATTAAAGCACTCACAAACTTACAATAGTGCATTCTTTGCAAATGTTTTTGACAAATTTCTAGACCCTTCTCTAAATGCGCGAGAAGGGTTTAAATAATAAACTAACTATAAAATAAAATAGATTATTACAAAAATATAGAGGAGGTTTCAAACAACCTTCCTCTTAAAGCTAACTTAAACTACATTCAAGGAAATTAAACTAACAATTCTGATTTATGAGTCTTGCCCTTCTTTCTGAATGTGGTCATGAAGTTGAAAAATATATAACATTGCTTTGAGATGAGCTGGTTGTGATATCCTTGATTGGATCTGTCCCTTGAAAATAGCATTTGAGAGTACTGATTGGGATCTCTTTGTTGAATTTGTAAGAGACTACAAAGTTTGATGCTGATGACAAGGTTTGATCAAAAAATTCCATTAATTTTCTTGATCAAACTTATTTACCTTTTTAATAATTTCCTCCTATGTATCTTCTCTCCTCTTCCACAGTGTTTACACCTGTCTTGTTTCTGAGAACACATCAGACGTGTTTTCCTTAAGAAGTTCTACTCTAGAAAATTGTTCACACATAGATTCAATAATCTCACTTGATATCTTGGATGTCTTTTTTGCTTCTTTCTCTGCCTGTTTTATTTTCACTTCCCATTCTTTGAATATAATTTATTTGTGAAGCTTATCTACTTGAGGTAGATTAGCTTCCTTCCCTGAATCTGATACTTGCCATTAGATGTGTTCTTCAATTTTATTCTCAAGTCTTTCACATTCAAGTTTTTGGATTGCTATCTGTTGGATCATTATTTTATTTGAATCACAATAAGAGTCAATTATAGAGGCTTGATGACAAAATGCTTCTTGTTCTTTCTTTAACTTAGTATTTAAATCCAATGCTTATTTAATAAATTTCTCTAATTACGGTTGGCTTTGTTACTTAGTCGTTGCTACTTCCAGCTGTGCCTGTTTTTCATTAATCTCTATTTGATGTTGCAATTTGAGGCTTTCAATATCTTTATGAAATAGGGCTGTGTTTACTTTGACTTTCTCACTGGAATTAGATTTATCTTCATTCAACAAATTCTCTAGTTCTTGTACTCTGGCTTCCTTTTGTTTTAGCAACAATCTAGCCTCAATAGCTTTATCAACAGTAGAAGTAGAATATGCCCCTACATACTGTGATAATTTTGTTAGATGTTTAGTAGGATCATCAAATGAATATTTCCATAATACATCAACTGATTCATCTGTAGGCTTTGAATTTGTTTCATAGATTCTCCTTCTTTTGTTTCTTTTAACTATAGCCTTATAATTAGGACTGTAGAAAATATCTAACGAAGGAATATCTTCTATTTGTAGAACTATCTGATCTATAGGGTAGGACTGTATGATTTCTTTATCATGCATTGTTGAAACTCTTTACAGTGGATTAACAGTTTCCATTATCTTCTAGGAGTGTTCAAGTGTCTGGAAACTCGTTTCCTGATCAGTATTGGGATTCTCTTTAGGATTTTTTATTGCTTCAGAAAACTCCTCCCATTCATCTATAAGATCCTTTGTTTTTTGTGACCTGGACTGATCTAATATATTGTGACTGTGTTGAACTTCTTGAGAATTTGATTCTGTTACATTATTTCTCTTTTCCTCTAACATCTCTATCTCATGGATTACTTGATCAATTATATTTTATGGGCTTTCCTTTTTAGATTCAGATTAATTTTCAGAGTGATCCGAATCATGAGATTGTTGTTGTGACTGACCTGTTTCATCTTCGGACATATCTTTTACTTAATTATCCAAGATGATACTTGGAGTGTGTTTGTTATCATCTTTAATAGTTAATAAATTGAGAGGGACTTTCTCTAGTCTCTTGTTTCTGTACACTTGGAAAGCTTCAAAATAATCTCAACGTAGTTGGCTCGATGCATAATTGATGATGTCAGAAAAATTTTCCATGCCTTGGAAGAGATCATGAAATCCATCTTCCTCCTTTACAAAGGCTTTAACTTAAGTTCTGTGATGTAATTTTTTAATTACATCATTTGGATCATATAACATTTTTGGCATTATTGCCAATTTCAATAATTGAATTTTGGAAACTTCCTTGTAAGTATGTCCGATGTCAGATAGTGCAAAAGTGCCACATTGTACAGGGTAATTAGGCCAAATAGCCTTTTTAGCATCTTTCCGCTGTTTTTAACACCATTAGCAAGTTGATAGGTTATTTATTTTGCAAGTAACTTATCGGGAATGTAATAGGGTAAAACATGGGGAGAAGCATAACTCCCGAATACTCTAATATATGTAAAATTATCCTCTGCAAACCATCTAGCTACAGAAATAATCTATGCATTTGCTTCGTTAGAAACCCTAGGGGCCTTTTTATTTAAAATCATCTAGTGCATAGGCAATATTACTCCGTAACATATTTTATAGAAGTGTAGGTGGAAGTCTAAATCCAAGATTTCTCTGTGGTGAATATGAATTGGGGTAGAGTGTTGGGTATTCCATTTCCATCCCATTGTTGGAAAACTAGAAATGAAATAGATAGTGTCCATGACATAGGAATACATATAAAAGGGAGGTATTTCTATGGATGAAATAATTCTTTTATTACTATATTTGGTAATGTGCTTAGCTAGATTATCAGATAAAATGTTTGCCCAATTCAAGATTGATGAATTGATGATTATGTCAATTAGGGGAACCCATTATTTTGAGAATCTAGTGCTATCAAGTTTGGAAAATAATCTACATAATATACCAGTAGCATAACATTAAGGATTAGGAATTTGGGATATTGGGTACGTACCAAAATTATCTTGCTTCAACTTCCCCTATTCCCCCTTCCATTCTTTGATGACTTTAATAAGATCTATATGTTCTGTTCTAAAATTTTGCAAAAAGTCTTTGTCATATTTCTGCTGTAGGGGTGGTAGATGGTACATTGCCGTTAAATCTTCTGCCCTAAAATAAATCATAGTTTCTCCCTTAAAATTCTTGAACATTCTATCTTTAATGTTTAAGTGATCAATTTCCCACTTAACCATATCTGTATAAGGGAGAATCTTTGGTCTTGTAGCTATCTTGTGGACGTATGAGCATGCAACATCAAAAAGAGTTTCATCGGAGGTAGATGTAGTTCTTGTCGAAAAAACTTTGGTTATCACCCTTGTTACTTCACTTTGAAAAATATTATACATTGCCTCCCATGTCGAACTATCACAATCTTTATTGCAGGTGGTATCTCAAAATAAGGGAGACATCTCTATATCTTCAGTAGACAGCATCTGAGAAATTTCTTTGCTCTTTTTTCTCATTTTTCTCTTCCTTAATCCTTTAGTTGGTTTCCTGAAAATAGAGAAAATTTTACAAGTATATAGTATCAAAGAGACAAATCTATCATTTATTTCAAACACACACAAATAGATATAAATCTATCAAGATATAACATCAATCATCAATCATAATATCTAAATTAATATTTCATATACCTCCACACATAAAATATATCAATCTCTTTAAAGTCATTAAGACCTTCAATTTCGTTTTGATATGACACAAGTTGTTTGAAATGCTTGATCAATTAAATTCCATTGGCATGCGTATTGTAAGTTATAACTTATAACCATTCATAATACTTACCCTTAAAGTCTATGAAATGCGATCTACACAAATCGAAGATCACAACTTTTATAGGATAACAATTTGGCGTATGTTATAAGTTGTGCGAAATCCGAATTATGCTTTTTAGAAAAGATTAAGTGACTGTGATCACCGAAGATTTTATATTTATTTCTTTATTTTCTCATCCAGTCCGCAGAGTCGCAACTTATATCGATTTAATTTTAATGTTTTTTGATTGATCAAGTGAAGTGTGATGCGATACACTAAATATAATGATGATTGAAGTTTTTTCAAATTTCAAACATATCTTTGGAAAAGTTGAGCACATATCGCGGTTCGCACATTTTAAAGTTTACGAGCCTTTGAAATTCATAAGATATGAGATTTGCAATAAAGTGGAAAACTTTTAAAATAAAATATTTATTTTCTAGTTTTCTTTGTTTAGAAAAATTAAATGATTTTCCTATTTATTTCTAAAGGGTCCCTATTTATAAAAATAAATGGGGGTTGTTGTATAGCACAACAATTTTGTTAAGCCCCTATATTAATAGTGTAGTCCCTTATTATGTTAGTCTAAACCCCCTTATCGTTATTTTTGTACCCCTGTAACCCCCATATTGTTATTATTGTGCCCTTACATTATTATTGTTAGGTCAAGAGATTGCTATCAGTGGGCCCCATGATTCCCTAGAAATATAGTTTTCATTTGTATCATCCAAGAATTGTTCATTTATGTAATGTATTGGAGTTTGCCCCCTCGAAGTGGCTTATTTCTAAGGTGTTGATATCTCTTTTCTTCTATTTTTGGAGTTGGTTATTCAACATTTGGTATCAGAGCTTTGGATTCTAGGGTTTTGCTGCTCCAAACAGGTCATTGTGGCATTTTCACTACAAATTTTTTTCTACGAAGTTTCAGAAGCTGAAATTTTTAGGGTGCGAAGCCGACATCCTAAGGAAGATTTTCTAAAAATTTCAGAGCTTGGTTCGCAATATTTTCGGAGATATCATCTGTGGAAGTTAGGTATTTTTTCAAGCTCCTAAATAGGTCATCATGGCATTTGTGCTATAACTTGTTTTACCCTTTGAAATTCATAAGATATGAGATTTGCGATGCGCTCAACAAAAATAAAGCGGAAAAATTTTAAAATAAAATATTTATTTTCTAGTTTTCTTTGTTTAGAAAAATTAAAAGATTTTCCTATTTATTTCTAAAGGGTCTCTATTTATAAAAGTAAATGGGGGTTGTTGTATAGCACAACAATTTGCGATTCACTTGGGCGAACCAGATATCTCTTGATAATTTTTTTTCTTTTGAAATTTTTAATATTTTTAGAAAAAATAAAAATAGTTGTAGAAATGAAATTTCAAATAAATAATATCTTACTAAGTGATGAAATTTTTTCTTATTCACTATTCATAAGAATTACTCTATTAAAGATATAAGTATGAAAATCTATATCAGTTTTTACTAAGTTTAAAAGGATAAAATAGGTGTCCTTTACATATTAGCTTTATAAAAATTAACTCTTTTATCACAGATAGAGCCTCTGTTCCAATAGGCAATTTAAGATTTTGGCAGAGTTACCTTTTACCCAGCAATGATTCATTGTCTCATCCAGTATTTCTTATAATTTTCAGAAGTAAATTCTAACCTTTGAGAATTTTCTTTTATATATAATTTTATTTACTTAAAAGCCATTTTCTTGGCTTGGTAACCAAATGATGACAATGCCACTCACTAGTAGTAATTAAGCTGATAAAGTTGGCTCTTGATGGGACCCCTTGTCCTTTTGATATAATCTCAAGTCATTACGCTGCTTTGGTAGAAAATATTGGTAATGTAGGTTTAACTATTTCCTTATGAACATTGTAGAAAAGCTCGTGATGAGACTTTTTATCTTTTAAGTCTTTCTTCTAATCATAATTTTTTTTTAATTCCTTTCAAAAATTTATAAGTTTTCTCGGATGGGATGAATATTTGGATGATAATGTTGAGTTTCAGATTGCTTTTATGTAAATAGGTATTTACTATGTTGAAGATTCTTTTCTTGATTGATAATTTAATATTCATGCTATATTAAGATGAGATTTCATTCAAAGAATAAATGATTTCAGCAAAATTCCATTTTTTCATTAAAAAAAAATCAATTTGTCTTTCTAAATATTTCGATTTTCTTTCCTTAGCTTTCTTCATTTTTATAAACCAAAAGAAAAAATAAAAAATAAAATCATCTGAGATTATATTTGAAAAGCCAAATATTAATACTAAGCAACTTTTATTTTCCTAAAAAGAAAAGAAAAAGATAGTAGTATACAAGGATAGAGGGAATTACCTTCTATGAGAAATATTTTTTTAAAATATACCCATTAACAGGAAAAGAATCCTTTTTTCCTGATAGATCTTGCAATAAAAATGTTGATGCGCCTATTTCTTCAATTATTTGAAATGGACCTAGCCAGAATTTTTGAAACTTTGTGTGTTTACATTTTTCCTCATGCACTTTGTCCCATTTCAATACCAAATCACCAATTTGAAATTTTTTTGGAGTGACAGAAGTTAAATCAAATGTGGCTTTTATTATTTGTTGATGATGAGCATGATTTTGTTTGTCTTTTTCTCTTTCTTCTTCTAACTTAAGAATTTGACCTTGTCTGAGTTGTAAAGAAGAAGTAGGAGTTTCATCAATGAATTGAACAAAGGAAAGAGAGGGAATAACTACATTGGTGGGAAGTAATACTTCTTTTCCATAGACAATATTAAATGGAGAAGTACCAATAGAAGTTTTTTTAGTTATTCGATCTGCCCAAAGAGAAAAAATTAATGACTTGTGCTAATTTCTTTGATTCTGATCAACAATTCTTTTGATTATTCTAATCAGGTTTTTGTTTGTGGATTTTTCCAAACCATTTCCTTGTGGATAATAATTTTCAGAATATTTTACTTTAAAACCTCTTTTAATTGAAAATTCTATCATAGCATTTCCAAAGAAATAAGATGCATTATAAAAAATCAGAGCAGTAGGTAAGCCAAACCTTGTTATGATATTCTGGTCAATGAAATCGATGATATTTTCTGAATTAGCTACTTTTAATGGAATTTATTCCACCCATTTGGTAAAGTAATTTGTAGATGTGAGAATATATCTATGTTTTTTTGGAAGAGTTGGGAACAATCTCACCAATTATATCTAATCTGCATTGCTCAAATGGTTGTTCAATATTGACCGACTGTAATGGGAATGTTGGCTTTCTTTGTCTTCCAGATGTATTTTGGCATACTTTACATCTTCTTTTATATTCATGGGCATCTTTGAAAAGTGTAGGCCAATAGTAACCTACATGCAGGATCTTATGTGTTGTTGTATTTCCTCCAAAATTTCGTCCAGCTGGTCCATCATGGAGTTCTTGCAAGACCTTATATGCTTTATATTTTTCTAAGCATCTTAGAAGTACAAAATCGAAATTTATTCTAAATAGCACATCATTGACTAACTCATATTGTTTATATTTTAATCTAATATCTCATTTTGTCTTGTAACCGAGATTATTTGAAGCATATCCATTCTTCAAATAAAATATAAGATCAATGTATTGTGACTTTGAATCATTAAGGCTTGCCTATGATATTTGCACATGATTACTTGAAACTTCTTCTGCTAGAAAATGTGATGCTCCTGTAAGCATTCTGCAAAAACCTTGACCTCTAATGATTTTAGAGGGTTTAATTTCTACATCATATTCTTCTAACGCAGTCACCAAGTTAGCTCTTTTTTCTCCTAATTCTTTTTGCATCAAAAGTTGTCTTACTGTAGAAAATGGAACTATGATTTTCATATGAGAATTTAGCAGAAAAGGTCTAAAATGTTTGATGGCCTAAAAAACAACAAATGCTTGTTTTTCAAAAGATGTGTAATTCAGTTATGCACCTTGTAAATTTGAACTAAAGAATGATATCAGTGCTTCTATTTGTTGGTCATTCAACTGTGTCAAATCAGTTGCATATGATGTATCTGATGAAAAAGTGAATAATGTAAATGGATTAAGAAAATTGGGGTTGGTCAAGAATGGAGCATTTGCAATTGACTATTTAATCAATTAAAATGTTTCTCTTTCATTATGTCCCCATTTAAAGACATAATTTTTCTTAATCATGTTTTGCAATAGTAAAAATATTTGAGAAAAATAAGGGACAAATCTCTTAACAAATTTAATTTACCCAAGGAAATATTGCATGGTTTTTTTTGTTATGAGGGAAAGAAATTCGTTTAATTTCATAAATTCTTTCATGATCAATATAGATACCATATTTTGACACAATAAGTCCTAAAAGTTTTCCTTCATCTAATGCAAAAAATTATTTCTTTGGATTTATTGAAATGCCATACCTTTTTCATCGCTCAAAGACTTGCTTTATATCATTCACATGATGAGTTACCTTTTTATGGAAGGCATTAATGTCATTTAAATAAATAACTACTATTTTATTTATGAGTCCCCTAAAAGTTGTGTCCATGGCTCTTTGGAAAGTGGAACCTACATTAATTAATCCAAAAGGCATTTTTTGATAAGCATAATTTCCCCACTTAGTTCTGAACGTGGTTTTCAATCTGTCATCTGGATGAACGAGAATCTGATTGTAACCTAAAAATCCATCTAGAAAATACATGAGCTCAGAAGCGGCTACTTTCTGCAATACTTGTTCCATGGTCGGTAATGGAAAATTTTCCTTCTGAAAAGCTTTGTTTAAATTTCTAAAATCAATGCAAATTATAATATCACCATTCTTTTTCCTGACATATACCAAATTTGATACCCATTTAGAATGTTTGACTGGAAAGATGATTTTTTCCATGAGGATTTTATTCAATTCAGTTTTAATTTGATTTTCCAAGTTTGGATGAATCTTCCTCAATTTCTGTTGTATGGGATTTTCCTCTGAGATCATAGGAATAGTGTGTTGAATTATAGAAGTATCATATGTTTTAAAATTAGTATAATCCCAAGAAAAGACACTTTTGTATATCCTAAATAATATGATGAATGATAATCTTTCTTCAGAAGATAGACCAAGACCTAGATTTATATTTTGAGGTTTTTCTTCACTTCCTAGATTGACTAACTCAAATATTAAGGTAGAACTTTGTGTTTTTGAGTTACTTACTCTTTTAAATCTATCCTTTACATCGTATAAGTCTTCTAACTTGACAACATATTTGGGAATAGGATTTTCATCTTGTTCTTTCTTAATCTCAGTGTCATGTTCATTTTCATCCCATATTTGATTATCGTAAGATACTTCAGATGTTAAAAAATCTATGATATTTAAGTCATTATCGAATACTCTCCAATTATTAATATTATCAGGAATATATGGTCTAAAAATAAATTCAATAGAAAATTTATCGGGACTAAATTCTTGGGATGGGATTAATTTTGAAGGTACATTAACGAGTAAATATGCAATAGCATTCTATATTCTAGGTATAGAAGAAATGTTTAAGGCTAAGAAATGAGTAGTTAATTCTTGGACTAATGAATGATAATGTTTTAAGTGTCCCAAATTACAATGGATAGTATCTCTCACTTGCCTAACTATGGTTTCTGAATCTTCTAAAACCTTTATATGTCTGATATTCAGTTCAATAGCTTTTAATAAACCTTGAACTAATGCTTCATACTCAGCTACATTGTTGGTACAATCAAATTCTAATGAGAAGGCTAACATAGTCTTTTCACCTTCTGGGTTTATTAAAATGAAACCCACACTTGCACCATCCTCAGATTTAGAACCATCAAAATAAAGGGTCTAAAAAAAAGAATTAGCTAATTTTCTATCTAAAAAATTAATACATCTAGAATTATTTGGCTGGGAAAAATTCTCAACCTAAGATACAACCGCGTTATCAAAGAAAGGTGATGATTGAGAATTAAATATTCCTAAAAATGACTCTACAGAGTAGTTTCCAATAATGTTACTATTGAAGGCTACTAGTTCATTAAGTTCTTCAAGACCAGTCACTGTATGTTTCATAAACTTTTCATGATCAACTCGGATTAGGTTTGGCTTTACATTATGTGGTAACCACATATGTGACCAGTCTGTTGAAAAATAACCATGAATTTTCTCATACCAGTCATGACTTAAAACTAAACCATAAAATTCAGGAATATCTACCACGAAAATATCAATTATCTGAACAACTTTTGGATTTGATGACAATCTGATGAAAAAATAATTTATTTCTCCTACCACTTGTACTCTAGTTCTATCAAGTTGTACTATATGGACTAGAGAAATCTGAGGAGTTATGTTCAATTTAGCACAAACTGATTTTGGCATTATATTCGAAGAGGCACCTTAGTCTATTAAACAATTATGAACATTTTTATTATATATCTCATAGGTTAAGAGAAATGGCAGAGTATGATAGATGGATTGATCACCTATCATAATTAAGCCTGAATCATCTATTTTCATTAAAGGATAAGGTGGCTTACCCATTTAATTAGTAGCTTGAACTATGACTGGAGTAGGCAAGTTTGAAGTAGGAACAACTTTTAAGTCTCTAAGTAAGATTTGCTGTTGTTGTTGCTTCAATTTGGTAAGCTCATGAATTAATATATTTTCCCTAGTCTTCTTCATGTCTTCAACTATATTATACTCAATGGTATCTGAGACAACCATTTTTTTAGATGTAGGTGGAGGATCTGAGGTAACAGGACTTCTTTGTGTAGCCTTTGAATTAGACTTTTTGCTTATTGATTTGTCTTTATCAGGAGTAGAATTTTTTTGCTGTTGACTAGGCTGTGTTACTTCAGCAATATTTTGCTGCGTGTGATAACATGCAAAGCTTCAAGTTGTACTTCATTTGGTAGGATGAAATCCCACATTCCATTTAGTTCAACTTCTTCTTCTTCATCATCTTCTTATTCCTATATTTTTTCTTCCTCTTCTTCTTGATATGATTCAACATTAGATATATTATTTGGAGGTTGAGAATTAGAGGATTGTCCTTTCTTAAAATTCCTGAAATCCTTTTTTGAATTTGAATTTTTGGCGACTTGTTTCTTGATATATGTCATCTCGTTGGTCATGGTTTTCAAGACTTTTTTAAGACCTTATACGTCAAACAGATCTTTTGGAATCTTCTTTTTAGAATCATATTTGAAAGATATCTTCTTTGATTTTCGATCTTCCTGAGAATTATTTTTCTCAAGAGAAGTTATGTGTTTCTCTATAGATAGAGACTCTTTCATATTTTCTGAAAGTGTTGCAAGCTTTGCTCTATCAATGAAAATAGTTTTATTAGATGGAAGGGATGAAATATACCACTCAATTTGAAATTATTTGCGAGGAACTATTGTAACAGGAATTTTATTGACTAGTTTATTAAATCTTGAATTAAAATATTTTATCTTCTTACCTGGTTTAGCTTTAATATTTTAAAGATCATTGATGAGCATAGCAGTAGTTCTATCATCCCCAAACTTAGCTAGAAATTGTTCTTCAAACATATTACAATTAGATATAGAGTAAGCAGGTAATGAAAAATACTAGGATCCTACAGATCCTTTTAAAGTATATGGAAATAATCTCACAACGCAATCCTCTTCAAGTACTGCATTCAGATTGAAAGCTAACATAAAATTATGAATATGTTCTTCTACAGGAGGACCATCATCGGGATTAAATTTAGGTAGCCATCTTTCGGGATTTTTAGGCAGAGCATGAAGAGGGGCGGGCATGTTTATAACCCCTAGATTTCTCCATGGGTTTACAGGGGGTTGACCTGCCATTGGATTTTGGATGGTTTGGTTGGGTGGATTTTGAATTGATGACGAGGCAGGTTGAGCACTAGGACTAGTAGTCTGAGTACTGGAGCTATTGAAAGTGATACCGACTGTTGGAATGAAATTTGTGGAAGTGACTGGAAGTAATGGGGGTGAATGGGATAATATCTCGTTGGTGATTGAATCTGATTGAGTCCTATTTAACTTCTTCTGAGTACCACCGATAGGAAATTCAAAAGGGAGAATCCCTATTTTTTAACTTTCTGAACGTGTTAATATTCTTCGAGGTTGTAAAGAAGACGAAATACTAAGCTCCTATAATTGAGAAGATTCAGGCTTTTCAGCAGAAACAAATACTTTCTATAACTTTTCTATCAAAGATTGAACTTCTTGAGAATCTTGGTGAAACTCAGGAAATAGTATGGTTTGAGTATTGCTAGGAGACTTAGGGTAAAGATGATAAACTTTATATTTTACAGATGAGGATCTAGTTAATTTTCTGGAAGTTGATGCAGATCTAGAGGGAGAGAGACTTTTTGATTGACCTTTAGATTGATCAGACCTTCATGCCATTCACGTATGCCATCCTTCTAGCACCAAAATGTTGAGGCCTCACAATTCTGCTACCAATACATGGGGGAAAACCACCCGGTCCAGAACTTAAAGCAACTCCTTTTCCATTTGGTGTAGTGGCTCTAACTGGGGATAATGAGACTAGTTTCCCAATGAGGATGATTTTGAGGGTGTTGTGAATATAGCATGCAAATGGATAATGATTTTAATCTATATGCATCTATCTAAACTATTAATATAATATATTCATAGGGTTTTTTTTCTTTTATGCGATCTAAAATGATATCTTTCAACTGTCAATAATATAGATCATTTAACAGTCAAAAGAGATGAAAATTATGTAAAATGATTCTTCTAACAAAGTAGTTTGCATAGAATAATTGTGAAATAAATAGCGCATTTATGAGTGTGATTATAAATTCAATAAGAAACCACAACAAAATATTAGAATAGAAGTGCATGTAATATTTATTTATGATAATGTTTCAAATATATAATGCAATAAAAAAGATGACTGTCAATTTATAAAGTAAGACTTAATACAAGTGAATAGAAGTACCATATCTATGAAGTTCTACTCATATAAACTGACAGCAATGAATCTGCCCCTTCTCACTTTCAAGAAATTTAAAGAGTACAATAGTGCAACATCAGTTAAACAGCTTTAATTGTCAAAATATAACATATGTGTTTCATTAATTCATCAAAGCACTGACAAAATTACAATAGTGAATTCTTTGCAAATGTTTTTGACAAATTTTTGGACCCTTATCTAAATGCATGAAAAGGGTTTAAATACTAAACTAACTATAAACTAAAATAGATTATTACAGAAATATAGAGGAGGTTTCAAACAACCTTCCTCATAAAGATAACTTAAACTACAATCTAGGAAACTAAAATAACAATTCTGGTTTATGAGTCCTTCCCTTCTTTCTGAATGTGGTCACGCAGTTGACAAATATCTAACATTACTTTGAGATGAGCTGGTTGTGATATCCTTGATCAAATATGTCCCTTGAAAATAGCATTTGAGAGTACTGAGTAGGATCTCTT
This sequence comes from Pinus albicaulis, assembly GCA_034641835.2. NCBI lineage: Eukaryota > Viridiplantae > Streptophyta > Pinopsida > Pinales > Pinaceae > Pinus > Pinus albicaulis. The sequence goes on along the minus strand of MU968359.1, from coordinate 66,522,420 downwards.
TGTTGAATCTGTAAGAGACTGCAGAGTTTGATGCTGATGATAAGGTTTGATCAGAAAATTCCAGTAATTTTCTTGATCAAACTTATTTACCTTTTTAATACTTGCCTCCTGTGTATCTTCTTTCGGCTTCCACCGTGTTTCCACCTGTCTTGTTTCTGAGAATACATTAGATGTGTTTTCCTTTAGAAGTTTTTCTCTAGACAATTGTTCACACATAGATTCATTAATCTCACTTGATATCTTGGATGTATTTGTTTTTGCTTTCTCTGCCTGTTCGATTTGTGCTTCCCGTTCTCTGAATAGAATTTCTTTGTGAAGCTTATCTACTTGAGGTAGATTAGCTTCCTTCCTCGAGTCTGATACTTGCCAGTGGATGTGTTCTTCAATTTTCTTCTCAAGTATTTCACATTCAAGTTTCTTGATTGCTATCTGCTGGATCAGTGTTTTATTTGAATCACAATAAGAGTCAATTATAGAGGCTTGATGATAAAACTCTTATTTTTCTTTCTTTAACTTAGTGTTTAAATCCAATGCTTCTTTGATCAATTGCTCTAATTGTGGTTGGATTTGGAACTTGGTCATTGCTACTTCCAGTTGTTCTTGTTTTTCATTAATCTCTGTCTGATGCTACAATTTGAGGATTTCGATATCTTTATGAAATTGGGTTATGTTTACTTTGACTTGTTCACTAGAATTAGATTTCTCTTCATTCGACAACTTCTCTAGTTCTTGTACTCTAGCTTCCTTTTGTTTTAGCAACAGTCTAACCTCAGTAGATTTATCAATAGTAGCAGTAGCATATGCCCCTGCATACTGTGATAATCTGGTTAGATGTTTAGTAGTATCATCTAAGGAATATTTCCATAATGCATCAACTGATTCATTTGTATGCTTTGAAGTTATTTCATCATTTCTCCTTCTTTTGTTTCTTTTAACTATAGCCTTATAACTAGGGTTGTGGAAAATATATAACGAAGGAATATAATCAATTTTTAGAACTATCTAATCTGTAGGGTAGGCCGATATGATTTCTTTATCATGCATTGCTATAACTCTTTGCAGTGGATTAACAATTTCCACTATCTTCTAGGAGTGTTCAGGTGTCTGGAAACTCGTTTGCTGATCAGTATTGGGATTCTCTTTAGGAGTTTGTATTGCTTCAGAAAAATCATCCCATTCATATATAAGATCCTTTGTTTGATGTGACCTGGACTGATCTAATATATTTTGATTGTGCTAAACTAGTTGAGAATCTTATTCTGTTCCATTATTTCTCTTTTCCTCTAGCATCTCTATCTCTTGGATTACTTGATCAATTATATTTTTTAGGCTTTCCTTTTTAGATACGGATTCATTTTAAGAGTGATTCCAATCATGATATTTTTTTTGTGACTGACCTATTTCATCTTCAAACATATATTTTACTTCATCATCCAAGCTAATACTTGGATTGTGTTTGTTTTCATCTTCAATAGTTAACCAAATGAGAGGTACTTTCTCTGGTCTCTTGTTTATGTACGCTTGGAAAGATTCAAAATCATCTCGACATAGTTGGTTGGATGCATACTTGATGATGTCTGAAAATTTATCCATGCCCTGGAAGAGATCATCATATCCATCTTCCTCCTTTAAAAAACGCTTTAACTTAAGCTCTGTGATGTAATTTTTTAATTAGATCATTTGGATCATATAACCTTGTTGGCATTACTGCCAATTTTGATAATTGAATTTTGGAAACTTCCTTGTAAGTATGGCCGATGTTAGATAGTGCAAAAGTGCCACACTATATAGGGTAATTATGCCAAATAGCCTTTTTATCATCTTTCAGTTGTTTCGTAACACCATTAACAAGCTGATAGGCTATTTATTTTGCAAGTAACTTATCAGGAACGTAATAGTGTAAAACATGGGGAGAAGAATAACTCCCGAATACTCTAATATATGTAAAATTCTCCTCTGCAAACCATCTAGCTACAGAAATAGTGCCTACATTTTCTTCTTCAGAAACTCTAAGGGCCTTTGTATTGAAAATCATCTGGTGTATAGGAAATATGACTTCGTAACAGATTTTATAGAAGTGTAGGTGGAAGTATGAATCCCAAAGTTCTATGTGGTGAATATGAAATGGGGTATGATCTTGGGTTGTCCATTTCCATCCCATTGTTGGAAAAATAGAAGTGAAACAAATAATGTCCATGACATAGGTAGACATATAAAAGGGAGGTATTTCTCTAGATTAAATACTTCTTTTATTCCTAAATTCGGTAATGTGCTTGGCTAGATTATTAGATAAAATGTTTTCCCAATTCAAGATTGATGAATTGACGATTGTGTCAATTAGGGGAACCCATTATTTTGAGAATCTAGTGCTATCAGGTTTGGAAAATAATATACATAACATACCAGCAGCATAATAGTAAGGATTAGGAATTTGGGAAATTGGGTACGTACTAAACTTATCTTGCTTCAACTTCCCTTGTTCCTCCTTCCATTCTTTGATGACTTTAATAAGATCTAGATGTTCTCTTCTAAAATTTTGCAAAAATTCTTTGTCATATTTCTGCTGCAGGGTTGGTAGATGGTACATTGCTATTAAATCTTCTTCCCTAAAAGAACCCATAGTTTCTCCCTTCGAATTATTGAACATTTTATCTTCAATGTTTAAGTGATAAATTTCCTACTTAACCATGTCTGTATAAGGGAGAATCTTTGGTCTTGTAGCTATCCTGTGGACGTATGAGCATGCAATGTCGAAAAGAGTTGTGTCGGAGGTAGATGTAGTTCTTGTCGAAGAAACTTTGGTTATCACCCTTGGTCCTTCGCTTTCAAAAGGGTTATAAATTTCCTCCCATGTCGAACTGCCCAATATTTATTGCAGGTGGTATCCGAAAATAAGGGAGACATCTCTGTATCTTCAGTAGACGACATCTGAGAAATTTATTTTCCCTTTTTTCTCATTTTTCTCTTCCTCAATCCTTTAACTCGTTTCTTGAAAACAGAGCGAGTTTTACAAGTACAGAGTATCAAAGAAACAAATATATCATTTATTTCAAACACACGCAAGTAGATATAAATATATCAAGATATAACATCAATCATCAATCATAATCTCTAAATTAATATTGCATATACCTCCATGCGTAAAATATATCAATCACTTTGAAGCTGTTAAGACCTTGAATTTTGTTTTGATATGACACAAGTTGTTTCACACGCTTGATCCATTAAATTCCATTGGCACACGTATTGGAAGTTATAACTTATAACCATTCATAATACTTACCCTTAAAGACTGCAAAATGCGATCTGCGTAAATCGCAGATCGCAACTTTTATAGGATAACAATTTCGCGCATGTTATAAGTTGTGCGAAATGCGAATTACGCTTTTTATAAAAAATTAAGTGATTGTGATTACCGAAGTTTTTGTATTTATTTCATTATTTTCTCGTCGGGTCTATGGAGTCGCAACTTAAATTGATTTTGTTTTAATGTTTTTTGATTGATTAAGTGAAGTGCAATGCGATAAAGTAAATATAACTGTGATTGATGTTTTTGAAAATTTCAAACATATCTTTGGAAAATTTGAGTGCATATCATGGTTTGCACATTTTAAAGTTTATGAGTATTTGAAATTCATAAGATATGCGATTTACGATGCGCTCAAGAAAAATAAAGCCAAAACCTTTTAAAAGAAAATATTTATTTTCTAGTTTTATTTCTTTAGAAAAATTAAAAGATTTTCCTATTTATTTCTAAAGGGTCCCTATTTATAAAAATAAATTGGGGTTTTTGTATAGCACAACACCACTATACTTACCTCTGTCCCCGCCTCGATGAGTACCACTCCAATTTGGAAGCAGTTCATCCATTCGAGGCCAAGCGCAACGAGTCCACTGCTCCCTTATTTGTGCATTTTTCTTTATCAAAACTAGAGGACACATTCACTCCCATTGACATTCCCCCTATGGATGTTGAAATGACAGATTATTCAACCACTATCCACTACCTGTCATCATTTATGAGATCCTTGGTGGAAGACCCCCCTGGGCCTTCCCCTTATGTTTCACTTGACCTCCCTTCAGTTATAACCTTGGGCTCAACATCAGTGTATCCTTCATATACTTGTTCTTCTATCACCCCTTATGATGATGTGCATGTGAAACTCTCTTCTCATGATGATGAGCTAGGTAGCTTCACCATGTTAGGCAGTCTTTCTTCCACTAGTCAACCCATGTTCTATTATGATGATGAAATTACAGAAGAAATCACCACCCCTGACTTTATATATCCACCCTTACATCGAAACCATGCATTCGAAACACATACACCTTCTGGTCATTACATTGACACCCGATGTTTGGGTAAGGGGGCACCCATATTTGAGAGTCCAAGAGAAGAAATTATCCACAACCCTCATATTGCATCTGGTCATGTTGACTCTGGTAGCATCATTATTCCCCATTTAGAAGAACCTCTAGAGTCCCATATCACTTTAGATCACTCTAAAGATGATCCCCCTCATCATTCCTTCCTCTTACATCAATAACCCAATCCCTTAGACATTGTTGTTGACCAACCTCTAAGTTTCCTAGGAGAGCACCAGTTCATTATATCCAAATCCACTCTTTGGGATAGTGACACCATGTATTCCAACCTAGAAAATTAGTCCATTTGCTTCATATATGCAGTACCAAAAGATATTGGTAATCCTCCATTCCTTTTCTTGAACTGCATAACCATAACGAAAACAAATGGTGCACCACATCATAAAAATGTGTTTAGATTCCACTTTTTCTAAATACATTTTGGCATGACCATAACATGCTTGGGGGCACCTATGCTCCTCAACCATAAAAATCCCAAATCTCAGCCAAAAACAGCACTGAAACCCCCTTTCTCTTACAAGTCACACTGTTCAGGTCATTTCCTGGGACAAGTCACAATTTTCTACCTAGTACTTGCTACCCAGGTCGTAGAACAGACCCCAAAAAGTGCGACCTGGCTTGCTCATGAGCTCTGGGTAACTAAATTGAAACTTTTATCGCCTTAATTGAAAGAGTATGGTTAGGGCTCTTACCTGCAACTGATGGATCTCGATTCCAACAGTCAGTTTGTCCGCTACGATCGTTGCAAGATTTATGGCCTTTTATCCTCTCTACATTCACAATAGCTACACTTGCAAATGAGTGAATTTGGAGGGAAAATGCCTTACTAAAAGAGAAACCCCAGATTTTTCTTTTGCCCACTGCGGCCAAACCATAGCTCAGTTTGAAAAACCATCCGTACTGCTACAAATCTGTCAACGAGATCTAAAATGGGTATTCGTTATTTTTTTATGATTTTATACTTCAATCGGACACATTTTCTCCAAGAAGGGTCACTTCACCACTCCTCAAAATTCAATTTATTCACTTGCAAAACTTGTACTTAGGGAACCACCTTACCTTCATACTTGTCCACGTTCGTGTCGATTTTTCGTCATGAGTAACCATCTTGTACTCATGATTGTATGTTCCCCAGTAGACCTTCTCTATTTGGCAGCATCATAGAGTAACCCTTGTCTAGAGCATCCGAGTTGAGTCATAATAGCAACCATGGAGTCTATCCCAAGTCCCTTTGTATCCTACTATAGTCTTCGATCCTTCATTGCTTGGTTCCTCTCTCATGTCGCACATTGTGGCCGCTAGTGATATTGTCCCCTATCCCCTTTGAGATTGTTTGAGTTGGTACCAGGTCATTCATGCCCTTCATGCTCTAACGAGGGAAGTCGTCAACCCACTACTCAGTACCCCCCATTCCATCATCATCCCTAGTGTCAGTCTATTAGTCATTACTTAGTTGAGGATCCCTTATTGCCTCAGCTATGGCATACCTCCTTTTGTCAACATCAGTTCATTCATTCTAGAATATAGGTCTGGAGGGCAGTGTACCTTTTTTCTAGCTTCCACTCTTATTTGGCACCTTGTATCAGGAAAAGGGACTCTTTCTTGCCCTTTGACTTGATTGATTCTCAGCTCCAGCTCCTTATGCATGATCAAGATCCATATACTTGATGGTTCAGTGATGCTACAGATTATACCCGTGATTCGCGAGTGTGTGTGAGATGTTTCATACCTCATGAGGGGGTGGCCCTTCAGGTAGCCCACCACATGCTTGAATGACCTCTTCATGATAGCCTTCGATGCAGCTCCATAGATTTGATGGTTCCGACCTTAGCCTAGTTTGCATGTATCATTCACATTTTCAGATCCCTCTCCTATTTATAAGTCATCTTTGGTTGTAATTATATCTCATGTACTCAGATATTATTTTATAATTCCTAGCTGTTATACTAGGCACAAAATGTATGTGGGATCCATTATCATAATTTTATCTAGCTCCTATTTATGCCATTATGTACTATATAGTTCAGTCCCTTATTTAATGGATGCATTATTATTTGTACTTTGTCTTAGCGGGCATAGGTATGCCTCCCTCGCCTCTTTTAGAATAGGTACTCACTCATCAATGAGACTTGTTGCACTTATAATTCTCGCCTCCTCAGGGTCTTGTCCTCTAGTGCTTTAATCTACCTTATATTTCTCTCTCTTTGACTTCCCCTTCGGTGTCTAGTGATTGAGTTCTTATAATGTACTTCGGTCATACGATTATCTCCTAATGCTCGCACGTTAGGGGAAATCTGTTACACCAATTTCTGTTCATCTAACCTATTACTATTAGATGGACCAGTGCACTGGTGCTCTAGGTTACGATGGGTGCACCGATAAAAAAAAATCCATTTTTTCCAAAAATTCACGCAATGATCGAATGGATTGGGATCCAACTATGCAAGTTGTCTCATCGGTTGGATTTCAATCTAAAATGAAAATCCCTAATTCTAAAATCACAGAAACGGGGAGAAGAAAGGAAAAAAAAAATGAAGGGTTTAGGGAAAAAATGGATAAAAATGCAGAAAAAGTAAAAAAATTAATGAAATTTAATTAGGAGATGGTTTGAAATTCTATGATATAGGGTTTGAATCACCAGAGGTTTGATTTCTAATTTTCTGAATACTTATGTTCGAACGTATTTCACTGCTCCACAGTACCCTTGTGCTCTCTTGCTCCAGGTATGTCTTCTACAAATATCTGGCTGAAAATTTTAGCAAAAATAGTGAAATAATGAAAAGTGTTTAGTATTTAAAGATTTATTTTATGAAATTATATTTTCGAAAATATTTTGCTACCCATTTTTCAATTTTCCGCTTTTTTTTTCACTTAAAGAAAATAGATTTGCGCTTTTTTTATTTGCGTTTATTCGTCATCGGTGCTTCACTTAATAGTACCGCACCAGTGTGTCATTTTGTAACATCGGCACTAGTGCGGTTATATGTACAGTAGTACCGATTTGCGGTTAAGGCATCGAAATGACTTTTAGGTGTGTACACCAAAATTTAGTGAACTCCAACCATAGAAATTGAGAATTATAATTTTTTTTATTCTTGAGAATTAGAATTAGAATTAAAATTGAGAATTGGAATTGGATAAATTCTTGATGGAAATAACTATTCTTCCAATTCATTTTGTTTATTGCAGAAGGTCCCCACTGATTATGTGAAGAGAATGCAATGTGGGGCATGTGAAGATGCAATACTACAGGGCCCAAGTGGGCAATTGTGGCATGTGAACCTGTTATAATTGGCATTTAACTATTTTCAAACAATATGTTTCAGAATCATATAAACTGCAGATAGACGGATGACCTTCTAGCAATTAGTACATATAATCTGCAGAAGGGTAATGTTCTGGGTGCAATGACAACGAGTCCTTCATTCTGCATTTTTTAGCAGAAGAAGACCGATTTTCGACTAGACGATGCAGTTATTACATGTGGAGGCAATGGTTTCCCATAGAAAATTATTATAGGGTTGAGCATAGGAAACACATTGCAAAATAGGATATTACAGTAGTTTTTCCAATGGGAAACCGATTTGCAGGTTGAAATATGGTAGCTTTAGGTATCTATGCTTTTATTCCCATAGAAATGGTCACTAGATTTCCATTTATAATACAAGAAGAATTTTCACTGGTTTCATCCACAGGACCACAGCTTAGACAAGTTAGAGATGCAATTCCAATTCAATTGAAAGCCAAAGATGTGATTTTATGCGACGTCAGCTTTTCTGGTAAAATTTTATGTAAACCAAGTGAAGCTCAGACAATACTCCCAGTTGCTTTTAAACGCATTCTATAGAATCTCTCTTTTCAAACCCTCAACTCCTCAGAAAAATTCTTGCCCGTGAACCCTCCACTGCACTAATACTGCACTTTACAGAATAACCTTGTTCCAGTGTGCACTGTTTTATAAGCACACCGGGGTGGTTTGTAAGATCAAAGTTTTTGTTTTGGTGCGGTGTTTTATGACGCACCAGTGTAAAAGCGTTCTGAAGCATTGGTGCATCGGAGTAATAAGATGCACTGGTGCGTGTTATGATGATAAGCGCACCAGACTAGATAAAGTTTTTTTTTTTTTGTATGTAAGATCATAATAAAATAATGATAATTCTAAACTACATGAATTTATTTGCATTATTTTCTAAACATTATTATGTTACAAAAATTCATATTATTCTAGATTTATTATTTTACAATTATTTACAAATTTACAAGTTTAAATATTTTAATAAAATCATTTCACATTAATAACATTAAAATTTTCACATTAATACAATTAAAATTTTACAAATATTTTACATACAATTAGAATTAGAATTAGAATTAGAATTAGAATTTTACAATTTCACATAAAATTACTATTAGAATTAGAATTAGAATTTTAATTTTACATACAATTAGAATTACAATTACAATCATTTCACAATAAATTAAATATTACAATTAGAATTAGAATTACAATTTTAATTTTACATATAATTACATTTACAAATAAAATTTTACAATTACTATCATTCCACAGTAATACAATTAAAATTTTACAAATATTTTACAATATACAATTAGAATTAGAATTACATTTATAATTACAATTACAATTTTACAAATATTTTACATAGAATTACAATTAAAATTAAAATTACAAATACAATTACAATTTTAGAATTTTACATAGAATTATAATTACAATTACAATTTTACAATTTTACAATTTTACATACAATTAAAATTTCAATTTCAATTACAATCACGACATAATATTTAATAAATATCATGGTCATTTAATATTAAATTAATTAATAAACATCACGATCATGATAACCTACCATCGTACGAACATCATATTCGACTAAAAAGCACATTCAAACATCAAATTAACATTATACATTAACGTCATCAAACACAAACATAAAATATAAATCTAATGTCAAATAACTCATGCTATCACATACACATCTATCTGCAAGCTAACATTAAATGAACATATCTAACATGAAATAAAAATAAACACATCATGATGATCACCAAGATGTAAATTAAGTACAACTGCAACATGAACATAAAATATATGGACCATATATATATATAATTGAATAATGTTAAAAATATACAACTGTAATATAAATGTCATGGATCAGCTGGTGGTAGTACAACATCAATAGGTGCCATACTAGCGGAGGCTTGCTCAGTCAATGGTGCAGCTTCGACACTCGATGGTCCAGCCTGCTCATGATCATGAATAGTGATGATGGATGCTACAGGCTGCTGATGACTGGACGTGGCCGATGGTCCAACCTCATCTCCATGATGACTTCTAGATGCTAGTGAAGCCTCATGCTCATCAGGTGCGGTGTGAGGTGAACAATCATGAGATGAGTCACTGCTCGCATACTGTCCATCATGTGTTGTGGCTCGACCACGCCTATAACATACAACAATCCTCCTCAGTCACATAATAGTTGTCATAGCTCCTACGACATGCCACATCAAGCTGTACATGTCACGTGACATGCCTCTCCACATTCGTATTAGCCTATCATCGACCTATATGTCTCTTTAATGAGATGGGCCTGATGCTTGCCTCAACAGTCAATGCACCTAGTTGGTCACCCAACTCCATCCTATATCAAGTATCAGGTCTACCGCGCCTAGAAAAATGTGGTACCGGTGCACCAGCATGAGGAGCATGTCTCTCTCCACTGGCCTCCTGATCATGATCCTCGGTATCTGCCATGTCCTGGTCGTCATCAGGATCCACACCTAGATCATGTGATGGTTCTGCCATCTCCTCACCATCAAAAGAGCCAATGTATACAAAATATATACAAGTACACAACAATAATTAGACAATTTCATTACACAATTTAATAAATACAAGTTAAAGAAAATGTTAGAATAAATATAAATAAAACAACAATATTACCCTATCATCTGGTGGCTCATCATTTGTGAAGAGAATGTTGGCACACCCTCACCAATCCAATCCAGCATAAGGACAGGGGACCATAATGAATGGATGCATCTCGTCAATAGTGGCTAGTAAGTTCATTGCATCATGTGATATCCTGGCTGGAAACATAGTCTCTCCCCTCTTGGGCATCATCTGCCCCCACATGTGCATCTGAGCCTCCAACATGGGCCTACGAGGCTTCCGAACAAAAGCAGGCCTCATCTCTGGAAACCTCTCAAAAAATAAAAAATAAATCTTTGAAGCAAAAGGGAAGTTGACCCTCCCTTATGCATGAGCATGACATCTATCTAAGGCTGTACAAAACTGCCGCAAAAAAATTGCAGGCCACCTGACAAGTCGTGGATCCTATACTAAAGAATCAACATAATATAGAAGCAAGTAACTAATGTGTTTCCCATCACTAGTGTTGTGTAAAATGGTCGAAATGAGAAGTGAGAGGCACTGCACGTCTTTTCTACCAAATGCACCAATACGTATTTGACCTCCAGTGACCTAAAACATTGAAGGGGATAGTACATCTGCTCCAATGTATCTCTAGGAGTAAACTAACTGACTCCATGCTATAGAACCAGCTGGAACCTCTGCAAAAGAGGGAAAATCCACCCCTCTCCTTGATATCCCTATAATGAAATAAATATCCTCCTTAGTGGGTGTGTACCACTAGTCAGGACCAACCTGAAAAGCCTGTTGGTGGGCATTCCACATGCAGATAAGATATCTCAGAAATACACTATCGACCTTTAGGGAAGTAGCCTCCTCATAGAAATTGAGGAGGCCTACCTACCTTGGGAGCCCCTGGGTATCTGCTGTAATAGGGAGAGGGTACGCATCTCTCTCCCTCTCTCGTACCTCCCACTGGCGAAGCATGTCATACTGCTCCACCTGTTGTTGCTTCTTTTCCTCCTCTTCTCTCTGAATCATTGAAATATTAAATATTTTTTTTTATTAAATCATACATTTATTTAGGAATATACATATATAATTTTTTTTTGGAAAAAAAAAAACAGAGCAGTCGATGCGCCACAAAAACTATCATGCACCAGTGTCAGTGCGGTATTTTTTATAGAGAATCAAAGGTGGTGCCCCAGATGACTTAAAACACACTATATGCAGTGCACCTGAAAATTTTTCAAGCCCCATTGACTATATATGGTGTTAGAAGAGCGGTGCGCTGACTAAAATATATGCCTTGACGCGTATAGTCGTGTCATCACACTGACTTCTTAACAAATTATATAGTCAATAGTACAGTATTTTACCTGGTTGCACCATTTACCCTGTCGGAATGCCGAATGTGGTGCGATGACAGATATCGGGGCAGATATATCCATCAATGCATCGCCTTGCTATTCCCATGGTCAACGGTGCGCCTAGCTAAATGACCACACCGCCAATTTTTTTAAATTTTAAAATAATGTGGGGCACCTTTCGGTACCGCCCCATAAATGGTGCATATACTATTAGCTCCGGTTGTGGTGTGGTCTGTAAATTTTACAGGAAACACCACTTACCGGTGCGAGCCGAACGGCTCATGCACACCGCATTACAAATTTGTATTTTTTATTTTTTTAATGGATAATTTTAAGGTTATTTCAAATTCTAATATGCTATAAAGCTTAATTATGGAAAAACTAGAAAAATACCTATACATTTCGCCATTGATGAGGCATATTGGTTGTAGAATTTGCAAAAGAAAATTTTCCCACCGTTTTGCAAAATGCAAGCTGGAGATTGGTGGCCAATGCACAACAACAGTGCATGCAATGGGTGCAATGGGAGCACCGATGTCAGAGTGGCTCAGAGAAGGATAAATTGCACCGGTGCTTAAGAGCTCTGGAGTACTGAGAAAAGTGAAAATGTGGTTTTTTGGCCGTAATTATTTTTTATTTAACCCTGTTCCGGTGCACGGGATTTTATAGGCGCACCGATGCAGTTTCTTCAGTACGCACTAGGCAGTTTCAGATTTGGCGCGTTGTTTTATGATGTACCAGGGTAGTTACTTAACACCACACCAGGTTGTTTCAATTTTGGTGCGGTGTTTTATGACGCACTAGAGTAGAATAGTCTTGAAGCACTGGTGCTTTACAGTAATAGAGCGCATTAGGCATATGTGTATGGAGCACGTGGCGTCTGATGTGCAAATGTTTTGTGAGACCGGTGCTTTCTCTTGTAGAGTGCACCAGTGATTGAGAGCAGAAAAGTGAAAAATGCGGGTTTTTGGCCCTAATTTTTTTTTTTATTTAACCCTTTTTCGGTGCGCTTTTTTTATAGGCGCACTGGTGTTGTTTTATACGAATGCACCAGACCAATTCTATTTTGGTGCAGTGTTTTATGATTCACCGGCGCAAAAGGTTTTTTCTGCACCTGTGCGTTCTCTTATAGAGCGCACCATTAATTGAGATCTCTAGAGCACTGAAAAAAAGTGAAAAATCTTTTTTTTTTTTTCCATAATTTTTTTTAACCCTTTTCCAGTGCATGTGCTTTATAGGTGCACCCGTGCGTTTTCTTACAAATGCATTGGTCAGTTTGTGTTTTGGCGCATTGTTTTATGATACACTAGTGTGGGTTCTTAATACCACACCGGGCGTTTTCAGTTTCGGCACGGTGTTTTATGATGCACGAGTTGTAATGCACCGGTGCTCTACAGTAATATGATGCACCAGGCAGGTGTGTACGGAGTGCATGGTGTCTGGTGTGCCAATGTTTTGTGTGCATCAGTTCTTTCTCTTTTAAGGACCACCGATGTGATTTTGAATGATAAGCACACTGAGTGGAAAACATCCACAAAACCCTCCACCTGCCAAACTCCTCTAGTAACCTCTGCTAGAAATGGATGTATGGGTTATTTTTATAAAGCGTTCCTCAAAAACATCCACTAGAGGGTCTTTTCCTTGTAGTGATTACTGCTTATTTTTCCCTATATGCATATGTATAAGCTTTGATTCTCAATATCATGATTTCTTATTTTATGTATATGGTTTTTTCTTTATTGATTTAGCTAAATAACTTGAATAGACATCTATATTATTCCTATCTCTTTTTGTTTAGTGTTCATTCTTGCAGGAAACATTTTGCATAGCCGACTGGAATTTGAAGCTACAAAAAAAATGACAGAAGGAGATTTTGGAAGTGCTGGGACTCCAAGTAAGCTTCTTATTTCATTCTGTGTGTCTGTTTACAGTTAAGAAAGGTAGTCATAAAGTCTTTGACCTGTTGTTCTACATAAGCACCTGTCTAGGGAAGAATGATTTATTTGTAATTCATAATTTCGCATAACAAATTGGTGACTCCACTGGGGAGTTTACCCTTTATCCTAGGTGTTTTAGCCTTTTATTTTCTCTGTTTATTCACCCAGTAGTTGTTACTCACAAATATTAGGCTTTTTGAAATCCAAATTTTCATTAGAAGTGTGTTAAACAGTTCTTTTTTTCATTGTACACTGCGCGCAACAGAACTGTTGGACAGGACACAGTGCTTTGCATAGCACTATATCCCTTTCAGGGGTGCTTTGCAATGCATTGTCTCCCTTTAGAGACTACGTTGGCCCTAGAAGCCATCCAAATTCCATTAAATTTGTCATTGCAATTTGTTTCAGTTTGCTTTCTGATGTGTTTTGAAAAGCATGAGCCTCATATTGACCAGTGAATCTATCTACCTTCTTCCTCCTTTGAAACAATAGTTTGTTCAATGTTTGTTTAAAGTGTTTTTCTTTATCGTTGACGAACTAATTTCAAAGTATTTTCATTGTCATAATAGATCCATTTTCTTTTGAAAAAGGAAATTTTCGTAAATTCTCCGTTTCCTGAGAGGAGAAATTATTGTTTAGTTCCTCATTTTTCCTTCAAAAGAGAAATTTTTGTTTATATTCCTCATTTCTCAAAAAGTAAAAGGCATTTGTTTTTTTATTTTATTTAGTGCACTTAGTTTATTTTCTGCATTCATAACATTAAAGAAACTGAAAAGAGAAACATACATTTGCATGTAGTGGTTTTTGTGTTTCGAAAAAGTAACAATTAGGAAATATGCATTTAGTTTGTGCTTCTTGATTTGTTTGCTCTCAAATTGATTGCTCTTTCCCTCTAGTAGCTAGGATTTTCATTGAAAAAACTAAAAGTGAAAGATTTCTTATCATTCTTATTTTTCATTTTAGGAATTTCCAATACATCATCATGGTCAAACTTTAAAAGGAAAATTGATAAACAAGATCAACTTAAAATTTATCTCAATTTACCTAACAAAGCATTGAAGCCATAATGATAACATTTAGAAGATCTAGGATATAGACATGTTCCATCATCATAAAACATAGTAGTTGTCGATAACTTGTCTGCGATACATTTTGAGTATGATACCTCACTCCACGTATGTAAGTATATTGTAGCTTATCCACATACTTTTGGGTATATCAGGTGGTGTTACAGTACGACAAGTATGAAGGGGTGCACTCACTATGCGGTTTCACATCAGATAGCGCTAATACACACTTGGGCCTCCACGTACCTTCAGGTATATTTTGGAGGATAAATTTTAGGTTCTATCCATCCATAGTGAACCGATTCGGCCGCCTTGTAAATTGTGAGACCAAACACAGCAATCAGAGAGATTTCCTTCCCGTACTTCTTGGCTTGCGAGGAGGTATTCTGTAGTTCACAGTTTCTTGGTAAAACTTTTGCCTAGCATTACCATTTTATTTTATTTTTATTTTTTTTTGGTTAAAATAAATCAGTAATCGTGGAAGAAAAAAATCCTTTCCCCTGTCATTCACCTAGATTAGCATTAAAACCACCTTTACCACCAGAAGCTACTTCTGGTAGGAAAAAGCGATCACAATCTGCCGAATCAAGTACAATTCGTACCTCTGGTGAAACATCATCTTCCTATAAACCAGAGTTAGCTCAAGTTGTTTCTACACATCTCAGTTCATCTACTATTGTCAAAATAGAGTCCTCGAGCTACCCATGGTCAAAATCCCTCCAGTCAGTGAGACCATATCTCCTAGACCCGACATTGTTCAACCGCAAATTGATCGAGATCTTACCTCTTATTTTCGAGAACATCTAAATCCTGAAGTCGAACAACCAAAAGTTTTTACTGCCTTGGTCATCCCACAAATTTTTGTACCTATTGAATCTCCCATATCACACAGTCAACAACTTGAAATATACTTTGGGCCTGATGGTGAAATACTTCCAACTGGTTTAATTATGATTAAATAAATCCCACAAGATGAGACACCTTTAACTCCAACCCATTTTGGGGAGGACCTTTACCTGTATGAGTCTTTTACTCAATCATCACCATCTTCTTTTGTTGATCTTGTTCCCATTCAAACTCACATCGATTCAAAAGGGTATACATTTGGTCAAGTAACCATGCCTGAACCAACATCTTCGGTTGGGCCATCTATTCCAATTATGTTAGCACCTACCCTCACTACCCCGTCGATGTTTACAACTTCACCAGAGTCATATTTTCATGATGTCCCTATGGTCCCATTAGGTTACAAATCATTATCTAGAATTTACTATGGTACATCTTCAAAACCATGGAATTTACTAATTTCATCATCCGGTATTCTAACTGGTAATCCTATAGTGAGTACTAAACGACTTAATTCATTATATACATCATTCGGGCAATATCAAGCCGATACTTTTGGGTATATTCCTTTAAGTACCATATCAACTAGAATCCCAACATTTGGAGAGAAATATTTTCCATCTTATTATCCTCCTCATGCTGGGGGGAAACCTTTGGTCACCCAACATGAAAGTACTCTGTCACTTTTTGGTCAACCTAATGTTGAAATGAATGTTTGTCAATGGCAGCCCACTCTACCTATCCAACCAAAAATGGTTGTACACTCATATCAATTAGTTCAACCCGTTACACCCACGTCATTTCCACTTGTTAATACATTTTTACCCCTGTTACAGAATCAAAAATTTGTACAAAAACCTTATCAAGTAGGTCCTTCAACTCAATACCCTCAAATGTTGGGTCCATAGACTCCAAATCCTTCAGTTAATTTACAACAACCTGTATCTGGAATTATTTATTCACAAGTTGGTGTACCATTTTATGGGATGTCAGAGCCACAACCTGGCTATACTTATCAAATGAATCCAAGTTATCCTAATGTGGGTTATAAAATTGGTGCACAAACCCCTTGGCAGCCTCAGGCACAAATGCCTCAAACTTCATTGCAATAGGTATCATATCCAAGTTTTGGACAATAGAATCCTCTAGTGTTTGCTTTTGAAAACAACCCATATCTGGGTTACCAGCAGAAGATTCCTTATGTTTGTGCTCAAAAACCTTTTGCTTAAGAAATTCCATCTTACCCTGGCTATTCTTAACATGACCTTAATAGATAGTTTCCTTTTGTTGCAACTTTAGAATTACCATATTTAAATCGGTTAACCAATGATCCAATAAACTGTGTTCCTTGGTGGCCGATGATACCTCACAAATTACCCTCGAATATTCATAAGTTCAATGGAAACCCTGGAGAATATACGTTGACTCATGTCATGACTTGTCATTTATGGTGTTCATCAAACTCTCTAAATGATGATTTTTTTCAACTACGTCTTTTCCAGTGTACACTCACAGGTCTGGTTGCAAAATGGTACATTGAGTTACCTAGAGCTTCTTTTGATAATTTCACTACCCTAGCTATTGTCTTTTTGACTCATTTACAGTTACCCATACGATATGAAACTGGAACGGAACTATTGACCAATTTCAAACATACTAATTCTACTCACATTTTCAGTCATATTCATGAGTAGCGTCGTTGTTGTAGAATGGTTAAGACATTTGTTTCGGATAAACTCCTTGTTGAATGGTTAATTAAGTCCCTGTTACCATCTATAACTAAGGATGTGGCTAAGGGTGCCGTCATCATAGAAGAGCAAGTTATCGCTCGTGCCCAATATTTAGACTTGATTTATACTCAATCTGGCTTGCTCTATGAAAAATTTCCTAAGACGCCAATATCTAATTTTAATGTTCCTCCTAAATTAAAGGGTTATCATGTTAGAGACGGCTTGATTGGCACTGCAAGCACACATCATAATAATGCATCTGATCCTTCTCCTTCTTCCAAAATTAATGCCGTGTCATTTGAAAAAGGAAAAATGACAAGCAACCCGAAAGTAAGAAAAAGGGGAAATCTAAGAAAAAAAAACTTCTAACGCATAGGAAAGATCATCTGATTAATTTCCTGGAACTAGGAAACCTCGTTATCCATGCATAATCTGCAATGAGGAACATTTTGTTAGGGATTGTTCTCACTGCATTGAATTATCAAAAAGCATCAAGACTTCCCATGCATTAGCTGTGTTGACATACCCATTTCCAAATCCAGACACTAATTTGGTTGCTACGGATTGAGCTTCTAGATCCCAAGTAGTCATGTTATCCATCACAAAACCTTCGAATGATATTTTGGTGTCAACATGCAATAAATATTATGGTATTCAGGCCAATGATCAACCTACTACCTCAACTACGAATCCGTCTACGGAATCAGTACTGCCTACTGCTATTCCTAAATTGACAATCAAGCCACCAATGGGAGTAATTCACAAATTGACATATAATCTTCGAGCAAGAGCTGCTCAAAATTATAATATAGTTGAAGATTTGGCTCAATCCCCTTCAGCTATGTCTGTTCTTGAGGTATTACAAAATTGTCCCTCCCAAAAATATGCTTTATTGTCGGCTATTGGTGGAATTGATCCGAATGATTCTAATCTTGTTGTCTTTAATCATATGGGCTATGTGCCGCAACTACCAGTAGAATTGGCATTCTCCATACAAGTAAATATTCTCAATCGCCTTATTCATCGTACTATTATTGATGAGGGAGAATCTACATGCATTATGTCTCTAAATTGTTGGAAGTCACTTGGCTCACCATGCTTATCATAATCATCAATGACATTGAAGGTTTTCAATGGACATACATATAAACCTTGTGGTATTATTAATAACCTGCATATTGAACTAGGGGAGAAAATAGTGAATTTTAATGTCAAGGTTTTTGACGGATCCCTTGACTACAATATTATACTCGGAAGGCCATGGGTATATGCAATGATTTCAATTGTTTCTACATATTTTAGAATGATTGCCTTTCCATATAAAGGTACTATCACAGTCATTAATCAACTATCCTTTTTTTCCTTCGCTTCGCAGGTAACTGGAAGCGTTCCATTCGTTAACATACCCCAACTAGAACTTTAGAACATTGGTGTAGGACTCTTAAAGGATTCCACTCTCACGGGAACATTTTCATTATCGCCGCCCGTGAAGTCGGTAGAAATTGCAAGTATAGATACCTGCTACATGATCTCTTCCACTATATGGCTTAAGGAAGAGTACAGGTGATTCTGAAATTACTACTTTGGATGAGTTTCTACCGCCCAACCCTATTGAGCTAGCATACCAATCAATATATCTAGCTTTGGCAATGAATCTGAAATCAGCATCACCAATTGTTTGGGTTGATCGTTCCTTATATTTTGGTACTCCATCTGATCCATTTTCCTCAGTATTCTTGACAACTGAGAATATTTTGGAAGCCATGATGTCAGATGGAGAACCATGGGAAGATTTTCGTCATCGTTCCCATATTCCTAATTATTAATAAAACTATCTTAGTTAACTATATCACCCATTAATTAAAAATTTCTTTTCGAATTATTTACCTATTAATGCAATCGATTCTAAGAAAAATCTCTCAAATATTGAAGAAACCATTTCTATTGATATTTTGACCAAACCTGGCATTGTAGAAAATATTTATGTTGGTGTATCTTATTATCCATCAGAACTTTAATTATATCGCTCTCTATTTCATGAATTCCATGATGTATTTGCTCGGTCTTACAAGGAAATGATGGGAATAGATACTAGTATTGTCGAACACACTACTAATATGTATCCTAATGTTAAATGGGTACATCAGTGGCTACATCCTATTCATCCAAAGAAATTCATTGCAATCAAAGAAGAAGTTGAAATTTTTTTGCGTGCTAGTTTCATTTACCGCTGACTGAGTGGGTTTCCAATATTGTTTCTATCAAGAAAAAATAGGGAACCATTAGAGTGTGCATCGATTATCGGGATGTTAATATTTCTTGTCCAAAAGAAAACTATACTACTCCATTTATTGACCAGATTATTGATGATTGTACTAGATGAAAAATATTTTCGTTCATGGATGGATTTTCTGCTTGCAATCAAATCATTATCTCCCCAGAGGATCAACATAAGACAACATTCATCTGTCCTTGGGGCACATTCGCTTGTAGGAAACTTCTGTTTGGTCTAAAGAATGTTGGGGAAAGTTTTCATAGAGCAATGGATTATTCTTCCAATGACATCAAGCACATTGTCCAACTGTGTCTAGATTATTTACCAGCGCATTCACGAAATCGGACTCATCACCCGATGCCTTTGGCAGAAATCTTCTTATGCTGCCGACACTGAAAAATACGCCTCAATCCACATAAATGTGTGTTTTTTGTTGGTTCTATTCGTTTTCTTGGATTCGTAGTCTCAAAAGAAGGAATTCCAATCCATTGAAGGTTCAGGTCATTCTTGATTTTCCTGCGCCATCAAATTTACTTCAGATACAGAAACTTCAAGGAAAGGGTAACTTCCTAAGAAGGTTCAGTCCAAACTACGTCAAAATGGATAAAGGATTTACTCGACTCTTGAAAAAGGGGGTTCCCTTCCATTGGGACCAAGTTGTGCAAGCTTATTTTGATGCTGTCAAGGATACTCTTCTCTTGATGTCATTAATGTATCCCCCTAATTATCAAAATGATTATTTCCTATATATCGTCATGGCTGAAATGACCATTGCTATGGCTTTTGTCCAAGTACAAAATGGAATTGAACATCTAATATATTAATTGAGTCATAATATCAATGATACGGAAGTTAAGTACTCATATGTAGAAAATATTTCCTTAGCAGTTGTTCAAGTTGTCAAAATATTTCTCCATTATATCTTGCTCCAAAAGACCACTGTTATTTCGGATTGCAACCCTATGACTTATATCTTATCATGTCAATTGCTGGGGGGGAAATATTCAAAATGGATTTTCATTTTTCAGGAATTTGATTTGGAATTCATCAAATCCAAGTCAAATAAGTCTTTAGTTTTGGTTGAGCTTCTCTGTGACCTTCCCTTTGATAGTACTACAACTACATCGGAACCATAAATTCCTGACGAGTCTCTATTTCTGATTATATCATCTGATCCTTGGTATGAATATTTCATCATTTATCTCCAAACTCAAACTTTTCGACCTGATACCTCTCGCTCTAAACAGTGACGTATCTGATACCAAGCCAAAGATTATCTGATCGTCGGCGATACACTTTATCATCATGGTGTCGATACCATTTTAAGGAGGTGCCTCCCTCATGAGGATGTCGAAAAGGTTTTAAATGATTTTCATGTTGGGGCTTGTGGTGGACACTTATTTGGATATGATACAGTGTAGAAGATACTCCTTGTTGGTTACTTTTGGCCAACCATTTTTCGAGACTGCATCCTCGCAATCAGAAGTTGTCATGCGTACCAGATTTTTTATCATAAAATTTGCAAACCGCTAGCGCCAATGCATCCTGTTGTCTCCGTGGGACCATTTTCGAAATGGGGTATTGACTTCATGAATTGTAACCCTCGTTCGTCTAGGGGGAATGGTTATATTATTGTCGTAGTCGACTATTTTACCAAATGGGCCGAAGCGATGCCTACATTCAAAAAAACAGGACAAACAACTGCATTGTTTTTCTTTAATCATGTTATTGCATGGTTTGGGGTCCCACAAGCTATAGTTAAAGATCATGGGAAGCATTTTCGCAATCACATGATGACTGAATTAACTACCAAGTTAGGATTTTCACATGATAATTATACTCATTATCCATAATCAAATGGAGAATTTGAAGCTATCAACAATATTCTTAAACGTATGCTTCAATGAATGATAGGAGTTTGTAAAAGAAATTGGCATTTGATCATGTACTCCGCCTTGTGGGCTTATCAAACCTCGGTGAGAAACGCGACTGGATTTACTCCTTTTCAATTAGTGTATGGTCTGGAACCTATCCTACCAATCCAATGTGAAATAACGTCATTAAAACTCGCAATTGTCTTTTTACCTGACACCTCAGAAGAAGAAGCACATCTCCTTAAGCTCATCCATCTTGATGAAACGCGTCGTGAAGCCAAATTGGACAACGAAGTGCATAAGAGACATATAAAGGTGCAATACGACAAAAATGTCCAACCTCACATTTTCTCAGAGGGTGACTTGGTCCTTCTTTATGATCAAGAAGTTGATGTAATAGGTACAGGAAATTTTGAGCCATTATGACATGGCCCATATATTGTCAAAAGAGTTCTTGCTAAGGGTGCCTATGAGTTGGTTGATTACGATTGAATTTTGTTGGCACAGCCTAGAAATGGGTTGTATTTGAAATGTTACTATGCTTAATCATGAGCGTAGTAATATTTTATATTATATTGTATATATATATGTTGTTGATTTTCATTCACTATCTTAGTTTGATTTTAGAATTTTCTTAACGTTAGTATTCCACTTTACATTTCATCACAGATGGTTGAATCTTCGAAACCATTTGTTGGATATGCTGATGGTGCTATTCATAGTACACAGAATCTATCTTCTGCAGTGTGGGCCATTTTTGCTCTGTATGGCGAGTTAGTGAGTTTTCAAGGGATTTGTATTGGTCGATCGATGAACACTATCGCTGAATATAGCACGTTGATCAAACTTCTCTCTGATGCCATTTCATTTGGTATTAACCGCATCATCATAAGGTTATACTCATAACTTGTTGTATTACAACTTACTAGTGTTTATACTATTTGAAATCCAACAATGCATAGATTGTTCTTAAGAGTTCGACTTTTTTAAAGACACTTTGATTTTATTCAATATCAACACATTTCTAGAAATTTGAACACATTAATTGATTCATTGGCTAATCAAGTTTTAGACAGACATTTGAAACATATGTAAAGAAAACATTCACATAATTGAATAGGATTGCACAATAAACATAGGAAAACACTGAAATCATATAGATATATAGTTATAAGGTTTTACAAAATTTGTGCCCAAGACACATTGGTCATATAACCTCAAAATGTATGGAAAATGTCAAAAGTAAACTACTGGTGCTCGAGGTAACATGCTATAGATCTAGCTATCCTACGTAGTAACTGCATCCAATGGTTAGGAACCCCAATAGTGTGTCTCTACAGTCACATGGGTAGCTCCTTGATCTGGATATCTAGAATCCCAAAGGTCAAACCCTCTATGTTTTGTCAAAGCTCAGTTACAGTCTCAGCCATATCAAGATCCTGAAGGACTTCTCTCCCAACAACCCTCTCTGCTGGCACATCTGCTTCACGCTCTGGTTCCTCTACTGGTTGAACGCGACCTGTTAGCCACCTATAAATTTTTGACATGGAAAACAGGTGGATAAATATGCTTCTGAGTCTTCAAGAGAAACATTTTCCTTGAAAATATTTCATTCTTGAAACCTCTATGTGTCTTATGTTCCCTGAAGAAATCTTCTATGTTGTTTCCATTAAAAACTTGTTGTTCTGCTATGAAGAAAACTGCTTTAAAAAGGCCTCATTTTCCCTATTTTCATTCCCAAAAAGCCTTTTTTTTCACCCCTTTTTCCCCTTTCAAAATCCCACAAAATCCCCTCCTTAGCCCTCTAAATCATCAAACTTCCTTTTTTAAACCTTATATCCCCCCTTGATTTTGTTTGAAAATGCCCTTTTCTTCCTACTGAAACCCTTATATGGCTTAAGCCCCTGAGTGCTTATATGGCTTAGCCTCTTTTCCCATATAACCCCCAGTTCGCAACCAGGTGCTAAAAACCCCAAAAACCCATTTAAAATGAAAAAAAAAATTTATTTTGCACCATAAAGGATTTAGCCCCCAAGGGCTTATATTCTCCAGCCCCCTCCATGCGACCCGACGCCCAGGACCAGGCACTAGTTCCCATTGCCAATCGTAATTGGAGCTCACAGTTTCTTTGTTAAAACGGTTATTTCAAAATCTCCAATGCGATGAAGCCTATCTCCTCCACACCTGATTCAAATCTAACCGTCTGATCGTAGAATCCAACGGTCGTGATTAAAACATTTCTCTACCCATCACCACTCTCCATTACCCCTCTGATTGAGTATGGACTATTGATCTCCCCTCTAATCCGACGAACCTCGCGTAATCGCATAATCACAAAAGCTTAATCCCTTTCCTTTGACCTCCGCTGATATGCGATCCCCGATTAAATATTAACCGTCCATTCAGAAAGATCTAATGGCCAACACTGACTTGGATCGTGCTCGCCCATCAGTCAAACCTTCCACCATTCTGACCTCTGATTGAATCCCCGTCGTTGATTGTCATAGATCTGACAGTCAAGATTATTTCACACACCATATAAATTTTCTTCCCTTTGTAAAACCTTCCACCTCATCTTCAGATCTGAGCCATCTACTCATGAATATCCTACGACTGCAATGAAACACGATGACCTGATTCATCACTGATGCTTCATCAGATCATAACCGTCCAAATCTAAAGATCTGATGGTCCACAGTGAACCCGATGGCCCACTTCCGCCCCTTGCACCTTTCCCAATCTCGCTTTCATCCCCACCGTCTGATCTCCCCACCCTACATCCAACGGCTGAGGTGCATATCACGTTATTTTAGCATCTGGGCATTAACGATTTAGAATCATGCGATGTACGTGGTATTGGATTTCCACGTGTCAAGCAGTGTGTGAAATCGTGTGAATTTTGTGAAAACCACTTCCCACCTCCGACCCTACGTGAAAACCACTTCGGTATTTTTCTTACCGCCTTTCACATTTTTTTTTCAAGGTCAATCGTGGCCATCAATCGGTTTGATCTGACGGTCCAGATCTAACCCTGACCCCTTCCATTTCTCCATCCAACTGACCCCCCGAACAACCTCATCCGTCGTTCTCCACCGTTAAATATTTTAATCCAACGGTCCTGATATGTGTTCATATCCGCTCATTTCCCATTCAATTGTTTCTCGTCAAATGATCGTGGCCGTTGATTATTATAATCTAACGGCTCCTATCTAACCTCACCTCCTCCCACTTTCATCCATCTAACCTTTCTAAATGACTTCACGAAAGAATCTCAGCCGTATATCTCCATCGATTAATATAAATTGACGATTCTCTTTTAACTTCCCCTCCCAACTACCCAAAGCATTTATGAGCTCATTTTCAACGAGATTTTCTTCACTTTCTTTTGTTTTTTTGCTGGTTATAAAGGTTTTCTCCCAGAGATTTAAAATTTTCATGAAGGCCAGGAATGATTGTTCCAAGTCTTTGGTACAAGGAGGGATCCAATATTTCCTCATTAAATGAACACCTCCACCCGTGTAGGCCTCCTGTGTGCCTAAAAATAGTGAAAACATAGTGAATAGCAATTAAACAAATAATATCAGAGCACCAGTGAAGCATGAAGGATAGATCAGCAGAGAAAGCCTTTACACGACAAATTACAGAGGCCGGTCATTTTCCATCGACCCATACTACCCCTGCAGTCCTATTTTTCATTAACACTGGTCATATTCAAGGCAATCAGAGTTATGGACATATATGTAGCTCAGAAGTAATTTCCTGCATACCAGAGCTTTCGAAAGTAAAAGACAAAATTCCAAAGTGTGAATACAAGCAAAGGTCCATTTAATGAAGTCTGGAGCTGTTACTTCTTCTCCATCAAGCCTCCTAGAGCCGAGAGACATTAAATTCTTCATTCAAGCGAGCCAACCATATCCTCTATTACGAAACCTCCTCATTCATCTATAAGTATTACTGAAAATTTGTTGTTGTTGGTTGGTATTTTATTGACTGTTAGAATTGTTATTGCGGGAAGTAGCTAGACAGTTTGTAAAATAGTAGGCTGGGAAGAGAATTCTGGATTGTAAAAGCCACTGAGCTCAAAGTATGTGACTGGTTTTGCACATCAATTGAACAAGCAGATCCATAGGATCCTGGTCTATATTTCTGGTGACGTTTCTCTTACTGCAATTGTCTCCTTTCATTTTTTATCATACTGTCCATAATTCTCTGATAAGAATCGGTAATCTGGCTTAGGATATACTACTGTAAAGTACTCTAATGCTTCTTTCTCTTCTTATCTTTGACGTTTTCTGCTGGTTGTATATATAAGAAAAAATTCAGCATAATTTAACCAGTCAAAGATGTTGGTTTTCCCATGCTTACTGATGTATGAATTTAGAGTTTGTGTCTTAGATGTTCTTGTTTGGTTTCATCTAGAATAATTTGGAAACTGGGAGATTAGAGCTAACCCTGTCTCACTAGGTGCCTCTTCCATTAGCTAGCCCTTCTAAGATCCCTTTGAGTGAGTGTCAAAAGCATTGAAGGTTCAAAGTCTTTCTCCACTCTTAGGCCTTACTATGTGTTTCATCTTAAATGTTTTCTACTATTTTGAAAGTGGTTATGAGGACTGCTGGATTGTTTTCCTTAAAAGTATGCTAAAATTAGGTCTAGATTTAAATGACATCTGACCTGATCTTAAGCTGCCTTTTGTGTCATTACCGAGAGTTTCCTTTGAAGTGTGTCAAAGCAGGATAGGTTCAAAGTCCTTACTTGATCTCAAGCTGCACTCTGGTTTCTTTATTTGAACCACTCTTAATGTTCCATCCCACCATCTATCTAAAACGATCCTTTGGTATAGGTGACTTTCCCTATAGAAACCCTTGGATGGTTGTTATGCAAGTAAACCCTTTTATGACTCCATAGCCCAATGGATTGGCACTTCTCTAGACCTATTTTCCCATGCTGAAACATCCTTCTACTCTGTTCCTTTTTCATTTCCATAACCTTCTCAGTTAATGATCTCCAATGAAACAAACAAATCAAAAACCCTTGTGCTTCATAGCTAGCCTAATACCTTACCTTTGAACTCCCAAGATATATCATTCTTTGCATTTATAGAGAGATCCCTCTCTGGATCCAGGAGGTCTAGAACCTGAGATCCAAAAGTGGTTTGATGTTGTCTCATCATTTGGTATTGCCAAATCTGCCAAATCATGGGAACCACAACATAATGGTGACTCCGCTGGGGAAAAATACCACTTAGCCTTGATTTGGTATTCGATTGCTGATGGTGGACAACAACCCTCATTAAAACATTAAAAATCCTCCACCTGGTGACTCCACAGTTCCTAATAGACCTAATGACTCCATTGGTAGAATACTCTAAACTGGTTGAGAAGATATAGTGACCTCTTTCTGATTTACAAACATGCTTCCACATATACAACTAAGATATGCCCCAATGAGTAGGGATCATATCCCTGGATTGTTTCAGGGAAAAACACCCTAGAGGTTTATTGGGTCAAAACCTCCACAGATCATGGCATGCTATTCAAGAAGGACTCACACAACCACTCTTGTATGCTAAAAACTAGATAACATCGATAGTAGAACTCACCTGTAATCCTACGTTTGATGTAGATCCCGCGGGGTCCAAACCCCCAGCAACCCTTCTTCCTCATTAACCTGAAAACCAAGAAGAAACGTGCACGGAAATCTAGTTGTACAACATATATTTACCCTAAATGTCAGTGAAAACCATGTGAAACATCATATAAACAATAATAAATGCTTAAATAATAACCTTTTCACATATGCAAGAAAATATTAACGCGTGAATTCAGGAACAAGATGGTTCTTCTCTATTACGAACAACATGTACAGTAATAAAAAGTGGAGAGATCACCTGAATCCTTCCACGATCTTCGAACAGACCGTCATCCAGATCCGTCCCGCACTTGCCTCGCTAAGATACTTTCAAGACTTGTGCACTCGAGATGGCATATAAATGGATGAACATCTCCAGGAAACAAAGGTTTCCTGTAAAAATTTGGGAAAGTGCAGGAGGCACGGGAATTCAGACTTGAGTTGGGATTCCAACAGAGTATAATATCTATAAAATTTCTCTCTCCCTTAGGCCATGCACATGAGGGGCTTTTATACTCCCTCAAAGTAGTTTCAATCAGTTGGAAATAGTTGGCCACGTGCTGGGGTGGTTGAACTGTTGGAGTAACCATCAACCCAACCCGAAAATAGGGAATATATATATATTTTTTAATGATTTTAATGGCATACACGGAAAATTACATGTGGACTCGCGTATACATGCGGAAAAGTCTGGGCATACCTGCGTATGGGATTTTTAACACTGTTTTTTATGAATTTTGTTCAAGTCTGTGGGAATGGGTGCCCAAGGCCATAGAGACAATCATGAATCACATGAGGGTGAAAAATGATGCTATAACAGATGACCCCTAATATATGAGGTCAGAAGGGGTACATGATGGCCGAAATGTATTATGCACATAGAAAGAACCTCACAAGGACAAGAGAGGACTTCACCAGATTTTAGCCTACCAGAAACCAATGAAAGAAAACAGAGAGTCAACTCATGCTGAGGTGGGCATACCCATGCTTAGTCAAAAATACATCATATAGAAAGTACAGAATGGATCCGAAATGTATACAAGTATAGTTGAACTGAAAGTACACAATGAATCATCTGAGCATGGCCCGGAAGTACAAGTCAGAATCAATGTCTAAGTATCACATATAGAAAGCTGATCAATGATGCTGAAACTAGATGTCTGATCATATAAGTAACTGAATCTCCAAGTACCAAATCATAAAAAGTGGAATAAACAGTACAATCACGCAACTCGGGAGCCAACATATAGGATGTTGTTGTACTGACACTGCAACATATAAGGGTGAACGGCATCACTGATAGAAACTAAATGGACTGTCAAAAGTGAACCAAAAAATGCTGATGCAACTCAAGGTCTTCACCGATCACTATGGCACAATTCTACACAATGGGAATAAATGAGCTGAAGTTGACCATGTGAGAAATCATTGGATTACCGGTCAATAATTTAAACCGTTAACCAACGCGAGACAACCCACAAATAATTAAAATTAGTGTCAAGGTGCCCCAGTACAATCTAACAAGTGCGAATGAATGAGTTGAAGTCGAACACTTGAAAGAATCTACCAATCAGGAGGCAATGATGAATCCCCACTGTCGACAGCGAAGATTCTGCCACTGATGACTGCAAACCCTAAGGTACTGACAAAAAGACTCTAGACCTTATTCCCAGAGCAATGAGTCGGAGTTGATGGGAAAAGATCTGCTGGAAGGAAGGCATTAAGGCATCCCACATCAGTCCAGCGTGAGTGTAGCCCGCAGGCCAAGATTTGGAAGGAATCGGATGAAGTAGAGTGACGGAACCAAACCGGAGTACGTTTCTGACATGCAAAAGATGAAGCTACCACACAGAAGAAACCCTCTGAACCAACCAATAATGAAAGCTGACACAGAGGCGAGATATCCACCAATAGGGTCAAATGGAAATCAAGGTACTGCACGAATCCCAAGTGTGATAACGTATGATGACGTCGAACACAGGAGAAAACACTCAGTCAAAGACCCATAATGATGATCAAATGATGAGCACAAGGTCACCTATTAATGATGGAAATAGGGCCAGGGTGTGGCTCTAGGTTTTCTCTCAGAGCAATGTGTCATATTCGATTAGAGACAAACCCGCTAGCGAGAAGTCAATGGAGACCTTCTCAAACCAGCACGAGAAGAAGACCAAAACATATGATGTGATAGAAAAAGATACTGATAAGATCGGGAAGGCCGACCGAATAATGAGTCAAGAGACAATGCAGAATGGCTGACTCTGGTTAGACTTCCCTTGAACAAAAGCATGACTCATGATGACCATGGCAATAAAAAGTGACACTGTATAAGTCTGTTATGCAGGAGGCAAAACAAACTCTCCATATGATTGGAAGAGATAACCAATCAGAGGAGGACTGACCAGTGAAACAAGGAAAAGGTTGAACCTAGGTCAAAACTAAAACCATCCCAAATGGAGGAAATATATAAGTGTATGTGCTTTGTTAAAGGGCGACAAACTGATACTGTACTGCCATCAAATGACGAAGTTATATCCCGTTCCCCCTCTTTTTGTTATATTTGACTTTTTTGTCTTTTTCATATAATAAGCCTGAAAAAGAATAAAAGAATGCTATGGTACAATGGATAGAACGAGTATCAAGAAAAAGATGCACTAGTTCCTGGGATTGGAACGATCCTATGCTCAATGCAAGGTGGTGGAAACTGGTAAGCGATACTCAGAGGAATGTTCCATCCATGGGTAAAGAGGAAGTCAAGTCGTGATAGCTAAGTGCATGCAATGGTTAACTTGTACAGACAGTCAAGGTCAAAATTTTGCTTAAACATTGAGTCCAAATGAAGCCGGCTAAAGGCCAGGATAAACAAGTAGCCAAAATGCATTGCAGTAATACAACTCAACAACAGCAGGGAGACTCTAGGGTAATAGCTAGAAAAATGATAGTGGAGAAGAAGAAGAATGAAGCTTCAACACATAAGTCATGGCGAGACTAAAGAGGACTCCCGAGCCTACATAAAATGCAGCATGGGAAACAAGTGATAGCGAGGAACTAACTAGGAAGCCCATGTAAAGGAAGGCTCTACCACCAAGTCATGAGTAAATAATCGGTGAGTGAAATCGGTGTCATACTCATGACCTAATGGGATCGACCCTATGGCAAGTGATGAGAATGAAGGCTAGTATGCAAAATGCAACGGAAAGTGGATTCCCTAACTTATATGCCAGTGAAGATCATATACCTACCATGATGGATCAGCAGTCATGGATCAAAAACCGGGAAAAATCTCAACTTCGTCAAAATGTACCTGAAAATATACCAAACTGGGCACTTCCAAGTATCCGGGTTATGCAGCTTAAGATAGATTGAAAAAATAAGCTTAACAAAGTTTTGCGAAAATTTTCAAGTTTTTGGGCATAAATAGACAAGTTACCTCACATTTGGTTCATTGTGACTTGCTGAATTGGGAAAAAGATCTCTGGAGAAAAAGCCTCTTTCATCAAAACAGGAGCAATCGACCGTCAAACTTCACCGAATTTGTTAGGTAAGCTCTTAATTCATCCTTGTTATTCATTTTGTCCATTCATAAGTTAAAAATTAGGAATTTTCACCATAGAACCATTTGTTTAAAATCACGGGTTTGCGCATATGCGGGTTTATAATGACCAAGTCGCATATATACGCAACTGTGTACAAAGAAAGTCGCGTATGCGGAACCCAAAATGAAAAAATGTGTAGTTAATGAACGAATTATTGAATTTTTGCAGGATGACTATATCTTGGAGAGAGCGTGAACACAGTGCCATTGACATTGAAGTCATGCAGGACTAAGTATCACTCAATATTCTTCGAAATTGCGGGTTGCTCAAGTTTTTTAAAATGCCAAATATGAAGAGTAATGTCCGGTTGCTCGAAATGCTTGTGAATTATTGGGAACCGGAAGAAGACTGCTTCATAATAGATCAAATGCCCATACGCATCGAGGTGGAATATATTTATTTTATTACTGGACTCTCCTGGAGGGGGAGCCAGTAGACTTGCATGGTAAGCCTTTGGGAGGGCTAACCATGGAAGATTACGTCCACGTCTACTGCGTAGAGGGTTCCAAGAAAGTTGGAACTCAAATTGCTATCAAATATTTAAGAGACTTGCACATGAAAATTATCCTTTTTACCATTGGCAGGGTAGCGGGATTTGCTTCCCTACACTAGGCATCCAAGACTCAAATGAGTATAGCAGTGGAATGCTTAACTCATTTATATGATTGGTGCACAGCTCTACTGATGAACATGAAGCAACAATTGACTTCCATCCGAAAAACAAAGACAAAACATTTCGGGTATGGTACAATCTTGATGACATTCTTCTTCGAGAAGATTCCTGGACTGAGACCCAAAGTGATCTATTCTATCAGCAACCCGAGAGACCCAAGAATTGCCTGATGGGCTGACTTGATGAAGAGATTAGGGGGAAGTGAAGTTCCCCGAACCACTTGGGATGATGAATTCTTCCAATGGTGGGGAGAACAAATCATTGCTGTGGAGGACTATCCCTATGCCGGGATGGATTTCCAAGGTGATCCAGACCTCGTCATTCCACCTGGCGCGGCATGGGGTACAGTTGGTAAGTTTGAAATTTTTGACTTATATAATTTTTTTGGATTTTTTCAATATATGTGAAAAAATGTGGAAAACAAAAATGTTTTTGATTGGATTCAAAATGACTTACAATTTCAAAATGATCATGATACAGATATTGGACCAGTCCGACCTGAGGGTTACCCACGACATAAGCGTCGCAGAGGCGAGGCAGATACAGTAGATCTAGACAGGACCCTCCAGGCTGTACAGAGGAACTTGGAGGGATTAACCTGCCAAGTACCTATGGCTGCAGTGGAAGATCTACCTGAAGCCATCCAGAGACCGGTGGTAGCAATACCCTGTGACTAGGTATGGTTATTCCACCGAGTTGCCACCGCGATTGTGTTCTATAGGAACACAACTTCTAGGCAGGGACCACAGGAGTAGATAGATATGATATACCAGATGACTGTATATTTTTTTAGATTGAACATGATCGGGCATAAACCCAATTTTTTGTATGACTTATGAATCCAAATTTTTTATATTTTTTTGAAACACTCTGATGATATATATACGGCGATTTGATGTGATGTGACAAATGTATAAAAATGTATGATGTTTTTTATGATTAAATTTTATTGTATGGAATGATTAATATGCGAATCAATTGCTTGATTAGCGAATGAGTCTGCCATCCAATTGTCAGCTCGAGGAATATTAATGAAAGTTAAAAATTGAAATGATCTTTGTAACAAACATACCCTCAAGAACAACTGGAGTAAAAATGGATCTCGAGTATTGTTCAACTGCGACACCACCAGCTAAGAGTCCAAGAAAACTACCAACGAATCAACACCCAAAGATATTGCGTGTGAGAGTAGATAAATAATTGTAGTGTATTCTGCTATATTATTGGAAGAAGGACCAATGCAAACCCCTCTTGATACCAACAGCTGACCGGATGGATGATGAAGCACCCAAGCCGCGGAAGCCAAGTTCCGTGTGTGTCTACTAGCACCATCGGCGAAACCAAAAATGACTCATGACATCTGACACAACCTGCCAAAGCATATCAAAAACATCACCATCCCATCAAATATCGAAAAAAAACCAGATATGTACAAATTAAAACTACTATACAAAAAAGAAAAATGTCAGGCCGAAGCCTAGGCATAATACTTTTTCAGATAGAGCCCATTTCTGGGCTCCGGCAACTCGTTTCCTTCAAAATCAACCAAGGTATATGCTCCTTTTTTAAGGATTTTTTTAACGATGAAGGGGCCATACCACATAGACTTAAACTTTCCTGCCCCCAGGGCATCCTTTTCTTGGGCATAGACCAAAACAAGGTCACCTTCTAAAAAAACCCTAGGTTTGACCGCTTTATCGTACTGAACTTTAACTCTATTTTTTTGTGCCTCATTCATCGTGGTGGCATCCCAACGCTGCTCATCGAGATGTTATAGATGAAGGAGACGTTATTCAAGACTAGAAGTGTCAGGAAGAAGTTCAACAGCTAAATTAAGAGAAGGAATCTCACATTCAATGGGAAATACGGATTCCAACCCGTAAACTAGCTGGAATGGAGTAAAGCCAGTTGCAGTTTTCACTGACGTCCTGTATGCCCAAAGTGCAGGATATAGCATAATATGCCAGTTGGATCGAGCTTTATTAATTTTCCTTTGAAGAATTGTCTTCAAGGATTTATTCACATCTTCCACTTGCCGGAAACCTAATTTTAGAGCCAACTCATCCATCATGCTATTTTGAAAATGACTCCCATGATCAGTGACAATCTCTCTAGGAATACCAAAATGAGAAATAACCTGGTTGAAAAGAAAAAGAGCTGCAGTCTCACCATCATTCCCAAAAGTAGGCATAGCCTTGACCCACTTTGTAAAATAGTCTACTGCTACAATAATGTACTTGTGACCTTTAGCCGAAGGCGGGTGACAAGTAGTATAATCAATACCCCAATTTGTAAAAGGACTAATAGTAATGACTGGAAAAAGAGGAGCTGGATGAGTGCGCATTTTTCGAGTATAAACTTGACACGGATGACACTTTTTGACCGACTCCATAGAATCTTTGAAAATCGAAGGCCAAAGGTACCCAGCACGCAAAATATTTTGGCCTGTAGCAAGCCCAGATAAATGACCACCACAAGCTCCACTATGGAAATCATTCAGCAAAGCCTCAGCTTCTTCGAGAGTTAAGCAATGTCTGAGGATTGAATCAACCCCTCGACGGTATAAAGCATCACCAATGATCAAGTAATTCTTAGCCAAGTGACGCAACTTACGACGCTCATCTTTCGAAAAAGTAGAGGGAAACTTCGCAGTCTGGAGATACACAATTATATCTCCATACCAAGGATCTTGTGGAGAGATAAGAAACAAAATTTCATCCAGGAAGGATTCATCATAGATTATCTCATCCCCACAGGGCAGCTCAGAGATCAATTCCGCGAAAACCAATGATTTCTTGGACTTGGCAGACATAAACTCAAGATCAAATTCCTGCAAAATCACAATCTATCTATTGTATTTGCCCCCAATCACTCGCCTACTGAAAACAAACTGAAATGGATTGGCTGCTGCCAAAACATAAGTTTTTCATAGAAGAATGTAATGTCGGAGTCGCTGCACAGCATGAACAGCTGCTAAAGCTAATTTTTCTATCAGAGTATACCGGAGTTCAGGTCCTACCAATCCTCGACTAAGATAGTATATAACATGCTCTGTAAGAGCATCATCTTCCTGAACCAGAACCATACCAATGGTAGATTCTGCTGCTGCAAGATACAAAATGAAATCCCTGCTATAATCAGGTGGACTCAATAAAGGAGCAGAGTTCAGTGCTTTTTTCAAAGCATCGAATGAGCGTTGAGCGAAGTCATCCCAAAAAAATGGAACTCCCTTCTTCAACAATCTCATAAATCCTTTGCTAACTTCAGCATAATTTACGATAAATCTCCGAAGAAAATTAGCCTTTCCTTGTAGACTTCGAAGTTGACGAATAGATGACGGGGGAGGCAACTGAAGTATTGCCTCAACCTTGAAGGGATCTACCCTAATCCCTTCCCTAGACACAATGAATCCCAATAACCGACCAGATGTAACCGTGAAAATGCACTTGTTCGGATTCAACTTAATCTTATAGAAATGACATCATTCAAATACTTGACGGAGGTGAGCAGGATGATCCATCCTCTTTCGAGAATGAGCAGCTAAATCATCCAAATATGCCTGGATAATCTGTTTGATGTCATGGAAGGCATATGATATGGCCCGCTGAAACGTAGCCCCAGCATTTTTAAGACCAAAAGGCATCTTCTTGTAAGCAAACGTACCCTAGGGACAAATAAAGGCAGTCTTATGCTGATCTTTAGGATGGATAGTAATTTGATTATATCTGGAGAAACTGTCCATGAAGGAGAAAATTTCGTTACTGGCACACTCATTGATGATCTGATCTATAAATGGTGTGGGGTAATTATCTTTAGGACATGCTTTATTAAGGTCTCTGAAATCGATGCAAACTCGAATTGTTCCTTATTTTTTATCCACGAGAACAGGAATTGAAACCCATTCAGTCAAAGGAATCGGATAAATAAATCTTTCCTTAAGAAACTTCTCCACCTCAGCTTTGATAACTGCAGCCTTCCTAGGATTAATCGGACGAATTTTTTTCCTCACCGGCTTAGCATTTTTTTAAGTCTTGATCTCATGCTGGACAATATATGGATCTATACCAGGCATTTCCTCATAAGACCAAGCGAATACATCCCTATACTCTTTAAAGAGATCGGTATAAATCTGAATCTCTTCAGGGGAACATTCCGCTCCGATGAAGAAATTCTCAATAACATTGGGATCCCTGGAGATGTTCACCAGGATAGTTGGAGAAATCACAGCCATGTTCCCTTCAGCATATACCTGTGTTGGTGCTAAAGGGTTCAAGACTGAGCGAACAGGACTAGGAGACGGAGGACTTGGAAAAATTCTTTCAACTTCTCTTAACTCAGGTAAAAATTAGGACCGATGATGCAAATCATCCCACGGCCTATCTATACCAGTCATAGCTTCTAGGATGGCCTCTTCAGATGGAAGAGTGGTATCAAGGCAATCCTGGGAAAAAGAAGAACAAAGTGTCCAAGCCGGGGCCACATCTCCATCCAACTCTTTCGGTGAAAGAGGAGCTGGAATGGACTTTGCAGAGTCAATAATAGATTGATAAGAAATCTCAGCTGTAGACATGGGAAACGCCATTCCACCCACTTGACCTTCCGCTAATGTGGTGGTAGGGGAAGGTAAGGTCCAAGGGTCTGAAAAATAATGAGTTCTAAAGAACTCTCTTCGAAGAGGAGCCCTGGAGGATGAAATTACATTTATATGAACAGTAGGAGGTGAAATATCAAAAGTACCCATCAAGGAAGAATACATTCCAACCCCTAAATTCTCAACAGGCGCCTTGGTATTATCCAACTTTGGAATAGTTGAGTCAGTAGATGCATTCGGGTCTACAGGAGGACAGTCCAGTTGATCCACTGTAACAATCCTCCCTTCGTGAGGGAAACAAATAATCCGAAACAATGAGGATGCAATAGCATCCATCTCATAAATCCAGTTTCGCCCCAACAGAAGGTTGTAGTCCAAGCTTGCATAAACTATCTCAACCTCTATATTTACAGTTTTGTCCCCAACACAGATAGGAAAAGTTGGGACAATACCATGCGGTCTGTGAGAATGATCGTCAAATGCAGTTAGAAGATTAGCAGATGGAACAACTACGGGAGATCCAATTCCCTTCCATCATGTGAGAGACATCACACATGTGGAAGCACCCTCATCAACGACCGTCCGAAAAATATTTCATTTCCGGTACGATGATTTAATATGAAAATCCATATGATGAGGGAGTCTCTTTTTAAAATTAGTCATATCGAACGTAATCATAAGAGAGTTCTTTGGATCAACAGCCCCAAGAGCAGTGAGCAGAGCACTGTGCTGAGCCGGACAAGACTGGAGCACCTCTAAAGCCGACATGGCACAAGGACTTTCTGCCAGATCTTCCACAATAGAGTAGTTCTGGGCAGCTCTAGCATTTGGATTAATCGTCGTACGCTTAGTAGATGCTTTGGGCATTCGAGGTATAGGCTCAAAAGTAGGCCTCGTAATATGAAGCGGCTCGGTAGCATCGGGAGCACCCTTAGCTTTCGAAGACTCTTCTTCGCCATAATCACGGGATCTCGTAGTGACATCCACATGAGCACTCATCATGTATATGTTTGACGGAATTTCCCCTTCCTGGCTTCCCCCAGAGGAAGCCCCAGTACTTTGATTCGCACCAACAACTAGTTGTTACTCTTGGGGAAAATGGTTTGTCAACACAGCCTGGGAACTAGAAGAACCCTTCTGAGCTAACAAGTGTTGCGCATCCTGAATTTTAGGGCAAAGGTGTGTAAGATGGTCTCCAACACATAACTTGCATGGAAACTTCACTTTCTTTTTATCCTTTAGACCCTCACCAACATGCTCGTTGGTTTTATTTGCATTACCCTTCCCATTCTTGCCCTTTTTCTTATTATTCCATCCCTTCTTCTTCCCTTCGGATTATTGATTTCCTTTGGGGTCGGAAGTTTGGATGGCATTTACTGACAAACATTGGGAAGGTGATGACTCAGCAGGCACAGCCTGGCCAGAAGAGTTAGATTGTATAGAAAACTGCTGCAATTGAGTAAGCAGGTTAGATGCACCACTATTGATCAACCCAATAAGTCCATCACAATGATGACCAGGCTTAGTCTTGGTTAAATCTAATTTGGAGCGAGGAGAATTGGGAAAATATTTGTGAAGGACCCCAGACTGAGAATATATCAATTTAGCTGTTGGGCCCTAAAAATGGCCCGTTCCTCAGAAAATACCCCAGACAGGGATACATCCTTAGAAATATCTGACTGCAGAGATTTCAGAAACCATTCCAAAAGGAATTCTCCTAGAATATGAACTTTAATAAGCCTCTTCCTTCTCCTCCATTCCTGAATATGGTCAGAAATGTGTGTTGCGTCGTCCTGCTTAAAATTAGATAGGATTTCAGTCCCGGTGTCATAACATATGGGCAACTGGAAATGATTTAGAAATGTAACAGCCAGATCTCCAAATGTAGCAAAACTACCCCCAGTTAACTCAATATACCACTTGGCAGCGTTTCCAGTTAAGGTGCATTGAAATAATCTCAACCTAATCGAATCATCGATCAGGGAGTTAGAAGAGCACCATAAATGGAAGGTGTTGATATGGTCGGCCGGGTCCTCTCCATTCTTGCCTTCAAACTTTGGAATGTCTGAAGGTAGTTTGGTCGGAACCGAAGGCCACCCCGGACTGTACTAGATCGGATCATTCATCAATTTTGATAGATCTGGCAAGTTTAACGTTGCCAGAAAAGGTAAACGAGGCGGAGCCTGAGGATTTCATCCTTGATGGGATGAATTCCCTACATTCTGAAAAGAATACCCAGGATTTGATGAGGCACCAGGTTGCCAAAAAGAACTCGTAGAAAAAGGAGAAGAACCTCCTCCCAATGCAAAGTTACCAAAGACCGGACCAGTTCCCCCCCCGAAGTATTGAACGAAGATGAAAGCCCCTGATAGGGGTTCCAGGCATTATAAAGAGGGGAAAAATTTTGATAAGCACTCGACAAAGGGAAAGAAGCATTCCCTTGGTGACCAGCGTAAAACTGATTCTCTGCCCCCACTGTTGTAAATACAGGGTTCCAACCTGTAAAAGTAGTCGAATTCTGACCTCCAGACCAAGGGTTAAAACTCTGAGTCTGAGAAGTAAATGGAAAATACCCTAAAGAAGGATTCGAACTAGGAATATGCCCAGTTCCGAAGGGGAACCCTTGAAAATAAGTTGATCCACTAGCCATGGAAGACATGGGTGTAGATCAAGCTGCAGCAGCGGAAAAGGAAAATGAAGGAATCCCACTAGTGGGAATTCCAAAACAAAAGGGACCAGATTGAGAAGCATGTGCTTGGGTGAAACTAGAGCCAAACACAACAGTACTAGAAGTAATCGAAGATATAGCAATAGTGCCTCCTCCTTCAACTGAAGTAGGAGTCTGAATGCCTGCAGCACTCACAGCAGAAGTCGCGTGCCCAGTTGTGGCCATTGAAAGGTATGAATAATATGGAGGATCTTCTGGTCTTGCAGACTCAGGTCCGATGTACTAAAAAACGAACAGATAATCAGGAGGAAGAGGAGATGAAAGTGACTCAGAGTGTTGAGATACTTCCTCTACTTGTACTTCTTCTTCCTGCAGAAATAAGACTCTAGAGGTGAGCAGAACGCTCCTCTCAGAACCAACACCAGAGCTAACTACAAAACCTTCAATCCCTTGTAGAGGATATCTCTCCACTGCGTCAGACACCACAGGGTGATATTCACCTACTAAATTACTCCTACGCCTTCTTGAAGAAGGCGCTAGACTCTCAGGAGATAACCCCTGGATTCTCCTCGATCGACGAGGCGCTTGATCAGCCACTTTAACAAATTTTAATTAGAATCAAAAAAGTATAAAGCTACGCAAGCTAGGAGCAAAGAGAACTCACTACAAAAAATCCCTGAGATACAACCAAGCAAACAGCCTTCAGGTATTTCCACTCCGAGTGATTAGGACCAGACACCAAAATACAAGAAAGCGAAGAATAAGACCTCCCTAAAGTATTCTAGGATAATTATGGCCCAGGCCTAATAGCGAAGGTAATAGAAAGAGTTACGCTAACCTCCTAACAACAACCTTTTCCGGCACAAGTACCCAAGCTTCAGAAGGGCACCCCCCAGAAGTACTGCTGGAAGTGATACGACGTCTGCCTCAGGTACCACAGGTATTCCCCCCTGCAGTCACCTATGTGGAATCTAGGAATGGCAACTATGGGCACCAATCCATGTCAGAAGCCGGGCGGAATGGTCTTGAGGTCAGATCCAGCAAATCAGAGAGGGGGTATCTCTCTTCTCAGCCTTCACTTCCCCTCGCACTTGACTCTCTGGAGGAGAGCTTTCC
The DNA here is from genome assembly GCA_034641835.2 of Pinus albicaulis. NCBI lineage: Eukaryota > Viridiplantae > Streptophyta > Pinopsida > Pinales > Pinaceae > Pinus > Pinus albicaulis. The sequence goes on along the minus strand of MU968359.1, from coordinate 66,482,764 downwards.
TGGTCCACCTAACGGAGTTGGATTTCTATCAATTAATAAACTTCTATGTTTCTGTTTGAGCGGCCTTGGAGAGTTAACTCTCCACTCACCTAATCCAAGGCCCTACAACCTAGCTAGTTGGTGTATGACACTTAATAAAAAACTTGCTAGTTGTTTTTAAATTATAGTGCTTATTTTAATCGGCTGCTATATTAAGTCAAAGGGATACGGAAATGAAACTCGTGGTGTTTTGTGACGCAGAAAATAAATTAATGAAAACCAAACTACATGCAAATTCAATAATTGCCTTTCGATGAAAAGAAATTTCTACACAGGTTCTACGAGACTAAAATTTTTTCTTTTCAGATAACAAACTTCACACTCACAAAAAATATGAAAAATACTAAATGCTTAAGTGCACCTGATGCAAATAAATAAGAGCATGCAAATTCTAAGATGCAAAATCTACTAAAGCAGAGAGAAATTTCCCAAAGATCCTTCAGTTTTATCTCTTTTTGGTTGTCCACAAAGCTAGTTCCCGAAATCAGAAAATCTCAATATAAATACACCAAAAACGCTTGAAACAAGAGGAAGAAACCAATAACAATTCCTTTCCAAAATCAAGTTAAAAACCAAAGGTAAGAAATCTCAACAAAGCTTCAAAAGATGTAAGGAAATGAAAACAAAAATGCAAAACAGAAGCAAATGACCAAACAAAATGTTTTTTGAGCTTTTGAATTTTTATAAAAAGAAGAGCTCGAAGAGACAAAGAAAACTATCAAATCCCAAGCCAAACAACTCTGAATTTCAAGCAAAACTTCAAAAACGCTCCAAATCTTATAGGGCTACTTAGTAGCAAGATTTATATGAGAAAAATAAGACAAGAAACTCAGTAACTCAGCCCAGAAGAATAGTACAACCTTGCTGCAAACAAAAAACTTCAAAGAACCAAGAAAGACTCTTCAAAAATTGCAACAAGACCTAGTCAAATGAACTCAAGAAAACCATCCAAAAATAGGAAAAAATCGAAGCGCAAAGCAAGACACAAAGCTAGGAAAGAGCAAATGAGTAGAGGCTCTTTGTCCTGATGAAGCAGAACAACCAAGAATCCCTAGAAAGAAATCTTAGTACTCAAACCAGAAATGCAAGCACTAAAAACAAGATTTGCCTAATAAGCTAGTCTTCAACCAATCAAGAGAGAAAAAAGACCAATAACCACTACCAACCCAATCCAGAGACTCTAAAGACACTGCAAGAACAAGTCTCCATAGGTGAACAAGACTAAAAAGTCAAGAAATCAAAAATTTCAAAATTTTCCCAGGCATACGCTACTTGACAGTTTTGAAACAAGCGTGTATACGCAACTGTGTCAAAGGAAACCCGCGTATACACGACTTCATTTGAAGCAAAATGCGTGTATACGTGTCTTTGTATAGACAAACTCACGTATGAAAAGGTAAATAATGAAAAATAAAAATGATCAAGCCTGGATAAAGAACCACGTCTTCAGTCTGACTGAGAAAACGTTAACTGGACTAGAAATAATAGTTAAAACTATTGGAAACCTTTCAAACAGCTAAAACCACCCAACAGGGCAATCACAAGAATGCAATCCCCAGTGGAGTCGCCAGTTCTGTTTCAGGGAAAAACACCCTAGAGGTTTTTTGGGTCAAAACCTCCACAGATCAGGGCATGCTATTCAAGAAGGGCTCACACAACCACCCTTGTATGCTAAAAACTAGATAACATCGATAGTATAACTCACCCGTAATCCTACGTTTGATGTAGATCCCGCGGGGTCCAAACACCCAGCAACCCTTCTTCCTCCTTAACCTGAAAACCAAGAAGAAACGTGCACGAAAATCTAGTTGTACAGCATATATTTACCCTAAATGTCAGTGAAAACCATGTGAAACATCATATAAACAATAATAAATGCTTAAATAATAACCTTTTCACATATGCAAGCAAATATTAACATGTGAATTCAGGAACAAGATTGTTCTTCTCTATTATGAACAGCATGTACAGTAATAAAAAGTGGAGAGATCTCCTGAATCCTTCCACGATCTTCGAACAGACCGTTGTCCAAATCCGTCCCGCCCTTGCCTCACTAAGATACTTTCAAGACTTGTGCACTCGAGATGGCATATAAATGGATGAACATCTCCAGGAAACAAAGGTTTCCTATAAAAATCTGGGAAAGTGCAGGAGGCACGGGAATTCAGACTTGAATTGGGATTCCAACAGAGTATAATATCTATAAACTTTCTCTCTCCCTTAGGCCATGCACATGAGGGGCTTTTATACTCCCTCAAAGTAGTTTCAATCAGTTGGAAACAGTTGGCCACGTGCTGGGGTGGTTGAACTACTGGAGTAACCATCAACCCAACTCGAAAATAGGGAATTTATATATATATTTTTAATGATTTTATTGGCATACGCGGAAAAGTACATGTGGACTCGTGTATACACACGGAAAAGTATGGGCATACCCACGTATGGGATTTTTAACATTGTTTTTATGAATTTTGTTCAAGTCTGTGGGAATGGGTGCCCAAGGCCATAGAGACAATCATGAATCACATGAGCGTGAAAAATTATGCTATAACATTAAAACATATACAACTAATATATGCCCAACAACCCTCATTAAAACATTGAAAATCCTCCACCTGGCGACTCCACAGTTCCTAATAGACCTAATGACTCCACTGGTAGAATACTCTAAACTGGTTGAGAAGATATAGTGACCTCTTTCTGATTTACAAACATGCTTCCACATATACAACTAAGATATGCCCCAATGAGTAGGGATCATATCCCTGGATTCCCACACAAAATGCCTGAAGAAAATTGGTTGAAATACCTACTTACCTTTCCGGGTGAAGATGTTGATGACCCCTTGTTACATCTCATCAAGTTTCATATACATGTGTGGAGGTTTAAAGTTGAATGGCATGAGGACTATATTATGAAAATGTTCATGGCAACATTAGGAGATAAGGCAAGTGACTCATATGAATGGTTAGAACCTAGGAGTTTGTTTTTTTTGAAAGACATGCACCGAGTATTTTATGAGAGATACAAAGAAAGCTCTTCATCCTTGTCATGGGATTGTCGTGATCAATCTCAGAACTTCATACAATACCTATTAGACATTGAAGAGGATCCAGTTAACATGCATCCTAAAGATCTGTTAGAAGCCATTCAAGAATTTCATTTGCATCCCAATTATCACAAGAACCTAGATGAATCAACTAAGGAAGAAAACATTCAAGAGACAGTAGACATTCCTCAAGATATTCCTGAAAAATTAGATGTTGATCCATCATCCCTTATAGCTGAGGCCCAAGAAGACATCCAGCCTCAAATTCAGCCTTCACAAGAAACAGAGAGTTTTTGCACTTCTGCTCAAAGAAACACAAGAAAATCTTCCCCTTTTACAAAAGAGGAAATAGATCACATCATCAATAGACAGCCAGCCTCTGAATTTTTTTTCAGAACAGACATTATTGCCCATTCATCTGATGAGATTTGCTGTAAAGATTTGGAAAACCCCCATGTAAGTTAGAATGAAGAAAGATCTGCTGATAATCCAGTATGTCTAATTGGTAGCATTACTTACATTCATGATTTTACAAAGTTTGATATGTCTGATGATGATGTTCCCCAAATAGAATTTGATCTTGTAGGGCCATCATTAGTAGATTTGTGGGAGGAAGATCAGTTCCATCAACTTCAAGAAAGTAATGAACCCATGCAGGTTATTTACGATACTGATGAAGAAAGATTTAAAAGTGCAGAAGAGGGTGAAGGATATCTGGATCTTTTCTTCACTTCATTACAAGACATCAATAAAAAATTGCATGTGATTGGAGATCAGCAACCTTTCATCTCAAAAGGTGAAGAGGAAAACAAGGAAGAGATTTTTGAGCAGATTAAAATCAAGGAGCCTTCTCTTGGAAAAGAGGATGCAATGGAACAAACCCCTGCTCAAGAATACATGGATCTTTTCATAGATCTCACCCCACCAGATCAGAATATCACAGAGCTACAAGAGGACAGCCCTGCAATATATGATGAGTCCTCCAGTTCAGAAGGTGATGAAGATGAGGAAGAGTTTCTTTCTCAAAATAATCTTTTCTTTGATCCAGTGGAAGAGGAAGCAATCCTGGTTGAAGCCTACTTGCCAAATACTCAAAAACAGGTATCATTTCAATATCCTTATGCTCATTTCCTGCAAACATTTGAAGAAGGATCAAAATTCATCAAGAGCAACTTGTTGTAGACAACAAGAAACATTTTAGAAGCTGCTGTTAAAAAACAAAGAGAATGGGAGTGGCTTCCTATCCAACATGCTCAAAGAGATGAGTAGAAAAGACCAATCATGGGATCATCTGATTGACTAGATGTATTGGAAAAGAGAGTTTGTTAGCTAGACATGTGAATATTTCAAGTGAGAGTAGGGTAGGTAGGAAAGCTCAATAAAGCTCAGCCTGTGAGCATTTAGTCAGTTGTTTTTATTTTTCTACAAAGTTTCAGTTCAAGTGCAGCTTGTATTTATGCCTTGGACCCACAACAAATCAGACAGTCTAACCTTGGTTTGGCTGTGTTTCAATTTCTGTCTTAGAATGTAGAAAATGAAATCTACCATACAATTTAATCCTAGCAGATATTAGTTTAGGTAGAGAAACTATGAGTCCAACTGTTTAATCTGGTCTCGCGGAGAAATAAGGGTAGCAGTAGATAGGTTTATTTTCCTGTTGCAAAAAATGATGATGTAAAAGGTCTGCAAGTCTTAGTGCACCTTGAGGATAAAATGCTCTGACATAGGATGGGTAGGTAGTTGTTTGGGAAAGTTTTTTCTGTTGAAATAATATCCATCATGTTTGTAGCAGCTGAGAAAAGAAGAAAATATTGTGTTGTCAAGTACCAGGCATCTGGCCTACCTCCAAAGATTATTTTCTGAGATTCTTAACAGCTTCAAGAAGATGCCATCCCCATGTGGAGCCACTATTAGCCACCTACAAATTTTTGACATAACAAACAGGTGGATAAATATGCTTCTGAGTCTTCAAGAGAAACATTTTCCTTGAAAATATTTCATTCTTGAAACCTCTATGTGTCTTATGTTCCCTAAATAAATCTTCACTGTTGTTTCCATTAAAAACCTGTTGTTCTGATATGAAGAAAACTGGTTTAAAAAGGCCTCCTTTTGCCCTATTTTCATTCCCACAAAGCCTTTGTTTTCAGCCCTTTTTCCCCTTTCAAAATCCCACAAAATCCCCTCCTTAGCCCTATAAATCATAAAATTCCCCTTTTTAAACCTTATAGCCCCCTTGATTTGGTTTGAAAAATGCCCTTTTCTGCCTACTGGAACCCTCCATTGGCCTTAAAAAACATTGATTTTGGCCTAAAAACACCTTTTTTACATTTTGATAGGCATAAACCCCTGAGTGCTTATATGGCTTAGCCTCTTTCCCCATATAACCCCTAGTTTGCAACCAGGCGCTAAAAACCCCAAAAACCCCTTTAAAATGAAAAAAAAATACTTTTTCCGCACCATAAAGGATTTAGCCCACAAGGGCTTATATTCTCCAGCCCCCTCCATGCGACCCGATGCCCAGGACCAGGTGCTAGCTCCCATCGTGCAATTGCAATCGGAGCTCACAATTTCTTTGTTAAAACGCTTATTTCAAAATCTTCGATGCGATGAAGCCTATCTCCTCCGTGCTCGATTCAAATCTAACCGTCCGATCGTAGAATCCAATGGTCATGATTAAACCATTTCTCCGCCCATCACCACTCTCCATTACCCCTTCGATTGAGTATGGACCATTGATCTCCCCTCTAATCCGACGGCCCTTGCATAATCACACAATCACAAAAGCTTAATCCCTTGCCTTTGACCTCCGCCAATTTGCGATCCTCGATTAAATCTTAACCATCCATTCAGAAAGATCTAATGGCTAGTGCTGACTTGGATCGCGCTCACCCATCACTCAAACCCTCCACCATTTTGACCTCCGATTGAATCCCCGACGTTTATTGTCACAGATCCGACGGTAAAGATTATTTCGCACAACATATAAATTTTCTTCCCTTTGTAAAATATTTTTCCTCATTGTCAGATCTGAGCCATCTACTCATGAATATCCTACGGCTGCAATGAAACCCGATGACCTGATTCACCACTGCCGCTTCATCAGATCATAACCGTCCAAATCCAAAGATCGGACGGTCCACAGTGAACTCGATGGCCCACTTCCACCCCATGCACGTTTCCCCATCGCACTTTCATCCGCACCGTCCGGTCTCCCTGCCCTACATCCAACGACTGAGGTGCATATCACGTTATTTTAGCGTGCATGCGTTAACGATTTAGAATAACGCAATGTAAGCGGTATTGGATTTCCACGTGTCAAGGAGTGTGTGGAATCGCGTGAATTTGTGAAAACCACTTCCCACCTTCGACACCGCGCGAAAACCAATCCAGTCTTCCACTTACCACCTTTCACATTGTGTTTTCAAAGTTAATCATGGTCATTAATTGGTTTGATCCGATTTTCCAGATCTAACCCCGACCCCTTCCATTTCTCCATCCAATTGACCCCCCAAACAACCTCATCCACCGATATCCAACGTTAAATATTTTAATCCAACGGTCCTTATATGTGTTCATCTCCACTCATTTCCCATTCAACTATTTCCCATCAAACGATCCTAGCCATTGATTACTCTAATCTAACAGCTCTGATCTAACCTCGCCTCCTCCCACTTTCATCGATTTGACCTTTCTAAACAACTTTGCAAAAGGATCTCAGTCGTAGATCTCCGTTGATTAATATAAATTGACAGTTCTATTTTAACTTCGGCTCCCAACCGCCCAAAGAATTTTTGATCCCATTTTCAATGGGATTTTCTTCACTTTCATTTGTTTTTTACAGGTTATAAAGGTTTTCCCCCAAAGATTTAAAATTTTCACGAAGGCCAAGAATGACTGTTCCAAGTCTTCGGTATAGGGAGGGATCCAATATTTCCTCATTAAATTAACACCTCCACCTGTGCAGGCCTCCTGCACACCTGAAAACAACGAAGACATAGTGACTAACAATTAAACAAAGAATATCAGAGCACCAGTGAAGCATGAACGACAGATTAGCAAAGAAATCCTCTACACGCCAAATAAGAGAGGCTGGTCATTTTCCATCGACCCATACTACCCCTGTAGTCCTATTTTTCATTAACATAGGTCATATTCAAGGCAATCAGAGTTATGGACATATATGCAACTCAGAAGTAATTGCCTACATACCAGAGCTTTCGAAAGTCAAAGATAAACTCCCAGAGTGCGAATACAAGCAAAGGTCCATTTAATGAAGTATGGAGCATGTCACTTCTTCTCCATCAAGCCTCCCAGAGGCCGAGAGACATTAAATTCTTCATTTAAGTAGGCCAACCATCTCCTTTGTTACGACACCTCCTCATTCATCTATAAGTATTACTGAAAATTTGTTGTTGTTGGTTGGGATTTTATTGACTGTTAGAACTGTTATTGGGGGAAGTTGCTAGGTTGTTTTCAAAATAGTAGGCTCAAAAGAGAAGTCTGGATTTTAAAAGCCACTGAGCTCAAAGTATGTGACTATTTTTGCACGTCAATTGAATAAGCAGATCCATAGGATCCTGGTCTATATTTCTGATGATGTTTCTCTTACTGCAATTGTCTCCTTTCATGTTTTATCATACTGTCCATAATTATCTGATAAGAATCAGTAATTTGGCTTAGGATATACTGCTGTAAAGTACCCTAATGCTTCCTACTCTTCCTATCTTTGATTTTTTCTGATAGTTGTATATCTAAGAACAAATTCAACATAATTTAACCAGTCAAAGATGTTGGTTTGCCCATGCTTACTGATGTATGAATTTAGAGTTTGTGTCTTAGATGTTCTTGTTTGGTTTCAGCCGGAATAATTTGGAAACTGGGAGATTAGAGCTAACCCTGTATCGCTAGGTGCCTCTTCCAATAGCTAGCCCTTCTAAGATCCCTTTGAGTGAGTGTCAAAAGCATTGAAGGTTCAAAGTCTTTCTCTGATCTTAGGCCTTACTCTGTGTTTCATCTTAAATGTTTTCTAATATTCTGAAAGTGGTTATGAGGACTGTTGGATTGTTGGAATGTTTTCCTTAAGAGTATGCTGAAATCAGGTCCAGATTTAAATGACATCTGACCTGATCTTAAGCTGCCCTTTGTTTCATTACCGAGAGTTTCCTTTGAAGTGTGTCAAAGCCGGATAGGTTCAAAGTCCTTACTTAATATCAAGTTGCACTCTAGTTTCTTTCTTTCACCCACTCTTAATGTTCCATCCCACCATCTATCTAAAAAGATCCTTTGGTATAGGTGACTTGCCCTATGGAAACCCTTGGATGGTTTTTATGCAATTAAACCCTTTTATGACTCCATAGCGCAATGGATTGGCACTTCTCTAGACCTATTTTCCCATCCCAAAACAACCTTCTACTTTTTTCCTTTTTCATTTCCATAACCTTCTCAGTTAATGATCTCCAACCAAACAAACAAATAAAAAACCCTTGTGCTTCATAGCTAGCCTAATACCTTACCTTTGAACTCCCAAGATATATCATTCTTTGCATTTATAGAGAGATCCCTCTCTGGATCCATGAGGGCTAGATCTTGAGATCCAAAAGTGGTTTGATGTTGTCTCATCATTTGGTATTTCCAAATCTGCCAAATCATGGGAACCACAACACAACCAACATTTGCATTACATAAAACATTTAGTTTAGTCTTGGGAAAACATAAAAATATAAAAAAATTGTATAATCCTTATAAAAATCAAATACATGATCAAAACATTATTACCTATTGCACCCCACTGAGCACCTTATGGTAATGCTAAATCTAGATCTCCTCAGAAATCAACGCCTGCGTATGCATACTCATCGATGGCGAAAATATGTCACCAGAACCAGGTGAAGAACGAAGTCAAGAACACAATGGTAGATTGGCCCGCATGCCTACCCATGAGTTCTACCCATCTATGCATCTATGGATCTCTAGGATTAGACACATCCAGTGTCACATGTTGTGGCTACATCAGTGGAATGCATTCTAAAGTGAATGATATGAGGATTGAACCATAATTGAAGTCTTCTTCCTTCCTCCCTTTTCTTTGGTCAGTTGTTCCTTTATGTGAGAGAGAAAAACTTCAGACCAGTTGAGAAATTTTGGCTCCAAGCACTCTAGCACATACTGCATATACTATCTATTCGCTACATGTAGTGTAATGGTGCTGACAAGTTTTTTGATCGTGAAAACGATAGTTCTCAAAGGAAAATATCTAACATCTCAAATGTTTATCTTTCCATATTTTCTTGGCTCAGCCCTTGGATAACAATTTTAAAAAACATAATATCTCATAGTCTCTCCTCTAAGAATAGACCCTGAGAGCGAAATAGGAAAGCCTCTCCTCAACAAACCTATAAAAAAGTATACATCCTCAACTCTTATGGGAACCACTTGGTTCTTAATATGAAATGCCTCGATAGCTAGATCCCATGCTCGAACTAAGAACTCCAAGAGTTCTATTTTTTGCCTCATCCCTGACAACCTAAAGTACTTAAGCAGTCCACAATATCTTAGGGCTCTTACTGTACTCAGATTAGTTAGGGTAATCATATCTTGTTCTTCATGTTCTCTTTCCCTCCATGTAATCGTCATTGTAATCTGATGGAAACCTGAAATATAACCATAAGAACCATTAGATTCCATTCAATGAAAAAAATTGGGAAAAATTTGGGGATAATGCAGAAAACAAAAATCTAGATTGCGCCCAACGCACTCCCTAACAACACAGGTTTCGACATCCAAGGGTTTGTTGCCCTTTTTTTGGGAAAAATTTACTCTAGGGACCTTAAAACCCTGAAAATTTACAGAATTTGGAAATGAAATGATCACTAAAAGAAAAAGGAGGTTCATGGCACTAACCTAGATCAAACGGCAACAAAATACTTCCACAGAAATGATCGCAATCAACAGCTGAAGTTTGGGGTAAAAATCAGGTTTAGAGCTCCAAAATGAAAATGGTAACTTTGGAATGGTAAAAATGAATAGTAAAACTACATTTAATAGTCATTTAATTATTTGCAAATCGTATTTAGCTATGACTATAGTTTTATTATGTTTTTTTATCATGAAATAGGTATTTTTAATCCATTTTATGTTTCTCTAAAACAGGTCTTACAACTGACGAACAGATTAGTCGTGTAGATTTATTTCAAGAATGATTTTACCACAAAGCATACTTTTTCTCCTTATTTTTATAGTTTTGTTAAAAATGAAAAAGTATTTGAAGCGCACTTTTATCTCTTTTTCGAGCTTCTTTAACAGTGAAAAAGGAACCCCTGGAGTCTTCTTTTAGCTCTTTTCAGACTCCAATAATGTGAAAATATTGTTGAGCACTTGTCTTTTCGAGCTCGTAAAATTAAATGAATTGATATCTACTTAGTATAAGTTTAACCCTTTTCCGGACTGAGATAGATTATTTACGAAAAAGGAATACCTTGGTCGAACATGAGTAAAGAGGTTCTCTCAGATATTATTTTACACTTTTTCGGATCTGAGTGACAACTTTACGAAAAGGTACCTGTAGTTTTCTTTCATCCTCTTTTTCAAACTCTCTAAATATGAAAAAGGACCAAGCTATCACTGTCATTAAGCTCGTTAAAACATAAAATAGTGACGGGTTTTCCAATCACGGTAAGAATCGAGTTTCATTCATCGCTAGACTCATTAAATTATTAAATAGAGATACATTATTCATCCAAAGGTTTGAATTATAGATCAATAAAATGTTATCCTCCTCAAGCTTGTTAAAAAATAAAGAGGTACTGGTTGACAAATGACCAAGGAAAAGCTGGGAAAAGTGTGCATAACTTTTATGGTAGCAGGTCTCTCTTAAACATGACACTTCACTCCATCACCGTGACTATTTGGGTTAGGTGGTTCATTCATACCTATGGTTCATCATACCTTCACATCGATTTTTGGGTCATTGCTACCAACTCATATCAGTGTCACCAATATGTTTAAGAGAAGTCATCCAGTGAATACTCATCCTTCTGCAATACTCATAAACCTTCATTCTCATGACTATCATCCCCAAAAATTGCTATATAAACTCATACCTTTGTCTCAAAAATCAGTAACTCATGTTTCACAATAAGGTGGCTTCCTGATGAAAACAAATCATTATCCAGAAAGTTCACTTAGAAACATCTGATTCCATTACAATGAGGCTTGTTACAGCATCGACAAGATCCTCGCTTCTGGACTTTTGACCGAAATTATTTTTTTGGAGTTCGACATCAAATCATCTATTCACACATTATGAAATGTACTGCAGTACCTTGAGGTCATTTGACACCAATTGTGGTTCTCTCGCATTTGTTAACAACTCACATCATTGGCTAGTAATCAAACGATGTCTTTCCATGTTCGAATACAAATCATATATTCGCATTGCTAGACTTGTACCCGAATGATCGGGTGAACGAGATAAGAAGACCCCGGATCTAGTTTCATCCATCTGGGATGCGATTTCAGGATCATTGTACACATCATCTTTATGGTGAACTTACATACAGATCGTCATCCGAACATGGGCGTATATTTTTTTGCATGCCTGTATTGGGAAACATTCCAATGTAGATGACTTTCTGAATTATGTACATGTTATTACATTGTTTATGTGTTGAACATGGGAATGCCTACCCTCAAAAATTATGATCAAGAGTATATATCATGATGTAATTTAGTGTAATATTGACACAGGTCACCACTCCGCTTCATCTCCAGCCCATCACAATGTAAATCATCTCAATAAAAATATTATTATTATTATTCTGACTTCATGCTTTAGGGGGGAATTTGTTATAGGTCAATTTGGGCATCATTCCCAATGAACTAGTTAACTAGACATCATCTCCAGGACCAATGAATAGGGTCTATCATCCCCTATCATTTCAGTTGCTACGTGCCCTAAGACAAAGAATAAGACAAATCATTCAAGACTTTCATCTACAAAGGTTTCCAAGATTTGAAGTTTATAATATATCATATGAGATATCATTGACGTTGCCTCTAAAGGGACAAAATGCATTTCATATGTAGGTAGCCTGATTCAAGTTTGCTCTGCAAAGCACTTTCAGACACTCATAGGTGTGTTGGTCACATTGGGAGAGAAATTCTCATTGTTCTGGAATCTCCACTTGGCCAGTGCCTTCTAGAAGAGTTCACGTGTATCAAACTTTGAATCCATGTGTCCATTTCACATCTACAAGATTGTCTTGTCTATTATTGGAAATTCATTGATTGTAAAACTACCTTCAGATCCTCTATAAATTGAGCACAAATCTTAGTGTTTGTGAAGGAATAATTTGAGTAGAGAAATGCTGGTGGAATTTCAATTGAGGAGTTGATTTAAGCGACATATTGCTAGAGATATCTACATTGTGATGAGGCTGAGATGTTGATATACATGGTGACACCAAATCAATCACTGGGTTGTAACTTCCCCTTCTATCATTAATAAAGATTACTGCTTATTTTTCCCTATATGCATCTATATAAGCTTTGATTCTCCATATCCTCATTTCTTATTTGATGTATATGGTCTATTATTTATTGATTTACCTAAATAACTTGAATAGACATATGTATTATTTCTATCTCTCTTTTTTTAGTGTTCATTCTTGCAGGAAATATTTTTCATAGCCGGCTAGAATTTGAAGCTACAACAAAAGCGATAGAAGGAGATTTTGGAAGTGATTGAACTCCAAGTAAGCTTCTTATTTCATTCAGTGTGTCTGTTTATAGTTAGGAAAGGTATTTGTAAATTATTTGACTTGTTGTTATAGATAAGCACATGTCTAGGGAAGAGTGATTTATCTGTAATTCATCATTCCGCATAACGGAGGAGGAGCATGGTTCGTCGGGGCAACCTTGTCTTTAGGTTCCTTCTTGCGAGCTTTGCCCCCTTCACCTGAAGCTATTGCAACATGAGGAGGTTCCTGTTGAGGTTGCAGAGGCACGGTATTAGAGGAAGGAGTCATGGGGACTAGGAGAACCGGGGTCAAAGATAAGGTTTGGGCTGACCAGACGAGGTAGCGACTGGGGGATCAATGTACTAGACTACGATCCCTAGGGTGAAGTTAGGAAGGGATAAGGTAGCCATAATAGCTACTGAAAACACTCCGGGAGGGGGAGTTAGGAACAATATCTGACCAGAGGGGTAATGGCTAGGTGGGACAACTTAGAGATGGTTAAGGCCAGGAGGAATCGTGCCAGGAGGGTAGCGAAGCTCAAGGATACTAGTTGTAGATGAAGTGCCTTGAGAAGGGGGTCCTGAAGGTTGAATCTAAGTGCTAGGAGAAGGTTGCGGATGGTGGGGCTACTCACTAGCTGAAGCGGTGCTGAAAACATTCGATGAGATGGGATTAGAAACAGGATGAGGAAGACTAGGGAATGAACCAAGCAGAGATGAGTCTTTCTAGACTCCCAGTGAGACCCTGGTCAAAGACTCAATGGTTTGCTTATTGGCCATTGAAGAGATGATAGACTCAAGGGATTTTTGAGACTTTGGTTCGTAATATTTCAACTGGTCAATGGTGACTATCTTTCCATTATGGGGAAAGGGCATCTTGCGGTGAACTGCAAATGGGACAATAGGCATCGCATAGGTTTAGCTATGACTTAATAAAATGTTGTAATCTAAGGGGGCATCAATGAATTCTATTTCAATGCAAACCATACCACAAGAGTAATAGGACAATTGTGAAACATGCCAATGGGCTTGGAAGAGTGGTCGTCCTGTGCTCGGAGGGTGATAGTGAAAGGGGCCAACTCAGGTGATCCGAGTTGCTTCCAAACCGAAGTGGACATCACATAGGTGGATGCCCCCTCATCAATGATACACCATGAAATTTTGGCGTTTCGGATCTTGACGGGGATTTGGAAAGTGACGGACGCAGGAAGGGCATGACTGGAGGAGTTCCAGTGTTGAAATGGCAGCAGGAGATTGTGCCAAATCATCTACTATACTATATTAATGGCCAACTTTTCTAGAATCATTGTTTCGAAATAATGGCCCCTTAGGGATCTTGGTATGAACCTCTGAATTATATGGAGGGATATGTAGAGGACCATTGGTTGTTGAAATAGGCTCTGTAGAACTTGAAGAAGTGGGCTTCAGGGTAGACGTAGCGGGAGGCTTGTTGTACTGACGGGACCGAGTTTGAAGGTTGAGGTCAACGGTAATAGGTTGGTCAGATTTCATCATGAGAATCGATGTGTTGAAGATCATAACCTTGGTTTTACCTAGGTTAACTGTCAATTGTCGAAGATCATTGAAAATGGCAGGGGCATCCAGCTGCCTTTGCAATCCTCCAGGGGATGGGGCTTGAAGGAACATGTCATATGAAAACAACAAGATAGAAATCAAGGCATGATGTAGAAGGAAACCATCACTGTCATGGATGTGTTCATGCAAGAAGGACTCCAACTTGTCAATATAGATCCCAAATAGTGTGGGGGACAAGGGACAACCTTGTTTTACCCCAATAATGCTCTGAATAAAATCTGATATCCCATTTACTATGTGCAGATGACCAAGGACCGACTCATATAAGCGCATGATGGCTGAAAAGAGGGTCTATGAGTCTCTAGAATAATGCTTCTCTAGGGACCAAGTAAAAATATTTTTGAAAGTCTACAAAAAGATAATAGACTTTTGAAGAGCGATGTCATGCCTCCTAAAAAATGGCCCTATGTGTAAGGATGTGGTCAATAGTTTGGTGCTCAGGTCGAAATCCAACCTGTCCTCTAGCTCTAAGTTTTTTCTACTCAATCTCCTTGGAGATTTGGAGGTGGAGGGATGTAGCATATAGTTTGGAGAATGTGTGGCCCACCATGATTGTCCTATAATTTTTGGGATCTAAGCTGGGCCCCGATTTTTGTATCGGGTGAATGATGTGCTGAGACCATGTCGATGGGAAACCTGTACAAAGCACATGGTTAAAGAGATCAACCAAGTAGGGAACCAGAGCACGAAGATTGTTTTTAAAGAACTCTTCCTGGAAACCATCCTCATCTGCTAGTTTTTTGTTGTTCATCACCCAAATGGCCTCTATGATGTCACTATCATAGAATACGAAACCTAAAGAGGGCGGAGAGGTCACCTGAATTTGAGATTTCCCTGGGACGTCATAGAGGGTGGACACATGGGAGAACATGAACTGGGGGTTAAGGTCGGAGGGGAGGGGAGAGTGGCGGGGGAGGAAAGTATGCCAGAAGTGTCTATGGGAGTGAGCAAGAGGTACACAAGTCACGTCTTCTTTGGGAGACAAAGAGTGTGACGGAGGAGGCAATGATATGAGGCTTTCATATTGGGGTAGGAGTGGTGAATATGTATGAATGCATGTCAAAGTTGGCAGTGGAGAGATTTGCATTCCTCATCATGCCATGGATTCATAGGGAAATATTTGGGTTTATGAGAGGTGGAAGTGGGACGATGAGAGTGGGGGTAGGACTTAAGAGAAGCATCCAAAATGATGGATGAGAGAGAGTTGTACTTGGTTGATGGAGATTCAAATAGTGAGAATTGGTCCATGGAGGGGAGCATCTGGTGAAGGTGGGAAGAGAATATGTCTGGGTCACCCTCATCAAAACGAAAAATAGTACATGGTGAGCCCTTGGGGGGAGGTGGGGTGAGAACGGGGAGCTTTTCAACATGAAGAGAGAAAGAAAGAAGAGCATGGTCAACTAAGGGGATGGGGGAAAAAAAGTTATGTATGAAGGGGAGGAGGTTCTCGCTAGAGAGGACATAATCAACAAATCGTGCTCCTCCACCATGAGGTCGATGTGTGAAAAAGAGGGATTTTGGAAAATGCGAGAGGCCATTAAGAATCAGTAGCTTCTGAGATTCACCCAAGTGTAAAAGATGTCAACGATAGGCAATAACAGGACCCAATGCATCATCATACATCTTGTGAAATCCCACTAACTCTGGATCGATCTCCTAGATGCAATACACTTCCTCAAACTGATTGTGAAGAGGGATCCGGAGGTCTCTAGTGTCGGAGTAGAAGCTACCTCGAAGAATAACCTCCCCAACTGCTGAATACTAGTCTATGCTGACATACAAATTGATAAAGGGGTCCCGTCCAGGCCCATTATGAATGGCATATGATGAAGAAGTAGGAGGTAAGTAACAAAAAACAATGTAAATGTCCTTAGGCAGAGGAGACTGGTCTGACTCGAACCCACATAAACCCCGGAAACTCATCTGCAACCACCAAATAAGTCCTGATTTGAAAGGAATCTCTGATAAAGCAAGAAACTCCCCCAGAACCTCTGATACCACCGGAACTCCTCGTCTCCTGCCTACAAGCTTAGAAATTATGGAAACCTATAATGTATGGGAGAGGTCAAACAGGGCTCTCATGCATCTCAGTGATGAATAAAATATCCGACAATCAAAGAGAATCATATAATAGACCTGGCTATGCCTAAAAATACTCATTCCCATTCCAACAACTGATGAAAATGGATGCCCCTTTTTGCCTCCCCCAATGAGCCTATCATTTGGAGGACCTAGAATGGGGCTTCCACCCAGGTAGAAAAGTGTCCCGAATCACTGCTTTGAGGTCCCTGATAATTGCCCATCTCCCTACCTAGCGTGGTGCTGTAACCAACTCCCTAGATCATTTGAGCTCAACAACCTGTGTTTTAGTGATATCTTCATCAAGGAATATCTTACTAGGAAGTGAGAATAGATTTCTCTTAGCTCTAAGAGCCTGAAGTCGATCAGTCACCAAACTAAACTGGAGAAAGAGAGTGGAATCATACCCAAGCCAAGCCCTATCAAGGGTCACATCCTAGAGATCTAGTTTTTCATTGAGGAATAGGGTCCCAACTAGCATGAGGTCTAAGGATGTGAGAGGAAAAGGAAGCCCTCTCACTTTGAGGTTCAATTCTAGCGCTTGTCTAGTGCATTCTTCCATGAGTTTAGATTGTACCACCTCCTCAACTGTGGCTAAAGGGGGAGCGAGGGGGTATCCCTTCCTCTAGCAACCTATTCCCATGAGTTGATGTGTGTTTTTGTTTCTTGTTTAAAGGTCGCTTGCTGAGCTTTGATCTCCTCCTATTTTTTTTTTCAAATTGAGAAGTTCAATGTGTAGAGTTTCATTAGAGGGGTGGTGATGAACTACTTGCTCCTTATCCCTCAACATCTACTTCAGTGAACCATTCTCGCCTTCCATTACAACTACTTTGTTCCTGAGCTCATCAAACTCTCTTTATAATGCCTGGTTAGAGGATTCAAGGGGTTCCAATCTCCTAAATAGTCCATGTAAAGCCCTGTTGTCGTATCAAAATCCATAATCGGGCAAGGGTGATGGTTACGACAAGATTTGAAATAATTCTTCGACACCTATGTCTATGTCTGTAGGAGGTCCTAACGGCGTCGTCACCTACGGTTGATCTTGTTGTTATGGTTAGTTTCCTGGGGATCTAGGTGTCATGATGTTGACATCATTAACAAATATATGTATCTTGAAAGCGGAATAACACTACTGAATACTGATCCCTGCACTTCCACAAGAGCTCTTCAATAATCTCTCACCGTCAAGGATAAAACAAACTAGAGAGACGTACTAGTGCCAACAACATGGGCCAGGGCCCAAAGCATACCTGATAATCGGTACTCACTGAGGATTTATGAAAAAAACTTTACCTGCAAACCCACAACTCTTGTCCATGCGCTTTCACAGCAAGATTCCATGTGTGAATGAGCGAGCCAACGAACAATCACCAATCACATAAATGAGCAGTAGATGGTGAATAGATCTCTGTAGATTCAAACTGAAGACTTGCTCTGCTACGTTGATTATTCAATGTTTCGAGAGATAAAGAAGCACTGACAAAAGATCTGAGTGACTAGGAATCGAACCTTACAGTCGAAGAGAAAACCCAAATCTATTTCGCAGGTCACTTCTCCTTTTGCCTTGCTCCCCACTTCTGTGGCTCCCTTCCATTTCCTTTCATAGGCCTTACGAAACACTGAAGCTGAGAGAATTTGATCACGCGTGCTGCCTGCCTAGACTCTAATGGTGTGTGTCCAGTCAAGGGCGTTATCAACGTCTCTGCAATTTCGGCGGATGCGATACTATTGATGCTAAAGTAACCTAATTTGCTTTGATGTTAGGCCCTCCATTAAATTTCCAGTTCCACCACCATTTTAAGCTAAAGGAAAGATATAGGGCTGGCCCAAGAATACCATGACAGGATACAATTCAAGGAAATAGGAATGTACAATGGATTTAATGTTAAACCCTGTACCTACCGAGTAATCGATATGTATGCAGATTCAACAGATGCAGATATGATTTGATTGATATTGGAGTAACTAGAGTTGCATTGATGTTTCCAATTACACCACCGACTGGATCAATGCGCTGTACTTGTCTACTGGCATGATTTTCTGCTAGCGTGCGAAGGACGTCTCAAACTAGTTATTGCAAACAAATGAGAGTTTTCCTAGTATACTTCCTGAAAGTGATACCATTGCCCCTGGATGAAAACTTGTAGCTAGCTGTAGCCCTAATTTTTGACCTGGACCCAAGCTTAGATTGAAATAAACTCGTCCAAATAAGGGCAAATTGCAGAAGACTGGAAATAGGAGTTGTGATTTCATTTCTTCAAGTATTAACTCATTTGCAGACTCCATCTTAAAGCTGCAACACACAAAGATGGATATTTATAAAGATGTTGAAAGGTTGTGTGTTGAATTTGAGGAAAAGTGAGTAGAATTAGATCTTAGACGGACTGAGATTATCATGAATTCTCAGTCGGAAATTGCTAAACTACTTTATTGCAAGACTCATAGAAGAAAACCAGCTACTTGTACTTCCAGTTCATTTGACCACTGCTACTATTAACTCTTTATCTTTAGATATTGTGGTTCCAGTAAATGTCACTGATGTTAGCAGGCAGACTGTGTAGTCTGTTTTCCCTAGAATGAGTACACTTTTTCTCATCTGTCTTTTCTACAACACTAGGGACAGATGATGGCCATTAATATGGGATCATAGAAGTGGCGCTTTTGTGGATCGAGGGTTGATTGTGTCTGCTCTCACCAATGTGTATATGGTGTATGAATATAAGACAAATATCTGCATAAATGTCAAAATATGCTAGAAGATTCTAAAAATTCATCAAAAACACTTCTTATGGTTGTAAACACTATCAGGAATATCAGATATAGATACAGAAGTGTGCATCCTTCAGCAGAATTGGAATATCATCTTGTGCTTGTGTTGTTTTATGCATGTTCATTAGTAACTACCATATTGTTGAACAAATAGGGAAAGCAGCCAGACAGGGAAATTATAAAAATTGAACATCACCATTAAGCAACTTTATAAATGTACAAGGTCAATTCCCTGTATTATAATTCGAATACATTTCTATATGACACTGGTACTAACAATTATAATTTTTACCTACATAGAAATTATACTAGCTTTATTCAAATAAGTTTTAGAAGAGTATTAAGGGTCCTCCAATAAACATGTTGATTAAAGGGATGCACTAGACAATTGAGCCTGAATTAAATGTCCCTTAGCCTCCACAGCCCAAAAGAAGAGAAATGTTTTTTCTTTTCTTTGGCTACTTTCCAAAAGAAGTAGATTTAGCAAACCACAAAGTTTATCTAGCACATCAATTCAGATAATCAAGTGTCATATCATAATGAAATAAATTCATTCACATATAAGAAATAAACGATCAAACACAATCCATTTGATTCACCTCCATGTGTCTACATTCTATGATTATAGAAGACAAACTTGTGACCAACTACACAGTAACACACATAATAAATTAAGGATTATTTCACAAGTTCCAAACCAAATACATAACAAAAACCTAAATCATCATGCACAAATCATACAGATGATGGATCATCATCTTCTTGAACTGCCATTTCTCTACATGAAAGTGCCCATACAGATGACAATTTCCCTCTATAGGTTTCTATCTAGTAAAAATAACTCCAGGTAGTTGTTTGTAAGAGCGGTCCTATAATGCTATGATTCAGGAACTAGAATAGAATTATAAGTCCTTGTAGAATAGAGTTTAAGAAGTACCATGATGAGAGATTCATAATAACCCTTTTCATGCTCCAAAATACCATATTGAATTATCATATTTAGAAACCGTCTTTGGGACTGCATAGTTAATTGGAATATTGTTATATGAAGAGAAAAATTTCATGTCTCCATTCATTTCCTGGTAATGATGTATAAAAGGTTGACCGTAGACCCTACTTTGATCAAGGTTTAATCCCTCTCTCATTACCAACTAGATATTTGAACCAAAAGTGTAACCATTCTTTCCAGCAATGACTCCTTTCCCAAAGAAGTTATCATCATGCATAATTTTGAAAATTTGCCCACCCTGTGAAGCAGGGTGCATTTTCACTTCAATCCAATTGTGATAATTCATCATCTTAAGGTTCCCTAGTGTTGATGTCTTATTTTGATGCAAGCCATCATATAAGAAAGTAATTCATTGATAGGTTGTTGATTACCAATTGGAATTGTTAAACTTGTAGTGCCAAGAGAATTTAGATTCACGTTACCATTGGATGTCATCTATCCTTCCTTCTCAGATGGAAAAATACCCATCTCTCCTTGAACTTGTAGCTGGTTAGGCTTCCTCGTAGATATACAAAATAAGGATTTAATCTCTTGAGGTTTTGGTCTCTGATATCCCATGCCTTGCAAATCTGTTCTCTATGCACATGTAGACTGATGGGCATTTCTTAAAATCTGATATGAAAATCCAAGTTGGTGCTCATGATATGGGCACTTCTCATGTGGAAATGTATAGAACTTTTGATATTCCAATGGATATCCCTATGGTAACTTTATTTTTCAGATAAAATATAAATTATCTCCTACCTGAAGAGCTGAAACTCCCTCATTTGAAATAACTACATTGAAATGGTCAAAGTCTTGTGGTTTGCATTCCTGTACCTCGAAACTTAAGAGATCCAAGTATTGTGGTTTTCAATATTGCACATTAGTGTTTGTATAAATAGAGTTCAAATCATCTTCAGAGCCTTCAACATCATACTCACTGCCGATGCTTAATGTCAGAGACCTAGCATGTATAGTGACTAGTCACGACAGCATCGGTCGGTGGAGAAGCATTAGGGTTTTTCTGGCAAGCCAATGCTTCCTCTTGGTTAACAAATTCTAGCCAATTTTCACTTTCTTTAGCTGTCGTATTATCCTGCAAGAACTTTTATTGCCTAACAAGTTTGTGAATTTTGGCTATACCAGGTGACATGTGATAACAGCAGTAAGAACCCCCACCTTCCAAGCCTTTTTCAGATCATGATGATTTTTATAAGGCAGAGGCCCTTGTAGTTTTGGAAAGCTTAATTGTGGCCACCAATCCTCATTAGCAGCAGGCCACCAAGGAGGAGAAATACCCTTTTTTAAAGGATACCTCCTTTGAGGCAGATCATAGTGCTGCATAAGGGTAGATAGAAGAAAACCCAAAGTGCTGCCCTGAAGTTGCTGAAGAGTATGAGGGGCAGGAACCATAACCATGTTACTCTCATTTGCTCTAGGTGTTGCACGTTCTTCTTGATATTTTGTGATTGCAGCAAGGCCATTTCTGTCAAATCATACCTTCTCCTTCCACCATGCTCTAAGATTGTCAGAGGCTCCACTTACAGGCTTCCATTTTTCAAGAATGATGCCATATAAAAAATCTTGTGCTTTGAAAACTTCCATCATTTTCAACATGTAATTCAGTATACCATCCTCTGCCTGAGATATATTTTTCCTTTGGGCTTGTTCTTGTGACTCTCTCTTTTTTGTTGTGTCACTGTGATATTTTCCCTTTCGTTTCTCCTTAATGTGCCTAAGCTAGATGTGATCCTTCCACATCTAATTCTCAAGCTCATCCACATCAATGTCATCCTCACTTAGTCCATCATCATGCAAAACCTCACCCTCATTTTCACACATTTATTCTCAATCAAGGGGAAAAGAAAGAATATCCAATTTCCTGGATAACCCATCTCGTCATAAATCCCTATGACTTCTACCCTAGATTGGTTGTGCCAAATTTTTACAAATGATTGGAGGAAAACCAAGGAAAAACCAAAGTTTGAAAATCTCCTTCTAGTATTGATCCTACTAATATTTATCTTCTAGAAGAGAAATTCCCTGTTCCATCACAATTAGTGATGAAATAAACATTAGCCTCTACCTTAGTTTCATCAAGGGAAGGCTACGAAAATTAACACCACCTTCCTAAATGGGGACATCCAACTAAAATGAAACAACACTTTAGCATATTCATGGAAATGTGTAGCAAATACAAAATTTACATACTTTTGCATCTATTGGACAGGAGAAGAATTTCTCAAACATTACAAGGTTTTTTCCACATCCACTTGTGCAATGGTCCAACATCCAAATCTACCACTTTTAATTCACAAACATAAAAAAACATTCGAAATCACTACAATAATCCAGCTTATTCTCTAACAAAATTTAGACATTATCTTCAAATAATTAATAGAAAACATAACCCACTGAAATTTTTGTTAATGTTACTTTGTAGGGTTTCAGTACAATTGAAGAAATCAACCATTAGTATAAGACAAAAATTGAGTAGTCTAGAAGGATTGTGCTAGAAAAAAAAGACTCGCCACAAGAAAATTTTTAGGAATCACTGACATAGAGCAGCAACAATACATAACAGAAATATAAATATCTCACAAGAAATCCCTAAATATTTGGTCACATCGATGAATGCAGACCCGTAAATACAATTTAAGTAGTCTCTCCCCTCATGCATGTCTTAATTTATGTTGTTTTGCATGCTCTTGCTCACATCTTGAATTTTAATATGTTGCAAAATAGAAACAAAAGTCTACAGGTCACAAACATAAGTGAACTTGCAAATTGTTAAATATATTTATTCTAAAACCATTTTGTGAAATTAGTGATTCCAGTGAGCACCAAAATTGATCGAAACATTGCTTAAATCATGAATAAAGTTTGGAAAAATAAAATGAAAGCAAGACATCAATGTTAAATATAAATCAACCCTGTTAAGGGATGTAATAAGAACTTAAAAGTGAGTATTGACCATTGAAATGTTGTGTTGTATTATCATTAATATTAATGATCCAGGGAGCCTAAAAAACCATGTTATAGAATGCTGGATTGAAGTTGAAACTTCGGGGAAGGTTCATCAAAATTATATGATACTGATTTGGTATTTAAGTTGTCTTGTCAAGCCTAAACTCAAAGTTTGGTGCCTTTCATAATTTGTGTTCACTCTGTTGCTAGATCTCGTGCAATTACTAATTCAAAGGTCCATCTTGTATCCTTGGAGGCAATTCATTTCACAAAATCGCAAATATGATGAATGACTTGATGAACTTGGAACCATTAGCTGCTACACCCAAGGAGCATGTTCAGCTTAATCTACAACCCAGGGAACAGGATAAAAGCCTTGTTTTTCTAGTATACCTACTTATATTCATTTAAGTAACATGAATTTACTACCAAAGAGATTCCATACATTCCTTGCATTGACTATCAATGGCATTATCCCATGAAACTCTAGTAATACAAATGCTTTGTTTGTAGGCCTTGTAGCACATAGCCTACCAATCTGCGTAGGCTAGCAAGCCCTCCTCTTCTCCCACAACTGTTGTATATTTTCCTTGTTGCTTGTATAATCAAGGAAACGAGCTTTCGAAAGTCAAGTTTGAAATTTTGAGTAACCTCCAAGGATTAGTTTTTCTGAATTCTATCTACGATCTTCATTTCTCTTGAAGCTTTGCACCACAGACTACACATAGAAAACATTGATTCCTGACTTTGTAAAACTTTAAAATTAAAAACCCTTTGCAAGACATGTATTTAAACATTGTGAAGATTTGATGCACAAGATGCAGTTTTACTACAGGAGTAGAGATCAACTCCGATAAAGTGTTGGAAGACGATGCACAAAATCCAGTGAAATGCAAGGTATTCTATTTTATATTTTACCCCATCCACCCTCAACTGTCTATACTTACTTTTGTTTCTAGGACGTTGGCATCCATTACTTTGTGCAAACTTCTCTTAAAAAATATGGACAAAATCATTGCCAACAGCAAGTCCAAGCTCTTTGTGCATACTCTATGTTATAGCATCATTTCTCACCTTGACATGATTCATGATTGCTTTATGGCTTTATGGGCACCCATTCCTACAGAATTGGACAAATTCACTTAAAAACAATGTAAAATCCTCCATACGCGACTATGCCCGTGTTTTTCCGCGTGTATACGCGAGTACAGCTAGAATTTTCCGCGTGTATACGCGAGTACAGCTAGAATTTTCCGCGTATGCCATTAAAATGATTAAAAAATATATAAAAAATCCCTAATTTCGCGCTGGGTTGATGGTTACTCAGGTAGTTCAACCACCCCAACCCGTGGCCAACTGTTTCCAACTGCTGAAACTACTTGGAGGGACTATAAAAAGCCCTCATGTGTATGGCCTAAGGGGGAGAGAGAATTATTGATATTATACTCTGTTGGTATTCCCTATCCAAGTCTGATTCCCCGTGCCTCCTGCACTTTCCCAGTTCATTATAGGAAACCCTTGTTTCCTTGAGATACACATCCATTTATATGTTATCTCGTATGCACCAGTTTGGAAGGAGTCTTAGCGAGGCAAGGGCTGGACGGATCCAGACGACGGTCTGCGAAGGCCTTGGAAGGATCAGGTGATCTCTCCACTTGATTACTTTTGTACATACTATTTATAATACAGAAGTATCATGCTGTTCCCGAAATAAACGTGTTAGTGTATGCTTTTATGTATGAGAATATTTGTTATACAAGCATTCATTATGATTTATTTAATGTTTTATATGAATCTCACTAACATATAGAGTAGATATATGCCGTACAACTTGTCCTTTGTGCTGGTTTCTTCTTGTATTTCAGGTTAAAGAGGAAGGACGGTTGCAGGGAGTTTGGACTCCACGTGGATCTACTTCAAACGTAGGACCAACGGGTAAATCTCTCATTATGCTCTATTTAGTTTTTCTGAACGTGCATGGTTGTGTGAGTCTCTGTTAAGTAGTACGCCCCTGCTCTGTGGAGGTTGTATCCCAACCAACCTCTAGGGTGTTAATTCCCCGAAACAGAACTGGCGACTCCGCTGGGGATCACATTCTTGTGATTCTCTTGTTGGGTTGTTTCAGCTGTTTGGTAGGTTGCCAACAGTTTTATCTGTCTTTTACAGTCCAGTTTATTTTCTTGCAGTCAGTCTGAAGTCTTGGTGTCTTTCCCAGGCTTGTCCTTTTTGTTTTTCATTATCTTTCTTTGTATACGCTCTTTTTTCTGCACACAGTCGCGTATACACGCGAGTTTGTCTAAAGGGACCCGCGTATACGCGAGTTTCCCTAACACAGACGTGTATACACGCTGGTTGCATAACTGCAAGGTCGCGTATACCTAGGCAGATTTTGAATTTTTGGGTTTATTGGCTTTTTGGTCCTTTTTGGCTGTGGAGGCCTGTGTCTACAGTGTCTCTGTATTTACTGGAGTGTGAAGGAAGTGGTTTCAAGTCCTGTTTCTCTTTCGTTTGTTCGAAAACTAATCTTTTTGGCAAAGTGTTCTTGCTGGTGCTGGCACTCCTAGATTGAGTTCCAAGATCGCTTTCTGAGCATTCTTGGCTGTTCTGTTTTATCAGAACAGAGAGCTTCTGCTCACTGACTCGCTCCTATCTTTGTGTTGTGCTTTGCATTGCGATTTTTGCTTTGTTTTCGATTGGTTTTCTTGAGTTTCATAGGCTAGGGTTTTGTTGCAATTTTCGAAGAACTTTTCTTGCTTCTTTGGAGTCTTTTGTTGCAACGAGTTTGCACTATTTGTCTAGGCTGATTGGCTGAGTTTTTGGTCTTCCGTTGCTCTTATTGATCTTGCTATCATTAGCTTTATAAGGTTTGGGAGCATAGTTGAAGTTTATGCTTGAAATTCGGTCTCGTTTTGGCTTGGATTGTGATAGTTGTGCTTGGTCTTTTTGAGCTCTTGATTTATAAAACTAAAAAGTCCAAAAAACATTTGTTTTGCTTTTTGTTTTTGCATATCAAAAACTCAAAAAACATTGTTTCTTGTTTTTTTTTTTGTTGTTGAATTTTCATTTTCGTTTGGTCATATCTTTTGGAGCTTTTGTGAAGTTTCTTGCTTCTAGTTTTCGGATTGATTTTGAGGAGAGGTTGTCATTTGATTTCTTCTTCTTCTTGTTAAGTATTTTGGTGTCTTATATTAAGAGTTCTTGTTTTCAAGAATTGGCTTTCTGGACAACAAAAGATGAGTTAAAACTGAAGGAGCTTTTTGGGAAATTTCACCTTGTTTCAAGAGACTTTTGCATATTAGAATTTACATGCTTGTAGTGATTTGCATTAGGTGAATTGAATCATTTAATTAGCTTCTTAGTTTTTGTGAGTGTGAGTTTGTAATTCGGAAAGAAAAATACAATTTTTAGTCTCGTAGAACCTGTATAGAGATTACTTTTCATCGAAAGACAAAGAACTGCATGTGCATGTAGTTAAGTTTTTATTAATTTCTTTTGCGTCAAAACATCATTGGTTTCATCTCTATATCCTTGTGACTTAATACAACATCCCTTAAAATAAGCGATTTAATCTAAAATCAACTAGCAAGTTTTACTAAGTGTCAATCACCAACTAGCTAGGTTGTAGGGCCTTGGAATAGGTGAGTGGAGAGTTAACTCTCCAAGGCCGCTCAAACAAACATAGAAGTTGATTAATTGAGCGAAATCCAACTCCGTGAGGTGGATTGGGAAAGCTCTCATCCGAGAGTCAAGCGCGAGGGGAAGTGAAGGCTAAGAAGAGGGATACCCCCTCTCCGATTGGCTGAATCTGACCTCAAGACCGTTCCGCCCAGCTTCTGATACGGATTGGTGTCCATAGTTGCCACTCCTAGGTTCCACACAGGTGACTGCGGGGGGAATACCCGTGGTACCTGAGGCAGACGTCGCATCACTTTCAGCAGTACTTCTGGGGGGTGCCCTTGCGAAGCTTGGGTGCTTGAGCTGGCAAAGGCTGTTGTTAGGAGGTCGGCGTAACTGTTTCTGATACCTTCGCTAGTTGTTCTGGGCCCTAATCATCCCAGACTGCTTTCGGAAGGTCTTATACTTCGCTTTCCTGTATTTTGGTGTCCGGTCCTCATCACCCGGAGCGGAAATACTTGGAGGCTGTTTGCTTGCTGTTTCTCAGGGATTTTTATTTTAGTGAGTGCTCTTTGCTCCTAGCTTGCCTAGCTTTTCACTTTTTGAGTCTAATTTAATAAATCTATAAAAGTGGCTGATCAAGCGCCTCGACGTTCGAGGAGAATCTGGGGGTTATCTCCCGAGAGTGCAGAGCCTTCTTCGAGAAGGCGTAGGAGCGATTTAGCAGGCGGTTACCACCCTGTTGAGTCTGACGCTGTGGAGAGAGATCCTCCACCAAGGTTTGAAGGTTTCATTGCTGATTCCGGTGTCGGTTCCGAGAGGAGCGTTCTGCTCACCTCGCGAGTGTTATTCCCTCAGGAAGAAGATTTTCAAGTCGAAGACGTACCTGAGCCTCCTGCTACAGGTCCATCTCCTCTTCCTCCTGATCATCCGTTTTTTCTTCAGTACATCGGACCGGAGTCTGAGAGACCGCCGGATCTTCCATATCATTCTTATCTTTCGATGGCCACGACTGGGAACGCGGCTTCTACCGTGAGTGCTGCAGGCATTCAGACCCCTACTTCTGTGGAGGCAGAGGGCACTATTTCTTCATCTTCGATTGCTTCTAGCACTGCTATGTTTGGCTCTGGGTTCACCGAAGCATATGCTTCTCATTCTGGTCCCTTCTGTTCAGGGATGTCCATTAGTGGAAATACCTCTTTTTCCTTTTCCGCCGGTGCAGCTGGATCCACGCCCATGTCTAACATGGCTAGTGGATCAGCTTCGTTTCAGGGTTTCCCCTTTAGGACTGGGCATATACCCAGTTCCAATCCTTCTTTAGGGTCGTTTCCTTTTACGTCCCAGACCCAGAGTTTTAACCCTTGGTCTGGGGGGCAAAGTTCGACTACTTTTACAGGATGGAATCCTGTGTTTACAACGGCTGGGGCAGGGAATCAGTTCTTAGCGGGTCATCAAGGGAATGCTTCTTTCCCTTCATCAAGTGCTTATCAGTCTTTTTCTCCTCTGTCTAATGCATGGAACCCCTACCAGGGGCTTTCCTCTTCAGTCAATACTTCAGCGGGGGGAACTAGTCTGGGTTTTGGTAACTCGGCATGGGGAGGAGGTTCTTCTCCGTTTTCTACGAGTCCTTTCTGGCAGCCTGGTGCCTCATCAAATCCAGGCTATTCTTTTCAGAATGTTGGAAATCCATCCCATCAAGGATGGAATTCTCAGGCTCTGCCTCGATTACCGTTTCTGGCAACGTTAAACTTTCCAGACTTGTCGAAGTTAACTAATGACCCGATTCGGTATAGTCCGGGGTGGCCTTCGGTTCCAACCAAACTTCCTTCAGACATTCCTAAGTTTGAAGGTAAGAATGGTGAAGATCCGGAAGACCACATCACCACTTTCCACTTATGGTGCTCGTCAAACTCTCTGATCGACGACTCGATTAGATTGAGATTATTTCAACGCACCCTAACTGGGAATGCTGCTAAATGGTATATAGAGCTCACTGGGGGCAGTTTCGCCACATTTGGAGAACTGGCTGTCACTTTTCTTAACCATTTTCAGTTGCCTGTCAGATATGAGGCTGGGACTGAACTCCTGGCTAATTTTAAGCAGGATGAGGCAACTCACATTTCTGATCACATTCAGGAATGGAGGAGAAGGAAGAGGCTTATCAAAGCCCATATTCTAGGTGAGTTCCTTCTCGAGTGGTTTTTGAAATCACTTCAGTCAGACATTTCAAAGGATGTATCCCTATCTGGGGTATTTTCTGAGGAGCAGGCCATTTTTAGGGCCCAACAGTTAGAACTGATCTATTCTCAGTCTGGGGTACTTTATAAGTATTTGCCCAATGCTCCTCGCTCCAAGTTGGACTTATCGAAACCCAAACCTGGTCCGCATGGTGACGGGCTTGTCGGATTGGTCAATAGTAGTGCAGCTAGCCTGCTTTCTCAATTGCAACAGTTGTCTTTACAATCTGCTCCTTCTGGTCAGGCTGTGCCTGCTGATTCATCACCTTCCCAGTCTTTGTCCATAAATGCTGTCCAATCTTCTGAGCCCAAAGGAAATCAACAATCTGATGGGAAGAAGAAGGGACGTAATAACAAGAAGAAGGGCAAGAATGGGAAGGGCAATGCAAATAAAACCAACGAGCGTGTTGGTGAGGGTCAAAAGGAGAAAAGGAAAGTGAAGTTTCCATGCAAGCTTTGTGCTGGAGACCATCTCACGCACCTTTGCCCGAAAATTCAGGATGCTCAGCGCCTATTATCTCAGCAGGGTTCTTCTAGTTCCCAGGCTGTGCTAACAAACCCTTTTCCCCAAGGGCAGCAATTAGTTGTTGGCGCGAACCAAAATCCTGGGGCTTCCTCTGGAGGTGCCCAGGAAGGGGAAATTCCATCGAATATCTTTATGATGAGTGCTCACGTGGATGTCGCTACGAGATCCCATGATTATGGCGGAGAGGAATCTTCGAAAGCTAAGGAAGTTCCTGATGCTACTGAGCCGCTTCACATCATGAAGCCAACTGTTGAGTCTATGCCTCGGATGCCGAAAGCATCTTCTAAGCGGTCAACGATTAATCCGAACGCGAGGGCTGCCCAGAACTACTCGATTGTAGAAGATCTGGCGCAGAGTCCTTGTGCTATGTCATCTTTAGAGGTACTCCAGTCTTGTCCGGCTCAGCGCAGTGCTTTGCTCACTGCCATTGGGGCTATAGATCCGAAAAATTCTCTTCTGATTACCTTTGATATGAAGAATTTTAAGAAGAGACTTCCTCATCATATGGCATTCCATATTAAATCATCGTATCGGAAGACTAATATCTTTCGCACGGTTGTTGATGAGGGTGCTTCTACTTGCGTGATGTCTCTCGCATGCTGGAAGACACTTGGATCTCCCAAAGCTGTTCCATCTAGCACTGTTCTTACTGCATTCGATGGTCATTCTCACAAACCCCATGGTATTGTCCCGGCTTTGCCCATCTGTGTTGGGGGAAAAACCGTTAACATAGAGGTTGAGGTAGTGGACGCAGCCTTGGACTACAACCTTCTGTTGGGGAGGAACTGGATATATGAGATGGATGCCATTGCATCCTCATTATTTCGAATTGTATGTTTCCCCCACGAAGGGAGGATAGTCACGGTGGATCAACTGGACTGTCCTCCTGTAGACCTGGATGCGCCTTCTGACTCATCTGTGCCTAAGTTGGATAATACTAAGGCGCCTGTCGAGAATCTAGGAGTTGGAATGTATTCTTCCCCGATGGGTTCTTTTGATCTTCCTCCTCCTAAAGTGTCTATTAATGCTATTTCATCCTCCAAGGCTCCCCTTCGAAGAGAGTTCTTTCGAACTCATTATTTTTCGGACCCTTGGACCTTACCTTCTCCAACAATTGGACGGATTGGAGGAAGCGGCGTGTGGTCTGCTGGTCCCCGATTTCCCCTCGCAACCGAGATTGCATATCGCCTTATTGTTGACACCGGGCAGTGACCCTGTTCCTCCTCTTTCACCCAAGAGTTGGATGGTGATGGCTCCGGCTTGACGCTTACTTCTTCTTCTCATTTCAGATTGTTCCAGGACACCACCTAGTCCGAAGAGGCCATCCGGAAGCGATGATTGGGGGAGAGACCGTGGGATGATTTGCATCATCGGTCTTACTTCCTACCTAATCCCGAGCGAAGTCGAAACGAAGTTTCTCAAGTCCTGCCTCCTCGGGACTGCTCACCCGCTCTGAGCCTTCCTTAGCACCAGCACAGGTTTATGCTGAAGGGAACATGGCTGTGATCTCTCCTACTATCCTGGTGAACATTTCCAGGAATCCCAATATTGTCGAGAATGTCTTCATTGGAGCTGAATGCTCCCGTGAAGAGATTCAAATCTATACCGAGCTTTTCAAAGAGTATAGGGATGTATTTGCTTGGTCTTATGAGGAAATGCCTGGCATAGACCCATCTATCGTCCAACATGAGATCAAGATGTATGAAAACGCTAAGCCGGTCAGGCAAAAACTTCGTCCGGTTAATCCTAGGAAGGAAGCAGCTATCAAAGCTGAAGTTGAAAAGCTGCTTAAGGCGGGATTCATTTTTCCAGTTCCTCTGACTGAATGGGTTTCAAACCCCGTTCTGGTAGATAAAAAGCAAGGAACAATTCGAGTGTGCATCGATTTCAGAGACCTGAATAAGGCGTGTCCTAAAGATAATTACCCCACACCTTTCATCGATCAGATTATTGACGAGTGTGCCGGTAACGAGATTTTCTCCTTCATGGACGGTTTCTCTGGTTATAATCAAATTACTATTCGTCCAGAAGATCAACATAAGACCGCATTTATTTGTCCCTGGGGTACGTTTGCATATAAGAAAATGCCTTTTGGTCTTAAAAATGCTGGAGCTACCTTTCAGCGGGCCATGTCTTACGCCTTCCACGACATCAAGAATATTATCGAGGCATACTTAGATGATCTAGCTGCTCATTCTCGAAAGAGGATGGATCATCCTGGTCACCTCCGGCAAATATTTGAAAGATGTCGTTTTTATAAAATTCGTTTGAATCCGAACAAGTGCGTTTTCGTGGTAACATCCGGTCGGCTGTTGGGATTTATCGTGTCTAGGGAAGGGATAAGGGTAGATCCCTTCAAGGTTGAGGCAATACTTCGGTTGCCTCCCCCGTCTTCAATCCGTCAGCTTCAAAGTCTCCAAGGGAAGTCTAATTTTCTTCTGAGGTTTATCGTCAACTATGCTGAGATTACAAAGGGATATATGAGACTGTTGAAGAAAGGAGTTCCTTTTCTTTGGGACGACCACGCTCAACGCTCGTTCGATGCCTTGAAAAAGGCATTGACCTCTGCTCCTTTACTGAGTCCACCCGATTATAGTAGAGATTTTCTTTTGTATCTGGCTACAGCAGAATCTACCATTGGTATGGTTCTAGTTCAGGAGGATGATGCTCTTGCTGAGCATGTTATTTACTACCTTAGTCGAGGACTGGTAGGACATGAACTGCGATACACCCCGATAGAAAAGTTAGCCTTAGCAGCAGTACATGCTGTGCAGCGACTCCGGCATTACATTATTCTTCGCAAAACTTATGTCTTGGCAGCTGCCAATCCATTTCAGTTTGTCCTCAGCAGGCGAGTGATTGGGGGCAAATATAATAGATGGATTGTAATATTACAGGAATTTGATCTAGAGTTCATGTCTGCCAAATCCAAGAAGTCATTAGTCTTTGCGGAATTGATCTCCGAGTTGCCTTGTGGAGAGGAGATGATCTATGATGAGTCCTTTCCGGACGAACACTTGTTTCTTATCTCTTCACAGGATCCTTGGTATGGGGATATCATTGTGTATCTCCAGACTGCGAAGTTTCCCTCTTCTTTTTTGAAATATGAGCGTCGTAAGCTGCGTCACTTAGCCAAGAATTATCTGATTATTGGTGATGCTTTATACCGTCGAGGGGTTGATTCAATCCTAAGACGCTGCTTAAATCTCGAAGAAGCTGAGGCTGTGCTCAATGATTCTCACAGTGGAGCTTGTGGGGGTCATTTATCTGGGCTTGCTATAGCCCAAAAGATTTTGCGTGCTGGATACTTTTGGCCCTCGATTTTCAAAGATTGTATTGAATCGGTCAAGAAGTGTCATCCGTGTCAGGTTTATACTCGAAAAATGCGCGCTCATCCAGCTCCGCTTTTTCCAGTCGTTACTGTCGGACCCTTTACAAAGTGGGGTATTGATTATACTACTTGTAACCTACCTTCGGCAAAAGGTCACAAGTACATTATCGTAGCAGTAGACTACTTTACTAAGTGGGTCGAGGCTATGCCTACTTTTGGGAACGATGGTGAGACTGCAACCCTGTTCCTTTTCAACCAAGTTATCTCTCGTTTTGGTATACCTAGAGAGATTGTCACTGACCATGGCAGTCA
Source organism: Pinus albicaulis (assembly GCA_034641835.2). Classification (NCBI taxonomy): domain Eukaryota; kingdom Viridiplantae; phylum Streptophyta; class Pinopsida; order Pinales; family Pinaceae; genus Pinus; species Pinus albicaulis. The sequence continues at coordinate 66,449,517 of MU968359.1, read as the reverse complement.
TTTTCAGAATAGTATGATGGCTGAGTTGGCTCTCAAATTGGGTTTCCGGCAGGAGCATTCATCTCCATATTATCCTCAGGCCAATGGGCAAGTGGAAGCCGTGAACAAATCCTTGAAGACAATTCTTCAACGGACAATTGATAAACATAGATCCAACTGGCATATTATGCTATATCCTGCACTCCGGGCATACAGGACGTCAGTTAAAACTGCAACTGGCTTTACTCCGTTTCAGTTAGTCCACGGGGTGGAATCCGTATTTCCCATTGAATGCGAGATTCCTTCCCTTAAATTAGCTGTTGAGCTTCTTCCTGACACTTCTAGTCTGGCAGAGTGGCTTTTTCATCTGGAACATCTTGATGAGCAGCGTCGAGATGCCGCCACGTTGAATGAAGCGCATAAAAACAGAGTCAAAGTTCAGTACGATAAGGCGGTTAAGCCTAGGGTCTTTTCCGAAGGTGACCTTGTTTTGGTCTATGCCCAAGAAAAAGATGCCTTGGGGGCAGGAAAGTTTAAGTCGATGTGGTATGGCCCCTATATCGTCAAAAAGGTCCTTAAGAAAGGAGCGTATACCTGGGTTGACTTCGAAGGAAACGAGTTGTCGGAGCCCCGAAATGGGCTCTATCTGAAGAAGTATTATGCCTAGGCTTTGGCCTGGCATTTTGCTTTGTATATAGCAGTTTTTTGTCTTGTACATATCTGTTTGATTTTCGATTTTTGATGGGATGGTGATGTTTTTGATCTGCTTTGGCAGGTTGTGTTGATGTCATGAGTCATTATGGTTTCGCCGATGGTGTTAGTAGACACACCCGGAACTTAGCTTCCGCGGCTTGGGTGCTTCATTATCCTTCCGGTCAGCTGTTGGTATCAAGAGGGGTCTGCATTGGTCCTGCTTCCAATAATATAGCAGAATACACTGCAGTCATTCATCTACTTATGCATGATCTTTTATGTTGATCTCCCTAGTGCTTTCTGGATCTGTTGGTGGTGCTCGACCCTCCAAATACTTATTTCCAGTGTTTTAGATCCATTTTTTATTATTTATTTGTTCTTGAGTGCATGCTTGTTATGTCATTTCAATTTTTAACATTCATTCATATTCCTCGAGCCGACAATTGGTTTGCTGACTCATTAGCTAATCAAGCTTTAGATTGGCATATTAATCATTCAATACAATAAATTCTAATCATCAAAAACATCATACATTTGATACATTTATCACATCACATCAAATATCGCTGTATATATATCACCGGTATGTCAAATACTTTACAAAATTTGGATCCATAAATGCCGTACAAAACTTGGGCTTATGCCCCATCATGTTCAGTCTCAAAAAAGAATATACAGTCATCTAATATATAAAATCTATCTACTCCTGAGGACCCTGCCCAGAAGTCATGTTCCTATAGAACATAACTGCAGTGGCCACACGGCGGAATAGTCTAACCCAGTCCCGGGGTACTCCTACAACCCGTCTCTGGACGGCTTCTGGCAAGTCCTCCACGGCAGCCAGAGGGATTTGGCGGGTCAGTCCCTCCAAGTTTCTCTGCACGGCCTGGAGTATCCTGTCAGAATCCGCTGTCTCCGCCTCACCTCTGCGGCGCTTGTGACGTGCTAGGCCCTCAGGACGAACTGGTCCAACATCTGAAACATGATCATTTTTAATTGTCAGTCATTATTAATCCAATCCAAAAACATGTTTTTTTTTCATTTTTTCATAACATATTTGAAAAAATCCAAAAAATCATATAAGTTAAAAATTAAAAAAAAAAAAAAACTTACCGACTGCTCCCCATGCTGCACCGGGTGGAAGTACTAGATCTGGATCTCCTCGGAAGTCCATCCCGGCATAGGGATAGTCGTCCACTGCGATGATCTATTCTCTCCACCACAGGAAGAACTCATCGTCCCAGGTGGTTCGGGGTACCTCGCTGCCCCCCAGTCTCTTCATCATGTCTGCCCAACGGGAAATTCTTGGGTCCCGCGGGCTGCTGATAGTCGAGATGACTCTGGGTCTCAAAGCTGGAACCCTCTCGAAGAAGAATGTTGTCAAAATGGTCCCATAGCCAAAGTGTTTTGTCTTTGTTTGACGAATGGAGGTCAGCTGTTGTTTCATATTCTGTAGCAGGGCTGTGCACCAATCGTAGACGTGAATCAAACACTCTACAGCTATGCTCATTTGCGTCCTGGACGCCTGATGTAGTGAGGCAGATCCTGCCACTCTGCCAATGGTGAACAGGAGGATCTTTATGTGCAAATCCCTGATATCTCTAATTGCAATCTGTGTTCCAACCTTCTTGGAATTATCTACGCAATATATTTGGACATAGTCTTCCACGGTCAACCCTCCCAAGGGCTTTCCGTGCAAGTCCACTGGATCTCCCCTCCTGGAGAGTCCAGTGATGAAGTATATATCCTCCACTTCTATGCGTAGTGGCATCTGATCAATTATGAAGAAATCCTGATCTGGTTCCCAGTAATTTACGAGCATTTCAAGCAATCGCACATTACTTTTCATATTGGGCATTTTAAAGAATTTGAACAATCCACAGTTTCGGAGGACATTTTGTGCTGCGTGATCCCGCATGACCTCTTGGTCTATTGCGCTATGCTCACGTTCCCTCCATGAGATGGTCATCCTGAGAAATTTCATCAAAATTTGCATTAGAAATACCTTTTTTGAAATCGGACCTGCGCATACGCTACTTTCCCTGTGCACAGTCGCGTGTATACGCGGCTTTCCTTCATTGAACCCGCATATGCGCAAATACACAATTTTTAGCAAGGGTTTCCAGGAAAAAAATCACTTAATTTTAATTTTTAAACGGACAAAATGAATAAACAGGATGATTAAGGAGCCTACCTGAAGTTTCGCTGAGTTCCGACGGTCGGTTGTTCCTGATTTGCTGAAACAAGTTTTTAGCTCCAGAGCTCTTTTTCCAAATCAGCTATGCAATAATGAACCAATTGAGAGGTAATTTGTGTATTTATGGCTAAAAATTGAAAATTTTCGCAAAAAATTCCTTATGCTTATTTTTTCGATCTGTCTTATGCTGTATAACTCGATTGCTTGGAAGTGCCCAGTTCAGGTACATTTTGACGATTTTGAGACTTTTCCCGGTTTTTGATCCATCATTTCAGACTCTTCACGGCAGGTATATGATCTTCACTGGCATATAGGTTAGGGAATCACTTTCTGTTGCATCTTTCATACTAGCCTCCATACTGATCACTTGCCTTAGGTTCGATCCCATCAGGTCATGAGTATTACACCCATTTCACTCGCCGATTTTTAATCATGACTTGATGGTAGAGCCTTCCTTTACATGGGCTTCCTAGTTAGTTCCTCGCTATCACTTGTTGCCCATGCTGCTTTTTATGTAGGCTCGGGAGTCCTCTTTAGTCCCGCCATGTATTTTGTGTTGAAGCTTCATTCTTCTTCTTCATCACTTATCATTTTTCTGGCTTATACCCTAGAGGCTCCCTGGTGTCGTTAAGTTGTATTACTGCATTGCATATTGGCTACTTGTTTATCCTGGCCTTTAGCCGGCTTCATTTGGACTCGATGTTTAAGCCAACTTTTGACCTTGACTTTCTGTACAAGTTAACCATTGCATGTACTTAGCTATCACGACTTGACACCTTTGTACCCATGGATGGAACGTTCCTCTGAGTATCACTAACCAGTTTTCGCCACCTTGCATTGAGCATAGGATTGTTCCAATCCCAGGAACTAGTGCATCTGATTTCTTGATACTCGTTCTATCCATTGTACCATAGCATTCTTTTATTATTTTTCAGGCTTATTATATGAAAAAGACAAAAAAATCAAATATAACAAAAAGAGCGGGAATGGGATGTATCTTCGTTATTTTGATGGCAGTACAGAGTCAGTTTTGTCGCCCTTGAACAAAGCACATATACTTATATATATTTCCTTCATTTGGGATGGTTCTAGTTTGACCTAGGTTCAGCCTTTACCATGTTTCACTTGTCAGTTCTCCCCCGGTTGGTTATCTCTTCCAACCATATGGAGAGTTTGTTTTGCCTCCTGCAGGACAGACTTATACAGTGTCACTTTTTACTGCCATGGTCATCACAGAGTCGTGCTTTTGTTCAAGGGAAGTCTAGCCTGAGTCGGCCATTCTGCGGTGTCTCTTGACTCATTATTCAGTCGGCCTTCCCGGTCTTGTCAGTATCATGTTCTATCACATCAGATGTTTGGATCTTCTGCTCGTGCTGGTTTGAGAAGGTCTCCATTGACTTCTTGCCGGCGGGTTTGTCTCTTATCGACTACGACACATTGCTCTGAGAGCAAGCCTAGAGCCGCACCTTGGGCCTATTTCCATCATTGATAGGTGACCTCGTGCTCAGCATTTGATCATCATCATGGGTCTTTGACTGAGTGGTTTCCCCCGTGTTCGACGTCAGCACACATTATCACACTTGGGATTCGTGCAGTACCTGGATTTCCATTTGACCCTATCGGTGGATTTCTCGCCTCTGTGTCAGCTTTCATTATTGGTTGGTTCAGAGGGTTTCTTCCGTGTGCTAGCTTCATCTTGTGCACGTTGGAAACGTACTTTGGTTTTGGTTCCATCACTCTACTTCGTCCGATTCCTTCCAAATCTTGGCCTGCGGGTTACACTCGCGCTGGACTGATGTGGGATGCCTTAATGCCTTCCTTCCAGCAGATCTTTTTCCATCGACTCCGACTCATTGCTCTGGGAATAAGGTCTAGAGTCTTTTTGTCAGTACCTTAGGGTTTGCAGTCATCAGTGGCAGACTCTTCGCTATCGAAAGTGGGGATTCATCATTGCCTCCTGATTGGTAGATTCTTTCAAGTGTTCGACTTCAACTCATTCATTCACACTTGTCAGATTGTACTGGGGCACCTTGATACTCATTATCATTATCGGTGGGTTGTCTCGCGTTGGTTAACGGGAAACATCATTGCCCGGTAATCCAACGATTTCTCACATGGTCGGACTCATCATTAGGATCTTACAGAAGACAGAATTGTGCTACAGTGATCCGTGAAGACCCTCCCCCCCCCCCGCTCACTTTTACGTCTCCTTTCCCGCACCGCGTTGATGCCGTCCCCACTCCCATGTTGCGTCAAAGACAACAAAGATCTTATATGTTGGTCCCCGAGTTGCGTGATTGTACCGTTTGATCCACCACTTATGATCCGGTACTTGGAGATTCGGTTACTTATTTGATCAGACATCCAGTTGCACCATCTTTGCTCAGCTTTCTATATGTGATACTTGGACATTGATACAGACTTGTATTTCCGGGCCCTGCTCAGATGATTCACTATGTACTTTCAGTTCAGTTATACTTGTATACATGTTGGATCTATTCAGTACTTTCTATATATATGATGTATTTTCGACTGAGCATGGGTATGCCCGCCTCAGCATGTGTTGACTCTCTGGTTTCTTTCATTGGTTTTTGGCAGGCTGAAATCTGGTGAAGTCCTCTCTTGTCCTTGCGAAGTTCTTTCTATGTGCATAATACATTTCGGCCATCATGTACCCCTTCTGACCTCATATATTAGGGGGCATCTGTTATAGCATCATTTCTCACCTTCATATGATTCATGATTGCTTTATGGCTTTATGGGCACCCATTCCTACAGACTTGGACAAATTCACTTAAAAACAGTGTAAAAATCCCCATACGCGACTATGCCCGTACTTTTCCGCGTGTATACGCGAGTCCAGCTGCACTTTTCCGCGTATTCCATTAAAATTATGAAAAAATATATAATTATTCCCTATTTTCGGGCTGGGTTGATGGTTACTCAGGTAGTTTAACCACCCCAGCATGTGGCCAACTGTTTCCAACTGTTGAAACTACTTGGAAGGAGTATAAAAACCCCTCATGTGTATGGCCTAAGGGGGAGAGAGAATTATTGATATTATACTCTGTTGGTATTCCCTATCCAAGTCTGATTCCCCGTGCCTCCTGCACTTTCCCAGTTCATTACAGGAAACCCTTGTTTCCTTGAGATACACATCCCTTTATATGTTATCTCGTATGCACCAGCTTTGGAAGGAGTCTTAGCGAGGCAAGGGCTGGACGGATCCGGACGACGGTCTGCGAAGGCCTTGGAAGGATCAGGTGATCTCTCCACTTGATTACTTTTGTACGTACTATTTATAATACAGAAGTATCATGCTGTTCCCGAAATAAACGTGTTAGTGTATGTTTTTATGTATGAGAATATTTGTTATACAAGCATTCATTATGATTTATTTAATGTTTTATATGAATCTCACTAACATATAGAGTAGATATATGTTGTACAACTTGTCCTTTGTGTTGGTTTCTTCTTGTATTTCAGGTTAAGGAGGAAGGACGGTTGCAGGGAGTTTGGACTCCACGTGGATCTACTTCAAACGTAGGACCAACGGGTAAATCTCTCATTCTGCTCTATTTAGTTTTTCTAAACGTGCATGGTTGTGTGAGTCTCTGTTAAGTAGTACGCCCCTGCTCTGTGGAGGTTGTATCCCAACCAACCTCTAGGGTGTTAATTCCCCGAAACACTCTACATCACACAAAATCCTTCCAAGACAAGGGATTAACATTTTTTTTTTGTTATATTACCTTTCATGTTTTCCATTTATTTTAATTTTGCAAGGTTTGGCAGTTGAAGTCTTATGACATGTTTAGCTCTGTCAGCACTATCAAACATAAAATTTAATTATGGAATTTGGTTTCCCCATCACCTCCCATGCATGTGGATCATTTCCCCAATCTTGTTTAAGTTCCATTGAATGTTTCTTTTCATGATGGTGCTACATGGTAAACTTCTTGTCAACATATGCTTCAGTTATTGATATTCTTTAGCATACATTAGCCAGCTGAGATAGATTTATACTATATAAAAAAATAGATTAATACGAATTAATATCATCCTAATACTTGCAACAGGATTTGGTTTAGTGTGAGGGATGGGAGGGCAACATGAAAACAACCCAGGTTCAAAACTCGACAAGTGTAGAGCCCTTGTGTGCATGTGTGAGGGAAGTTGTTTGACCTCCCAGAGTTGGCTTCACTTCATCATCAAAGGGCCTTAATAGAAGTTAGACTTCTTTTAAGTGGATATTAATGGGATACTTTATCCTATTATTATATAGCTTAGATGTATAATTTAAAAAAATATAAATACATATATTGCATCTAATAAAAGACTATATTATTTCGATTTTATATATTAGTTGACATACACAGTGCACACACACATATAATTTTATATGTTAGTTTATATATATATATATATATATATATGTTCAGTTTCACATAGGTCAGCCATAGAGGTCAATTAAATTCTTAGATTAACAGGTTTTTTATATGCACAAAATAACTCATTTTTGTTATTTTGAGACATGGTTTAACATTATCTTGTGATGGTTTTCACCAATATTGTAGATGCTTTATGAGGAATGGGGGCTCTTCCTTGAAATAGTTTCCATCATTAGAGGCTTGGGGCTTATCATTTTAAAGGAAGTCATGGAAGCTCGCAGTGATAAGATTTGGGCCTGCTTTGTTGTTAAGGTAATGCCATGGTTGCAAATAAGATAATTAATTCTCAGACCTTTGATTCCATGTAAAGCTGCCTCTTTTATTTGTGTTTAGTCACTTGAGTAGACCATATACTTCAATAATTGGCATTTGGATTTATAATGAACATGGTATGAACTTTATTTTAAGCCTGCATGTGATTCTAGAGTTGGAGAAAAGCGCCAGACCAAACAAATTGCTATGTATGATGCTTAACAACTAACAATTGGATGTTTTTCTTGGGAATTTGATTCTGTAGGGTTGAATACAATGGAATAATCTATCTATCAACCTATATATTTCACCATATGTGCTCATGTATCTTCTGGCATATAAAATTCTAAAGGCACCCTAGCCTGATTCGTCATGTTGTGTAATTTGGCAGTTTCACAGTATTTTTGCATAGTAGTGGCTTCTTGGATTGGAAGTGAAACTCTAATGATGTATAAAGATCAATAATTTTTTAAGAACCACACAAAAATTTGAAAATCGTAATTTTGATCTTTACTGAGCCCTGGACATGCAAGTTACTAAGGAAAACTTGCACTTAGCAGAAGACAGTGAAATAATTTTGGTAGACTTAGTACCCTCACTTGAAGGTGTGAATTACAATTATGGAAGTGTAGGAAGATACACAAGGAGACATAATATAGCACTATATTTTATGGCTTCTCCTTAGGTACATCTATAGGAGGTTGTGTGCAATCAGGTCAGTCTGTAACACAAATTTTAATGTGAGAAATGAAAATTTTCCACTTGGCATGCAATTTTGACACTTTGGGGTGCATTCTAAGTATGGAATATGATGTTTCATGGCATATAGGATAACGAATTTTCATTATCACCCATCAGGTTTTTAATTTATGTACATGGCGTGCATTTTTTCATGCAAGTGGACATTTTGGTACTATGAAAATAATAGGTAGAAAACAAAGTTGGTCTTACAGAAAGCATATTTTGGCCCATGGGAGAATAAATCAAGGTAGGAGATGGTGTTGGTGAGCAATATCACTAGGTGTCCCCTCAAACATGGCATGAAAAAAAATGATCATAGAGGCTAAGCAAGAAAATTTCCCAGTCCAAAGACTACAAGCATGGTATTGGTGATCAAGTTTGACTTCTCCAAACTCAAAGATGACATATTGCATGGTAGGATACTTAACGGTTTGGGAACTTGTATTTTAATGATTAATTCCCATGAGGAGGATTGTCACCTTTGACATTGTAAAAGAGATTAATGTTGAGGACTGCAAATTACTTCCTTGATTAACAATGGATGAGAGGACATTACCTTAGTAACGACACTGCCTTAAACAATATGGAAATGGCTTTGAATTCCAGAAGCTCATTCTTTATAAGGACATCGCCTTAAAAAACATGGCTACAAATAATTTGATCCAAGCTAAACTCAAATAATATGATACAGTCCATAAGGGGGAGGACCAATGGAAATTAACGAGAAAAATTATCATTATATAAAAAACAATCAAGGTGTTCACCCATGTATATGGTTAATTTCTTCATTTTTTTTATGTTAATACACTTTTGTGGGAAAATTTTAATGAATTTCCAGCAATAGACAAACAACAATATGGATGAAATGATGAACCGCATATTACAAAAGAAATCCTTGAACTTTTTTTCTCCAATAGATCTTCAACTAGGCTCACAGAGGAATTTCCCATTAATCCATCCATGCCTTTACAATGGAGAGAGCTTCTGTGTGATGCCTTTTTTCATCCTTCTAGCCAAAATGTTCCCATGAAATGTGCTCATTTGACCAAATTCTAGGGTTTGTTGTGCCATGTGTATGTCTTCTCATTGGAATGCTTTTCAAGGCAGTTTATTCACATCCACTCCCATTAGAATAACATTATCTAACAAATCAATGGGGAGATCTTTAAGATATGGACTCTCTTGATTAGAGTAGAACAGGAAGGATTTTGCCCTTGCTTAGGTTTAAATATGGTATTATGTACATTATATTCCAATTCTTTATTTGGTACACCATTCTATGCATGGATTGCATGATTTTAGGCCTAACAAATATACTTTGCAATATGTGCCAAATTTGAACCTTCTTCGTTTGTTTTTATCCCTTCTCTTATTCATTTATTCATTGACACATTCATCTCCTTCTATTCTGGTTAGTAAATAAGCCTTTGTTAACAAAGTGGGCCTACCTTTGGCCTAAATTCCATGACTAAGGTGTATCTATTTCATCAAAATTATGTAGTAAATTGCCTAGGACCAACTACCTAGGCTTAGTTATCGATGAGGTATCAGACGATAACACAAATTGACAACATTAAATCACGACGTCATGTTCTTGAAGGGATATTACACTTTAGTCTCTGTAATAATAGCAAATTTTATTTACCATTTGATCACAACACGCTTGACAAACATATTTTGGTAGGCCTTAAGGAGAACATGGGGTAGCCCTGGGTCCATAATATGTACACAAGTGTAATCACTTCCTGATGGCGTAAGTTCAATGGCTACCTCCACGTTTTGGGTAAAGGCTATGTGAATGGAACTTGGTCAACAGTGTTTGCCTTAAGGAGAATGAGGGTAAGATTGGGTTTGCAATATATGCACATGGTTCATCACCTCCCAATGTCATAATTTCAATCGCTTCCTATCACCCATGGGTGAAGCCTGTGAGAATGGAATCTTGGCCAAAGGTGTGAAACTCGTCACTAATAACTGCTAGTCCCAAGCATGTTGGGCATTAGTGTATTCTTCCCATATCTGGATGTTGTTTTTACATTTTTGAGCAAAATTATTTAGTTATTTGGCCTTTTCTACCAAGGGAGTCACTGTGTTGGGGGGTCCTCAAGGTGATATGACACGGTAGGATGGCAGGGTGGTTAATGAATTGTATCAATTTAGCTTTAAAACATGTTTCTCTTAGATATTTTGATAAGAATGGCTCTCTGTTCATGAGGAGTCACATCTAGAATTTCATTTCAAGGGAGCATTTGTCCCAACTTTGTTCTTTCTAGTTACATCCTCCCCGTTCTAGACTTCATGGATAATTGTGTTTGTAGGTTTTGTAGCTCCCATGATACATGTCTGGTGCACTCATCACATGCAAGGACTTAAGGTCAGTTGTGGGTAAACGCTGTGTAATTCAACACAATAGACTATTCAACTACATCTTTTATGGATTAGGACATGTGGAAAATTCAACCTATAAAGGTGGTGTGATGGGTGCAACTGCAGTGGTTGTAAAGCCTTGGGAGTTGTCTATTGGTTGCCATGACTCATGAGGGATGAATTCACATTTTGTACCCATTCATTTCTAGATGTCCCTTTTTAAGTACTTGTTTAAGACTCAAGATTATGTTCTCTAGTGATACACCTCAACTCAGAAAGTTGTATATGATATCTCCTTGTCCTTGACGCAAATATTTTAACTCCGAACCTTGTACTTGTTCCCTGACTCAAAATTTTTCTAATATGATACAAAATGTTAAGTCATGTTGAAGATGGATTTTATTACTATAATTTTTAAAATTTAGAACAACATCTTCATAGTTGCAATCTGATTTTTTGCAAGATTTTTGCAATAATATCTTCATAGTTGCAATATGATTTTCTGCAAGATTTTTGTTGAAATATGACCTTGGTAATTTTAGTGTCTTTTCATATGTCTTAGAATAATTAAAATGCTTTAAATTCTGAAGCAACCAATCAAAAATTCTGCCATACCTGTAAATATAATAGCTGGTTAACAAGAACCTTATCATTTTATTTCTTGGATTCATTTTTTTCATCTTTTCAAAGATTAAATTAGTAAGGAATTAATAATTTAATTATGGTTTTCATTGTTGGCTCATGTTATTTGGGACATGCAGGTGACATTGTACCATCATAGTCTCACAATAAATATCGAATGTTGAAGTGGCAGAGCAATCCTTTTAAAGGTTCAAGTCACAAAGTGTCAGAAGGACACTACGTAGGGGTGCATTTGGAGATGATAATGAATTTTGCATGTGCCCTCTAATGCCATGGTAATCCCAAATTAATCAGAGTGTATTGTATTTTAAACTTCAATCTTCTTTCTGTTAGCTCTAACAAAGTTAGTGTCATGTTAGTGATTAATTTGAAACTGTATTTTAGTGGAAAAATTCACTTTTTTTTGGTGGAATAGCTCATAATTTATTCTGATCTTTTTTTGCAAGTGTACTAGTCACAATGATAAATATGTGGGACTTTTTGTGTAGTGAATTTGAAGGAAGCACTACACAAAAGTCCCCAATGCAAGGATTTCAAGAAGACATACCTTCTACAGAGAAACGACCGAAATAAGTGATATCTATAGTTTTGGAGTGGTGAACTTGGAGTTGGTGACAGGAAGACAACCAATAGATCGAGAAATTGGAGAGGATGAAGATCTTTTGAAGTGGGTGTGTAGTAAAATAGAGAAAAATAATGGATTTCTTGAAGTGTTGTATCTTGAGTTTGTGGACTATTTCAATGTGGAAATGACCATTGTTTTGAAACTAGGACTCCTTTGCGTAAGCACCTTGCCCATCAACTGGCCAACAATGAAGAGAGTCATACATTTGTTGCAGGAATCCAATACCGAGCACAAGGGCAAGGCAACTGCCAAGGATGAAAAATAGTCTCTTCAGTAGTACGTGGAACCCACAATTTGCATTGTATAAGCATGATGGTAATTGTATTTGGCCTGTAATTTTCTTCCTTACATGGCCTCCATATTTACTTCCACTTTGTAGCTTCTAATGTTGTTTAGGTTTTTTCATGTATAACCTTTTGAATCTAACCTAATACTAATACACAAAATAGAAGCTTGCCTCTTTAACTCTTTGGGCATCACTATCCACGAAAATCCAATGGTTAGAGGGTGCATATATCTACCCAGTCATGGGCCATTGTGTTGTTGTTTTTTTTATAAATATACCCTCCAAGTTAATAATTGTGGTCGGATGGCTAAGACATATAATTTTCTCCCTATTCTAGACCATGAGGAAAACACAAATCAATACCATTGTGATCATGATCTATGTTAGCATCTTATTATTGATATCCTCTTGATCTACTCTCCTTGGGCTCAAGCATTTAATTGTAAACCAGAACATTGAAGCTTTCAATGTAATATAGGTAGAAATAAAGATTATTTTAGTGGTTGTTTCTTGGGATTCTCATTATCCTGTTATCATAAATGGTTATTTCGTAGAAGTTTAATTATGGCCTCTAGCCATTTTAAAATCGTATTGTAAGATAAAAATGTTCAATTTCTAAATTTTACATGTTTTTAAACACTAATTGGATTAAATACCAATCAGTATGTATGTAACCATTCTCCATATTAAATCATGACACGATAGGACAACAAAATTGTAACTGGAAAATCATGTTCCTTCCTAAAATTATAAACGTATTTAATCATTAGTATTTTTGGTAAATATTGAGTATTTGATCATTAATAGTATTGGTAAATATTAGGTATCATAGAAGAAATTAATCAATTGAGTTATTGTATTTTTATTATGTATATTGAGTATCATATTTATTCTTAGTCTTTTTCTTATGTATATTGAACATATTATTTCTAGCAACTTTTGATCTTCCTAGATTTTCTATTCCTTTGGTGTATCTTTGCACCTTTAGGAGCAATTGCTAGTTTAAAGTCTAATTATTTAAAGGGTGCTAGCTAAATGGAAGAGCACCTGCTTTACAAGCAGGAGGTTGGTGCTTCGATTCCATCGTGCCCTGATATTCATAGGGAATGGCGGCGATAATTTTTTGGTGACGGATGCTCTTTTGATCATCACCAATGAGCTTATGGTGACATTTTTTGACCCTCACCAAAATATGAAATGGTGATGGTCAACAGACTCCACTAGATATATGCATCAATAGTGACGACCATGAAATATCTGTCACCATAAACCGTTGTTGTTGATATGAAATGGTGAGGGTCATTGTTTGTCATTATATTCATTACTCGTGACAGGCCTTGATGTCACCAATGAGCTTATCATGACATTTTTTGACCCTCACCAAATATGAAAAGGTGACGGTCAGCAAACATCGCCATATATATGCACCAATAGTGACAACCATGAAAGGTCCAACACAAAAAATCATCATTGTTCATATAAAGTGGTGACAGTCACTATCGGTCATTATAATCAATATTCGTGACGGACCTTCAATGTCACCACAACACATACTTTCAGAAATGCCACCTTTGGTGACGTTCATTTTTTTGGTGATGCAGGCTATTGTCCATCAACATTGCTCATATGAAATGGTGACGGTCACTATCCGTCATTATAAATAATTATTGGTGACGGACCTTGAATGTCACCACAACACCTATACTTTCGGCGACACCACCTTTGGTGACGTTCAATTTTTGGCGACGAAGGCTCTGTTGACCCTCACCAATGAGCTTATGGTGACATTTTTCGCCCCTCACCAATGTCATTTTTTCTTGTAGTGTCCCCAAGAGGTTCCATATATTTCAGACATTCATTCCTTCATCTATTGAGACTCCCAAGACCAATCTTCCTTACCCATCTGCAATATTTTCTAAAAGAACCAGGAATATCATCACTATGTTGTCATGTATTCATGGTTCTTTCACAAATGAGCATGTTGATGCTTCAGTCTTAGGTTTATTGTCTACTTTCACACTTGGTCAGCCTCCTACTACCATATTCAATTTTTCCCAATACTTTGCTAACACACTTCATGAATACTTGGTCAAAATGCCTAAAGAAGGTGTCTTCAAGTATTCCTCAGTTTTAATCCACATGTTTCTGTACTTTCAACTTGAAATATTTTCCATCAACTTTCAAAAATTGGATGTTGAAGGTAATCCAAAGTCAGTTATATTTTGGACTCCATCAATCATAAAAGATTCGACACAGTCCACCTACACAGACTTCATTGACACTTTCATGCATCCAATAGTCAACATGCTGAGCATCAACATTCAACCAAGAGTCAGTGAGGAAATTCAAAAGGTCCTGCTGTTATCTGAACACAGTAGGACAGGGATTGGTACTTGTATCAAAACCACACAGAGATTAGGGTATATGGATCTAATATTCTTCCATATAAGCTGCCCAAATACCTCCCAATGAGGTTATTTTCACTTCAGTATATCAGGTAGATCCTTAATTCTGATGAAATTAATTTCATGGTAGCCAAAAATAAGACATAGTTTAAGATTAAGAATCAAGTTGGCCCTTTCATTTGTAATAGTAGAGATGCTGGTCCACAGGCAGAAAAATATTTGTAGGAGTTTAATTTCGTTCAAAATTTCTAGTCGTGTTATGATCCTTTAGGAGTTATAAGCAAACTAAGGATAAAATGTAAATTAACTTCTTATGTGCATGATTCAAAGCTATACATTAAGAAATACTCCAATCAGTCTGAATGGTTGGAGAAAAAATTGAAAGAGGCAGATAAGCAAGGTGATACTAGTTCCATCTTGTAGACACCAACCCAAGAAGATAGGAACTCAAAAATAATCAGAGAAGAAGGATCATATTCAACACACACTACCACTGAAACTAAATTTAAATTGATGTATAGGAAGAAGCCAAAATTAAATCTTGTAGAAGAACAAGAGGAAACTATTGAAGTAATTGATACTTATAAAATGGTGAAGGATAATGAACCTCCTGCAGTTTTTAAAGAAACTCATCATCCTTCAGTATCCAAAACTCAGATTATTTATAAACAACATAGTATTGAAGTATCTTCATCCTGCAAACCAAAATAAAAAGAGATTGATATTATGCAGAAATACAAAGAACTAAAGATCAGAAATGAAGCCTTAAAGGTTGATACATACACACACAGTACTAGGAGTAATCACCTAGTGACCAAAGCAGATTGCTTTCTGCATTTGACTACAAGACTAGGAAGATGCAGATGACCTTCCTATAGCCAAAAGTCAAGCATCCCAAAACATCGACATTTTATAAAAAGACATCATATGAAGTTCAATAAGAAGACCTTCATCCAATTAACCAGATAGAATTTCATAAACAAGGTGGTGAAATATTGTATTTTACAATGACAAATAAATCCATGAGTGTATAGAAGCTGCAAAACACTCTTGTGAACATCAAATATCAACTCAAATTAGAAAAGGCATCCTCACAGGCTAAGGATAACAAAATCAAATCACTAGAAGATTTGGTTATTGAAGTAGGATATGATCCAACAAATGTTAGATGAATTGATAAAGAAGAAAAATGTAGACATTGTTGCATTAAAGAAGCAACTCAAATTGCCTCCTACTGAACATCCTCAGGCAAAGGAATTATTACAAGATGCAAACCAAAAATATGAGATGATGAATCACATTCTTCATTTAACTGCCCAAATAAAATAAATGGAAAATGAAATGGATAAGCTAGTGCAGCAGAAAAAATCCATATCAGAAGAAGTTCCTGTCACTGTTATTCCTGTAGTCACTATTGTTGTTCCTTATACATTAGAAGAGTCATTGGCCCCTATAGTTCCAATAGCTACAACACTTCCTGTCACATCAACTACTACTTTAGCAACAGAGTTATTTACAATAGTAGCACAATCTACAGTTGAGGTAGGAAAACTATAAAAAGCAGTGCAGGAAATGTCTATTCAGATAAATGAAATCAAAAGACTCAAAGAACAGATGAAAAGTCTAAGTGATGATAATAAAATACTTCATATTATGCACAAGAATGAAGAACAAAAAGAAAACAGGTTGACAGAGAAATTGAAGAAATTAGAGAAAGATCTAACACTGAAAGAACTAATGGCACAAGACAAGCAAAAACTATTGGCCAATATCATTGAATCTGTCAATGATATTTGGCCATACATTCAAGTTATCTATGAAAAAAGAGATCTAATGAAAGAATCAGGTGAAGTTATCCAAACAATCAAAGAAGAACTTGGCAAGAAAATTGAAGAGGCTAATGAAATCATAAAATTCCTTAATTCCAAGAATAAGCAGGAATTAGAAGAGATTGGAATTATTGACAGGACATATAACATTCTTGAAGTCAAGAAGGTTATTTCAAAAAGAAACTTAATACTACAGCTAGAAGAAAAATGTCAGAACATGGAGCTTGGCATAACAAGATTTATGATGAAGTTTGATATTCTGAGGCAGAAAGGCCTTCTAAATCCTTTGGTTATAAATGACAGGTTAATGAAACAAGAGGATTATGATAAGAAGATCAGAGAGGTGGCTAAGGAGCAAGCTAACAATTCAGCCATGAAAGGAATTCCAACAGGGAAAGTTCTCTACAAAAGTTTTGAGAACCTTTTTTACCTGCAACATGAGGTAAAACACCTATTCATTAACAAGCCTACGTTTTCTAAATATGCAGAAGCCGATAAAATATTTAGAAGGGTGGTAAAAATTAAGTTACCAGATGCAGAGAATTGGGAGAAGTTAACTGATTTACTGTGAAAGCAGTAAAGGTTAAAACAAATAAAATAGAGTAGGTAGTTTTACAATTACAGAACAACAGTAAGAGTAAAGGTTAAAATAGATAAAACAGAGCAGACAGTTTTACAGTTACATAATAGTAGTAACAGTGAAAGTTAAAGTAGTAACAAAGCAGTTACAGTCAAAGAGTATCATAGTTTAAAGTATATCAGATGAAAGTCAAAAGGATAAAGTTAAATCATAGTTAATGATGCCAACATGAAAGATAATCAGCAACATAATTCATTGAGCAAACAAAAAAGAGACAAATCAGCAAAATATCAAAGACATCAAACAACAAATTCAATAAAAGCAGGGATAACTTGCATTATTTAGATATTTGTCTCTATCTTCTTGCATCAAGATATTTATTTTTCCATGAATAATTCCTAAGTTTGTTTTAGGGTATTTTGTAAGAGTATTTTTATAAATACTTCACATTTCGAAGTATTGAGTGTGGATGAATTGTTGGGAAAAATACTGAGAGGGGGGGGGGGGGGGGTGAATCAGTATTTAGAGTTGACTGGATACTTTTTACTTTTTCTTTCTCTTAAAACCATATGCTACTTTACTGAATTCAACTTGTATGTCCGGAGATCTTATTATTTCTTTACTTAGATCATTGCATCATTCATTCATCAGATGTTTAGTAAGTAGTAAGCATGAATAGAAATAACAGAACAAACTATCAAACATAAGCAACACATATGAACACCAGTATTTAAGGTGGAAACCCAATTCGGGAGAAAACCACCGCTGCTATTATCTCAGTCTTCAATATTTATTATAAAAAAAACTTCTTACAATTTTATGCTGGCGCGGAATTATACCAGCACGCAGGCACCCACCTGTAGAAGGCTACCACCTTATCTCATTTTCAAGTCACCACTGGAAGGGAGCTCCAACCCCCTGATTTAACATCAGTTTGTAGAAAGCTTTTACTTTCGCACTGAAGGCTTCAACCCTCAGATATACCAACTTTATCTTAATTTCTTCATCATATTTGCATCAAATCTTCATGACTTCATTTTCAGATCTTCCTAGAGATTCATCATTTCTAGATCTAGAAATCATATCCATAGGTGCATCATAGATTTGGATTCATCAGAGACAGAGTTCGATCATGTAGATATCTCTTAAAAATATTTATTCATTAACAACCCCTCAATATACACACACTGAACCATGATACACTTCTCCTTATATATTTTGGCCTTTATTAATACCATGAGTCAAAACCACCCAACCGCCGATGGTATTCCTGGACAGGATCAATTAGATAATCCAGTAGGGTCTACCCAAGCCCCCAAACAATTTCTCATTGTTTTATTTCTTTGGCTTTTGGCAATTATATAATTAATATAAGGCTTTTTAATATCTCAATTTGAGATTGAGATATTAATCCAATTCTCCCTATAGTTGTTACAAACATTAACATGCCGCTGACTTATATAAAACCCAGCATTAATATATATCCATATAACCTTTCAGGCCCTTCAATAATATTTAATCTTCGACTTGGGGATCTGATAATTAAAGTTCCTATCAAAAGACCCAACCAGCGGACACAACTAGCGCACCGGATATCGAGACAAGTGCCTCCGCAGTTGACCGAGTTGACTGCGGGGACAACAGAGATGAATGGCAGAGATTGAGTGTGGGGGCACCAGCCAAAATTTTCATCCATACCTCAAGAGCCCCCACAGTGACGCAAGACGCTGAGTTGGTCACAAATGTCTTCCACGTTGGGTGAAGATCTCGGAATAACATAACAACGTATATTGAACCAATAATGTGAAGGGAAATCAGGTCCCACACCCTTAATACATGATATAATACTTTAGGTTAAACCCGCAAACCTCAATACATGCGTATGGGCCCCAACGTTAATGGTCGTCTCCATTCGACGGTTGTTATTGCGTCGCGCCACCTCATTTGATCAGACGAATATCGCTCGGTGAAGATGTGCAAAAAATAACGTGCGATGGCCACCGTACTTTGGTTAACCTTTGCGCATCTTCCTGATACAACCACCGTCTGATGGCTTCCCTCCAGATCGACGGTGCTCAACAATATCGTTGGGCATCCTAGGTTGAACAATAACGCGTGATGGCGCACAGTGACAAGTGGTTTTATGGAGTCGTAAAGGGACGTGTGTCGATCGTTCTATGGAATCGCTCCCCCTTCCCAAATACCACTCATCGTGAAAAGGTGGTGCGATAAAATCCAGAAACCGTGTTTACTATTTGTCCTTCGCGGTTCCGCCCCTTCGCTCAAGGTTCTGTCAATCCTTTGGTTCATCAATGTTTCAATATGAATCCTCCACATACTATAACGCGTTGCTTCATTAGGTTATAAATTCCCCATTTTTCACTGTATCATGGCCTTAGCAACCTAATATCTTATACAGATTCACGAATCTACTCCTTCCACAGAGCTTATGATATTTTCAGACCATGAGTAATGCTTTCACAATTCAAGCAGTCTACACATGCATAATCCCACTATCAGTAACACAGGGACTCAAATATCCTTCCTACTGAATTCAATCAAGAATATACATATAATTCTCAGAGAGTTTAGAAGCAATCCCTCATCATGATATACAAATGTAACTATTTACAAGAACTTCACTTATTCTTCTCAATTTGCCAGATTTTCTATTCCTCTATCTCTAGACAACTCTGCTTCAATTCACTGCTTGTCTCTGCTCCTTGACTGGTACTGCTCTCTGTAAATACACTCTTCCTTTGTTCTTCTCTGCTACTTTTCTTTTCTCTTTTCCTAGTTACTCTTTCAGATGCTCCTTCTTTTCCACTTCCTTTGCCATCAATGACAATATTTCCAACAATATCCCCCTTTGGCATTGATGGAAATAATATTCCTCTGATTTTCTTATGGAAGCCCCTTTTTTCTTTTCCTCCCCCTTTGAAATCAATGGCAAAGAGTTGATCAAGATCCTTTGAACCGACAATACCATGCTCCCCCTGAGATCATGCTGCATCTTAATCAATATAAAAAATTCTCAAGCATGAGATCAGACTACAACAAATAATTAGAATGCCAACCATGCATTCTTTCCACATGACCAATGCTCCCCCTTGACCTGTGCATTCAAAAATACTCATCAGCACCGCAGCTGTGCTAAAGAATGTTGACCCAAAAAGATTTTTTCAGAAAATACCCATACGTGGTTGTCCTGCAGAAAATCCGCATCTTCTGTATTTAATTAGATCTGATCTTTTGCATGGCAGAGACTAATCCTAGCTTTTTTCTGAGATATTCGAATGCTTCCCTTGGTAAAGGTTTGGTAAATATATCAGCAACTTGTTCTTTGGAGGGAACATACTCCAACTTCACCTTTTTTTCAAGCACTTGTTCTTGTAAGAAGTGATACTTGATGGGAATGTGCTTGGTCTTGGAATGCATAACAGGATTCTTTGAAATATTGATGGCACTTTTATTATCACACATAATGGAGATAGGAGGTGAACATTTGATTTGAATTTCTTTTAAGGTTTGCATCATCCAGAGAAGTTGAGTGCAACATGATGAGGCAACCACATATTCTGCTTCTGATGTAGATAAGGCAATTGAGCTTTTCTTCTTGTTGAACCAAGATACTAACAGGGGCCCCATATAGAATGCACCACCACTAGTGCTTTTCCGATCATCAACATTTCCAGCCCAATCTGCATCAGTATAAGCATGAAGAGTGAGATCAGCATTCTTTGGATACCGTAGTCCAAAGCCTTGAGTTCCTTGCAAATATTTGAATATTATTTTGACAGCCTAAAGATGAGACTCTTTTGGATTAGATTGGAATTGTCCAACAATTCCAACTGCATGCATAATGTCTGGTCTAGTCCCGGTGAGATAAAGTAGACTTCCTATCATAGATTTGTATTCTGGTTGATTCATTGTGGGAGAATCATCACGAGAACTGATATTACATCCGGTTACCATTGGTGTACTTATAGGTTTGCACTCTTCCATACCATACTTCTTCAGAATTTGCTTAAGATATTTTGTTTGTGATAAGAATATGCCATCTGTTGCTTGTTGCACTTGCAAGCCAAGAAAGAATTCTAGTTCCCCATGTAACGACATTTCAAATTCTTGGTGCATATCAGAAGAAAATTTCTGACTCATAGACTCTTCATTACTTCCAAAAATGATATCATCAACATATACAGCCACGATCAATAGTTTATCATTTTCAGTTTTTGTGTATAAGTTGCTATCAGCAGACCCCTTTGAAAATCCTTGTTAATGAATATATTTGTCAAGATGATAGTACCATGCCCTTGGAGCTTGTTTGAGACCATATAGAGCCTTTTTAATTTTACAAACAAGTTTTTCGTCATTTCCAAAAATGAATCCTTCTGGTTGTTCTATATAAAATTCTTCTTCTAGATCACCATTGAGAAAAGCAGATTTAACATCCATTTGATAGAATTTGATTTGTTGGAAGCTTGAAAAAGCAAGAAACATTCTTCTGGCTTCAATTCTGGCTACAGGAGCAAAATTTTCTTCAAAGTCTATACCTTCTTGTTGAGCATGCCCCTTGCAAACAAGTCTAGCTTTATTTCTTATAACATCCCCATTCTCATTTAACTTGTTTTTGAATATCCGTTTAGTTCCAATGACATTTTTGTCATGAGGTCTTGGTACTAATACCCAAGTGTGATTCTTTTAAATTTGACCAAGCTCTTCATTCATGGCTTGAATCCAACATTCATATTTGCTAGCTTGACTGACATTGTGTGGTTCAATAGTGGACATAAATGCCAGATTGCTAGAAGATCCCACAAGATTCCTTCTTGTTTGTACACCTGATCCCTTTTATCCCAAAATTTGAGATTCTGGATGATTCTTTTGAACATATTTGGATGAATCTTTTCAGATAAATCACCTTTGGGTTCTTCATTGGGTTCACTGTCTATATCATTTCTATTTGATGTAGAAGGATATATGTCACCATCATAATGCCAACAATGAGTTACTCTCAGCAAGGCTAATGCTCCCCCTAAAACTGTGCTCCTGTTCTTGAGCCATCTCACTGTTTTCCTTAATAGAAAAACATATGTTTCTGTCTCCATTGGAACTCGCGTGTATACGCGGATTTAGTTCATGCAACCCATGTATGGAAAGTGAAATACTGAAAATTTCACACTCCTTCTTCTCCCTCTGAATTTGTACCACTTGTACCTTTCTTCTCTTGTCACATTAGATGCACTGTTAGAAATAAACACAACCAGAATTACCAACCAACCATGGGAATCACCATATATTTCTCCCCTTGTGATGATACATTACTGATTCCTATAATGTATCTCACATCACTCCTGCAGTCATTATGATAAGTAAGCTTTAGAAGCGGAAGACTGTAGTAGGATTATTATCCCTTACGTTTTTTACCGATCCTCCTTCTTTTTCTAGCTTTGCTTGAAATTTCTTATTGTGTGTTGGAAATTATCCAATTTCTTAGATCTATTCATCCTGCATTCCTTTTCTACATGTCCATACTTGTTACAAGCATAACATATTGAGTGACCAAAAAAATAAGCATAGGGATCATAATGTGTTTTTCCATTCTTTCTTCTATTGCAATCAGCTGCTTTATGACCAAACTTACTGCATGAAAAACAATATCCCTTAAAGAAACCTGAGTACCTTTCTGTGTAGAATTTGTTTTTCAATCTGCTTTTGCAATTAGCTGCAACATGCCCATAATTATGACATTTAAAGCATTCAAAGTTATTGATCAAAGGAGAGAATCGATTGATGCTTCTATAGTTAGGAGGGAATGATTTCTTTTGAGAGTTCATGATTATCGGTTGACCTTTTCTTTCTTTCAACACTTCAGCTTTTGCATTGATATCCTTTGAATATTTAGCACTTTCTTGTGAACTAGATTTTCCTTTAACCATTTCATGAAAACCAAGACCAAATTTAACAGAAGGAGACCTTTGACTACTAAGAATATTGTCCAGAATCTTAGTACTATCTTGAAACCTCAAGAGTTTATCTTTTTCTTCTAATTTACCTTTTAAAATGTTTACCTCAACCTCCAATCTTTGGCATTGCTTCTTCATACTTTCTTCGACCTTCTTCCTTCTTCTACTTGATCATTCAATTTTAAAATCCCTTCTTTCAACCCATTTTCTTGTTCTTCAAATGTTTGTAGAAGTTATTCATTCTTCTTATTTGATT
This sequence comes from Pinus albicaulis, assembly GCA_034641835.2. Classification (NCBI taxonomy): domain Eukaryota; kingdom Viridiplantae; phylum Streptophyta; class Pinopsida; order Pinales; family Pinaceae; genus Pinus; species Pinus albicaulis. Next base: position 66,426,248 of record MU968359.1, on the reverse strand, counting down.
TTTCTAGATCTTATTTCAGAGAGATGATTTCTGCTTCAAGTCATTCATTGTGATTGGTTACTTCATCGTACAACCTTTGATACTTGTTTATCTATCCATTCATTCTAGAGATCATATCTTTGTAGATAGATTCTCTCTCATTAAATAATCTTTGTTGATCTTCAACTTTAATCTTGAGAACTTCTTCTAGATCCATAACATTACTTTCACTATCTTCACCATTGCATGCACAAGAAAGTGAATCGCAAGAACAACAATCAATACCTGTTTCATCTTCTTCATTTTCTGTTGCACACTTCATTTTCCGATGCAAATTTTTTTCCGAGATACTTCCTTTCTTTGAGTATCCTTCTTCTTTTGCTTCCTTCCCATTGAGATGGATCTCCTTCTGCTTATCAAGCTCCTTCCCGTAAGGACCTCGCTTCCGATTCAAATTGTTGGGAAAAATGCTAAGAGGGGGGGGGGGGGGGTGAATCAGTATTTAGAGCTGACTGGAAACTTTTTACTTTTTCTTTCTCTTAAAACCATATGCTACTTTACTGAATTCAACTTGTATGTTCAGAGATCTTATTATGTCTTTACTTAGATCATTGCATCATTCATTCATCAGATGTTTAGTAAGAAGTAAGCATGAACAAAAATAACAGAACAAACCATCAAACATAAGCAACACATATGAACACCAGTATTTAAGGTGGAAACCCAATTCAGGAGAAAACCACTGCTATTGTTATCTCAGTATTCAATATTTATTATTAAGAAAAATTCTTACAATTTTATGTTGGCACAGACTTATACCAGCACGCAGGCACCCACCTGTAGAAGGCTACCACCTTCTCTCATTTTCAAGTCACCACTGGAAGGGAGCTCCAACCCCCTGATTTAACACCAGTTTGTAGAAAGCTTTTACTTTCGCACTGAAGGATTCAACCCTCAGATCTACCAATTTTCTCTTAATTTCTTCATCAGATTTGCATCAGATCTTCATGAATTCATTTTTAGATCTTCCTAGAGATTCATCATTTCTAGATCTAGAGATCATATCCATAGGTGCATCATAGATTCAGATTCATCAGAGACAGAGTTCAATCATGAAGATATCTCTTAAAAATATTTATTCATTAACAACCCCTCAATCTACACACAGTGAACCATGATACACTTCTCCTTATATAGTTTTTCCTTTATTAATACCATGAGTCAAAACCACCCAACTGCCGATGGTATTCCTGGACGGGATCAATTAAATAATCCAGCGAGGTCTACCCAAGTCTCCAAACAATTTCTCATTGTTTTATTTCCTTGGTTTTTGGCAATTAGATAATTAATCTAAGGATTTTTAATATCTCAATATAATATTTAGATATTAATCCAATTCCCCCTATAGTTGTTACAAACATTAACATGCCACTGACTTATATAAAAACCCAGCAGTAATATATATCCATATAATATTTCGGGCCCTTCAATAATATTTAATCTTCGACTTGGGGATCTGCGCTAATAATTAAAGTTCCTATCAAAATACCCAACCCGCGGACACAAATAGCGCACTGGATATCGAGACAAGTGCCTCCGCAGTTGACCGAGTTGACTGTGGGGACAACAGAGATGAATGGCAGAGATTGAGTGCGGGGGCACCAGCCAAAATTTTCATCCATACCTCGAGAGCCCCCGCAGTGATGCAAGACGCTGAGTTGGTCACAGCTGTCTTCCACGTCGGGTGAAGATCTCGGCATAACATAACAACATATATTGAACCAATAATGTGAAGGGAAATCGGGTCCCACAACTTTAATACATTACATAATACTTTGGGTTAAACCCGCAAACCTCAATACATGCGTATCGGCCCCAATGTTAACGGTCGTCTCCATTCGACAGTTGTTATTGCGTCGTGCTGCCTCATTTGATCGGATGGATATCGCTCGGTGAAGACGGGCGAACAATAACGTGCAATGGTCATTGTACTTTAGTTAACCTCCGTGCATCTTCCTCATATGACCACCATCCGATGGCTTCCCTCCAGATCGACAGTGCTCAACAATATCGCTGGGCATCTTGGGTCGAACAATAACGCGCGATAGTGCGTAGTGACAAGCAGTTTTATGGAGTCGTATAGGGATGCGTGTCACCCATTCTATGGAATCGCTCCCCCCTCCTCAAATACCGCTCACCGTGCAAAGGTGGTGCGATAAAAACCAGAAACCGTGTTTAATGTTCGTCCTTCGTGGTTCTGCCCCTTTCCTCAAGGTTCCATCAATCCTTTGGTTCATCAATGTTTCAATACAACTCCTCCACATGCTATAACGCGCTGCTTCATCAGGTTATACAGTCCCCATTGTTCATTTTATGGTGGCCTTAGTAACCCGATATCTTATACAGATTCATGAATCTACTCCTTCCACAGAGCTTATGATATTTTCAGACCATGAGTAATGCTTTCACAATTCAAGCAGTCTACACGTGCATAATCCCACTGTCAGTAACACAGGGACTCAAATATCCTTCCTATTGAATTCAATCAAGAATATACATATAATTCTCAGAGAGTTTAGAAGCAATCCCTCATCATGATATACAAATATAACTATTTACAAGAACTTCACTTATTCTTCTCAATTTGCCAGATTTTCTATTCCTCTGTGTCTGGACAACTCTGCTTCAATTCACTGCTTCTGTCTGCTCCTTGACTGATACTGATCTTTGTAAATACACTCTTCCTTTGTTCTTCTCTGCTACTTTTCTTTTCTCTTTTCCTAGTTACTGTTTCAGATGCTCCTTCTTTGCCACTTCCTTTGCCATCAAAGACAATATTTCCAACATGAATTTCTAAACATTTCTATAGTTGTACTAAGCTAGAACATGAGGGTTCTTTGTACCATTTTCAAGTCAACAGACTGGATTAAGCAATAAAGCATGCTATTATAGGATTCACGCGTTGGGCCACTTTAGTTAATTAATTTCACTTGTTCTTTGTTACTTTCTTATGTTTTTCATATACTTAATTTTTTTTTAATCTAAGTGATATAACAAGAATGTTATTACAGAATATGTTTAATTACACTATGTATTGAAATTTTTATCATTTATATGTTTTCTTCTTATATCTAGATTATGTAATTCTTCATTTCTCCCTAGTTTCTATTGACCTCTATCATTTCCCTCATTATCCGGATCTGAGAATCCTTAACTTCTCTCTCATCCCGATTGAAACCATTTAACCATCCAGCCTAAAGATTTGAAATGACCCAGCTATATTTCCCTGTAAACATATCTTTTAGACCTTGATTATGTCCTACTGCTTGATACATTGACTCCATTTTCCCAATGGAATAAAGACCTACATTTATGAATCTAAAATAGTGATTCAACCACCAAACCAAATCCAAAATCAAAATCCCAAGTAATCGTACATAACTAGCCTAAAATAAAAATCAACAAAGATAAAGCATATAGAGAGAGCCCTCTCTAAACATCAGGAATACTAGATCCTAAGGCTTAAAAGTAGGTTTGTGGTTACCTCTAATATTCTTTAAACAAAAATATACACAAACCTTGAGAATTATTGGAGTGATAACATACTCGCGAGCATACTGGGAACTAACTAGTCCTCAGTGTTTAAATTAAATCTTAAAGGAAATATGTTATCCTATATTTTCACCTTAAGATTGTTTTAAAGGGTTGTTAAGTAAACTTTTCATAAAAAATCAAAATTCTGGCTTCTAGAAGAATCTACTATACTAGGTCTAATCCAGATCCAGAACCCATTTTAATAGTAGATAATCCTGACGGAATTTTAAAGAAAAACAAAAAAATAGAAAGTTTAGGTAATAAAAATCCATTGATCAAAGAAAATTCTTTTCCCAATAAATTATCAAATTTACAAGACATTGAATTCGATTTAGCTTTTGAGCAATATTTATTTAGAACTAAATAAAAAAGCACCATATATCATAGTGTAATTTTTCTTGATTTAATTTCATTTATTGAAACTAAGAAGGAAATTGTTTTACTTGATTAAAATGAAAAAGCTATAGAAATTTATGATAAACTTGATGCTTTAACTACAACTTTGATTAAGGAAATTGATGAAACATATTTTCAACATTTAGTTGAATTGACTGCTTTATCTGCCTATACCCCTAAGCCTTCTACTAGTCATTTAGAGTCTGTAAATTCAAATTTATTTAGTACCACCTCATCTATTATTTCCACTACACCTAATTCCACTGAATCCTTCATCCCTAAGCTTCCTCTTCAACCTAGAGTTTTATTTCTATCCCCAAAGACACCAAGTTCATCTTCCAGCACTGCTATTGTATTTTCAAGCACTTCATCCAAATTTCCTAGTACATATTCTAGTGTACCAACCTCATCTTCAAGTACCTCAACCTCATCACCAAACACTACACATTTACCTCCTAGTCCAGCCAAAATCTTAGCTATCACTACCAGATATGCTCCTTTGGTCCTACCAGGGTAGTTACATAACATGCCCCAAGATTATCAAACAAAAATACCTCAATTTGATGGAACTATTCAATACACTACACAACAACATGTTAACAAAATGACTGATGATTTTTAACTGCATGAAATTGATGAATCTGATGTCCAAATGAGTCTGTTTTCCCAAACTTTAGCTAGAGAAATAAAGAAATGGTTCAAAGCTTTACCTTCCAATCATATTTATAATTTAGAAGCCTTCCATAGATTTTTTATCAATAGATGGGAGAAAAAGAAGAATCCATTAAAAATTTTGTTTGAATATGAACACATAAAAAGAGGACCTAATGAACCAGTTCAAGACCATTGCACTAGATTCAACAATATCTATAATTCTATTCCAAAAAACATTAAAACCCCACCAGATCTACCTTTAATAAAATTTCATGATGGTTTTGATATGGATATGTCATACCAGCTGAGGGAAAGGAACCCATAAACACTAGAACAAATGAAAAACATAGCAGTTAGTGTAGAAGCCAATTTTTTAGCCAAGAGAGCAAGAATGAGAAATGAAAGAATGGTAACAATAAAAGAGGAAACATCTACATCATATAGCAAAATAGATAGTTTAGCAAAATCCATGGAGAAAATGATGGATATATTAGAAAGTATGGAAAGGAAACCACAGTGGGATAATCAACAACAAGGCCCTCAAATAAGAAATCCCAACTTTAGAAAAAACACCAATACTAGTAAATCTAAAGAATCAACACCTGATCAAACAATAAGACCACCTTTCCAAGAGAACTATGCTGAAAGTTCTCACTAAAATGAAGATGATTAAGACATTCAGATTAATGTAATGGGAATCAATGATGATAATAGTATTTTTATTACAGAATAATAACATGAATTATATCAATTACAATAGTTATAGTTAGAATCTGGAGAGTCTTTTGATTATAAGTAAGGTTATGAGTTTGCCATTAATGAAGTTCACAAACAATTTAACCTTAGGAGTAAGAAAAATGTAGAATCCCCTACTAAGAAATATTCCAAAACTCAGACCAAGAAAACAGTAGAAGCTCCTACAACCAAAGTAATTCAAATTCTCCCTAGGGAAACCCTGCAAAAATCTAGTTCAAATCAGAAAAATTCAAGTCCTAAAATTGCACCTAGTCCTAAAATTGTTGACATTATAGATACTGTTGTTCAAACATCAACTGATCCTCAAAAATATGTTGTTGCTAAGAAAACAACTTCTGCTAAATAACAATTTATGATCCAAAGACATCTGCTACTCATAACCAATCAGCTGATCCCAAAACAACTATTGCTAAAATAGTTGCTAAAACTTCCAAAACTGCCAAAGTTACTACTGCAACTCAAATTGTCCCTAAAAAGAAGATAAAAAATAGTAAAACAGTGGAAACACAAACAAAAAAACCAACTGTAGAAAAATAGGAGAAACACACTAAAACTGCAGTTAGTACAGAAGAAGCCATTCAATTAGGAAAAACACAAGCACCATTCAAAATCCAAACTGAAATTTCCAAACTGAAGATACCAATTCCTTTAAGAGAGTTGGTTAAGCATGATTTATACAAATCACAGATCACTGATAAATTAAACATGAATGAAGGAGAAGACTCTATTAATTTGAATGATGACCAACCAGAACTAATATTTGGTCTTGAGGTAAATGGAAAATGCCAAGAAGGAGGAGTTCCTCCTTTCTACATTAGCTTGACTGTTCATGATCAAAATTTACATAATGCTATGTTGGATTCAAGAGTGTCACATAATTTAATGCCAAAATCCATTATGGAAACTTTGAATTTAGACATCACTATACCTTATAAAGATCTTTTCTCATTTGATTCCAGTAAAGTGAAATATCTAGGCTTAATCAAAGATTTATGTGTCACTTTAGTCCAATATCCGGGAGAAATCATAGTCATGGATATTGTTGTGGCTAACATCCCTCCTAAGTATGGAATGTTGTTATCTCACTCATGGGGAGAAAAACTGTAGGGATCTCTACCATTAGACATGTCGTATGCCACTATTTCAGTATTTTTTCAACCCAAGAAGCTTTACAGAGAGACTCTAATGAAGTACATGTTCAGTAGTGTAGAAATACCTTGAAACTAACCTATTTATTTTGTAGCTGCTGATATGGACTCTTTCATTTTATGTAATTTAGAAACTAACATAAATAGCAACACAACTTTAAAACAGAAACATAAAGAACCAGATAGTGATAACATATTTCACGAATCAATGTGGCACCTAGACTTTGATGGATCAATGAACAAACTAGGAGCAAGAGCAGGAGTTTGGATTCATAACATGGAAAACAATCATTCAGAAGGTCATGCCTTTAGATTAAACTTCAAGTGTACAAACAACATGGTAGAGTATGAAGATTTAATCTTAGGACTACAAATTGTTAGAAATTTAGGAGGCAAAAAAGTTTCTATCATGGGAGACTCTGACTTAATTGTAAAATAAATTAGAGGATAATATTTTATGTATAATCCTAGATTATGCCAATATAGAGAAACTATTTTAGTTCTAATTAAAGAATTACTTGAATGTGACTTTACTGTAATTCCTAGAAAACAGAACATACAGGCACACAGTTTAGCAACTTTTGCTAGCACCTATAATCTGCCTTTTCAGCCAAATTACCAATATATATCAAAGGTAAGACACATGCCTACTATACCAGACAACTTAAAATATTGGCAATTTTTTTCACAGGATACTCAGATCTATCATTTTATGAATGTTGAGGGAGAATTTCATAATTGTAACATAGATATAGATTGTACAGTAGATGAAAAGATAGATAGTGAGATAGATGTAAATAATTTTAATTTACTAAACCCACTAAATTTACTCAAGTATAAATAGATAAACTAGAAAAGTTAGAAATAGAAGAAATAACTGATGATGATTCTGACATTTTAAACCTGAAAAATAACTTTTTACATGAGAGATTAGCCCCATTAGAATATATTTTTGATTCAAATGATGTTGCAAGAAAACCAAAGATGGAACCATTAAGCTCAGATATAGAAGAATGCAATATAGGAATAAAGCAAAGGCCTAAACTCATCAAACTTTCCAAAGCATTACATCTAGAAGAAAAGATGAAATACCTAGCTATGTTTAAGTAATTTCAGGATGTATTTGCATGGATTTATGAAGACCTGAAATCTTATGACACTAGCATAATACAACAAAAAATACCTATCAAAGAAGATCAGAAACCATTGAAACGGAGGCTTACAAGAATCAATCCAGTTTTATTGCCTTTTATTGAAAAAGAGGTAAAGAGGATGTATGAAGCTCAGATCATTTCACCTATCAGATATTTTGATTTGGTTTCCAACTTAGTTCCCACTAGGAAGAAAACAGGGGAAATTAGACTTTATGTTGATTTACAAAACTTAAACAAGGTGTCCCTACAAGATAAATAGCCTCTCCTCAAGATGGATCATATTTTACAGAGGGTGGTAGGTTCATCCAGGATTTCATTTCTTGATGGATTCTCTGGGTATAATCAGATCTTAGTTTAGCCAGAAGACCAACCAAAGACAGAATTTACTATTCCATTGGGTACTTTCATGTATTTGAAAATTCCTTTTGGATTAATGAATGCGGGAGCCACATTTCAGAGAGCTATGGACATAGCTTTCACCAAAGAAATTTATGATTTTCTTGTAATTTATCTAGATGGTATAACTGTATTTTCAGAAACTAACAACGAACATCTAGATCATCTAAGACAAGTGTTTATTAAATGCAAGAAATTTGGTATTTCTTTGAATCCCAAAAATACTCTATTTGGAATTCAAGAAGGTAAACTATTAGGGCATATAAAATCAAAAAATGGAATTAGGATAGACCCAGCTAGAATAGATGCCATTTTGAACATAAGCCATCTTAGAAATATTAGGAATTGTAGGATTTCTTAGGTAAAATCAATTTTCTCAGAAGATTCATTTCAAATTTAGTAGAATTAATTAGAGAACTCAATAACATGTTAAAGAAAGACTCAACACTTAAATGGACGGTAGAGGCCAAACAATCCTTTGAATCAACCAAACAAGCCCTTAAAAGAACACCAGTCCTAATAAGTCTTGATTTGAAAAAAGATTTTTTTATTTTTTATTTTTCTTCCGAACATACTATTGTGGTAGTCTTACTGTAGAAGAATGATTAGGGCTATGAACAACCCATTGCTTTTTTCAGAAAATCACTAATAGATGCCACACTCAAGTATAACATAATGGAAAAACAGACACTAGCTTTAGTGAAGGCTATAAAAGACTTTAGCGTGTACATATTATATTCACACATCATTGCATATGTTCCAAATTCAGTAGTGAAGGATATTCTGACTCAGAATGGGCCTAATGGTAAGAGAGGCAAGTGGATTGCCACCATTTTGGAATATGACATGGAAATTAAGCCCACCATACTCATTAAAGGCCAAGGTTTAGCCAAACTCATGGTTGAATCAAACTGTCGGGCCCTATATATAAATTTTATTTCCCAATTAGATGATCAGGAAGAGATGGTGACTCCACATATTAGTGAAGCCTTTTCAGATTCACCATGGTATGTAGATATCATATTTGTATTACTAAATTTAAAAGCTCCTCTTGAATTGTCAAGAACTGAAGATATATTTTTAAAGTTAAAGGCAATGAAATTTTGTATAATAGATAATTATTTGCTTTGGAAAGATATGGTGGCATTTTATTTAATTTTTTACTTAAATATGAAGCTAATAAAGTTATGGAAAAGTTTCATGCGGGTGACTGTGCAGGACATCTCTAATGGAAATCAACTACAGATAAAATCTTGAGGGCTAGTTTTTACTGGCCCACTCTCTTTGCAGATGTAAGAAAGTATGTGGCCTCCTATCACAAATGCCAAATCTTTGAAGGGAAGAAAAAGCTGCTACCTTTACCCCTTAAACCCATCTCCACATAAATGCCTTTTTAGAAATGGGGTTTCGACTTCATTGGTGAAATTCACCCACCCTCTTCAGCCCAGTACAAATGGATTTTGATAGCCACAGAATATTTCACTAAGTGGATAGAAGCCATTACTTCTAGGCAAGCCACTGATTCTGTCATAATCTCATTTTCAAAAAACAATATATTGCCTAGATTTGGATTCCCCCAAAAAATCATTACTGATAATGCAACTACTTTCAAGTCTACGAAAACGATTAACTTCTATAAAAAATACCACATCAGCCTTAGCCATTCCACTACCTATTACCCTCAAGGTAATCGACTTGTTGAATCCTCTAATAAAAGCCTTGTTAATATCATCCAGAAACTATTATAAGACAATAAAAATACCTGGAATAAAAGGTTAGTTAATGCCTTATGGGAAGACAGACTCACCAGAAAAAAATTCCATTGGTACATCCCCTTACCAACTTGTAAATGGGATGTATGTTGTCTTTCCATCCTCTTTAGGAGTACCAGTGATGAAGATGATCCAAAAACTACAGGTAGAAAGCAATGATATCCAGAGAAGGATAAATCAGAGCATACACTTGTAGCAAGCCAGGGAAGAAATCTATGTCAAGTCACAAGTTGTTCAAGGTAATATTAAAAAGATATTTGACAAGAAGACAAAGGAAGATGATTTTTGCATAGGTGACAAAGTTCTTAAGTGGGATTCCAGGAGAGAAGAGAAAGGTGAAAAAGGTAAATTTGATTTCTTATGGAAAGGTCCCTATGTCATTTATGGTTACAGAGGTAACAATCATTAGGGGAATTTTGAGGTCTAAAATGGGCCTCCTAAGGAAATTATAAAATAATAATGGAAATAATAAAATAAGATTTGATTACATCATCAAATTTTAGTGGGAAAAAAGAAAAAACTACTTCTTCAACTCGTATTTTCAATTTATCTCCCAAAGACTTTACTCAAATTTTGAGTGGGAGTACTCGTTGGATGAAAAATTTAATTCCTCATCCAAGGAGTACCCATGTTGAATACTTTTGATGGACCCTGCTATAGGAAAAATGAGAAATACATGAAAAACGTGATTGCAATCACATTTTTTCATGTAGTTCTCATTTTTCGTGTAGCAGGGTCCATCAAAAGTATGCAACATGGGTACTCCTTGGATGAGGAACTAAATTTCGCATCGAATAAGTAATCCGACTCGAAATTTGAGTAAAAAATTTGGGAGATAAGTTGAAAATACGAGTTGAAAAAGTAGTTTTATTATTTTATTATTTTTTAATATTTTTACCCTTATACTTAAAAAATGGTAAATCATCCCCCATGGTTGACATCATCGTCTTGAATAATATTGGTTCTTATAAATTTTATTTTGGTTGTAAATTTTTCTTAGGAGGCCCATTTTAGACCTCAAAATTCCCCTAATGGCATTCTTTCTGAAGGAGCTAGATGGATCAGATCTGCCAGATGGACTTATCAATGGTAGAATGCTGAAGAAATACTATTCCCTAGAATAATAGTAGTTAATTTTTTTTACTTTGCTCATTGTACATAACATTCTAGAGTTTATATTGGATTGGATGGTTTTCTTGCAAAGTTGAAGCCCGGAGAGAAGGCCCTAAGCTTTGAAAGAAGAAATATCATAAGTATGAATAATGCAAAGCTCATAAAATAGTTCCAAGGCAACCACAGACAAAATTCAAGGCCACTGATATTTAAGTTCTTGAAATTTCACAAGGAAATTCCATCCCCATGTGGAACCACTGTTAGGGTCCTATAATAATAGGATTCATAATTTTGAATTGACTATGATTAGTCTTGTAATATGTACATACTTTGCTTTTTGTAAAAAAAAATTCCCATATTAAAAATAAAAAAACGTAAAGAGGGTAAAAGTCCTAAAAGAAAAATCAAAGGATTGAAAGTGAAAAAGATCAAAAGGAATATAAAAAATGAACCCCCCCAAAAAAAAGAGATAAAATTGATATGAACAACCCATTTCTTTTTTTCATAAAATCACTAAGCGATGCCACACTCAAGTATAACATAATGGAAAAGAAGGGACTAGCTTTAGTGAAGGCTATCAAAGACTTTAGTGTGTACATATTATATTCACACATCATTGCATATGTTCCAAATTGAGTAGTGAGGGATATTCTAACTTAGAATGGGCCTAATGGTAAGAGAGGCAAGTGGATTGCCACCATTTTGGAATATGACATGGAAATTAAGCCCACCATACTCATTAAATGCCAAGGTTTAGCCAAACTCATGGCTGAATCGAACTGTCAGGCCCTATACATAAATTTTATTTCCCAATTAGATGATCAGGAAGAGATGGAAACTCCACAGATCAGTGAAGCCTTTTCAGATTCACCATGGTATGTAGATATCATATTTGTATTATTAATTTTACAAGCTCCTCCTACATTTTCAAGAACTAAAGATATATTTTTAAAGTTAAAAGAAATGAAAGTTAGTATAATAGATAATGCTTTGTTTTGGAAAGATAATGGTGGCATTTTATTGAATTGTTTATTTAAAGATGAAGCTGATAAAGTTATGGAAGAGTTTAATGCAGGTGACTGGGGAGGACATATTTACTGGAAATCAACTACAGATAAAATCTTGAGGGCTGGTTTTTACTGGCCCACTCTCTTTGCAGATGTAAGAAATTATGCGACCTACTATCACAAATGCTAGATATTTGAAGGGAAGAAAAAGCTACTACCTTTACCCCTTAAACCCATCTCCACAGAAATGCCTTTTTAGCAATGGGGTTTAGACTTCATTGGTGAAATTAACCCACCCTCCTCATCCCAACACAAATGGATTTTGATAGCCATAGAATATTTCACTAAGTGGATAGAAGCCATTACTTCTAGGCAAGCCACTGATTCTATCATAATCTCATTTTCAGAAAACAATATATTTCCTAGATTTGGATTCCCCCAAAAACTCATTACTGATAATGCAGCTACTTTCAAGTCTAAGAAAACGATTGAATTTTGTAACAAATACCACAATATCCTTGATCATTCCACTACCTATTACCCTCAAGGTAATGGACTTGTTGAATCCTCTAATAAAAGCCTTGTTAATATCATCAAGAAACTACTAGAAGACAATAAAAATACTTGGAATAAAAGGTTAGTTAATGCCTTATGGGAAGACAGACTCACCACAAAAAATTCCATCGGTACATCCCCTTATCAACTTGTATATGGGATGTATGTTTTCTTTCCATCCTCTTTAGGAGTACCAGTGATGAAGATGATCCAAAAACTGCAGGTAGAAAGAAATGATATCCAGAGAAGGATAAATCAGAGCATACAATTGTAGCAAGCTAGGGAAGAAGTCTATGTCAAGTCACAAGTTGTTCAAGGTAATATTAAAAAGATATTTGACAAAAAGACAAAGGAAGACGATTTTTACATAGGTGAGAAAGTTCTTAAGTGGGCTTCCAAGAGAGAAGAGAAAGGTAAACAAGGTAAATTTGATTTCTTATGTAAAGGTCCCTATGTCATTTATGACCACAGAGGTAACAATCATTAGCGGAATTTTGAGGTCTAAAATGGGCCTCCTAAGGAAATTATAAAATAATAGTGGAAATAATAAAATAATATTTGATTACATCATCAAATTTTAGTGGGAAAAAAAGAAAAAACTACTTCTTCAACTCATATTTTCAATTTATCTCCCAAAGTTTTTACTCAAATTTTAAGTGGGATTACTCGTTGGATGAAAAATTTAATTCCTCATCCAAGGAGTACCCATGTTGCATACTTTCAATGGATCCTACTATTGGGGTTCCCATGTTTTGGACGGATTGGCAAGACCAAAAGATGAGACAACATCAGAACCACTTCAGACCTCAGGATCTAGCCCTCCTGGGTCTAGAGAGGGATTTCTCTATATAAGCAAAGGTTTTATGTCCTTGAAGCTCAAAGTTAAGATGTTAGGCTAGTTATAGGCACGAGGTTTGTTTGCTTGATTTTGTTTGGTTGTTGGGAATTAGGAAAGAAGGGTTTAGTATAGGACAAGGCTGAGCAAATAGCATTTTAGGCATAGGAGAGATAATTCAGAGAAAATTCAAGACCATTGGGCAATGGAATCAGGAAAGGGTTTACTTGCTATTCAATATGCAGGCTTTCAGTTGGGCTAGTCATCTAAAGAATTGGATCTTAAAGATGATAGTGTGACATGAAATGATAAGAGAGAGGGTGAAAGCAAGAAAACCTCCAAGGTGACCTTTTAGAAATCAGATCCAGGGACAGGACATGCCATTGGACAACCTGTGATCCAAAACCTAAAAGGTTAACTCTTTAGACAAGGAACAATAAAGATTCAGAACACAAAGGTGAAAACCTGAGATCAGAGAGAGACTTTGAACTCTCAATGCTTCAGCCTCCAGCTTAAGGGAACTTAAAAAGGTTTAATCAAGTGAAAAGGGCTCTAGTGAGATGGAGACAAAGTTATAAACTCCCAAAATCCCAATTCATTTAATTAAAGCCTAATAAGAACATCTGAGAGTAGTTTCATTAATTCATACATCAGCTAACAGAAAATGTTTTGACCACTACACTGGTTAAATTAGTTTAAATCAATTCTCAGATAACACATTCAGTAGAAAACAATGAAGGATGGGAGAGCAGAAACATAGGCTACCTAACAAGGGTAAATCCTGTGCCATATTTCTGATGCGTGCCAGAAGAAGTGAAATGAAATGAACTACAAAGTAAAACAAATACAAAGATAGAAAAATATCGCCGCTTCTTTAAATCAGGATCCAAAGAAATGTGCTTGTCATATTAAAGAGAAACACCAGTCATGTACAACATTGCCAACAATTTGATATTCAGTCTGAAAACATCTTCCTCAGCCTATCTTACAACTTTACATAGAGACTATGTCTCAAAAGAAACGACTTGCAATTCTCAGATATCCGATCAACAACAACCTTTACAATGAGTTCCTTTGTGAATTTTATAGCTAAATGAGAGAGAAAGGGGGTAGATGAGAACTAAATGTAGCATTAAAACTCAGAAGAGGAAGAGGGTCGAGGCCCATTCTGTTTTGAATTCTGGGCATTTATCTTCAGTACTCTTTGGATGAAAGAGAGGTCTTCGTCAGGCTATAATTTACTCCAGGTATGTCTTTGATGTACTTGTTGTAGCACCTCTGAAAAACTCTGGTGAATAAACGAAGGTGGATATAAATACTGTGAGGTCTGCCATACCACACAACTAATGCTCTGGTAGCATAGGACTGTTGTCAGGGGGGAAACTTCTCAGGGACACAAAATAGTATGCAGACGGTATGGGCACTTTGTCCTTTTATGGAAAGAACATTCTGCTGATGTGAAACCCTGATAGTATTATTTTCTGCGCACTGGACCTTCTGTGTGATCCATGATGTCTTAGATCTGGTACCTTTCCTTTCAATTACTAACTCCAGGCTTCAAAAATCTTTTATTACTGGTCTTAAATTCTCTGATCTTTCACTGATACTCCTTTGCTGCTCCATTCCTATCTCTGTCAGTGAATTCTATGCTTTAATGGTTTTGGAAAGGTTTTACAGAATTTATCCCTATTCCTTTAACGAAAGTCATGTTGTAACACCTTCCCAGGCCTTTCTTCATGATTTCAATCTCTACAGATGGTCTTCCCTGTGTTCTTTGCCACTGTAACAGTGATTGTGAACCATGGTGGTTTTCTGCTTGCCTGTAACCCTAAAAAACACAAAAACATGTTAAGGAATCATGCATGGGGTTGGATGATGCGGATGACTATGAAAATGGAAACGCGGCGTGGATGGGGACGATGAATGCAGAGGATACTGTGGAGGAAAGCCGTGGAACAGTGGGAGATGCAGTTGGAAGGTGGCGAGATTGGAAATTTAAATGTAAAACCTTAAAATTTGACCTTTGAATTTAATATAAAGGGGATGGACGAAAATGAGACAGAAACACGTGGAATGGGTGACGTGGCGGGATCCAGTCAATGGGGAGGCATGCATTTAATCTAGACTGTCTGATCTCAGGAGGAGATCAACGGTTGAGAATGCAGCGGAGGGTGACAGATGGTGGTCCAGGGGTCCGTTTTCCCTGAGCTAACTCACAAGCATCTTCGCGGAGCAATCACCGTCAGATGGACAGCTTCAGATCTGACGGTATACATGCATATCGTGTCGGGTCCACAGCCGAATGTTAACAAGTGATGAGGGCAGTTTTCACAAAGTGCTCAGAGCCACACATCGGCCGATGAATGGCATCACTGTGAAATGAAAAATACCGCCCACCTTCCAAAGGCAGTGCGATAGAAACCACCGGTTTTGAACAGTGCTTTGGCGCGAGGACCACCGGGGCAGGTGAAATACGAAACGTCGATTTTCGGGTCATATGGATGGTTGCGATGTGATCGGAGGGGTGGATGGGGGGCCATGAATGCTATGGAGTTTGCGAAGACTGTCCAATCAGTACAGATCGATGGTTAATAGTGCTCCCGATATCCATTTGCGATAAGCGCCTTCCAGGCTAGCACTTGGTTCTAGCGCCCAGGTCTTGTGGGGAAAAGGTCAAGGGGGTTGGCCCAAATTTGCTAGCCTATAATACGTTTATAAAATGGGTTTTCACTTTGAAACAAAGTTTTAAGGCTAACATTAGGCTTTCAGGGGAAGGAAAAAAGTGATTAACATCAATGAAAGGACTTCACTTGGTTTTTAAAGGGGAAATGGGTGGTCTAGGAGATTTAGGAAGGGCTTTTTGGAATCAAAGGGAAAATTTGAAAATGGGCAAAGGGTTAAAATGGGAAATTTTGCAGGGATACAAGGGGAAAATGAAAGCCTTTTGGAGCACAATTTTTTACAATCAGAGAGGCTTTATAATGGGAATCACCAGAGGGGATTTTATCAAAGGACAAAGGCACAAAGAGGCTTCAAGGATGATGTGTTTTCAGAGGAATTGCATTCCTTGAAGGCTCAGAAACATTTAGCCCCCTATTTTCTTGTCAAAAATTTATAGGGGGGCTAACACCTACTACATGAAAAATGAGAAATACATGAAAAACGTGATTGCAATCACCTTTTTTTATGTATTTCTCATATTTCGTGTAGCAGGGTCCTGAAAAATAAGAGATACATGAAAAACATGATTGCAATCACGTGTTTTCATGTATTTCTCATATTTTGTGTAGCAGGGTCCATCAAAAGTATGCAACATGGGTACTCCTTGGATGAGGAATTAAATTTTGCATCCAACGAGTAATCCCACTCGAAATTTGAGTAAACAATTTGGGAGATAAGTTGAAAATACGAGTTGAAAAAGTAGTTTTATTATTTTATTATTTTTTAAGATTTTTACCCTTATACTTAAAAAATGGTAAATCATCCCCCATGGTTGACATCATCATCTTGAATCATATTGGTTCTTATAAATTTTATTTTTGTTGTACATTTTTCTTAGAAGGCCCATATTAGACCTTAAAATTTCCCTACTGGCATTATTTTTGAAGGAGCTGGATAGACCAGATCTGCCAGATGGACCTATCAATGGTAGAATGCTGAAGCATTACTATTTCCCATAATAACAGTGTTTCACTTTGTTTATTTTTCTCATTTTACATAACATTCCAGAGTTTAAATTGGATTGGATAGTTTTCTTGCAAAGTTGAAGCCTGGAGAGAAGGCCCTAAGATTTGAAAGACAAAATATCATAAGTATGAATAATGCAGAGATCATAAAACAGTTCTAAGGAAACCACAGTCAAAATTCAAGGCCACTGATCTTGAATTTCTTGACATTTCACCAAGAAATGCCATCCCCATGTGGAGCCACTATTAGGGTCCTATAATAATAGGATTCATAATTTTGAATTGACTATGATTAGTCTTGTAATATGTACATACTTTGCTTTCTGCAGAACAAAATTCCCATATTAAAATTTAAAAAATGTAAAGAGGGTAAAAGTCCTAAAATAAAAATCAAAGGATTGAAAGAAAAAAAGATCAAAAAGAATATAAAAAATGAACCCCAACAAAAAAAAGAGATAAAATATATCATGAAAGTGATGCAAATTCAAATGCCACTACTATTTACTTTTTGCAAAATAAGATTGTGTGCAGCTTGTCAAAAATTCCACAAACCATGAAGGTCAAATTGCTTAATCTTGATCTTTCATGCTTTAAATTTCATCCTGATAAATAGAGAATAAAGATCTAGCAAAACTATTTAATATTGGTAGATCAGTAGTTAGGTAGAGAGTAATAAGGAGCTCAGTAGTTTAACCTAAGCCCTTGCAAGTAATAAGGTTATAATTAGGTAGTTTGTTGTTAAAATAAAAATGATAAGGTTTTGCAAGCTCAAATTCACCCAAAGAAATGAAGAAAAATTGTTAGGGTAGCTGATGGGTAGGGAGAAGCAGTTTTCACAAGGCATGGATAGTATAAATTGGTCATTTCATATTTACTAATTTCTCTCTAAATTCATTTTCCTTGTAGAAATACCCCTTCCCCTTCATATTTACTTTTTCCCCTTTAGTCACTCATTTTTCCTTACAAAAATCCCCTTTCCTTAGTTTAAAACACATTTATCTTTGGAAAATTAAAAAGTCCCTTTACTAATTTCCCTTTATTAAAAAATACACCCAAAACCCCAAAAATACATTAATCCTAAGTATTTATTTAAAAACATATATCATGTCCCACTATGAAAACCCACCCCGATGTTATCAATACTTAGTTTATTTTTACATTCCCCTTGTATTATACATTCCCGCACATATTTAATCTTCCTGCATGTGAATTTTATTAACTAACATTAATATATTATCTCCCTTCATATACATGTATCCCGTATGTAATTAATTCACACATATATATATAGATCCCCAACCCTTATTTTATTATAACCTATGGTTTTGTCTGCATTTAATATGTCCCAGTCCTACCTTATAACCACGATACATATTAAAGCCTACATATAACCTATCACATGACATTATCCCTGGCCCCACTCACTATCACATGCCTATTGAAATATTTGCCAATTCCTGCTATTTGCTAACCATTAGAACACAATTGAGCAGATCCGATGGCCAATAAGCCATGTCGCATCCCCAAACGCTCAATCTTTAATCCCATCAAGACCTTGTGAAATGTGCAATTTTTGGATCCCCGCTCTGGGGTACGTGGGGGCAATGGATTTCATCGCATCCCTTAAAAAATACCACCCAACTGCTTTTTCCAATGCAAAAACCATTGAATTGTATTTTTGTCCGTTAGCAAAAACCATCCTGTCATTTGAATTTAACCCGCACCTAGAGTTTAATTAATATTGTTAAAAAAATAAATAAGATTGCCCTATTGTGCCTTTTCACCATTTCTATTACAATTTCTGCCTACAAATCTATTGTCGACCTATTTCAAAGCACAAATTACTCAACCGACCTTATTTCAAGCCCTTTTTACTAGAATTCAACACCATTTGCTACTATAGCCACTATAGAACCAAATTGCAGTTGTATAAAGATCAATAGAGCTTCATAAAACCTTTGCTAGCTCAGAACCCCTTCTACAATTAGCAAAACTTTTTTTTTTCTTGGTATTCCTAAAATACCAAGGCCTGTACTTACTGTTCGCTCCCCATGATTTACAATATTGGAAAAAAAA
Organism: Pinus albicaulis; assembly: GCA_034641835.2. Classification (NCBI taxonomy): domain Eukaryota; kingdom Viridiplantae; phylum Streptophyta; class Pinopsida; order Pinales; family Pinaceae; genus Pinus; species Pinus albicaulis. The sequence continues at coordinate 66,407,127 of MU968359.1, read as the reverse complement.
AAAATCTGGAAAGAACCACATCAGACCACTTTGGAGTCCAAGGACCTAGCCTTCCTGGGCTCAGAGAGGGCTCTCTCTATGTTTATAATTAATTGATTTATTTTTATTCTTATGTTTTCTTATTTTAGGTTATTTATAAAGTTTTGTTTTTTTGTTTTGTTTTGATTGATTGTTTGGTTGATTGTTTTAATTAAATTGATAGAATGAGAGACACTTAATCCATTGGGCTATGGAGCTATAAAAGATTTTAATTGTACATCAGCTCTTCAAGGGTTTTCATAGGGCAAGCTAACTACATCAAATGGATCCTTTTAGGTAAAATGAATATGAGATGACAAGAAGTTGTGAATTTAATAAAACTAAAGGGAAATTAAGAATCATTTAACTATGAAAGGATGTGATATGACTTGGGAGCAATAGGGAAACTATGGACAGAGTCCGAACATGAAGGTTTTAGGTTTTTCATTTGGCTACGACCCTCCAAGCTTTCAGAAATGTCGCAGGGTTTGACACAAAGGTTTTGGGGTGTATCATAGAGCCATGAGGTTTTGGAATGTTTGAACGAGGTCAGTGGTTTCGGGTTATGGTGTGAAGGTGGTTGGCGGTTTTCACGTGGTGCATAGGTGGTATGATGGTTTATATCGCGGGGATGCGATAACATGGAGGAGTGATGGATGGAAGGATAGGATAGTGGTAAAACCAACCATATCGCAAGGTCGGAGGGTGTTTAAATGATGGGTTTTTGGATGTGCGATGAGGCGTGACAGCCATTGGATGGGAGGGGTGAAGATCCAACAATGATTAGGTGATGAGTGGACTATGGGTAGGTTTAGAAGGTGGGGACCAAAGGTATATGGAGTGGAGGGTTTAATATATGGTGGGGGCCAGGCTTATTTTAAGCGGGGAATAAGGTTCGAAGCGGGGTTCCAAAAAGTATAAGGGGTATCAGTTTTTTTAATATAATGGGGTCAGATTTTTTTAAATAAACAGGTTTATAAAAAATAGTGGGTCTTGAAACAAAAATTAATTTTAAAACAATGTAAAAATGGTTTTTACATTGTTTGTATGGAAGAAGGGGAATAAATGAAAGGAAGAGGATTATTAGTGGGGAAAATGGGGTTTTCGTATTGGGAAGATGGTTCTAAGAAAGGGGTGAGGTTCAAATGAGGGGTTTTCAAGTCAGAAATTGGTTTTTTCAAAGGATGAGAGTGTTGGAGGAATAAAAATGAGAGATAGTGAATAGGTTAAATGAATATAATGAAGGCAGTGAGATTTCTGAAAATAAATGATAGTCAGGGAATGTTATTTTCAGCAGACTGTAAAAATGCCATAGTTATTTAGTGAGACTGTAGAATACAAGAGACTAACAGTGGCTCCAACTAGGGAAGGCAGCTCCTTTAGGAGGTGTCAAGAACCTTAGATCTCTGGGTTTCATAGGTCAATGGTCTGTTTGTACTTGGTTGATCTTCATTTTGTCATTGTTGATCTGCTGCAACTTTTTGTGACCGTTTTCTTCAAAATTTGAAAATAATGCTTCTTGAACAGCTGCTTCTTCCTTCCCATTATCTATTCTAACATTTTTTCATCATTTTCTGGCTGTATTTAGACTTGCAAACCCTTGACATTAATTTTCTTTTGAAAAGAAAACTATCTATTTCTACCCTTATAACTTCCAAAGGTCCAAATTAAACTAGTGAGATCTTTTATTCTCTACCCAATCTACTTATCTTTCAAGATTAAATAGTTTGACATATTTTATTCGCTAACTATCAACATGAAATTTAAAGCATGACTGAGTCAAGATTAAGCAGTTTGATCATCACGAATAGTGGCATTTTGGACAAGTTGCACACAATATTATTTTGCAAAAAGTAAAACTAAAATAAGGGCTTTTGTTTTGAATCTTTCATTTATCACTCATCACTTTCCTTTTCATTTGGATCAGATTTAGACTTTGGAACCAATGTCTTTTTCTATCTACCTACTGATCAGCCAAGTTTAAATAGTTTGACAAATATTCGGTTTCTAACTTATCAACAAAAATTCAAATTTTGTTCAATCATGATGAGGTTATATGATTGAACAGGATCTTTTCAAAAGTAGTTGGATTTGGACTTGCACACTTTTAGAAATATTCTATTATTTTGGAATGGGGATTACCTTTTTTTTTGTGTTGGAAATATTGTCATTGATGGCAAAGGAATTGGAAAATATAGGAGCAACACCTAAACTATCCATAAGGCAAAAGAGATAGAGCAATAGAATTGAATTAGGGGTTTAATACAGTGTGCAAAAGAGATGAAAAAAAGGGAGAGCTGCTAGGAAGAGACAAGAGGATACCTACGGTGACCGGAGAAGAATGAAATCATTGTTAGGGATATGTGTATTATATGTGATCCCCTGAATCTCTAATGAGTCTCCACGAATGGAGTTAAAAGTGAAACCCTGTTAAAGAATCATGGTGGTAGGATTCGAATTCCAGGATGAGACCTTCTTGTAATGAAGATCTGGATTAGTTTGATATTTGCAGTCATGGAACTATTTTTTTGAATATATAGGGGGCTCTCGAGGCATTCAGTGTATCCATTAAAGAACTTAATGGTGGCAGAAATATGATGTTTTTGAATGTACAAGTAGAAGCGGAACTGTGATAGGATATAACTCCAAAATGGAAGGTTGACATGTTATATATATCATAGCAGAATTAAGGAATGACATTGAATTGTCACGAGTTAATGATTTTAAGGAAGTCTCATTGGAAGAGAACTACATTTGTTCGTTGGTTATTGAAGATCCTTCCAAAGGTAGACCAGAGTTATAGCACAAACCCAGACTAACCCTTTGGAATCATGAACAGAACCTTCAGTGAAGGGCAGAACCACGAAGGAGGAACAGTGAAGGCGGTTTATGGTTTTTATCACACCGCTTTCAACGGGCAAGCGGTATTCAAAAGGTGGGGAGCGATTCCATAGAATGGGCGACACGCATCCCTACATGATTCTACAAAAATACTTTTTACTGTGTGCCAACGCACGTTATAGTTCGACCCAGGACGCCCAGTGATATCGTTGAGCATCGTTGATCTGGGAAGGGGTCATCGGTTGGTCTTCATTTGTTAAAGGTGCGCGAAGATTAACACAGGTACGACAGGCCATCACACGTTAACGATCAGTATCGGAGGTCAAGCGATATGCATATACGTCGTTGATCTGGAAGCTTGCTAATCTAACGGTGATCGGACGCTGGACTTGCACGGAGTTTACCTATGGTACCATGCATGTATTTGATTGGTTATTGACTATATTTGTGGGCCTGGGGTCAAAGGTTCACCATATTATTTGGAAGGGTTAAAATGCGAAGGGTTAACTTTAATCCTAAATTTCTAGTCAAAATTGTAAATATATCAATTTCTTTTCTTTCTCTTAAAGAAATTGATATATTTACAATTTTGACTAGAAATTTACATAATCTTCCTTGGTTGAAAAATTCTTAAGATCACTAACGACAAAATTTGAGTCAAAAGTTTCTGCTCTTGAAGAAAAGCAGGATCTTCAAAATCTTACTGTGGTGCAACTTCATGGCATACTAACTGCATATGAAATGAGAGGATATCGAGAAGTCAAAGAAAGATGTTTAGAACTTCTCTAAAGGGAAGGAAGTACAAAAAGGATAAGGATCAAGATGTATCTCGAGAAGAAGATGAGATAAACTTTGTAAAGAAACTTCAACTTGGCACAGGACGGTTCAGAGGTAAGCTTCCTTTCAAATTTTTTGATTGTGGAAGAGCTGGTCATTATGCTGCTAAGTGTCCTTGTAAGGAAACACAAAAAAATGGGAACGAATTAGCCAAAAGGAATAAGAATCGTTTTAGCACTAGAAAGAGTTACTATACTCATGAAGATAGTGATGGGTTATATGATAGTGAGGAAGAATGTGAACAAGATCTTAGACTACTCATGGCATTTGAAAAGGAATCTAGAGAAGAAAAAGATACTTTTGTGGATGCTCTAGAAGACAGTGATTTTCTTGATGAAAACAATAAACTCAAAATTTTCTTAGAAGAAAGTAAAATAACCATAGAAACTCTGAAAAATCAGCTTGAAGAAAAGGAGAAACACAATGAGAAATTAGAGTGTGAAGTAGTAAGTCTAAGAAAAGAACTTGAGAAAGGAAAAACTCTGAATCTTAGATTTTCTAAAGGATCTGAAATATTAGATGAGATTATCAAGGTACAACATTCTCCTCTTATAAAGACAGGTCTTGGATATATTGGAGAATCTTCTCAGGGTTCAATACTAAATTATCTAAAAGCAGTTACAGATGGCTTACAACATACTGCCACTCAGAAAGGGAATAAAGAATCTTTACAGATAAAGCATGATCATCTCAATTCAAAGAACACTAACAGGAATGTCTTTCGAAAAAACACTAATCAACAAGTAAATTCATATAGAAGATTTTATGATCGCAGAAATTTCTTCTTCAATGGACAATGTTTCTCATGTCACAATTTTGGTCATAAAGTTGTTCAATGTGTCGCATATAAAACCATCATGATAAGAGAAGAAAGAAAGAAAAGGACTGATATTGAAACAAAGAAGAATATTTATAACAACTTTTCTCCTCTTCAAAATGAAGTTGAATGTGCTTATTGCAATAACTTTGGCCATGAAGAATCTGAATGCAGGAGCAAAGTTCAGCCAAAAGAACATGTTCCTTCAAGCTCCAAAGTATGGAAAAAGAAGGAATTATAGGTTGAAAATTGTGGCATAGCGTTACTTGCAGAAGATGAATAAAACCAATGGTACATTGATAGTGGATGTTCAAGACACATGACAGGTGATAAAGAAAAACTTCTTGCATATAGCACTCTAGAAAAAGAAAAAAATGTCACATTTGGAAATGATACTCCTGCGGTCATTAAGGGAAAAGGGTCTGTTTTTCTAAAAGAAAAGGTGAAAGCTAATGAAGTCATGTATGTGGATGGATTAAAGCATAACTTGTTAAGTGTAAGTCAAATGTGTGATCAAGGAACTGAAGTTGTCTTTAGTTCAAAAGAATGTGTGGTATGTGATATTGATACAGGTAAAGCAATTATAAAAGGAAAAAGAACTCCAAACAACCTGTATATATTGAAGAACCCCAAAGAACAATGTCATTTGAGTAAATTTTCAGAAAATTGGCTATGGAATAGAAGGTTGGGGCATCTGAGCTTATCTCAAATCAACAAATCAAGCATACTTAAAGTTGTTCCAGATCTTCCCAATATTACTCTACCTGAAAATATCATATGCAAATCTTGCCAATTCGGCAAGCAAACCAGGGTACAATTTAATGCCAAGGAAGGATCATCAAGTAAGCCTCTTGAAGTCATTCATACTGACATATGTGGACCTATGAGGAAAAAGCCACCACGAGGTGAAGAATACTATATCTTATTCATTGATGATTTCTCTAGAATGTGTTGGATTGGGCTGCTTAAACACAAAGATGAAGCATTTGAGAAATTTCAGATCTTCAAAGCACTAGTTGAGAATGAGTTAGATCTAAAATAGGTATCTCGGATACGAAGTCGAGGAGAATATACATCAATGAATTCATCTGATTACGCTAATATGTTTTAAAGCAAGTTCTCATAGCGCTCCATAGTAGATAATTGTGAAAGGATGGTAAGGCAGTTCACGAACGAGGACAAAATATATGGTAATTCTGTTTAAGCATTTTTGGAAAACATAATCTGTTCTCAAAAACACATCATACATGGCAGTGAGCAAGCTCACAGACTCTGATACAGCAATCTCCACTATAAAGCATTTTAGAATTTTTGGGAGCAAATGCTTTATCAAGAATAATGATGAAAAACTTGGCAAGTTTGAACCCAGAGAAGATGAAGGAATATTTCTTGGTTACTCCTCTAGGAGTAGGGCATATAAATGTAACAATAAAAGACTTGGGAAGATTGTTGAATGTATTGATGTTTTTATTGATGAGTCTCCTGCAGCTCCAGAAGAAGAAAAGTAAACAACAAATGAAGATGATGATGACACATATCCTTCTACATCAAATAGCAATGATACAAACAGTGAACCCAGTGAAGAACCCGAAGAGGATTTGTCTAAAAAGGCTCCAACTATATTTGTTCAAAAGAATCATCCATAATGTCAAAATTTGGGAGAAAAGGGATCAGGTGTACAAACAAGAAGGACTCTTATGGGATCTTCTAGGAATCTGGCATTTTTGTACACTATTGAACCTCACAGTGTCAGTCAAGCTAGCAAAGATGAATGTTGGATTCAAGCCATGAATGAAGAGCTTGATCAAATTGAAAAGAATCACACTTGAGAATTAGTACCAAGAACTCATGAAAAAAATGTCATTGGAACTAAATGGATATTAAAAAACAAGTTAAATGAGAAAGGGGATGTTGTAAGAAATAAAGCTAGACTTGTGTGCAAAGGGTATGCTCAACAAGAAGGTATAGACTTTGAAGAAACTTTTGCTCCTGTAGCCAGACTTGAAGCCATAAGAATGTTTCTTTCTTTTCCAAGCTTCCAACAAATCAAAGTCTATCAAATGGATGTTAAATCTGCTTTTCTCAATGGTGATCTAGAAGAAGAAGTCTATATAGAACAACCAGAAGGATTCATATTGGGAAATGATGAAAAACTTGTTTGTAGACTTAAAAAGGCTCTATATGGTCTCAAAAAAGCTCCAAGGGCATGGTACTATCGTCTTGAAAAATATCTTCATCAACAAGGATTTTCAAAAAGGTCTGCTGAAAGCAACTTATACACAAAAAATGAAAAATGACAAACTATTGATTGTGGTTGTATATGTTGATGATATCATTTTTGGAAGTAACAAAGAGTTTATGAGTCAGAAATTTGCTTATGATATGCAGAAAGAATTTGAAATTTCTTTGCTTGGGGAACTAACATTCTTTCTTGGATTGCAAGTACAACAAGCAACAGATGGCATATTCTTATCACAAGCAAAATACCTCAAGAAAATCCTGAAGAAGTATGGAATGGAAGAATGCAAACCTGTAAGTACACCAATAATAACCGGATGTAATCTCAGTTCTAATGATGATTCCTCCACGGTAAATCAACCTAAATACAAATCTATGATAGGAAGTCTACTGTATCTCACTGGGACAAGACCATACATCATGCATGCTGTTGGGATTGTTGGACGATTCCAAGCTAATCCAAAAGAGTCTCATCTTCAGGTTGTGAAAAGAATATTCAAATATCTATAAGGAACTCAAGACTTTGGACTATGGTATCCAAAGAATGTTGATCTTACTCTTCATGCATACACTGATGCAGATTTGGTTGGAATTTTTGATGATCGGAAAAGCACTAGTGGTGGTGCATTCTATATGGGGCCCCGGTTAGTATCTTGGTTCAGCAAGAAGCAAAGCTCCATTACCTTATCTATAGCAGAAGTAGAATATGTGGCTGCGGCATCATGTTGCACTCAACTTCTCTGGATGATGCAAAACCTACAAGACTTTCAAATCAAATGTTCACCTCCTATCTCCATTATGTGTGATAATACAAGTGCTATCAGTATCTCAAAGAATCTTGTTATGCATTCCAAGACCAATCACATTCCCATCAAATATCATTTCTTACGTGAACAAGTGCTTGAACAAAAGGTGAAATTGGAGTATGTTTCCTCCAAAGAACAAGTTGCTAATATATTTACCAAACCTCTACCCAGGGAAGCATTCGAATATCTCAGACAGAAACTGGGAGTAGTCTCTGCCATGCAGAGGATCAGATCTACTTCAATATGGAAGATTAAATTGGTTGTGAGGTGCTGTTAGGCATCTCTGAATGCACAGGCTCAGGGGGAGCATTGGTTATATGAAAAGAATGAATTATTGGTCATATTATGTTTGAAGATGCAGCATGATCTCAGGGGGAGCATGGAATTATCGGTTCAAAGGATCTTGATCAAAATCTTTGCCATTGATGTCAAAGGGGGAGGAAAAGAGACAAGAGGGCTTTTGTAAGGACATCAAAGGAAGAGTATTGCCATCAATGCCAAAGGGGGAGATTGTTGGAAATATTTTCATTGATGGAAAAGGAATTAGCAAATATAGGAGCAACACCTAAACTATCCATAAGGCAAAAGAGACAGAGCAGTAGAATTGAATTAGGGGTTTAATACAGTGTGCAAAGGAGATGACAACAAGGGAGAGCTACTAGGAAGAGACAAGAGGATACCTACGGTGACCGGAGAAGAATGAAATCATTGTTAGGGATATGTGTATTATATGTGATCCCCTAAATCTCTAATGAGTCTTTGCAAATGGAGTTAAAAGTGAAACCCTGTTGAAGAATCATGGTGGTAGGATTCGAATTCCAAGATGAGACCTTCTTGTAATGAAGATCTGGCTTAGTTTGATATTTGCAGTCGTGGAACTATTTGGTTGAATATATAGGGGGCTCTCGAGGCATTCAGTGTATCCATTGAAGAACTTAATGGTGGAAGAAATATGATGTTTTTGAATGTACAAGTAGAAGCAGAACTATGACAAGATAGAACTCCGAAATGGAAGGTTGACATGTTATATATATCATAGCAGAATTAAGGAATGACATTGAATTGTCACGAGTTAATTATTGTAAGGAAGTCCCATCAGAAGAGAACTACATTTTTTCGTTGGTTATTGAAGATCCTACCAAATGTAGACCAGAGTTATAGCGCAAACCCAGAATAACCCTTTGGAATCATGAACGCAACTTTGAGTGAAGGGCGGAACCACGAAGGAGGAACAATGAAGGCGGTTTATGGTTTTTATCGCACCGCTTTCAATGGGAAAGTAGTATTCAAAAGGTGGGGATCGATTCCATAGAACAGACAACATGCGTCCCTGTACAATTCTACAAAACCATTTTTTACTGTGCGCCATCGTGCATTATAGTTTGACCCAGGATGCCCAATGATATCGTTGAGCGTCGTTGATCTGGGAAGGGATCATCGGTCGGTCGTCATTTGTTAAAGGTGCACAAAGATTAACACAGGTATGGCAGGCCATCGTACATTAACGATCGGTATCGGAGGTCGAGCGATATGCATATACGCCGTTGATCTGGAAGCTTGCTAATCTAACGGTGATCGGATGCTGGACTTGCGTGGAGTTTACCTATGGTACCATGCGCGTATTTGATTGGTTATTGACTATATTTGTGGGCCCGGGGTCAAAGGTTTACCATATTATTTGGAAGGGTTAAAATGGGAAGGGTTAGCTTTAATCCTAAAGTTCTGGTTAAAATTGTAAATATATCAATTTCTTTAAATTGATAAATAAAAATTAAAAAGAGATCAAAAGCCCCGTGGGGTAAACTAAAAGGAATACTGTTATAGGAATACCATTAGTGGTTCGTGGTTTTGACTCATGGTTTTAATAAAGGGAAAAATATATAAGGAGAAGAAAAATAAAGAACAAGGTGTGCATTGTAAGGGTCGTGAATAAATTTTCTCAAAAGAATATCTATATGGGTGAGCTCTGTTCTTAACTGATAAATCTGAGACTACGATGCACCCATGAGGATGACGATCTGACGATGATGAATCTCTGGTTTGAATGATGAATGATATCATGAAAAACTGGTGTAAGTATACAAAAAATATCTGGTGACTGGAAAGGTATTTCTGGTGGATCTAGTATGAAAATTTATGAAACGGGTCCGCAGTAGTGCTGAGGGTCGAAGCCTTCAGAAAGGGGGTTGTAGCTCCCTTCCAGTGGTAGCTGGTAAACAAGAGAAGGTTGTAGCCTTCTGCAGGTGGGTGCCTGCGTGCTGGTATAAGTCTGCACCAGCATATATTGTAAGAAGTTTTCTCTATAATAAATTTTGAAGACTGAGATTATAGCAGCGGTGGTTTTCTCCCAAATTGGGTTTCCACGTTAATTCCTGGTGTTCGTATGTGTTGTGTATGTTTGATGGTTTGTTCTATTATTTTTGTTCATGCTTAATGCTTATCTGATGCAATGCTCTAAGTAAAGACATATATCTAGACATACATGTTGGATGCAGTACTGTAACATAAGGTTTTAAGAGAAATAAAAGAAAAATAGTTCAGCCCTAAATACTGATTCACCCCCCCCCCTCTCAGTATTTTTCCCAACACTTTTATCTCCCCTCTTTTCTTATTTTCTCTCTTTATTTTTTGTATCAATTTTTTTGAGTTTTTTGTTTAGATAATGTTATGTACAATGAAAAAATTGAAATTGAGATTCTTAACTGAAATAATGCTTCAACATCCTTCCATTGATAGGACCTCCAAATAATTATGTTCCATCCATTTCTTGTAGGGAAAATTCATTATTACCTCTTGCAGAATGAATGATGTATGGACCTTTCCACAGGTTATCAAATTTTCCATGCTTGCCTTTGTTCTCTCTTCTTGAATCCCACTTCAGCACTTTGTCTCCAATGCTGAAATCATTTGCTTTGGTCCTTTTGTCAAAGATTTTCTTCATATTTTCTTGTACTATCTGTGTTCTGTTGTATACTCCTCTCGTTTGCTACAACTGAATAGCCTGGTTTATTCTTCTTTGTATGTCATTTTCTTCAGACTGCACCTCTTGAATGAGCTTCATTACTGTCACTCCCAAGCTTGTTGGGAAGAATGCATATGTTCCATAGAACATCTGATAGGGAGACATATCAATTGATTTCTTATTTGTTAGCATGTCTGCCCATAGTGCATGTACTAGTTTGTTGTTCCATGATTTCTTGTTTTCCTCCAGCAACTTTTTAATGATGTTCACCAAACTCTTATTTGAGGATTCAACCAACCCATTACCTTGAGGGTAGTAAGATATATAATTCCCCAAAGTAATGTTATATATGTGGAAAAATTCCACCATTTTATTGGATTTAAAAGCAGCAACATTGTCAGTAATGATTTTTCTAGGACAACCAAACCTAGATAAAATGTTGTTTTCAAGGAATGTGATCATTACTGAGCCTGTGGTAGTTCTAGAAGGGATGGCCTCTATCCACTTAGTGAAATAGTCAATTTTAGTAAGGAACCATTTATGTCGGGTAGAGGAGGCAAGGTGGATTTCTCCAATGAAATCTAGACCCCATTGCTGAAAAGGAGCTTCAACAGAAATTAGTTGTAAAGGCAATGGAAGCAGTTTTCTTTTTCCCTCAAAGGTTTGGCATTTATGACAGGTAATTACCATTTTGTGGATGTCTTGGAAGAGGATAGGCCAATAGAAACCAGCCCTAAGGATATTATTAACTATGGTTTTCCAATAAAGATGGCCTCCACACTCCCCTTCATGAAATCCATGCATAATCCTATCTGCATCTTCTTCAGGCAAAAATTTAAGCAATACACCACCAGAATTTTTCCAATATAAATTTTTTTCTAGAATGCAGAATTTTGTAGCCTTCAGTTACAAGAATATGGCCTTTGTTTTGGAAAAATCAGGAGGAACATTTAGATTAAAAATCACATACAGTATATCACCATACCAAGGAGAGTTTAGGAATGCTTCCTCAATAGGTGGAGTTTCCAGCTCCTCTTGTTCATTCAATGAGTGGATCATATTTATGTCGAGTGCTTGAAAAATTGTTTCAACCATCAGTTTAGCCAGTCCTTGTCCTTTGATCAGCTTGGTGGGCTTCATTTCCAGTTCATATTCTAAGATAACATCAATCCACTTACCTCTTTTTCCATCAGGATCTTGTGTAAGTATGTCTTTAACCATTGTATGAGGCACAAATGCAATGATGTGTGAATGCAGAATGTAAAACCTGAAATATTTTAAGGCTTTGATTAAGGAAAAAGCTTTTTTTTTTACATTATATTATATTTCAGAGGTGAATCTCTCAATTTTTGGCTGAAGAAGGCTATGGGCTGCTCTTGTCCCATTATGTTTTTCTATAGTAAGACAACAACAAGTATGTGTTCTGATGCAAAGGAGAAAATGAAGAAATCTCTGGTGAAGTCGGGGATGATCAGAACTGGTGTTTTTGTAAGTGCTTGCTTCACCCAATCAAAAGATTTCTTTTCTTCTTTGGTCCATTTGACTCATGATTTATTTTTCAACATGTTAGTGATGTTCCTCAGGAGTTCTGCAAGGTTTGGTATGAACCTTGTTAAGAAATTTATCTTTCCAATGAAAGATTGTAGCTCCTTGATGTTCCTTGGATGACTGATTTGTAATATTCCCTCAATCCTTTTTGGGTCAATCTTGATCCCTTCTTAAAATATGATGTGGCCTAGAAGCTTTCCTTCTTGAAGTCCAAACAAAGTTTTATTGGGATTCAAAGATAGGCCATATTTTCTACACTTTTGAAAGACCTTTCTTAAGTGAGCTAGATGTTCTTCAATAATTTTGGAGTAGACTGTGATGTCATAAAGATATATCATAATGAAGAAACCTATTTCTTCGAGAAATAAATATCCATTTCTCTCTGGAAATTAGCTCCACCATTAATTAACCCAAAAGGAATTTTTACATACGTGAAAGTGCTCCAAGGAGTGGTGGAAGTTTTCTTGTGTTAATCATCTGGATGTACCAACACCTAATTGTACCCTGAAAAGGCATCAAGTAGAGATATCCTTTTGAAGCCTACTACCCTTTGCAGTATGTGATCCATTTTTGGTAAAGGGTAGTTGTCCTAAATTTTTGAAGTCTATGCAGAGCCTAATTTCTCTTGTCTTTTTCCTCACTGATACAAGATTCAAGAACCATTATAAGTACCTTGGTGGGACTATTATGCCATCATCATACATTTTATTTATTTATTTCTCAACCAGTGGCATTTGGACAGGATTGATTCTGCGTAGTTTCTGTTTGAAGGGCTTCTGGCCTTCTTTGAGTTGAATCTTGTGCTGAATGATATATGTATCATAAGATTTCAACTCTTCATAGCTCCAAGCTAACACATCACTAAATTCTTTGAATATATCAATATATTTTCTGATTTATATGTGATGGTAGTGTCTTTGACAATTTTATCATTTTGGGTTCTTTCTCACTACCTATATTTCATTATTCTACCTCTGCTTTAGTATATTCCATCTTTGGTTTTCTGGAAAGATCATTGAAATCAAAGAGTTATTTTAAAGGGAAAAGTCCACTAGGCAAGGAGTTATCTTTGGACTATAGCACTTCAACCTCTTCTTTTATGGAACTGCACACAACTTTTTATTTTGTGGATATTTCTTTGCTAGCATATTTATATCATCATTATAGATGGCCTCCTCCTTGCCAATTTGTTCCTTAGTGGGGAAGTCCTCTTCAAAGTCTGAATTTGGCATTTCAAACTCCTCTCTAGACTGTAGGAAATGTTCATTTTGTTTTTCATCTTCAAACACCTGCCAATATCTTAGATTATCATGGACTATAGGTCTATATTTAACCTTTATTGTGTATTGTTTGTTGTGATGAGTTTGTTGCAAAGGCTAGACCATTGGCAAGGATACTTTGATTTTTTGGGACAAAGGCAAGATCATTCTCTTTGAATTTTTTTAGGAGGTCAAGGAAAACATTTCTATATGCCCTTATTCTTAGGTGTTTAGCTAAGTAGTTTTCCTTAATTTTCCTAATGACTAGCTCATAATTACCATGGAAAAAGATCATGTTGGCTCCTAATTTATTGAGTAATTATAGTCCTAGAAGGAGTGCCTCATATTCTGCCATATTATTTGTACATTCGAAGTTTAGTTTATAGGAATGGCCTTCTGCATGGTTGTTCTCAGTTTTTTGTACCCAAACACATGCTCCTGATCTAGTTTTACCACAAGAGCCATAAAAGCTCATGTCCATAGAGGTTCAGTTTCAGACTTTTGTTTTCCATTATGTTGTTCTTTATCTATTTGGTCTGACTATTTTGAATGTTCTTCTTCTTTTTCAGCTTTCTGTTCATTCCTTTCTACTTATTCATTAATTTTTTAATCATTGTAAAGGATAAATGAATCAAGGTCCGTGTGGACAGAATAGACAAGGGGAGTTATCAAGCTTTTCTTGATTGCTGATAATGTATTTCATATAAATTTTTTCCTATACAGTCCTCTGGGTTGACTAAAGACAGGTATAGTAGCATAGGTCATGTCCATTTGGAGGGTGCCTTGAAGTTTAGCTCCCCATGCATGTGAAAGGAGCATGCCATATTTAGGGGGAATGTCAGCTACTACAATATCCATTACTAGGCTTTTAGCTGGTATTTGTGCTAAAGTAACACAAAGATCTTTGATTAGGCCTACACATTTAAATCTACTAGAGTCAAAAGAGTATAAATCTTTGTATGGTCTAGTTATCTCAAGGCCTAGTCTTTCCATAACTACCTTTGCCGTGAGGTTATGTGAAGCTCCAGAATCTAACATGGCATTGCGGAGGATTTTATCATGAATGTTCAAACTAACATAAAATGGAGGTACACCTCCCTCTTGAAATTTTCCTTCTACCTCAAGTCCAAACTGAAGCTCTAGCTTGTCATCATTTAAGTTCATAGTATCAATGTTTTCTCCTCTATTTAAAGCTTTCAAAACTTGGGATCTATATACATCTTGGCCAACTAATTCAGTAAGAGGTATGGAGATTTTTATCTTGGAAATTCCATTCTCAAGACTAAAAGGTGTCTGCATCTTTGGCAGATTTAAATCAGTTTTTTCAAACACTATTTTTGCAGCAATTTCAACTTGTTGACTTGTTCTAAAGATATCAATCGAATCAGTTTTATTAGGGCTACTATTTGATGTACTAGTGCTACTATTTGGACTGTTTTTGTTTTTATTTTTATAAAAACTTGGGATCTATATACATCTTGGCCAACTAATTCAGTAAGAGGTATGGATATTTTTATCTTGGCAATTTCATTCTCAAGACTGAAAGGTGTCTACGTCTTTGGCAGATTTAAATCAATTTTTTCAGACACTGTTTCTGCAGCAATTTCAGCTTCTTGATTTTTTATAAAGATATCAGTCGAATCAGTTTTATTAGGGCTACAAGTTGATGTACTAGTGCTACTTTCTGGACTGTTTTTGTTTTTATTTTTATCATAACTTTTAACCACTATGTTTGAATTTTCTGCTATCTTTTTAGGATCATTTTCCTAGCAAAAATTTCTAGGTTGTTTCTCTCAGGAGTATCTTTGGTTTTCTTGCTTCTGAGGTCATATTTCCTATGCACTTCCATGATGGAATTTTGGAATCCTAGTTTATAATCTTTGGATCCTAGGCATTCCTCTTCATTTGGGGCAAATATGCCTTGTTCTTCCTTAGTGGAGAAAATAGTATCCTCATTGTTAACTCCCATTAAATTGATATGAATTTTCCCTCATTCTTCAATCACCCCCTCATCTTCATCAGCACATTTTTCTTGGAAAGGAGGCCCGCTTTGCTGGTCAGGTCCTCTCTGTATTATTTGAGGGGGGTTTCTTCTAAAGTTCTGGTTTTGATTTCTTTTTTGAGGAGCTTCTTGGTTTTGTCTGGGATAAGCTCTCTCATTCATGTTTATTCTCTCCATCATCCTTTCCATAGTTCTAACTAAGTTATCAATCTTAGTATCAGATGTGGAGGCTACAGCTTCCTCTATATATGCGACTCTCTTTTCATTTCTCATTCTTGCCCTTTTGGCAATCATATTCGCCTCCACACTTACTGCATCCCTCTTCATATCCTCTAATGTAAGAGGGTCTCTTTCTCGTAGTTGGTAAGCCATGTCTGAGTCAAATCCATCCAGAAATTTCATCAAGGCTAGACCTTGTGGAGGTTTAATGTGGGTAGGGAGGACATTATATACACTATTGAACCTAGTGCAGTACTCTTGGACACCTTCTCCAACATTTCTCTTAATCTTTTCATACTCTGATAAGATTTGGAGAGGGTTTTTGTTGACTTCCCATTTGTTTAAGAATAGTTGGTTAAAAGTAGGAAGGTCATGTACACTATTAGGGGTTAGGCCTTTAAACCATTTTCTTGCTTCTCCCCCTAAGCTTTGAGCAAACAATATTAGTTTAACAATCTCATCATATATTTCTTGTCTGTCAAAATAGTCATTCATTCTATCCACATGTTGTTGAGAAGTTGTAGAACCACTTGCATCATAAAAGGGAATCTTGGACTGATAGTCCTATGGTAGAACTACTAAAGGAAATGGTAGAACTAATGGGGCATACCAGGTTTCCATGGATGGGGGTTGGGGAAACAAAGGAGGGTTAAATAGTGGAGGTGGAGGGTTAAATGGGGGAAGGTGAACAATGGGTGTATGAATGGGGGTTGAAGTTAGTACAACATTATTCTGCTATAAAATGGATGGGTCTAAAATTATCTAGGTTATCCAACTCTGGGATTTAGTCCTGGACAAGCTTTGTTCCAGGGGTGAGCCAGATATGATATCTTACAAGTCTTTAGGGTTTTTAGGTAGGGAAATTGATTTGTGAATAGGTCTACTAACAGTTGAATTTTTAAATCTAGGAGATTTCCTTAGAATGTTCTCTGGATGGTAAACTATTGCAAGATCGTTTGGGTCAAGATGGGATCTAGTACAGATTATTCTAGAAGCTAGAAATTAGACCCAAGGCATAGAGAGATTGACAGTTTTATAATAGTTTGAAAACAAACCAATATGTGAAAGAAATACTTAATTCACAAAGTATTTTGACTGGGTTCTATTAGAGTTTTGATGATATCAGGATTTCTCAACAATTTTCCCAGTGGAATCTGTAGAAAACCAGTGGAGTCAGCAGGCTTACTAAAAACCAGTGGAGTCACCAGGTGGATGATTTTAACTATTTTTAGGTTGGATGTTTTCCACCATCAGCAACTAGATACCAGTCTTCGCTAACACTTGATTCATCTAATTTTGAATGGGGTTTTCTGAGTTCTTGAGGAAATATTAAGTTGTTTCTTAACAACTTAGGTTAATTCCCCAGTATGGTCGCCACTATGCTGGCTCCCCATGATTTGCAAGATTGCAAAAAACAAATATACAGAGAACCACATCAGGCCACTTTGGAGTCGAAGGACCTAGCCTTCCTAGGCTCAGAGTGGGCTCTCTCTATGTTTATAATTAACTGATTTATCTTTATGCTTATGTTTTCTGATTTTAGGCTATTTATAAAGCTTGGGTTTGTTTGTTTTGTTTTTATTGATTGTTTGGTTGATTGTTTTATTTGAATGGATAGAATGAGAGAAGCTTAATCCATTGGGCTATGGATTCATAAAAGGTTTTAATTGTACATAAACTCGTCAAGGGTTTTCATAGGGAAAGTTAACTACATCAGATGGATCCCTTTAGGTAAAATGAATATGAGATGAAAGCAAGTTGTGAATTTAGTAAAGCTAAAGGGAAATTAAGAATCCTTTAACTATAATTCAAACAAGAAAATCCTTGATGATAACAGCTTGGTGAACCTGAAGAGCAGCTACGAATTCTTCAATTACACTTCACTAAGAAAATCTCGTGATAAAAATCCAGTAATCCTAGAGAGCAGTTAATAATTCTCTAGTTATTACCTTCAAAGGAAAACATAGACATAATAATGATAGATAGAGTTGAGGTACCAAAATAGTATATCTCAACCTAAAATTTATGTTCTTTTATCAGAGGAATTTATGTATAGTATGGAAAACCAACGAGAAACATTTACAAGCAAGGATAACATCACCATTAACGTAGCTCAAGAATCCTGTGAACGTGCTTGTATTACTGAGGTCCAAAACAGTTACAATTCTCCAGTGCAATAACCTTTGCAACTCAAATTCTGATCAAAATCCAATCTTGCAATCAGCAAACTAACCAACAATAATAATTAATAATACATGCAGTATTTAACTGCAATTGAGGAGGTGATCCTATCCTAGGGTTTCAGTCTGCACTTGTTACAGAGTAAATGTAATCTTGATCTGTGAGACTATGCAAGGCCCAAGGAAAAATATCACTGACTAACTTGTTGTAATAATAACTTTCTATTTAACTACTGAGCTAAATTTAGGATATTTTTTACTTTTATGCCTTTAGCATTAACTTTTACAATAACTTCTGAGCTGTTTAAAAATATCTCTGATTCAAACATTAACTGACGTAGCCTGTCTTGAATCAAAATTTGGCTATAGGTGACCAATGTGTTTTGAAGAAGTAAAGGTTGGTTGGCCTTGTCATTCAGAGCTATATTCTTCATTGATTTATCCTCTGATTTTGTCTTTAAACTCTAATTTGTCTTTTCCTTAACTCTGCTTTCTTTGTTTAATTCTTTTAATCTGTTTTAATCTCTGATCTACCTTTGATTGCTTTGGGTTACTTCAATCTCTCTTTTAACCTTCTCTTATCTATGTTTTGTCTTTAACTTGGTCTTATAATCAGGTATTTTACCTTTAACCTTTGATTAAACGTTTAATCCCTTTTACCTTTTACTGTCCTTTGACTACATTTTTCATTTTCCTTTCATCTCTACGCAGTCGCCATATAACTCTTTCATTTTATTTATATTATCCTTCGATAAAAACATGCTGCCTTTGGATTGATTGAATTATCATTAATGGTCATGATCCATTGCTGATTTCAAATTAATCTTGCGCTCCTAATTATTTTTTTATGAACAAGGTCACCATATCATCATCTAGAGAGCTCATTTTAAACAATTTCTTGGGACTCAAAGTTATGAATTTCCGCCACGTATATTACCTGAAAAATAAAACAATTCATTAATTTAAAACACAAGGCTTTCATAGGATTTGATATGACTTGGGGGCAGCAGGGAAACTGTCGACAAAGTCCAGACATGGAGGTTTTAGGTTTTTCATTTGGCTATAGCCCTCCAAGCCTTCATAAATGTCATAGGGTTTTACATAGAGGTTTCAGGGTGTATCTTAGAGCCACAGGGTTTCGTCATGTTTGAATGGGGTCAACGGTTTTGGGTTTTGGCGCGAGGGTTGTCGGAAGTTTTCAAATGGTGCATAGGTGGTATGGTGGTTTATATTGTGGGGATGCGATCACATGGACGGATTGATGCATGGCAGGATGGGAAAGTAGTAAAACTGCCCATATCACAATGTCGAAGGGTCTTTAAATGACGGGCTTTTGGATGTGCAATGAGGCAGGACGACCATTGGATGGGAGGGGTGAAGATCTAACGGTGATCGAGCGATGAGTGGACTACAAGTAGGTTTAGAAGGTGGGGCCCAGAGGTATACGGAGCTGAGGGTTTAATATATGGTGGGGGGTAGGTTTATGTTAAATGACGAATAAGGTTCCAAGCGGGGCTCCAAATGTATAAGGGGTGTCGGGTTTTTTAATATAATGGGTTCGAGTCGTTTTAAATAAATAGGGTTTATAAAAAAGAGTGGGTCCCAAAACAAAAATTAATTTTAAAACAATGTAAAAAGATTTTTTACATTGTTTTTGTGGAAGAAGGGGAATAAATGAAAGGAAGAGGATTATTAGTGGGGAAAATGTGGTTTTAGTATAGGGAAGAGGGTTCTAAAAAATGGGTGAGGTTTAAATGAGGGGTTTTCAAGTCAGAAATGGGTTTTTCAAATCATGTGAGTGTTGGAGAAATAAAAATGAGAGATAGTCAATAGGTTAAATGAAGATAATGAAGGTAGTGAGATTTCTGAAAATAAGTGATAGCCAGGGAATGTTATTTTCAGCAGACTATAAAAAAAACCATAGTTATTTATTTAGACTCTAAAATACATGAGACTAACACCTACAACAAGAGATTAATAAGTAATTGAATCATCTAGGACCTTTGCACACCAAAAGAAAGCCCTTTTTTCCTTCCAATCGTTTTTCTGCAGACCATAGTATTCTTTTCACTGAATTTTTGAGGTCCTAAGACTGTTTTTTTATCACAAAGAGTACAATTTGATCAATAAAAGAATTTCATACCATAGGATAAGCCCCATGTTTCATCCTAAATCCTTCTGCACATTTTAATTATATTTCAGAGGTTTTCATAAAGGCTTGAAAGTTGTTTTCCTAAGCTAAAATAAGTAATTAATTAATAAATCAAACAAAACAATGGCTTCCCAAGGAATTATATCTGTCAATCCTCTGGAACATCCAGTTGTGGATGTAGAAGACACTCCTTTAGCTGATAGATATTTTAAAATTAGTGACCTTGTCACTGATTTTAACCTTCTTCAGCTCCACTGCTGGAGCCATGACAAATAAATTGATCAAGCAGATGAGGTTTTCATTTGGGAATCTAATTTGCCAAATTATGTAGTCCCACGTACCTTCCAGTGTCCAGAGGTCATCAAAATTTATTGATATTTCTATTTCTCTAATCAAAGAGCCATTATAACCCTTGTAAAAGAAATTATGTTTAGTATCACAGTTGCGTCAATTAACCAAATGATGCAGATCCAACCTAGACCAGATGAAAATCCTCTATATATCGAGGCTCTTACATAGTTATACCTGAATCTGGACTTCCCCAAGAGGTTCCAGATATTTCAGAAATTCATTCCTTCATATGTAGATACTCCCAAGCCTAATCCTCCTTATCCATCTGCAATATTTTATGAAAGAACCATGCATATCATCACTATTCGGTCATGTATTCTTGGTTATTTCATAGATGAGCATGTTGATGCTTCAGTCTTAGGTTTCTTTTCTAATTTCACGCCTGGTCAGCCTCGTACTGCCATATTCAATTTTTCCCAGTACCTTGCTGACACAATTCATGAATAGTTGGTCAAAATCCCTGAATAAGGTCTCTTCAATTATTCCTCAGTTTTATTCCACATGTTTCTGTACTTTTAGCCTGAAATATTTTCCATCAACATTCAGAAATTGGATGTTGAAGGTAATACAAAGTCAATAATCTTTTGGACTCCATTAATAAGAAAATATTCCACACAGTCCACCTAAATAGACTTCATTGGCTCTTTCATACATCTAATAGTCAACACGCTGAGCAACAACATTCGACTAAGAGTAAGTGAGGAAATTAAAAAGGTACTGCAGTTATTTGAACACAGTAGGACAAGGGATTGGTACTTGTATTAAAACCACACAGATATTAGGGTATATGGATCTAATATTCTTCCATATAAGCTGCCCAAATACCTCCCAATGAGGTTATTTGCACTTGAGTATATCATTCAGATCCTTAATTATAATTCAATTAATTTCTTAGCAGCCAAAATGAAGACACAGTTTAAGATTAAGAATCAATTTGGCATTTTCATTTGTAATGATAGAGATGATGGTCTACAGGTACAAAAATATTTGCAGGAGTTTAAGCTCAATTAAAGTTTCCAGTGGTATTATGATCCTTTAGGATTGATAAGCAAACTAGGGATCAAATGTAAATTAAATTCTTATGTTCATGAGTCAAAGCCAGGCATTGATAAATACTCCAATAAGTCTAAATGGTTGGAGAACACTTTGAAAGAGGTAGATAAGCAAGGTGATACTAGTTCCATCTTAGAGGCACCAGCCCAATAAGGTAGGAAATAAAAAAAAATTAAAGAAGAAGGATCATATTCAGCACAGACTGCCACTAAAACTAAATTTAAATTAATGTACAGGAAGAAGCCAAAATTAAATCCTGTAGAAGAACAAGTGGAAACTATTGAGGTAATTGATAATGATATAGTGGTGAAGGATAATACACCTCCTGCAGTTTCTGAAGAAACTCACCAGCCTTCACTATCCCAAACTCAGATTATTCAGAAACAACACAGTATTGAAGTATCTTCATCCATCAAACCAGCAGATAAAGAGATGGATATTATTCAGAAATACAAAGAAATAAAGATCAGAAATGAAGACCTAAAGGTTGATACATACAGACAATACTGGAAGCAGTCACCTAGTGACTAAAGCAGATTATTTTCTGCATTTGACTACAATACTAGGAAGATTTAGATGACCTTCCTACAGTCAAAATTCAAGCATCCCAAATCATCAACAGTTTATAAAAATACATCATATGAATTTCAAGCAGAAGACCTTCTTTCAATTGACTAGATAGAATTTCACAAACAAGCTAGTGAAATGTTGTATTCTACAATGATAAATAAATCCATGAGTGTACAGAAGCTACAAAAAACTCTTGGGAACATCAAAGATCAGCTCAAATCATAAAAGGCATCCTCAAAAGCTAGGGATAAAAGAATCAAATCACTGGAATATTTGGTTATTGAAGTAGGATATGATCCAACAAATGTCTAAGTTGCAGATGAATTGATAAAGAAGAAAAATGCAGACATTTTTGCATTAAATAAGGAACTAAAATTACATCCTACTAAATATCCTCAGGCAAAGGAAGTATTATAGGATGCAAACCAAAAAGATGAGATGATGAATCTCATTTTTCAATTAACTGCCCAAATAAAAGAAATGGATAAGCTAGTGCAAGAGAAAAAATCCATATCAGAGGAAGTTCCTGTCACTTTTATTCCTGTAGTAACTACTGTTGTTCCTTTTACATTAGCAAAGTCATTGGCCCCTACAGTTCCAATATCTACAACACTTCCTGTCACATCAGCTACTACTTCAGAAACAGAGTCATCTACAATAGTAGCACAGTCTACAGATGAGGCAGGAAAACTATTAAAATCAATGCAAGAAATGTATATTCCACTATAAGAAAAAAGGACATTGGTGAGGGGCGAAAAAGGTCACCATAATCTCATTAGTGAGGTTCAAAAGAAACTTCGTCACCAAAAATTGAACATCACCAAAGGTGGCGTCACTGAGAGTATAGGTGTTGTGGTGACATTCAAGGTCTGTCACCAATAATGATTTATAGTGACATATAGTGACCGTCACCATTTCATATGAGTAATGGTGATGGACAATAGCCTCCTCCACCAAAAAAATGAACATCACCAAAAGTGGTGTCGCCAAAAGTATGTGTTGTGGTGACATTCAAGGTCTATCACGAATATTGATATAATGACAGATAGTGACCGTCACCATTTCATATGAACAAAAATGATTTTTCGTGATGGAATTTTCATGGCCGTCACTGTTACTGCATATATATGGTGATGTTCATTGACCTTCACCATAAACTAATTGGTGACATCAAGGCCTGTCACGAATAATGACTATAATAACAAACAATGACCCTCACCATTTCATAGCAACAACAAATATTTATGGTGGCGAACCTTTAATGGTCGTCATTATTGATGCATATATATGGTGGCATTCGTTGACCGTCACCATTTCATATTTTGGTGAGGGTTGAAAAATGTCACCATAAGCTCATTGATGATGGTCAAAAGATCATCCGTCACCAAGAATTGATCGTCCTCATTCCCTATGAATATCAGGGCATGATGGAATCGAACCACCAACCTACTACTTGTAAATTAGGTACTCTTCCATTGATCTAACACCCTTTAAGGAATTAGACTTTAAACTAGAAATTTCCCCTAAAGGTGCAAAAATACACCAAAGGAATATAAAATCTAAGAAGATCAAAAGTTGCTAGAAATAATATGTTCAATATACATAATAAAAAGACAATAAGAATAACTTCTGATATAATCTAACAAAGCATGTACTATGTAGGAGAATAATTGGAAAGCACAACTATAAATTTGAATCACAACATAACAATATAAAATAACATGCAACAGGAAAGGAACAACTCCATAGTTTGAGAAATATGAACAATCAATAGGTCAATTCTTATATATTTATATAGATAACGAAATAGAAATCTAGATTTATGAAATTCAAGTATCACACAAGAATTTCTTGAACACATATCAATATGTAAAATAGTAATTTTAGCATTTGGATTTACCTTGCAGAACCTCAAGAAAAATTTTCCACAGAAACAACCAATAAACATAACAACATGGACCTCAGGAGCAATTGTTCAGGGGATAAAATATGATGGTAAATTACTAGAGACGTATTCAAAGAAAATGATGAAAAGCGTATCTTGAAAGAACTGAGAACCCTCTAAAGTAAACCACACATTTATCATCGTGACTAGTACACTTGCAAAAAAAACATCAGAATAAATTATGAACTATTCTACCAAAAAAATATAAATTTTTCCACTAAAATTCAGTTTCAAATTAATCACTAGCATGATGCTAACTTCTCTACAAAAATAAGGAAGATTCAAGACAATGTATAATAGCCTGCATGGAAATCGTGTTGATAAAACCTCCCAAGGAATAAGACCACAGCAGTCAACAAGAGTGCCATGAAAGAAGTGGCTCATAGGAACCTCACTAAAAACAATATGTATGTAAGGCAGTCATCTAGATCAAGGGTCATCATTCAATAATCAATATGGAAACAACTGTTGACATTTTCTAATGGAATCCTCTTTGGATTCACTAGTTAGGAAGAAAGAAAAAGGTTTCATCAAGAATTCTAACTTACAAAATTTTGGGATTAGAATATGATCACATATTGATGAAGCAGATCAAGAAAATGAAACTCTTTCATTCTAAGGAAACCTACTGTAGGATGACTCAAAAGGAAAAGAATGAGGTACATGTATATATATGTTGACAATGGATGCTATGAAGTCATGCCATGTGGTTGAATTAGTATACTTCTATCTTTAGACGTATGATCAAAAGAGAAAGCAGAAACTCTTCTGATGCACAAGTTGCTAAAAGGGAATTATCTACACTGGAGGAAATTGGCATATTATGTCCTCATATGGAATATGAGGTGGTTGTACATTATCAAGGAACTGCACAATGGAAGTTCCTGGGAATGAAATAAAACTGTGGAGAAAGAAAAAGGAATATATCATGGGAAGTAAAATCATGGGAAGAAGCAATCAACATCCAAGGAAGAAAGAAGACTTGACTAGGGGATCTCTATGGAAGATATGTGGACTCTAATAGAAGTGTGGAAAAGATAGAGACCCTTGACCATACATATATTTAGGAGATAAGAAAGGATGTTGATGCCTACAAGAAGGATGTCATGGTGAAATATCATCACTAAGGTAAATTTTTATTTAAGTATTCATATTTATAATTGAATAATATCTTATGATCTTATTCAGGGCAACCAAAGGGAAGTATATGTCTTCCACAGGTTGATAACCATATTGTAGGATGTAAGATCAAGAAGTATGGTTCAAAGGAAAGCAACATGATATGAAGGTAAACCAGATGAAAATTTGATGGAACACTTTTGGACAAAAATGAAAAGTGATGGGTGATTTGAGCCCTAATGAAGATATCCCAAAGATGAAGACTCCTCAACAATGGAGAAATTCATGACATAAAATAAATCAGTTCTTCATGAGTAGCTCGGTGTTTTCATCATTGCTGCTACCGGTCCCTGATTAAGAGGGGGGTTGGTGATAAGTTTCTTACCTAGTAGAAACTTGGAAGCAAGTCCCTAGGAGCCTGGAAAAGTCCTTGGGTAAAAGGGAGCCTTGACAATTCCTTGGATAAGAGGGAGCTTGATAACATTCCTTGATAGGAATGGGTATGTGCTCCCTAATTAAAAGGGAGATATAGAAGTATGATTCTGGTCTTCACCTGGAAAACAAAATGTGTGATTGGATAATCATTTTGCATCTAATACTCTTTTGGGGATGTATTAGGGTATCCAAGGTAAGAGTAGCCATGAAAGGATGGGTATTCTTTACAGATTAGCTATCCCCAAAAGAATATTCCTATAAGGTCATACTCGGTGAACACGCGGGTGGAGTATGTACCTTGGAGACAATTATGAAGATCTCTATAATCATTGGTCTCGCTAGCATTGTAGTTCATGGTCTCATGAAGAGATGGAGTTGTTAATCAAGGTCTTTCACTGTGACAATGTTGGTCAATAAGATGCTATAACAAATGGATTAGCAATCGAATTATTCTTATGAGATTCTTCATATTGAGAGTGACCATGTACCATTATGAATACCTCCTTAGTTAAGAGGGAATGTTGGAATGTGTAACTAAGTTCAGTATTCATAATGACTTTTAATTATGAATTTATGTAATGAACAAGACAAAGATAATAAAATGTATTTTGTAATACTTTCGCATCATGGGTTTCATGAGCAAGGAATTTTCATTATAGGTCAAAGAATTATTCTTGATGTCTTTTAGGGGTTTCTCATCTTGTCATAAATATATATAATTTAGAGCCATGTATATGAATTGGTCTTACACTTATAAGGACAATTTATTGATGTAAATGTATGCCTTGAAGACCTTGTCAATATGCTCTGCAAGTCGGCTTAAATATGGTGAATATTCTCCTTGATGAAGTCGGCTTACACACAAACCTCATGTCGGCCTAAAAGCTAAATCTAGTCACTATATAAAGGATGATGCGGCCTCATTATGGTGTAAGAAATTTCGGATCATGTCTATGATAGAAGAACGAAGTTTGGGTCTATATTGATGCGAGAATAGGAGGCTAGTCTGGGAAGAAAAGAAGAGGTATACATACCTTTGTTCTGGGTCTATACCACCTCACACATTTCAAACATAAGGCTATCACAACAAAAGATAATTCCCTCTTCTAGTGCATAGAACAATGCGTGAAGAAGGTAATACATCTATGAAAGGATCTGTGATTAGGTCAAGAAAGGAGGTGTGCTATCGAAGGAATAAAGTCTTATCATATTTTTGTTTTGGTCTACAATTTTACCTCGCATATCTCAGGGAGGCTGAAGGTAATCACAATAAAGAGGAAGGATACAACAACATGAAGAAAGGCTCGATCTTGAGTTTCAAATATTTCCAAAGGATGTTGGAAGTAGGCCGAGAAGAATACTTTAGGAAGCTAAGGATAAGATCAGAGGAAGCCAAGAAGAGGCACACAATTTGGTGCTGCTAGAATAGGTACCGAGCTTCCCTAGTAAAGGTGCAGTGCATTGCAGAAAGAAGGGATCAGCTAGAGAAGTTGATAAGAGCAATGACAAGGGTCTTAGACGCATACTGGTATCAAGGGTGTATTTCATGGTTATGGTACTCATCAATGGAAGATCTATAAGGAGAATTACTTTTGGGTTTTCCTCTCCAAGAGAGAGAGGTTTTGGCCCTAGCTTGAAGAGCCTAAACTTTGTGACTCTTGTTTTTTGATAATTGACTTGATGAAAAACATAATAAGCTAACAAAGAGAAGATCTAAGTAAAAGAAGCATAACAATTTCACAGTTAATTATCATGAAAGAGAAATTGAATTAAATTCCCTAATTTCTCAACAAGGTTGATATGCTCCTTACTATCATTACCTACCCCTCAGAGTAACTATCATGGCTTGAGGGAAAATACAGATAATCATTCTAGAAGATCTATCCAATAATGCCTGAAGAAGAACAAGATTCAAAAGCTCTTGTTACTTGGATATGAAGGCTCTGGTGGTAGTACAATTTTCAAGAAGGAAAAATTTCTCTACAAGGGTGAGAAATTTTCACAAGAGGAGATGCAAAACATTGAATTGATGATACAGAGAAACCTATATAAATACCTTTGCATATTTCTTGAGGGGCATGAGAATTTTGAGGAGGAAAGCTTAGCATATATGGATGGTTCCAGTGTACATGAACAAGTTTCTGCCTCAAATGAAAGTGATGATAAAGAAGCTGCTCAATGTACTTACTCTCTTAATCCAAAATTGAAACATTTTTCCAATTGGCTTCTAGAAATGATGGCAATTGGAAATTTAGATGGTTTTTTCCCAGCTGCAACACATGAGTATGCCCTAATAGTTGATTAAATGTGGAGGGACCCTGCAATTCAGGCTACGTATGCAATAAGAAATGAGCTACATGTCCTCCCTGATGTTGTTGTTCACTTCTAGGAACGGGTTGTTGAGGTATCAAGTAATGCACACAATCCGTTAGAATCGCACATTTTATATGATGGAGTGACTCAAAGTAATGGGTTAGCATTTATAGAATTTTCAACTAATGATCATAGTCCAATGTCAGAACCTTATAATGAAAACTTTGATTTTCCAGCTCCAATTGTGAAGTATCAGCTTATTAGAGTAAATAATAAAGGATTAAATGAAGGCTGTAAGTGGCTAGAAATATTTGAGAATGTACGAGCTATAATCTTTTGTGTTAGTATAAGTGAATATGACCAAAAGTGGGCTATGAAATAATAAAACCTACTGTGACAATAATTTTAGTGGCAATCTGAGCATGACTGTGCGCTCCTTTCTGAATAAAAAATACCAAGTGTATTCATGATATTTGTATATTTTTTGTAACCAAAATACTGTAGCTAACATCTATTACTACTGTGTTCAAAGGCTAGTTTGAGAGTATGAACAAGTCCAAAATTTCCATAATGATTTAAGAAATTTTGTTTGGGAAAAAATGAACATCTGAGGTACTATTCTTTGATCAATAAAAAATGTTTCTTGACACTTATATGAGGTATCTGAAGCTTACTATAGCAAAAAATATTTGAATATTCAAGGCATCAATGATGACACCAACATGAAATTATACAAGGTCTATCTAACACTATATAAGCTATCTCGACTCATTTGGGAGACTATCCATCTTTGACATCTAAAAATACCATCATCTTCATAATCAATGCAAATATATGGCACTGTGAGATGAAGGATAGAAGTGTATTGTGATCTGATGTTAAAATAAACCAAAACCATGTGGATCATCTCTAATGCATTTAAATGTACAAATGATGAAATTAAAGACATGCAAAACAAGTCTTATTTGTGAGATAAAGGATTGGGCATCTCTATACCATTGTGAAAAATGAATCAAAAGTCTATGATCTACTCTATTCTACAGGACCAAAAGGCTAAGGTACATATTCTATAGAAGGGACCAAATTCATTACTGTGAATGAAAGCCAAGGTTCTGATCAATTCCAAGTCTGAAGCTACACTTAATGACAGAATTTACATTTGTGAAAAGTTTTAGCATCTCTATTACATGTAGAACATGTATGTTTGTGATCTGAACTATACAAATACATACAAAACTTTTTGAATCATCAAGAAACAGAGTTTAGTTGCATCCTGTGCCAAAACCTGAGGGATGCTACTTCGTTGCAGAATTTATTATGACAATATAAGGCCCATCTCTGTGACACTACAATATGTAGCAGCATTATATCTCTTCATAAGGACTGTGAGGGTATAGGGAATCCGTGACACAATTTTGTGAAAATAGCACCCTTCTCATTCATAAAAGAAAGACGAATTCAATTCTTGAAGCTGACCTATTTGATATTGAAAGATAAAGGACACTGAAAGAAGCTCAAATATATCTCTGTGGCTTATATTCGAGCTTGAAGGAACAATTATTGAGATCAATGTGAAGACCAAGTTTCAGAACTGTATGGAAAGAGAAGTTCGAATTTAGTGTAAGCATATCTTTCGAAGTAGCCCCAAGAAGTTACAACTTACAATATAGTATTACCATACTAAAAGAGGTACATGTAAAATATTCTCAATGTCAATATTAGTAATTCTAAGATAATGATCTCTTGAAAGATAGTAATAAGGGTTTGTGTAAATATATTTTAGAAATCGCTGTTATGATAACATTTGAAGTCTTTCTTTGTTAATTTATTTATGATCAAGGAATGAAAATCTCATGTATAGAAGGATTCTCAATAAAAACTCTAGGGTTTTGCAACTAACTCACTATTTTGTACTAAGATGAACCCTAGGAACAAAACCCTATGTAATCATTTCCATTATAAAAAGTAGATCTAACTCTTGTTAATAATGACACCATGCTAATATAAGAACTAGGTTGGTGAACAGGTCCAAGATTAAGAGGGAGCTAACCCTTCTTCAAAAGATAAGCATTTTACATCTCCTTGATTACAACAACCACTATTATCTTTATACTTTTCCTATTTTTGTTCTTTCATAGTCTTCTAACAAAGCCTGCAAGTCAAGATAAGATCTATCTAAGTTTGATTAACAATTGGAAGAATTGGAAGAACATGGAAAAGAATGAAGATTAAGGAGGAAAAATAAACCGATTAAATGAAAACACAAAAAGAAGTTCACTTACAGTTTGTTGGATTATTTTCTTATCCTTGTGGCACCTTAAGAAAAGTATCATACAAATTATGTGACATCCTTTCCTTAAAATACGAATTCAAATAGGCACAGAACCTTTGTGATTCAAGTTGAATAAAGACATCAATATTCCTGTGAACCGAGCTCATCAATAAAGGAAGGGCCAAAATACTTAAGGGATAGAAAAAGAGACCTATAATACATGCAAGGACTCTATGGCATTATCTCTATAAATAAAGGATGAAATTCATATCTTTGTTGTCGAAAAAATATTTGGCAGAGGTACACATATTTGAGTCTCTATGTTGATTTATGAAGTAAGTTTCCTGTACAAATGTGAATTTCAGAGGCACCTTCTCCTATGATAAGCATACAAGTCATTATATTTATAATCTACAAAGTAATAAAAGAAAAATCAAATGGCTTGTATGAAATTTGTTAAAAGAAGAGAATCTACTGTGACAATACTTTCAATGGAAATATAAGAATGACTGTGTGCTCCATTTTGAATCAAAAAGACCAAGTGTATTCATGATATTTGTATAGTTTGAGTAACCAAAATACTGTAGCTGACATCTATTACTGCTGAGTTCAAAGGCTAGTCTAAGAATATGAACAAATCCAAAATTTCCATAATGATTGAAGCAAGTTTGTTTGGGAAAAAACAAATATTTGAGGTATTGCTCTTCGATCAATACAAAAATGTTCTATGACACTTCTATGATGTATTTGAATCTTACTATAGTAAAAAATATTTAAAGATTCAAGGAATCAATGATGACACCAACATGAAATGATATAAGGTCTATCTAGCACTATATAAGGTAGCTCGACTCATTTGGGAGACTATCCATCTTTGACATCTAAAAAGACAATCATCTTTGTATCAATGCAAATATGTGGCACTGTGAGACGAAAGATAGAAGTGTATTGTAATCTGAAGTTAAAATAAACCAAAACCATGTGGATCGTGTCTGAGGAATTTAAATTTACAAATGATGAATGCAAAGACATGAAAAACAAGTCTTATATGTGACATAAAGGACTTATCATCTCTATCCCTTTGTGCAAAATGAATCAAAATTATGTGATCTTCTCTATGCTACAGGACCAAAATACTAAGGTACATAGTCTATAGAAGGGACCAAAATCATCACTGTGAATAAAATCCAAGATTCCAATCAATTCCAAGTCTGAAGCTACACTTAATGATAGAATTTACATTTGTGAAAAGTATAAGCATCTCTATGACAACTAGAACATGTATATTTGTGATCTGAACTATACAAATACATACAAAACTTTTTGAATCATCAAGAATCAAATTTTAGTGGCATCTTGTGTGAAAATCTGAGGGATGCTACTTCATGAGAAAATTTATTATTATGATATACGGCCCATCTCTATGACACTAGAATATGTAGCAACATTATATCTCTTCATAAGGAATATGAGGTAATAGGGAATCTTTGACACAAGTTTGTGAAAATAGCACCCTTCTCATACATAAAAGAAAGATGAATTCAATTCTTGAAACCGACCTATTTGATATTGAAAGGTAAAGGACACTGAAAGAAGCTCAAAGATATCTCTGTGGCTTATAGCCGAGCTTGAAGGACCAATTAGTGAGATCAATGTGAAGACCAAGTTGCAGAACTATATGGACAGAGATGTTCAAATTTAGCATAAGCATATCTTTCGAAGCAGCCCCAAGAAGTTACAACTTACAATATAGTAGTACCATACTCGAAGGCAATAATGGAGAATAGGGGAAGTTAAAATAGGTACATGTAAACTATGCTCAATGTCAATAGTTGTAATGCTAAGATAATGATCCCTTGAAAGATAGTAATAAGGGTTTGTGTAGATATATTTTAGAAATCACTGTTATGATAACATTTGAAGTCTTTATTTGCTAATTTATTTATGATCAAGGAATGAAAATCTCATGTACAGAAGGATTCTTAATAAAGACTCTAGGACTTTGTAGCTAACTCACTAGTTTGGACTAAGATGAACCCTAGGAACAAAACCCTATGTAATCATTTCCATTGTAAAATGTAGTTCTAACTCTCGTTAATAATGACACCATGCTAATGTAAGAACTAGGTTGGTGAACATGTCCAAGATTAAGAGGGAGCTAACCCTTCTTCAAAAGATAAGCATTTTACATCTCCTTGATTACAACTATTACTATTATCCTTATACTTGGCCTATTTTTGTTCTTTCACAGTCTTTTAACAAAGCTTGCAAGTCCAGACAAGATCTATCTAAGCTTTATTAGCAATTGGAAGAATTGGAAGAACATGGAAAATCATGAAGATTAAGGAGGAAAAAATAAGCCGATTAAATGAAAACACAAAAGGAAGTTCACTTATAGTTTGTTGGCTTATTTTCTTATCCCTGTGGCACCTTAAGCAAAGTATCATACAAATTGAAGAAAGAGGCACAATACCTTTGTGATTCAAGTTGAAGAAAGACATCAATATTCCTATGAACCAAGCTCATCAATAACGGAAGGGCTGAAATACTTAAGGGCTAGAAAAAGAGACCTATAATACATGCAAAGACTCTATGGCATTATCTTTATAGATCAAGGATGAAATTCATATCTCTATTTTCGACAAAATATTTGGCACATGTACACATATTTGAGTCTCTATGTTGATTTATGAAGTAAGTTTCTTGTTCTCATGTGAATTTCAGAGGCACCTTCTCCTATGATAAGCATACAAGTCATTATATTTATAATATACAAAGTACTCAAAGAAAAATCAAATGGCCTATATGAAATCTGTTAAAAGAAGACAACCTACTATGACAATACTTTCAATCGTAATCTAAGCATGATTGTTTGCTCCTTTAGGAATAAAAAATACCAAGTGTATTCATGATATTTGTATAGTTTGAGTAACCAAAATACTGTAGCTGACATCTATTACTGTTGAGTTCAAAGGCTAGTGTGAGAGTATGAACAAGTCCAAAAGTTCCATAATGATTGAAGCAAGTTTTTTTCGGAAAAAAGGAATATCTGAGGTACTATTATTCGATCAATACAAAAAGGTTCTGTGATACTTCTATGAGGTATTTGAAGCTTAATATAGCAAAAAATATTTGAAGATTCAAGGCATCAATGATGACACCAACATGAAATGATACAAGGTATATCTAACACTATATAAGGTAGCTCGACTCATTTAGGAGACTATCCATATTTGACATCTAAATATACCATCATCTTCGTAATCAATGCAAATCTGTAGCACTGTGAGATGAAGGATAGAAGTGTATTGTGATCTAAAGTTAAAAGAAACCAAAACCATGTGGATCATATCTGAGGAATTTAAATGTACAAATGATGAACGTAAAGACATGCAAAACAAGTCTTATCTGTGACATAAAGGATTGAGCATCTCTATACCTTTGTGCAAAATGAATCAAAAGTATGTGATCTACTCTATGCTACAGGACCAAAAGACTAAGGTACATAGTCTATAGAAGGGACCAAAATCATCACTGTGAATAAAAGCCAAGATTCTAATCAATTCCAAGTCCGAAGCTACACTTAATGATAGAATTTACATTTTTGAAAAGTCTAAGCATCTCTATGACAACTAGAACATGTATATTTGTGATCTAAACTATACACAGACATAAAAAACTTTTTGAATCATCAAGAATCAGAGTTTAGTAGCATCCTATGCGAAAACCTGAGGGATGCTACTTCGTGACATAATTTATTATGATGATATAAGGCCCATCTCTGTGACACCAGAATATTTAGCAGCATTATATCTCTTCATAAGGACTATGACGGTATAGGGAATCCGTGACACAATTTTGTGAAAATATCACCCTTCTCATACATAAAAGAAATATGAATTCAATTCTTGAAGCCAACCTATTTGATATTTAAAGATAAATTACATTGAAAGGAACTCAAAGATATCTTTGTGGCTTATTATGACACAATTTTTTATTATATGCGTGTCATGGTAGCACTACCACTTGTTTCTTTCCTTCTTTATGCTATTTTCAGCATTGTCAACATTTTCCCTTGCATTAACAGGCATCATAAGAAATTTTGGATGCCCAAGGACAACCCAATTTGGCACCATGGATGACCCCATTTTCCTACTGTGCCAATTAAAGTCCCGGTAAGATCAAAGGATGTATTTGCCATGCCTAGCTCATCTAGGCTTCCCCAGTGTCACATTGTTTTCTCCCTTATCCCTTCTTTGCCTAGGACTAAGAAAACAAAATAACTAAAGTTCCAACCCTTATTTGACTAACCTAACCCACTAAATATGAAAGAAAAATGTCTTGCCCTTCCAACTAACTATCAAAGAAAATCATACAAAAATTGAAAATGAATAGCTTCAAGGAATTGATCTTTGACAACAGATTACTGATTTCTTACCATCAGCAGCCTAGGAGGGCTCAATTTTATGTAATTTTCTTTCTCCATCCACTTTTTTGTTGAAAGTTTGAATGGATTTTTCTATTTTTTCAGAATCTGCTCCCTTTATGCCAAAAAATTGTTGTAATGCAGATTTTCTTTGATCCAAATTCACCCAAAATTAGAACCAATTATATATTTCCCTTTTTCCCTGCTACTCTTTCAGAAATTTCCACAATGCATAAACCGTTACCAAGACTAAATAAATATTTTGAGTGATACAAATATCTCTCAAGAATAATTTCAATCAATCCAACCAGAGAGATTTTGTTACTAGCATTGATCCATCTCAACCCCAGATCTATTGCGCACCAGGGGAGAGAAAAAATCCACCTAGACAGCACTAAATAAATCCTGTGCTAAGATGGATCTATGCTTGTGTGACCATGTGATGTCAGAACTTTTTTAGCAATACTCTAGGTGCAATCAATACTACAATAGAATATTGAAACAATTATGTAACATCATGATATCTGGTAACTCTGGAGAAAAATTACACAGCTGACGAAAGACAATCATACTCATGGATAAGAAATAAAGTTTTAAACAAACACTGTTAGAAGGCTTGATCCCATTTTACATTTCCCTTTTTTTGTGCTAATCATAGAAGAGTTTCCATAGTGCACACTGCAAACTGTTACCAGGACCCCAATCATAGTGATAAAACTCACCAGGTATCACTTGGACTCAGTGATAATACCCTACTCACTGTCAGGGGTGGGGGGCCAAGTCAAAAACTTGGAAAAATATAACTTGAGAAATAGTCAGCAAAAACACCTGAGTCTCACTTCGAGTTCGGACTCAGAGAAAGTTTGACTCGGAAAAGACTCAACAAGAAGTTTTGGTTTTGACAACTCAACACTAAGTCGCAAAGTTGGCGTTCACACTCAAAAAAATTGACTCCACAGAAACCTGGTAAAAAAATTTGGGTGAAATTCTGTGTACATTTAAAACAAAAATGTGCAAGGTTTTGACAAGTTTCTTGCAAAGTAGGAGAGTACGATATTATTTTGGGTGAAATTTGTGTACGCTATAAATGTTTTATTAACCAAGTTTTCAATTTTTTTTTGCAAATATGACAATACTCTGACCTGGTTACCCCAACCAAGTTTTCAATAGTGGTCCCGAACAATATTTTCAAATATATAAAACTATTTATAGGGTTTTGATCAATCTAAAAGAGGGCTTTCCTTGGTGAAATATTTGATGAAAATCTTAAAGCAATTTTGACAATATTACACTCGCCACAATTATACTCAAGGTCGAATCAAAATATTTATCATGCAAGGGTTTCAATCAATGCTATGGAACTGTGAATTTTTCCTTCTAAGATTATAACCACGATGTAATACCTTCAATTCCGCTTAGGGTTTCAGGCATATTTATGTCTTTGCTATGATTTACACTTCGAATTCACTTAAGACCTCCACTTCCACGTTAAGCTATATAGAATTTTTGGTTACATGATATACACAACTCTTTCACCAGTGTGGCAAGGCTTCGAATCTCATAGAGAAGAGTAAGAAGCATACTAAGTCTGCCATTACCCTAAATTTAGAAAATTTTGGCACTTACATGGAAAGCTTCAAAAAATTTCTTTGAAAAACAATTTTACATGTCATTTTCATATAAAATAAAATGGTTTCACTGAAATGGGTTGAATACAAACTCTCAACTAATTCATGGAGGTAACGAAAAACCAGGTAGTTCATCTTGCAGGAAGTGATTGTGATCGTGGCCATCCACGCCTATTCTAATAAGCCCACTTGAACCCCTCGGTGTAATGGAGCTAATGGAGCTTTCCATGGTAGTCCCAGGATAGAAATCATCGTGATTGGAGGCACTGGGATTCCATTTTCTTGTGTTCAACCAAGTGTATCAAATCAGATTTGGGATAGCATGGACGCGCCCTTCCTCCTCCTTCGTTGGACAAACCCTGCAACACGAGGGAAATAGATGAGGGAAACAAAAAAAATTTATATTCAAAAAGAAAAAATCCCATGAACTAGTTTTACTCAAAATCTAAGGAAAAGGGGTTTTGAGAGAGATTATTGAACACAAACTCTACAAGGATTAGGAAAAGTTGTTTCCTACTAACTTTTTTATTATGGTATGGTGGTGAAACAAAGGGTTGATGATAAAATATAGCTCAATCAAGAGTGGT
Organism: Pinus albicaulis; assembly: GCA_034641835.2. Classification (NCBI taxonomy): domain Eukaryota; kingdom Viridiplantae; phylum Streptophyta; class Pinopsida; order Pinales; family Pinaceae; genus Pinus; species Pinus albicaulis. Next base: position 66,370,549 of record MU968359.1, on the reverse strand, counting down.
GTTCAATGCACCTCAATGAGGTATAATGAACGCACTGAAGTGAGGTTACGAGAGTTATGTGATTACAGAGTAGCAGGTTGGATGCAATGTAGGATGAGATTTCGAATGAGAAAGAATCAAATGAACTAATGGGAAACCATATCCTAAGGCCAACAGAGGATGAGAACCTAGTAGTGGGCTTGACACTAGACAATAGCAAAGTTGGCCTTATACCAACCCCGTCCCTTATGCTTCTTCAATACAAATAGGTAACACTACACTAGCCTGTTAATATGGTTCTAGTCCACCTCGTAGTCAGCTTACTTATGGAGGAACAATAACAATTAGAGGAAGTAGTCTTAACAATAGTGCAAGTTTGAGTATTAAGAGTAGCACAGTTGGGAGTTTTAGTTATTTAGAGAAAAAAAACAAGAGTTTCATGAATTTTAGTACCTATGCTACTTTGAATTATAACCTAGGAGCTTGTAAGAGAAATAATATTAGAGTGATGTAGTATTTACAAAATTTAGTCATATGTAAATGCTTTGGAAAAAAAACATAATGATCCACATACCTTGATATAAAAAAACCTTAAAAATTTCACTTTTAAAATCTCTTATGTATTTACCTCATGTCATTCGGGTAGATATCACAATTACTTATGTAAGTAATCGTGTGATCATTTTTTTCATTCTCTTAAAGGAAATATTTCTAGACATGCACCCCATCAAGCATAAATCATCCTAACATATACATTTGAAGTAATATAAATCATCCTATGGCTATCTTCGAAATAATTCTCACCCATAGCCTTGGTGATGGTGTAAGGCTCGTATCAAAATGGTATGAGCTTCTTCTAGGAGTTTTTCAATTGCTATTTATGCAAGTCCAACCATAACTCGTCATCAACTTGAAACTTCTGTGGATCCGAATGGATTGTGTATCTACTTGTACTTGGGGTTCACAACTTTCTATAAAATACCATGAACTTGTTATTTAATTTGTTAGATACATTCCTCAAAATTGGTTTCGTTGCTTTCCTCATTCCAAGTTTGGGAGATATCTTCATGTGTTATTCCATGAATATAGCTACGTCAATTTGTGTCAATTTCTTAGGACCCCAAGCACACCTAAAAATTCTTGTGGGAAATAGAAATATGAAGAGTTATGTCAAATTTTTGTTGAAAATATAGAAGGCTTTCAACATCCGTATGTGGATCCTCACAATTGTATACTCTAAGGACATCTACAATAATCATATCGGGTACTTTTTATTTATAAACCTAGGGATGGAAGGTAGTGGATTTGGTCAAGCTTGATGTCTATCATGGACGAGAGGTTAAACCAGAAAATACTAAGGAACCTACTATCCCTATCAAGAAATATGGTCTTTGGCAACCCAAAATGAACCAAAATATGCTCGAAGAAGATCTTATGAGTGCATTTTGTTTCAACAGTCCTATTATAGGGTGCCGAAATTCTTGTCCAAAGGAAGTGATCAACAACAACAAAAAACACATTCAATACCATACTTGGTTGAGGGAAAACATTATATAGAGTAGGAAAATTCCTACTATTGAAAAATACAGCAAGAAAATCTCAATTTGACTTTGCCTTGGTCAAATTCATAAAATCGAATTTCCACATCAACAGACAACTTAGAGGCAGTTGACTGAGGTGACATGGATCTTGTCACTAATTTAGCTTAGTAAATTCGGGTTAGAGGAGTTGGAGTTCAGTTAAGCATATGTGATTGCTAATTTGTAGCTTTCAAGGTCAGTTATTTCAAGTTTCTTTCAGTTAAACTAGTTCTAAATTTTGGAGGAACCAATGGAAGATCAGTTGTGTAGTGGGACTTCAGTCTAACTCAGTGATCATCTAGTTAATTGATCAATCAACCCAAAATAGCTAGTGCATGCAGAGAATTAATTTTATGTTAAGCAAGGTATGGATTGTATTGGTTACATCATGGTGCTAAAAAACATGGTCTTGTGGGTGTATTTATTATATGGTGAGAAAAATATTATATGTGTTATGTATGAAAATAATTTTGTTTCTTACACTTCTTAGTATGTTGAACTATGTTTGGTTGTTCTTAGGTGTTGTAACAAGGTATTTAGACACCACCTCCATTTTAGAATACAAGTTTTCTAATATAAAAAATTCCTCGATTCTCCAACATGGTATTAAATATAATGGTTTGAGATGTAGCATGTTGCCTACAAGTCTTATGAAAGTTGTAGATGCTCTTAAAAAGTCATATTTGTTTAATGGATTGATTCTAGGTTTCTAATTGTAAACTAAATCTAGGATCAAATCAATGGGTCAAAATTATGATTTTCATGATAGATCTTAGAAATTTTAATGGGCACAATTATGGAATTTGGGTACAACTACATGGGAACATTGTTGAAGAGTTGAGAGTCATAGGAATTTACGAAAATGGTGGTTCTTATCCAAGGGATAAAAAAAAAAAAAAATCATCAACAGGAAGAAGGATGAGGCTTCAAGAGTCATAACAACCTCCATATCAAGGTGGATTCAATTTCATATAATCCATATCAACTACTCATATAATCCATACTATTTAGTATATTAAAGAGCTATAAATTGATGCTTCTTTTCCCCTAAGACCCTACAAACCCTATATTCTCCTTGCAAACCTTAGCCTCTATAATAAAAGCTACAAAGCTCCTACATAATTTACAATGTCATGAATTTGAGAATTCCACCAATTCAGTGACACCCCAAATAATTTTTTAGAAAAATAATGCCTATCGCAAAAGACTCCATGTGTCGAGTTGATCAACATAAGCGCACATCAATGATTTTTGAATTGCACATTTAATCGATCCACAACTTCACGAAAGCACACTGAGAGGCTCCATAGATTACATGGCACCTGGTAATGCAAGCATCTTTATTATTTGATAGTACATTTTTCAGAGAATTTATTGGAAGGACAAATCCCTCCAGAGATTGGGTTAATGAAAAAGCTTTTAGTATTTTCTCTCTTAGCTAACTACCTCACAGGAACTGTTCCAGCTTCATTTGGAAATCTGAGCAGCTTATTGTATCTTAACTTGGGCCACAATAGTTTAATTAGTATAATACATGCAAGTTGGAAGGGCATCATCAGAGTTTGCACTTGTTATCATTGGAATATAACTTCTAAAATTCAATGTTAAGGCTCCAAATTAAGGATTGCATAATTGAGTGCCAATGCATGTTGATGGTAGGAGAGTGCCAATGCATTTTGAGGAGTGTTAAGGAGTACTAGGACAACACAAGGGAGCACTAGCTAAAAATACATGGAAGTGAATGAATATGAGGGTGTGCTAGGGAGTGGAAATGAGTGATAGTTTTGACACAGAGGGAGTGAGAAGGTATTCTAAGCATTCACACACCTTATTGACCACTCAATTCTTACCATTATCACACCATAACAAAAAACCATAAAAATTCCATTCTTAAAATATATTGTGTAGTTTCCTAATGTCATTCAAGTAGAATCTCTTAATTACTTATTTCAGTAATGGTGAGATCATTTTTTTATTCTCTTAAAGGAACTCTTTCTATACATGCACCCCATCAAACATAAATCATCGAGTAAAAAAGAATGTAAATGAATGAATAAGAGGGTGTGTTGGGGGTGTCAGTGAGTGTCAGACATGGAAATGGAGGAGTGAAGGAATATTAGGGAATGCTATGGAATTTCAAGAAGTGTTAGGGTGTGTTAATATGTGCCAGATAGTGCCAAGGCATGCCATGCATACCAAGACATGCCATGTGTTAAGGAGGGAGTGTTAGCAAGTTCTAGGTGTGCTAAGGAGGAAGTGACAAGGTATGTTAGGCAATTCCAACGCATGATAGAGTGCTGCAAAAGAATACCAAGTTGTGCCAAGTTCTAGGGTGTGCAAATGTGTGCCAAGGAGTGTCATGGTGTGCTAGAGAAACACAAGGTAGAGCTATGTTATAATGCATGGAAATGAATGAATAATAGTGTGTGACAAAGTGTTTCAACGAGTTCCATGTGTGATAAGGAGGAGTGACAAGGCATGCTTAGCAGTAATAAGGAATGATAGAGTGCTAGGGTGGGATGTAGCCAAGATGTCCCAATGCATGCAAGGAAGTGTTAACTAGGAGTGTCGGGGAAACACAAGGGAAAAATATGTCAAAGTGCATGGAAATGAACAAATAAGAGTTTGTGATTGGAAGTGTTGGTGACTACCATGTGTGCTAAGCAGGGATTGACAACATATGCTAGGCAATGTCAAGGCATGCTAGAGGCCAGGACGACATGCCAAGATGTCCTAGGTGTTAGTTTGTACCAACACGTGCCAAGGAGTGTTAAGGAATGAAATGGAAACACAAGGGAGCACTTGGTAAAAATGCTTGAAAATGAATGAATACGAGTTTGTGACTGGGATTTTCAATGAGCTCTAGCTGTGCTAAGGAGAGAGTGAAAAGGTATGATAGGTATTTCCAATGAATGCTAGAGTTCTAGGGTGGCATGCCAAGATGTGCTAGGTGTTATGGTGTGCCAATGCATTCTAGGGAGTGTTAGGGAGTTTCAGGTAAACACAAGGAAGCACTAGATCAAAATGCATGGAAATGAGCGAATAAGAGTGTGTGATATGGAGTGTCAATGAGTTGTAGGTGTGTTAAGGAGGGAGTGACAAGGTTATATGCTAGGCAATTCCAAGGTATGTTAAACTACCAAGGTGTGTCAGGAAGTGATACGGTGTGTTAGGGAGCGTAAAATCATGTCAAGGAATGTAGGGGATGCTAACACATGCCACATAATTCCAAGGCATTTAAGACATGTCAGGTGTTATGGCATGTCAAGATGTAAACTATGTTTTTTAGTTGTTTTACGACCTCAATTGTATGTGACGAGCCTTGTCTTGGTAACTTGTTAAGTGGGATCAATTGAGATTGGACATGAGTAGTCTAATATGAGTTACATGTTGTTCTTAGGTTAGCAAGGCATATGTTGAATTTCCATGACACATGAGAATTTGGGTTTGGTCTTAGAATATTTTATGCAAACACATTCAAGTGCCACAACACATCAACTTTCACAATGAAATCTACACACATCAGGGAATCAATTAGTGCACATGAAAATTATTAACTTTTTCAAACCTTTCTTCATTAAATTAAAAAATGTAATCGAATAGGCTAGAGTTCTCGTACCAAGGATGATTTCCCTTTAAAATCACACTGATGAAAGGAATACAACTAGGGCTTGGTGTTAGTCATTTGAAAACTAATATACCTTGAACAAGACAACACTTGACTCAATTTTTTATGGTGGACACACATAGCCCTTTCAATCGACATGTCTTGAACACATCTGGCAGTTCCTCTTTCCTCCCTTTATGAAACTCCTCAATCTACCTCTATCAATGAACTAAACTCCTTTATGTTACTGAACTCGGCTCAAAAAAATTCTCCCTCTATCTACCTCTTTCTTCCTTTAAGATATGCAACACTTAAAGTTTTCGATTAGTCGTTCACAACTCAATTGTGAACAACTCTTTGGTCTGACCACTTTTTCCATATTGCTACTCCAAGATGACAATTCTAGGGATATGGAGGTTTCCCTTCTTCTCAATGACGCAATACTCTAGAATACAGTGAACTAGGGCTAGTTGGATAGCCCACTTGACTGCTACTTTAGTCCTTCAAATTATGCACGTCCTTAGGCCCAATACACCTACCCTTCTACCAGTCTTGTTTTCCTTCACAAGTACATGACTTAGAGCTCTTCTTTGACAGCCACCTAAAAACCCTCCAATTTTACTTGGACTACCATCAATTTTCCCAACCACAGTAAGTTTTTTCACTAATATAGTGCTCACAACACTGCCCTCATCTAGGGCTCTTCAAATATGCCACCTAATAGTGATTTAAGTCCTCTCAAAATCACAATTCTTGTGTACAAAATTTTTATTGTCCAATCTATGAAAAAATACTAACTACTCATCTTATCATCCTTCTAAAAATTTGTAGATGACTAAACTAGGGTAAAAAATCATCCTTTAATAGTCCATTGACTAACTGTTTATAGGCTTCTTCAGATCTATGTCCAAAATTGTATGGACAGGCTAACAAAATCAACTCCTCTTCATGTCCATCCATTCCTCATATGTCACATTTATTATGCTCCATCTTCTACTTAGGTTCCACCTTCCTTTGGATTCGCTATCTCTGCACATACTTCTGCAAACCATCTTCCAAATTTGTAGTATATATTGTAGAGATAAACCTCTCTCTAAGGGTCAGAACCCCTCTTATTCTATTCAAATTTGTCACAGTATTAATGACATAGCTTATGGATTTAACATGCTTGGAAACCTCCCTAAATAGGGAATTATACTTCTATTATAATTTCTTTAAGAAAAACCATATCCACCCATAGAAAAAAAGAAAACTCTTTCCCCCATAAGAGACTCGGCCTAGCTCATATGGATCCATATATTTTGGTCATTTCTTTGACTGAATCTTGACTTGAAATTTAGATCTCTATGACACTCAAAGTATAGTTACTTCAATCAATATTACACCTGTGACTACTTCTGTTCTGGCCCTAAATTCTAGTGCAAACCCTCCCCCATTTGTGTCGGTATTTATCACAGACCTTGCAACCTAGTAACCAACACAAGGTAGGGTCTCAACCCTTTCTACTATTTCAAAATTTGATGCGGACTTCACACAGAAACACCACTAAAATCACATGCCCAAATTCTCATGAGTCACCTCTCTTGAGATTTATCTACCCTAAGAGAACCAACAATATGCCATCCTACTTCCTATCTTGAACTCATTAAGCTATGTGAAATTCTTGTGAACCCTCACATGATGATCTTACTCTTGGTGGATGATCATGACATCCCTTTATCAACGCTTACTCAGACCTCTAACTAGACCTACTTTACGACTACATCTCTCATAGCCTCCTTGATAAAATGAGCTCCTTCTCACTTGATTTTCTTGCCTTCATACTAAGGCCTCCTTAAATATATTTTCCTAGCTAGGCCTCTTAAGAACTCTCTAGAACTTATGAATTTTATCTACTTAGACCTTAGGAAATATTATTTTTCTTCTTAGTTTTATTTTAGATTTTAAACCTCATCTCGGGTCCAAAGCACCTTTGCTTGGGTTATTTTCCCACAAAGATTTTTGTGGTCAAAATCACACAAACCCATCTCACTAGGCTTATGTAGTACCTCCCAAGCTACAAAATTTAACAACATAGTCTAGTTGTAGTAATCGTAACTTGGTCAAGCTCCTATAGTAAAGCGAGGACTTGGTTGGGTTCCCAAGTTAAAAATTAAGTAAGGGTAGTTGTGAGGGCATGATAACTAGGAAGGGTTATGGAATGCCAAGGAATGAAAAGGCATGCTAACACATGTTGGACAATGCCAATGCATGTTGAGGAGTGTTAAGGAGTGTCGAGTTATGACAAGGTAGAACTAGGTCAAAATGCATGGAAATGAGCAAATAAGAGTGTGTTCTAGGGAGTCTCAGTGAATTCAAGTGCACCAAGGATGAAGTGTGTTAGAAAAAGTTCATAATAGGATTTGTAAGAGGCTAGCCTACGATTGTGATAAGGGGCTCGACAAAGAAATTTTAAACAAAGGGAGAATTTGTGTTATACACAACACTATTTTGCCTTTATTATTTTTTATATGAAATGTGGCACACTTTGGCTAAATGCTGATGTTTTAAACTGTTTTAGACAATCCCATATTGTACATTGTTATGTATGAGTTTTGGGGAACTCGAACTGTGTCGGCCTATATCTTGTGTGTCTTGTGTATACTGTGGTCCTGGAAAACTCTCAGTTAATGCTATACTGTTTATATGAACTAGACATTTATGTGAAATATTGCCTATGTAAGCTATGTTTCTTCATTGTTTTATGGCCATGGCTAGATGTAATCCTTGTCTTGGTAAGTTCTTAAGTGGGAAAAGTTCATCTTAGACATGACTAGCCTAAGCTAAGGTATATGAAGTTCTTAGGTGAACAAGGCACAATCTACTTGTAGTAGGTGCAATTGATCAAGTTGTAATGGCTGAAGCAGACCAATGTCACATGAACTGTAGTAGCTAAGGACTTGATTGGGTTCCCAAGTCATGAAAAAATGTAAGGATATTTGTGAGGGCATGAGTGCCAAGGCATGCTAGGGAATGCTAACATGTGCCAGATAGTTTGAAGGCATGTAAAATATGCTAATATGTGTTAAGTGCTAAGGCGTGCCAATATCTGCAATGGTATGTAAATACATGTCAGGGACTATCAAGGAAACAAAAACGAGAAACGAGTTAAAATACAAGGAAATGAGCACATCATAGTTCTAATAAGTCATCAATTTAAATTTTCCAAGAGGGGCATGCTATGGACACCAACACTAGGTGGAAATGAGTGTCAAGTGCCAAGTGTTAGTGCATTCTAAGTGCCAAATCATCCTATGATACTTCTCTTCTACTTTCCAATAACTGATCTCAAATAACTTTAATATTAAACAATGCCAAAGTATATTGAGGCATATTAATGAATGCTATACATGATAATGATCATGCCCTCTTTAGGACTACATGTCTCTTCGCCCCCTTGATCAAATGAGCTCCTTCTCACTTGATGTTATTTCCTTCATCCTAAGGACTCCTTAAATATTTTTTCCTAGACGTCTTAGGAACTCTCTAGAACTTACAGGTTTTATCCACTTAGACCTTAGGAAATATTAATTTTCATTTTTAATTTTCTTTTAGATTTAAACCCCGTCTTGGGCCCAAAATACCTTTTCTTTTCTTCTATTCCCACAAAGCCTTTTTTGACCAAACTCACACAAATCCATCTCACAAGGCTTTTGGAGTACCTCCCAAGCTACACAATTCAACAATATAGTCTAGTTTTAGTACCTATAACTTGGTCAAGCTCTTGTAGTCAAGCGGGCTTGGTTGGGCTCCCAAGTTGAAAATTAAGTAAGGGTGGTTGTGAGGGCATGATAGCTAGGGATGTTCAGGGCATGCAAAGGAATGCAAAGGTATGCAAACACATGTCAGAAAATGTCAATGCATGTTGAACTAGAGTGTTAGGGAGTGTTGGGGCATATCAAGGGATAACTAGGTCGAAATGCATGGAAAGGAACAAATAAGAGTGTGTGAAAGGGAGTGTTAGCAAATTCAAATGTGCTAAGGATGAAGTGTGTTAGGAGAAGTTTAGAATAGGATTTACAGGAGGAAAGCCTACGGTTGTTATAAGGGGCTCGACATAGTAGTTTTAGACAAAGGGAGATCACTTCGTGCTAGGAAAAACATTGTTTTTCCTTTAGTTATTTTTTTATATATGAGATGTTGCATACTTTGGCTGCATGCTCATGTTTTAAACTATTCTAGATAATTACATATTGTACATTATTTTGTATAAGTTTTGGGGCACTCAACTTGTGTCAACTTATATCTTGTGTGCCTTGTGAATCTTGTGGTTCTTGCAAACTCTCAGTTAATGTTCTATTGTTTATATGAACTGAACATACATGTGAAATAGTGCCTATGTAGCCTATGTTGCTTAGCTGTTTTATGGCCATGGTTAGATCATGTGATCCCTATATTGGTAAATAGTTAGGTGGTACAAGTAGAGATTGTACATGAGTGGCATAAGATGAGTTATAGGCAGTTCTTAGGTGAACAAGGAATAATATACTTGTAGTAGGTGCAATTGGTCAAGTTGTTGCTGTTGAAGAAAGCCAATGTTTTCACATGAACTGCAGTAGCCAAGGACTTGATTGGGTTACCAAGTCATGAAAAAATGTAAAGAATGGATGTGAGGACATGAGTGCCAAGGCGTGCTAGGGAATGCTAAGATGTGCTAGATAGTGCAAATTCATGTCAAACATGATAATATGTGCCAAGTGATAAGGCATGCCAAGATTTGCAAGGGTGTGTCAATGCGTGACAGGGAGTACTGTCAAGGAAAAAAAAGGGAGAAACAAGTTAAAATACAAGGAAATGAACACATAAGAGGGTTAATTAGTCATCAATTTACCTTTTCTAAGAGGGGCATGCTAGGCACACCAACACTAGGTGTTAATAGATGCCAAGTGCAAAGTCTTAGTGCATTCTAAGTGCCAAGTCTTCCTTTGTTGCTTCTGATCTACTTTCCAAAAATTGATCTCAAATAAATTTAATATTAAACCATGCCAAAGCATACCAAGGCATCTCAACGTGTTCCATACATGCTAAGACTTTCCAAGCACCAACACATTCCAAGTTCCAACATGTGTCAGGGACGGTTATGCATGCTATGAAGTGGAATGGTATGTTGAAGAGTGCTTGTTACACTAAAAATTGTCACCTTGATGTTTTGTTATCCGTATGAGCTCATTATCACTCATACATTTCGCCCTTGCAAGTATAAACACATCAGTTCCTAATATCAAGCCTTGAAAATAAGAGAAAAACTCACAAAAGTCCTTAAAACACTTGTACCGCACTTTCTCTTAGCTTTACCCATGGTACTGCACCTTTTGTAAAGGAAAAATGAGGTACGTACCGCACTTTTTCTTCATTAAAATTTCAGAGCCCTGTAAAGGTAAAAAAAGGCGCAAATAAAATCTAGAAGCTCCGTTTGAGTCATTTTTGGAAGCTTTTAGAAACATTCCTACAGTGGAAAGTCTACTCTTTTCAGGTTCATACATCCCATCCATTAAGGAACTAACCCCTTGATGTAAGGAGCTAATCCCTTTGAAGGAGGATTCTATCCCTTCTTGTTTAGAGTTGTAACCTCCTTTCTTTCACTATAAAAAGAGGCATAGGGCAGCCTCAAAGGGAGTTCAAGCTTTAGTATTATTTGAGGTGAAGTGTTGTTGGAACTTAGACCCTTTTAGTTGAGATTTTATGTGGTAAAGATTACATACCTGTATGTATGTCGGTTGGAAGAGTGCAAGGCTTGTCAGAGTAAAGGAGATTCTTGCTTTGGACCCCAGGAAGACCTGTACAACATCAAGGCGGACATGGCTGTAAGTTTTTTCTTATTATTCAAAGTTAATACAAATAAATATGTTTTTCTCAATAAGCTTTCAATTGATTGGTTTATTTTATGGATTCCTTGATCACCATAATAGATATGATTTATGAATATATCCTAAGCAGGCGCTATTTGATGTTTGTTTGCTTGTGATTGAAAATCTTCAAAGGAAACTCTTTCAAGCGACTGAAGGATGACTACTACAAGCAAGCGTTGGATCAAAGGTAAGATCGTCAAACCTTTATAACATTTGATTATGAATCGCGATATATCTAGAGAAAGATATATTTAATTGTCTGTTTGTTGCTAGCTATCCATAGGACACTTGGGAGGTCTATCTTGTCTGCAAGAACGACTTATCCGTCCAACAAATTGGCGACTCCGTTGGGGAATGATTGGATTTTTTGTTTTCCTTTTGATTTGACTTGAGAAAATGAATTTTCTGGTTCTTGATTGATGTATATTGGTTTGGGTGGCTTAGTTTAATTTTTATGTACTTTGAAAATTTTTGAAAACTTTTGTTTTCTTGAAATTTTCTGATCTCCGCACTTTGCATTCATGCACAGTGCGGTTATATCCATAATTTTCTTGAGTAACCAGTGCGGTACCGCACCTGTTTATTTTGGAGCCTGCGGACCCTGGGAAAATTTTATGAAAACTTAAAATTTCCTTTTCAAACTTAGTCTAGATTTAATTTAGGATTCTTAGCATTTACCCAGATCTGTATTTTTCTGTCAAAAAGCCTTGTTTAGGAGTTTCTTTTACCAAATTTTTCATCTCATCAATCTCCGTTAAGTTAAATGGGTGTTTTGAGTCTCTTTTTTGAGAAATTCTTAATTTGATTTCCTTTGGTCATTACTTGGAGGTTTGTCTCAGTCTTTTCACAATTTTTAATCTTTTTGCTTTTATTTTTGTAAAAAAATTTCCTCCTCAATCGCCAGGGGGGAATAAATTGTGTATGAGTGTTAATCACCTTTGAGTGTTTTTATTTTTTGATCTTTGGAACTCTCACCCAATTTTATTTACTTACACTTGATTGGTTCTTAGATTACATAAAAATCTTGTTTTGTTTGAGAATTATCTTGCATAGATCACATTTTCATAATTAGAATTCTCATTTTCAGAATATGAATGAAAAATGTGCATAGATTACATTTGCACACTTTTCAAGTGAATTGTGCATAGATTACAACTGCATAGTTTACATTCTGAAAAATCAATCGTAGATTTAGATTAGTTTCTTTAATTTGAATTTATATGGTTTTATGCTTGTTTTAAAAAACACAAAAATAAAAAAATATGGAATTGATTAGCATTAGTTTTTCTTGATGAAATTAGTGCATTAGAGAATTTGTTATATTTTCTCTTATTGATTAATTTTTTGCATTGTTGGAAGTGAATGGAAACTCTCTCCTTACTTTAATTAGGATTCACCGAATTGAAAATATTACATTATCATATTCGATTGCATTCAGTTTTGGGTCGGGTCATAACACCATTGGTTTCGTATCCATTTACCCTTTGAGTAATAACAACCTAAATAACACAGCACTTAATTAAAGTTCATCTAGTAATTTTTACATTTTTAGGGATCTTTCCACCAATCTAGCTCAGGATTAGTGCTTTGGAATAGGTTGTAGTTAACTTTACAAAGCAACTAAAACAAACAAGTAGTCGATCTTACGATAGGAAAATTCCAATAGTAGCATGTATGCTCTAGGAAGCTCCTTCTAAACAAGTCAAGCATGAGATCATATCCAAACCAATGAGGTAATCAATTCTTCCTCATTGGGAACGATAGAAGATATACATGTATTAACAACAGTAAACCTCGGATTGACCATTGTCGAGGAGCCTGGGGTCACTTATCGGTAAACCTTGGATTATGTCAAGGAGCCTTCAAGGGGATTGAGCTTTGTTACTCTGCCTTTGCATGTGTGTCGGATCGTAGACTGTTCCCCTAGGTATATTTGTTTCTTTTGGTAAAATTAGTTGCCATAAACTTTAGGAATCTTTCCCAAGGTGACAGTGGAGGGAAGATCCCACTGTACTTGGAACAGACGTCGGCTAGACTCACTTGGACACTCCGAAGGGTTATCTTCACTCGAGATGGCATAGTGGAGAAAATTGCACCAGTCTGTTTCATTAAGTAGGTTGTCGGGGTAATTGTTCCAACCATCATTTCTGCGTTAAAATTCTACGATGTTGGATTTCATCACCAACTAGTGTTTTTAGTGTGGGAATCTACTGTTTGTGTGTGGTTTGACTCCTAGATTTGATAGCATGTGTTAATTTGTTTGTTTTTACTTTTAGAGACCATAGGTGTGAATTCTCAATTTTAATTGTTAGGTGTGAATTGTGAATTGTTAATTTTATTTTAAATTGTTAATAAAATTCACTAAAGTTGAATATAATGGCAACTGTTCTAGAATTTACCAACCAAGGAATCCCTCTTAATGAGAATCCTATTACTTTTCCTTTCTTTTGAAATGTTGGTCCTCCTTATATAGCTACATTATCATTACCTAGATTTACAATAGGTTTACCGATATGGTTATTTTCAACTTTGTTTTCCCCAAATACTCCAATTGTTCCACCTCAACCAAATGCTTCACCTCAACAGAGTTCACCATCTCAACATCACCAACCTCATGTTGACCCTTTACATTATTTGCCCAATATTTCTTCCTCCATTTCTTCCTCTTCGCTTGGTAAAAGCCTTGACGCTACTAACCAAGTGGCTAAGAAGAAGAAGAAAGGGAAGAAGAAGAAGAAGCAAAATAAGAAAGAAGTCAACCAGTCAACCATGGCTATAAGTGTTAGTAGTGTTGAAAAAACTTCCAACAGGCATCGTAAACCCAAATTCCCTTGGAAGCTTTGTAAGGGTGACCACTTCCTTATCAATTTTCCCAATATTCCAAAGGTCTTGGAAGTATGGCTAGAAAAATCTTGTCAAATTACCGTTGATCCATCAACCAGTGATAGTCAGGTTCCTGGGAAAAAGGGTAAAGTTAGGTTTCCTTGTAAGTTATGCAAAGGGAGTCATCAAAATCACATTTTCTCTCACATGTATGAAGCCTCAAAATTTTTAGAAAACCTTACTATTCCACAGCAAGAACTTCTAACTAGTTACCGTCAACTTTTTCCCAACCTACCGTCAACTACCGAGGGATTGATCTAAATCCAAGTACAGTCGATCCCACTCTTCCATTAAAGAGTGAAACTCATATCACTCAGGTTGATGACCCATTAGTTGATCAAGTGGTTGACTCAATTTCACATTCGGTCAATCCTACTCTCCCTATAGAGAGTGAACTTCATACCGCTCCGGTTCTTCTTGTTACATCAGATTCTTCTACGCCGGGGGGAATTTCACCTGTTCCTACAGAACCCCCTCCAAGTACCAAGGTCATTTCCTTTGATTGGAATAGACTAAAAGAACTTCATCTTCCTTCCTCCATCCCTTTCCAAATCATTGTGTAGGCTTGTCGTAAGAATATATGCCGCACACTTGTAGATGAAGGTGCTTTTTTTAGTATTTTATCCTCAACTACTTGGAAAGCTTTGGGTTTCCCTCAGCTTCTGCCTGTTACGCAGAATCTGAAAGCTTTTAACAGAACCATTAGTGAACCTTTAGGGATCCTTCCTAAGTTTTCTATTACTTTGGAAGGTAAAACTGTCTGTATTGATCTTATGGTAGTTTAAGGCCCCTTGGATTTCAATTTACTCCTTGGGCGAGACTATGTCTATGCAATGAAAGTTGTCGTATCGACACTCTTTCGTGTGATGTCTTTCCCTCACAATGGAAACATTGTGACTGTAGACCAACTTTCATTCCCTAGTCTTGATTCAACTACCAATAATTTGACACCCCTAGATGTTCCTCATACTAAAGTGGTATCTACCCTGCCACGGGTTAATTATGTGGCAACCAGTCCCATGTTTTCAGTGACCAATGCAAGCGAGCCTTTCGCTATTTTCTCATCTTCCTTTGACTTAGATCTGGTATTTGACATGGAAAAATCTATGGGATTATTTGAACATGATTTTCTTATCCCTTTTTAGTCCCTTGACATGTGTTCCTTTCAGAGAATTTTTCTTCCATCTAATGAAGACCTTTGGGAGCCATGATCGAGGAGTGTCCCTTGACGTGTATTTCTTCTAGTTGGAAGCCATGACAAGGTCACTTGTGAGGATAGTTCCTTTTACTATGTCAACCTCATTAAAAAATGAATCAATTAGTCGAGAGCATATTTCCTTTTCTTGTGTTAAGCTCGTTAATAAAAATGAAACATGCTTCCAAGAGGAAAGTTATTTTCTAGTGTCAAACAAGAACAGATTCTTACGAGGATAGTTCCTTTTACTATGTCAACCTCATTAAAAAATTAATCAGTGGGCCATGAGGAAAATTATTTTCCTATGTCAACCTCATTAAAAAATGAATCAGTAGGTTATATAGGTAGATTGTAGAGAGTAGATTTGAGGACAATTCTTTTACTGTGTCAACCTCGTTAAAAAATGAAACACGTTTCCATGAGCATAGTTCTTTTCCTGTGTTAAGCTCGTTAAAAAATGTTACAAATACTCCCCTAATTGAGTCGAGTCTTTGACTAGATCTCGTAAATGTTAAGTCATATATTTAGGTTAGTTATTTAAGTTTTTGCATAATTTTCTTACATTTTTAGGTCGGGTCTTTCATATGATATCGTAAATGAACCTTCATTCCATCCAGCTATTAATTACCAGTAGTCTATTTCATTGAATGAAATGAAGCTAGGGGGGCATGCGCTCTAGAAGTTACGCTTGGGGGGCATTAAAAACTTATCTCAAGCATGATTTTTCCTTTGTTTCAAGCTTGTGTAAAAATAAAACAAACCAATCTCAAGCACAATTTTCTCTATTTCAAGCTTGTGTAAAAATGAAACACAACACTTTTAAGCATAGTTTTCCTACATTTCAAGCTGGTGTAAAATTGAAACAAACCCTTTTTCAAGCATAATTTTTCCTATGTTTCAATCTTGTATAAAAATGAAACCTATCTTGAGTCCATTTCGGTTATTATTTTCAAGACTTGTTAAAATCATGAAAATCTCGAGATTTTTTTGCTATCTTTCATTCTCGTAAAACACATGAAAATGCCAAGTTATTTCTGTCTTTTCTTGCTCGTAAATTAAATTGAAAGTCAGCCATATGAGTACATTTTTCTCCCTTTTCCAAACTTGTTAAAACTTACAAAAAAGCGAAAACCATTAGTACATTTTTATTCCTTTTTCGAACTCATTAAAACTTACGAAAAAGAGAAATTTGGAGTCCTCTTTTAAGCCTTTTTCAGACTCTCTAAAAATGGAAATATTTCTGAGTACTTGACTATTCGAACTCGTTAAAGGAAATGAATGGTCATCCCTTCAGTATAAGTTTACCCCTTTTCCGGACTGAAATGGACTATTTACGAAAAAGGTATACATTTACTAATCATGGTCAATATAGTTATCTATTGCATTATTTTATCCATTTTTGGGCCTGAGAGACTAAATTTATGAAAAAGAACACCCATGGAGTTTTCTTAATTTTTTTCTTCTGACTCCCTAAAATTGAAAAACACCGAGTTTCTCCTATACTGGACTCTTTAAAATTTAACGGTAAAGGACTTGTCGATTACAAATAGGAACAGACCACTCCTTCTTAGGGTTCAATTTTAAACTAAGTTGGACTCATCCAAAGGATGAGCTTATAAACAAGAAAATGTTATCCTCCTCAAGCTTGTCAAAAATAAAGAGGTACTTTCCAAAAATGGTGGGGGAAAAGAGAGAAAACAGATTCATTTGTTACACTTTGATTTTTAAAAGCATTATACCACTCTTGAACACGACACTTTCTATTGCATTTCCACCTAGGTTGGGAAATCCTTTTCCTATAAGTTAATCAAACAACATTGAAGGTCTTCAGCCGGTTTCTTGGTATTAGCTTAGGGAAACTGTCACCAAACCATCTGCAGTGTCGTTATGTGTCCAAGATGACACTCAAAAAAACCATTCATCTGCAAACATTTTTCTCCATTTGCGTTGACCATCCCTGAGTCAGTCCTTGCAAAAAATTTCTTCAAAACTTGATCTATGGTTTTGTGTCATGAGCTTGCTTATGACGGATCACTTTCTATTGACGACAGCTCATCATCTAGGAAGTTTATCTAGAATCCATCAATACCTTGGAATCTGCATGCCTTAATGGAATATTTCTCGCCTTTGACGACAAGTTGCATCATTGACCTTCGATCAAACGATTCCGTGAAATGTTCAAATTCAGATCACTTATTCACATTTCATGGATTGTACTGAGTACTTTGAGAGCCATTTTCATTATTGGTGGTTTCTCTCACACTTGTTAATAGTTCACATCATTGACTGGTAATCAAGTGGTTTCTACCATGTTCGACTTCAACACATTTAATCACATGGATAGAATCGTACTAGTTCGGGAAACAGAAATCAGGACCCTGGATCTAGTTTCCACCATCCAGGTTGTGAGGAAATTTATTATTCATTATGTAGTAGACTATTTCAGACATATGCCTGTGTCCATATGGTGTCTACTCTATTGATGTAAAATTAAAATCATTTTTGTATCAGAACAAGTTTAGTTAGTTTTTGATATGAGTATGGGAATGCCTACCTCAGTGATGATATATATATATATATATATATATATATATATATATATATATATATATATATATGTTTTGCATTGAATGTTTTTACAGGTTCCGACTAGGGTGTCCACAGGCTGATCCTTTAAATGATAAAGTACTTCACTCTTCATACATTACAGACTCACTCTTCATACATTACAGACTCACTCTTCATCTATGACAGACTTCGCACTTTAGGGGCCAATCTGTTACACTGAAAATTGTCACCTTGACGTTTTGTTGTCCATATGAGCTCATTATCACTCACACATTTCTCCCTTTCAAGTCTAAACACATCAGTTCCTAATATCAAGCCTTGAAAATATGAGAAAAACTAATAAAAGTCCTTAAAACACTTGTATCGCACTTTCTCTTAGATTTACCTACGGTACCACACCTTTTGTAAAGGGAAAATGTGATACGTACCACACCTTTTCTTCATCAAAAGTGCAGAGCCCTGTAAAAGTTAAAAAAAGGTGCAAATAAAATCTAGAAGCTCAGTTTGAGTAATTTTTCGGAGCTTCTAGAAGCATTCCTGTGGTGGAAAGTTCGCTCTTTTCAGGTTCATGCATCCCATCCATTAAGGAGCTAACCCCTTGATGTAAGGAGATAATCCCTTTGAAGGAGGATTTTATCCCTTCTTGTTTAGAGTTGTAACCTCCTCTCTTTCACTATAAAAAGAGGCATAGGGAAGCCTCAAAAGGAGTTAAAGCTTTAGTATTATTTGAGGTGAAGTGCTTTTGGAACTTAGACCCTTTTAGCTGATATTTTATGTGCGAAAGATTACATACATGTATGTATCTTGGTTGGAGGAGTGCAAATCTTGCCAGAGTAAACGAGATTCCTGCTTTGGACCCCAGGAAGACCTGTACAACATCAAGGCGGACACGATTGTAAGGTTTTTCTTATTATTCAAAGTTGATACAAATAAGTATTTTTTTCTCAATAAGCTGTCAATTGATTGGTTTATTTTATGGATTCCTTGATCACAATAATAAATATGATTTATTAATATATCCTATGCAGGTGCTATTTAATGTTTGTTTGTTTGTGATTGCAGATCTTCGAAGGCAACTTTTTCGAGTGACTGAAGGACGACTACTAAAAACGAGCGTTGGATCAAAGGTAAGATCGTCAAACCTTTATAACCTTTGATTATGAAGCACGATATATCTAGAGAAAGATAGATTTAATTTTCCGTTTGTTGCTAGCTGTCCGTAGGACACTTGGGAGGTTTGTCTTGTCTGCAAGAAATACTTATCCGTCCAATAGTGCTAATGCATGTTTGGGAGTGTTAAGGAGTAATAGGACAAAACATTAAGGGACACTAGGTCAAAATTCATGGAAGTTAATGAATATGAGGAATGTGTGCCATGGACTAGTGTTAATGAGTGCTAGTTGTCATGCCAAGGAGGAAGTGACAAGGTATGCTAAGCATTGGTAAGGCATGCTAGGGAATATCAAGGCATGTAAAGAACTGCCAAAGTGTGCTAGGGAGTTCCACGGTGTGCTAATTATATGTTCCAAGTAGTGCCAAGATATGCCAATGCATGTTAGGTGCTAAGGATGTGGAGGGTTCTAGGGTATGTCAATATGTGTCAAGAAGTGTCAAGGAAACAAAAGGAAGAACCAAGCTAAAATGTAATGAAGTGAACACATAAGAGGGTTAATAAGTTAGGACTTTATATTTTTCAAAGGGGGCATGCTAGTCACCCTAATAATAGGTCCCAATACATGCCAAGTGGCATTGTGCGCCAAGTGCTAATGTATGTCAATACATTCAACCAAGGTGTTCCAGGGCATGCTAGGGACTACATGCATGCCAACACATGCTAGGAGAGTTCCATGTTGTGCTAGCGCATGCCACCATGTTCTTGGGCGTCAGTTTCATGACAAGATGTTCTAGGTACAAATATGTTCCAAGAGATGTGAGGTGCTAAGAAATGTTAGTGTGTGGCAAAGCATTAATTTAAGGTGTGCTCGGATTGTTGAGGAGTGTTAGGTCTTTCTCATTAATAGAATTATCAGAGCTTGATTATGTATTAGATAATATATTTCCTACACACACAAGTGGAAATTTGTCTAAAGGGAATTTGATAGATAATAAACTTAATAGATATGAATCATGTGTTGACTCATAGGAAAACTCTATTCGAAAATTGATTACTTGAGGGAAATGATACACACTAATTAATTCTTAAAAAATTGACTGATTCTAACCACTATGGCCTTGGAAATATCATAAAAAATACTCTACAATAATGACCTTAAATCGTTATCTTTTGAAAAAATATATATTAACGGGCATATAGCATCATAAAAAACTCATTGTAATGATCAATGGTAACGAACATTTTTTTACCATCACCAAAAGTAACAAAAAGAGCATTGGTGAGGGTCATTAAAAGTTTGTCACTAGAAGTGTCACCAAAGAGAGAATTAGTGATGGGCCTTTAACGACCCTCACCAAAACTGTCATCGAAAATGGCTTTGGTAACGAACCTTAAAGGACCATCACTATATACACTTACAATAATGTTTTTTTAAGGACCATCACCATATGTGACATTGGTGACGAACCTTAAAGGTCTGTCACAAGAATGACCCTCACCAATGTCATTTTTTCTTGTAGTGTTCAAAAAAATGAAATCAAAAGACTCAAAGAATAGTTGAAAAGTCTAAGTGATGAAAATAAACTAGTTCAGATTATGCACAAGAATGAAGAACATAAAGAAAATAGGTTGACAGAGAAATTGAAGAAATTAGAGAAAGATCTAACATTGAAAGAACCAATGGCACAAGCCAAGTAGCAACTATGGGCCAATATCATTGAATCTGTCAATTATATTTGGCCATCCATTCAGGTTATCTATGAACAAAAAGATCTAATCAAAGCAGCAGGTGAATCTATCCAAAAATCAAAGAAGAACTTGGGATGAAACCCGAAGAGGCTAATGAAATCATAAAATTCCTTAATTCCAAGAATAAGCAGGAATTAGAAGAGATTGGAATTAGGGACAGGACAGATACCATTCTTGAAGTTAGGAAGGTTATTTCAAAATGAGACTTAATACTACAGCTGGAAGAAAAATGTTAGAAAATGGAGCTTGGCATAACAAGATTTATGATGAAGTTTGATATTCTGAGGCAAAAAGGCGTTCCAAATCCTCTAGTTATAAATGGAAGGTTAATGAAACAAGTGGATTATGATAAGAATATCAGAGAGGTGGCTAAGGAGCAAGCTAATAATTTAGCCATGCAGGGATGTCCAATAGGGAATGTTCTCTACAAAATTTTTGAGAACCATTTTTCCCTACAACATGAGGTAAAAAACCTATTCATTAACAAGCCTACATTTTCTAAATATACAGAAGATGATGAAATATTTAGAAGGGTGGTAAAAATTAAGTTACCAGATGTAGAGAATTGGGAGAAGTTAACAGATTTATTGTGAAATCAGTAACGATTAAAACAAATAAAACAAAGCATGCAGTTTATAGTTATAGAACAATAGTAACAGTAAAGGTTCAAACAGATAAAACAGAGCAGGCAGTTTTATAGTTACAAAACAGCAGTAACAGTGAAAGTTAAAGCAGTAACAAAGTAGTTACAGTCAAAGAGTATCAGAGTTTAAAGTGTATCAGATGAAATTAAAAAGGATGAAGTTAAATTAGATTAGAATATGCCAACGTGAAAGATACTCAACAACAAAATTCGTTGAGAAAACATCAAAGAGAAAAATCAACAAAATATCAAAGACAACAAACAATAAATTCAATAAAAGTAGGGACAACTTGCATTAGTTAGATATTTATCTCTATCTTCTTACATGAAGATATTTATTTTTCCATGAATAATTCCTAAGTTTGTTCTAGGATATTTTGTAAGAGTTTTTGTATAAATACTTCACATTTCAAAGTATTGAGTGTGGATGAATTGCTAAACATTTCTATAGCTGTACTGAGCTGAAACCTGAGGGTTCTTTATACCATTTTCAAGTCAGCAGACTGGATTGAGAAATAAAGCATCGTATTACAGGATTCATGTGTTGTGCCACTTTAGTGAAGTACTTTCACTTGTTCTTTGTTACTTTCTTATGTTTTTCATATACTTAATGTTTTTTGAATATAAATGATATAATAGGAATGTTATTACATAATATGTTTAATGACACTCTGTCTTGAACTATTTGTCATTTATATGTTTTCTTCTGATATCTAGATTAGGTACTTCTTCATTTCTCCCTAGTTTCGATTGACCTTTTTCATTTACCTCATTATCCGAATTTGAGAATCCTTAACTACTCTCTCATCCCGATTGAAACCATTTAACCATCTAGCCTGAAGATTTGAAATGACCCAGCTATATTTCCATGTAAACATTTCTTTTAGACCTTGATTCTGTCGTATTGTTTGATACATTGACTCCATTTTCCTAATGGAATATATACCTACATCTATCCATCTGAACTAGTGATTCCACCACCAAACCAATTCCAAAATCAAAATCCCAAGTAATCCTACATAACTAGCATAAAATCAACTAAAATCAACAAAGATAAATCATATAGAGAGAGCCCTCTCTGAACATTAGGAAGGCTAGATCCTAAGGCTTAAAAGTAGGTTTGTGGTTACCTCTATTATTCTTTAAACCAAGATATACACAACCATTGAGAATTATTGGAGTGATAACAGATCCACTACTATGCCTTCCTTGGAGAAAACATATCCCAAATAATGTACCTATGTATGGAAAAAAATACATTTTCTAATAGTTTCATACAACTGATGCTCTCTTAGCAATATCACTATTGTTTCTAAGTGTTCAAAATTCTCTTCCTCATTCATAGAATATATCAATATATCATCAATGAATACAATAAAAGACTTGTCCAAATAAGGATGAAATAAAATATTAATCAAGCACATAAAAGTAGTTGTAGCATTAGTTAAATCGAAAGGAACTACAAAAAACTCATAATGCTCATACTTGGTCCAAAAAGAAGTCTTGTAGTTATCATATTCTTTAATGTGTATCCGATGGTATCCGATCTCGCATCAATCTTTGATAACACTCGCTCTTTCACCCGGTAAAATAAGTCATCAATCCTCGACACGTACACCTGTTCTTAATGATTGATGATTGTTCGAATTCGCCATAATCATTTCATAACCTAAGAGTACCATCCTTCTTCTTCACGAATATCATGGGTGCACCCGAGAGTGAAACACTCGGCCTAATGTATCCCTTTTCAAGAATTTCCTTTACCTGCAACTTCAACTCTACTAACTCCGGAGTGCTCATCTTATAATATTCCTTTGATGTCGGTGTTGGCACCGGTACCAACTCAATAGAAATGTATACTTACTTCTAGCGAGGTAACTCTGGAATATCTACTAGAAACACATCCTGAAACTGCTGCAATACAAGATACCTTTGGAGTATTTATGCATCCTCAACATCCTTACCCTTGAAACCGTAAATATGTATTGAAAGAATACACATCATTTTCTAAGACTACGCTTGGCCTACATAGCTATAACCATTTTGACTCGATGATGCCTCCTTCTTACCCTACAATATTATCCTCTCTCCATCATCATCCAAGCACTCAATAGTCTTAACATAGTAATCTACCTTCTTCCTGTGAATGTACAACCAATCCATACCCAACGACATATTGTATGATCCCAATAGGATCACATTTATATGTGTTGAAGTAGACATACAATTAAACTAAAATGCACAATATCTTACCCAACGATGAATACTTTTTGAACTCTTTCTTAGTACATGTAGAAAATGCCCATATCAATAAATGGATGCCTAGTGATCCTCCTTCCTATTATCCAATGTTGCATAAATTCCAGGAATTCTGTCCAACTTTCCCCATTAATGTTTATTCTTCCCGAGCAATGTATATCTAGCGTATACCGCCTCCTAATGTCATGGGATTCCCTCTCCTCGTTAATGATCCTTTCCACAAATATAACACTATAAAGGCTTCCTTCCCTCACCATTTTTCTGCTCCTCATACTGAAATCCATATCCTCTATCAGATGCATTGAAATTCTTAGGCAGTGTTGAATTATATTTGTTACTTGTGTCCTAAGGTCTTGTTCTCTTCTTATCTCATTTTCCTTTATTCTTCTCATTACCTTTCTGATCCTTCTTAGTCTCAGACCTGCGCTTCAATTGGTAGTAAAAATGCTTCAACTTTCTTATGGATTCCTCCAATGATCGAGGCTCATCAAAATTGAGTGTGTCCTTGAATGTTAATGGAAACCCACTCATGAATATTTGAATATTTTCCTTCTCCTCCTTTAGGTAAGGCACATACCTAAAAAACTCCAATAATCTTCTAGTATACTCCTCATCGATCATATATCCCATCTTAAACTCATAGAAATCCTTTGAATCATCATCATAGTATCTCTCGCATAGATTCTTCTTCCTGAAAAAGTCTCTCGAACTCACCCATTTCAAACTCTATTCACGTATACCTCTGACATTGTTTACATCTTCCCACCAAATGCCTTATTGACCTTTAAGATTGAATGTAGCTATTTTGGCCTTCATGTTTTCTAAGTAATCATGCAATTGAAGAAACTATTCATCCTTAGAAACCACACTTCTACATCTTGTGACTTCTTCATTTCTCCATCAAATGTAGGTGGATTTTATTTCTTGAACTCATCCATAAAATACCCCCTTTCACTCCACCTATAAGGATGATAGCAGATATGGCCATGAGACTTGTCTGAACCAAAACTAGAGTAAATCCCATGTCCACTGCCTCGTCTATAAGGTTTATCCAAGAATCTTACATCTTTGACAGTATCATCTTTATCCGACCTATGCCCACTATTACTCCACCGCATCTCCAAGGTCATGGAAGAGACCATCAAAGGTAACCACAGACTATCATTTTTCCAAGTAGCTAGCCTTACTAGGGCAGAGAGGGCTTTCTCCAATTGATCTCAGCCAATATGACTGGATCAATGAGATATTAGGCTAGGTATAGTAGCACAGGGGTTTGGTTGGTTTATTTTGAGGTGCTGGATGGGGAATAGGTCAGAGAAGAAATTAGGTCAGGGAAAACAAGGATCAAAATTGTAGGGATTTGATGGAGCAAGGTAGGTAAGCTCTTCAACACAAACGAATACCTTGATGGGGAATGGTCTATAATTCTACGGTTTGATAAAATATCATAATAAATATGAAGTCTTTTCTACTAAGAAGCAGATGAAACAAACTGTAACTATTCCTCCAAAACAGACCATAAACTTAATGAATTTTTTCTTTATGACTTAGGAAAAAATTACATTTCAGAAATGAAATGAATACAAATAAAAATACATTCACACATTTTCATAACATAATAAGAAACAATGTCAAATTACTTTAACAAAATAATTCCATCAAAATAGCTGCAACTCAGTCTGTTATTACTTGTCGAAAGTCTGATTACAAAAAGTTCTCCAAGATCAATCCAAAATCATCTAACCCTTGCTATGAGAAAATAAGTGAATAATATAGACCAAAAATGATTTTCCCAAGCTCAGGGGTCGAATCCCTGACTTCTGAAGCTGATCCAAAAAGTGCTCAGCTGGAAACCCAAAGACTAGGGAGGTCAACAAACTCATCCCTAACTTTGGTGAAATTGATTCATTTATCCAAAAATACACTTGTACCCAGTTTATCTACCCTCTAGTAACTATATAGGATATAATTACATTTACATGGATGAATTACATTAGTAAAAACTCATAAATTCTATCACCAAATGATAAATCTAGAAAATTTTGAAAATATCAGGCAACTAGAAAAAGCACAATGCTTGAAGCAAAATAGCAGCACCAACTTCAAGGTCGGTTTTGGAGGACTTGCTGATGTCAAAATTGAGCCCAAGATATGTCATTTGAAATATGCTCCTGTATAGTTTCCAAAAATTCCCTTAAGTTCTGAAAATGTTGAAGTTAAGGCCCTCAAAAGTGAAATATCCCAATACTGGTCAAAAGCACATCGCCAGCCTGAAAAATGAGGCACAAAGGTGATTTTTTCGGTGTTTTTGGCCATTTCTCCATGTTAGAATGTCCAAATTTGATGTGCCAATAGTAAAAATTTGATGTAAAGGACCTTTTTAATCCAATGGTGGTGACCATTTATCATTTTAAGGCTCCTATAAAAAGTGTAGATCCCTATGCACTGCATTTTTAACAGGTAGATTGTGCTGAAAGTCTGTCAAAATTTGTCAAAACGCCCAAAAAAAAAAAAAAAAAAAAAAAAATTGGTAGATAGAGTGTCGATGAAGTGTATCAAGCAATCAGGGATGCATCAATATGAATCTTAGTTTTATCCTCCTCATTTTTCTTGATTAGGGTTTTCTTGTATTTTTCCTTCAATTGTTTGAGTTTAATGTTGCAGACCTTGTTTCTAGTGATGTACCTATTGGACATGTGCTTGAGAATCTCATTGTCTTTGTTTGCCTTATGGAGTAGCTTCTCAAGGTGAATTTTAACTCTTTCAAGCCACACCTCTTGGTTATTTTCAACTTCCTTTGCAATCCTTTCCTCAAAAATAATCTCTCTACCTCATTTTTTTCTTTCTCTAAATCTCTCTTAAGACCTATTGTTTATGTTCTTGAATCGATGGTTTTATTATCATCATGGTCAGAACCATTTGGTGCCATCATTTCCATACCCTTGATGTATTGTCTTTTTTCCTTTATCAAATCTAACTCCATGAGTACTTTCTTGTCTTTCATCTGCTTATTCTCTTTTTCAATGAATGATATGACAAATTGGGCTCTTGCCATGTTGTCTTGTAGTTATTTAATTATGGAATCATTTTCTTTGATGATTAGCTTTGAGGCTTCATGATCATCTTGGTCATCCAAGTCCATCAACTCAAAGTCTCTTTATTCCTCATGAAGTTCTTCCTCTTCATGGAAAATTGTCTTTTCCTGATGCTCATCTTGATGTACCTTCTTTGATGATGAAGAAGGCAAGGCCCCTTCCGTAATATGTGGAGAAACTTCTTCCCTAGGTCCCCTCTAGTAGGTTTTGACCTTTTTGTTTTCTTTGAATTCTTTGGCCTCTTTGGTTTCTTCGGCCTCTTTCATTGTATCCCTACTAGATGACCCTGTTTGTGTTTGAGACACTGATGCTGGTGGTGGAATTGGTCTAGCAGGCTAAGGTGGTGGAGTAATGAAGACACCATTCTCAATGTAGGTCTCCCATGAAATGTTTAACTAATTGAGATTATTAAGGACAATTGTTTTGATTAGAGAGTGATGAAAGAGGTTATTCATCTGATGTTCATACTCTCTGTTTTACACTAGGTAAGACATATTATCAATACTCCTGTAAAAATAGTGAGGGATGTTGATAAATTTCACCCTAGTGAAATGCATGAGCAACCTGATGTGATAGGCATATAGTCTGGAGAATCTTCCCTCACAAGTGAAATATTTCATGATGATTTTCATCATGGGATAAAATCTATCAAGTAGATGACTAAAAGGAAAGACTTTCATTTTTTCATTTTTGTACCTTGGCTTGAGAAATGGTTCATAATGCTAGGAATCTAAATATTTGGCCTTAAACCATTTTTAACCCACATTGGGTATCCCTGTGGCTACAAAAATAATATCTGTGGAGATGGTGACGGTTATGCCTACAATGGTCACTTAGTTGTCTTGGAGGTTAAAGATGAAAACTCTGGTCAATGCAGGGTGATGTTGTACTCTTTGGACCATCTCACAAAAGTTAAAACATACCACATGTTTGAATAAATTGATTGTTATGGGTGAGTCCAAAAATTCTCTAGTGTTGGATGGCTCAAGCCTGAAAATCATCCCTCCTTTTTGGTGTCTCCTTTCCTCTGTTTCCTCCTCCATAATGTCTCTTTCCTCCTCCATAGTGTATGTTTTGTTTTGAAACCCTAGGGGAAAGGGTAAGGGAAAGGCAATTAGGAAGTAGGTTTAGGGAGTGTGGATAAGTGTAGAAAAATTTAGGGAAGTGGGGAAGGTATTTAGGGATCTTAGGGACGTTTCATGGTATAGAAAAACTTAGGGAGATAGGGTAGGGAATTTAAGTACAAGGATATGGTGTGGCTGCCTAGGAAAATGCAGCCTAGCAGTAGGGTTTAGGAAATGGGACTTGGGAATGAGATATAAGGTGATGTATTGGTAGGGAGAGTGATTCTAGAGTTTAGGAATGGAAAATAGCATCTAGGTAAAATAATATTGACTTGCAATGGTGAAATCTAGGGTTTATTGGCTCAAAACATGAAATGGTGAATGAGGAAAGTTTGCACCATGAATTTTAAATTATGAAGTGAAAGGATGGATTGGAGAGCTGAAAATTATTTTAAATTGAATAAGGAAACCATTTCTTGATGACTGGACCACTTGTAAATAATATTTGAAGCCGTGGGATAAAGAAGGCAAAAGCGCAGTGCCTCCTAGGTAAAAGCGCAACACCTCGAGCAAGAGCGCAACACCTTCCAAAAAACTTGATTTTCTTGCTCGAAATTTGGTTTTTGACTTTGGGAGTTTGAGATATCAATGCATGAGGATGAAAATGAGTGTCTCCTTGTTCTTTATGAACCTTTAGACTTGGTGAAATTTCATAAATTGGATTTGGGACCCACATTTCCTTTTGAATTTAACTTTAACATTGCACTTTAACTTTTTAACTTGATCTTTGGATTTGATCTTTTGGTGAATTTGGAACACTTTGAATTTTGGAAATTTTACTTAGTTTGATTATTTAACCTTGAGTATGCAGCTACCTTGGAACCATGAGAAATTATTACATATTAAGAAACATAAAATTACATATTGAATTGAAATTAAAATTACAAATCAAACTTTCATAGTAAAATGTGTTTACTGTCACTCTTTTACTCACTGGTCTTTTATGCATGCAAATGGTGATTTGATGGAACTTGAAACCCTAATACCTAATGGATACTCTAACTAAATTAACTTCATGATGAAAATACTGAAATGATTATGAAAGCTCATGACTGATGTACACTTAGTAAAGTGGTGAAATGAGCCAACAAGTAATGAAATTTTTGAAAAGAGTGAGGTTTGACCTAATTATGCACCAAGTGACCAATTTTTTGCATGATGACCTAATGCAATGACAAAAATTTTAGAATCGGACCCTTAACATGACATGAAAGAGTTTATTTGACCACTGGTGGAAGGATGCAAATACTGACACTAACACCGACCATGATACATGTTACCATCTTCTCTATTAGTCATGTCCTATTCATGAATTATCCTAAGTGGTCCCTATCTCTACAATTATGAAAAAATCTAAAGGATAATTTTGTTGACTCCTTACTTGTTTCTCCCATGCCCTAGAAAACCTCTCTCTTGTTACCGAATTTTATTGTCATTATTTGGTTTGAAAACTTCTTATTTAGTGCCTTTAGAATTCTCAATGTGTCTATTATGTGAGGATTATTCATCACCATGTTGCTCATCTAATATATAGGGAGAATCTTGTGAATCAGATAGTCCACCATTTTTCTTTCATTTAATCTTATTCCTACAAAAATACCATGTTAGATAACCAAATATAACAAAATCACATGTACCTCAGTTGAAGTTTATGGAAGGCTATCTCATACAAGATCAATCCATATTATCATAATGCGCGCACACACACACACACACAAATATACAATGAAATCATCGTATTCATCATCTAAACATAAACCTATGCATGATGACACAACTACAACATGAACTCATGCATGAAAATCATAACCATAATCATAAATTCATAAAAACCATACAGAAACTGATATGCATAATGAATCACATATATAACCGAAATCTATGCATGAAAATCACATCCCAACAACAACATAATCAAATTCTACATGAAAACACAATTGTAACAATGACCACCACGATGCATACAGCATACATAACAACCACATATACAACCTACATGCATGCAAGAAAAATGCATAATGCCGATCCAGTCCAAGTGTTGAACCATGCTTTCATACCACTATGTGACACCCTGCTCCCACACTTACACAAGCTTACCAGTCCATTGAGGTAAATATGTGATGAAGAGTTAATATGATATGACTAAACCTCCTAGATCACCTTAAGGAAGTGGAATCAACTCAACCAAACCTTACTAACCTCCTCGGGGTGGTACAAGACCCCCAAGGAGTAACCCACCTTTCCAGGTGCCCAACCCCTAAGTTAAGTCTCCTTTTCAATGATGTGAACCCCTGGACACTGGCATAACACCACCTAATTTCGACTGCAACTCTCGATTCACATGAAAAATCATGCAAGGGAGGAGTTGCAGTATTTTTTTTCTTAGTTCCATGCTTGCGATCGCGAGATCTAAGCCACTTTTTCAGGGCTAGGATTCATACCTTTTCCCATAACTTAATGAAACTCATAGAAATGAGAAATGACAGAGAAAAATCCTTCCATACAAAAATCAGAGAAGAAATTGACCTAAGAAGGCCTAATCATGACAGAAATTTCGTCAAACACATCATGAACATGTAATCTACATGTCACAACTACAAATTTGAGCATAGGTATCACATACTTGTATGAGAACGATCAAGAAGGACCAATTCCCTCTCACAATAACTAAAATATCATCTATTAGGGCATGCATTGACTAAAATTTTATCTACTAACCAAAACATGATGAGATCCATAAATCAAGTTTATCATAAATGAGTCTTAAAACTAGCATATAACCATAGAAATATCAATGATAGAACAACCATTAAATCCATATAATAGAAATAAAAATTAATTATAAAATACAAGAGTAAAAGATCTCTTATTAAAATATGGAAATCCAACCAATTAAGGGACTTCCACCTACCACCTGACCATATATTGGGCTAAACCAAATCTCTCTTTCAGCCAATCACCCCCACGCCATATTCCAAGCATGAATTTGGGATCTAATGGAATAAACCAATCAAATTCAATCCATGGATTCCAAAGGAAAAACAGCCTCAAACCTCAACCACAGATTCTAGCTCATCATTGGACATCCCTAACCATCACCAGATTCATATCTACCCAATTTTTCCCAAGGCTCTATAACATTTGTCCCAACCCAACTTCCAGGACTAGTAACTAAACCCACAATTTTTGGCAGACTCCAATATGTTTTTCCAACCAAGGCTTCCAAGACTAGTAACTCAACCCACCAAGGGCTCTAGAGAATTTTTACAACCAAGGATTCCAGGACTAGTAACTCAACCTGAGTTATTATAGGGCTTCCAGAGCATTTTTCCAACTAAGGCTCCAGTAACTAATAACTCAACACACAACCATAAGGAACATGAACACCAATATAAAAAAAATGGAAAACCCACAACACCATGGTTGTATAGGAAACAAAAAGACCACTGTCAATCCATGCAATCGTCCATGCCAATGACATATCATAACCAAATAACCACGGGAATGTGCCATGCATACCAAAACTAGAAATGAAATAATGCATGCAACTTGATAACTGTGTTAGTGTCTGTCAGTCCTGTCAGTCACCAACGATCAAATTATGCTCTTTCATATGGTTGTTAAGGTCCTAGGGAATTTTTTTATAATTCCAATAGGTTTTCAAATAAAAAATTGATCATTGGTTAGTCTACCTAGGTCATTACTAATCCTTTCATATTCATGGTAAATAAACATCATCATGGTCAGGTCATTAATTTTTGGGAGAATTTCTTGGTCATTATGGTCATCATTCAGCTTATTTTTCCATATAGTGTCATCATTAGGTCATGTTGTTAAAATCATGAAAATAGGTCATTTCATTATCAAAATCACCATTGAAAGGAGTAGTGATAATGAAAAATGTTCAATAAGGATCTCTAAAGTGCACTTAAATCTTTATTAAGATGTAAATGTATGTAGTAACTTCTAAAAGTTGTAGTAAACAAGCAATTAAGTCAAACTGGTGAAAAGACAAGGTGGGGCCACATCACCACCAAGGGGAAAAATCAATTTCTAGCCTTTTAAAAGACCAACCAGGCATGCCATTTGCTCATTTAAACTTCATGAGACATCATTCAGTCACCAAGGAGCTTTCCACCCTTTGAAAATTAGTTTATTGCCTTGGAAAGGATAATTCTCTTGTGGCACTGCACATTTCACTTGCTACACTACGCTTTTCTCAAGTTTGTTGTGGTTTTCTTCAAGAAGGGAAATATTTTATTTCCAGTGGTTTCATTATCAAGTGTGGGTCTCTCTCATCAGTTGCAAGTAATTGGGTCACCATACACCTCTATTTCATTTCATCTCATGCTTCAAAGCTTAGAAATCCCCTCTCCTAGGGTTTGTTGTGTTTTTTCTCAAATAAGAGTCTTTGGTCAATTTGCTAAGAAAAACCCTCAAATTCATGCTCACTCACCCTCCCCCACCTTTCATATACCTTCCTTAACATTTTCCCTCATCCCTTACTCTCATTTTCATCATTTCCCTACAAACTCTAGCCTACACTACACTTCCCTAGGCTAGGACTGTGTTTTTCCCTTTTGCACCCCTTCCCCTCACTCATTTCCTAAAACTCCACTTCCCTACAC
Source organism: Pinus albicaulis (assembly GCA_034641835.2). Lineage (NCBI taxonomy): Eukaryota > Viridiplantae > Streptophyta > Pinopsida > Pinales > Pinaceae > Pinus > Pinus albicaulis. The sequence continues at coordinate 66,338,237 of MU968359.1, read as the reverse complement.
TCCCTAACATTTATCCCTACCCCATAAATTTTTCCAAGAATTTAGACACCCTCAAACCCCTTCATCCCCCTCCATTCCTAAAACTGCCCAAAATCCCCTGTTTTCCTACACTAAAACCCTAATTTCCCCTCATAGTGAGCTAGGGTTTCTCATGGATTCAGAGACTAATGAGTGGAGGAATAAGGGAGGTAAAATCATCATATATGAACCCACTAGTGTGCAGGATATCATGGCTTCACCATTTCTCAAGAAGTCATTGCAAGATGCAGGCTGCCTTGCTTTTTGTCAAAAGATTGAAGAATTTGGTTTTAGTGATAAACTTATAAGAACCTTTGCTACAAGTCTGAGGAGGGATAAGGTAACCATTGTAGGGGTTGTGTTTACTCTTTAAGAAGAGGCCATTTTCGTAGCTATAGGGATACCAAATCATGGAGAGATTTGGTTCAAAAGAAGAGACCTAGATATTGAAAACTACAAGATGTTTTTGAAGCCTCCATACAAATGCCCAAAATCACATATTCCATTTTAATTTTCTTGACAAGTATGCCCTCTTATGAAGACAATAATGAAATATTTCACATTTAAGGGTATTTTCTCGAATTTAAGAATACTCATGTGATATTATTGATTCATTTGATCGTTGTTGGTTAGTTGAACTTACCTCATTACCTTTATAGAAGAATGGTCAAAATGGCAGAGAAGGTACATAGCAAAGGGAAATATCATCATGCTAGCTTGTTCCATCATGTCTTGGTGAAAAACATTGTCTTCCATCAGCTTTCACATATCAACTTGTCTTGGGATGGATTCATGTATTCAACTTCACTTTTTCCTACCCCAACTCGATCAAGCAATCATTCTACACCACTAATTTCACCAAGGAAACAAGAAGTAGGTTTTGTTATTATCCTATAAATCATAGGATCTCAAGGTGATTAAGTGTTTCATGAGTTTCAATTTCATATTGAGTATGATTTTCAATATTCAAATTATTTCCAAAAAAAATATGAGAAAATAAAAGAAAATAGGGTATATAGAAAAAAGAAAAAAAAAGAAAAAGAAAAAGAAAGAAAAACCCCAAAAAGAATAATACTAAAAGTGTTGCAAATAAAAATGCACTAATGATTAGATTAGTTTTTTCAATCATACAATTTAAGCATGATTGTACAATTTTAAATTTCTATTGATAGGTTAGAAAATAAATATTTTTCAAACTATTTAAACTCGGCATATCAGTAGATAGGTAGAAATAAAATTGACTCAACAACTTAATCTGAGTCAATGGAAGAATTAAGGATAGATGTAGGTTATATTTTTAAAGAAAAATGAATTGGGTATGCCAGTCTAAGTACACCCTGCAAAGAACAAAAAAATGTTATATTAGTGACATGGGTAGGTAGGGATGAAAAGAAAAATTATGGAGGAAATATGAAATTCATCCTAAAATTTCAGTCAAAGGGCTTCATGTATTTCTTAGAATAAAAAGGAAAAATAGAAAACAATGGTACTTTAGCCTAAGTTTCAGGAATTAAAGTTTATTTGAAGATATTGTGGCATACTTTATGTCATAAGTTATATCCTAAATTTTCGAAACTACATTTCTGCACCCACTCTTCATTAAAATCTCACCCGACCCCACCATCCACTCACGTTGCATCATCACTTAACCCTCCATCACCTTTCACCTCATCCCCGCTCCCTCCATCTCATCCAATGGCTCATGATGGTTTTTGGCCCCCCCTCATCCTTTGAATGTTAACGTCATGGGGGTGTCCAAAATAGATGGTATTCTAAACCACCCCACCTGCTACATGTCAGGCGCCAGTTATTTCACACCCCCCACACATCATACCACTTACCGGTCATCCCCCTGTGAAATTTTTTTTTACTGTGCCAAAACCACTCCACTTATCACTATGCCTCTAACTATTGCACCATTACCGTTGTGCCATGACAACTTCTTCTTTTCTCCTCCATCCAATAATCCATGCTCCTGCCATAATCCTGTTAGACAATTAGTGGCTTAGGTCGTTATCCAATGGGCCTGCCCCATGTCAAAGGTAACTCAAACACTCAATAAAACCAAAATTACTTGATTGTTGCAAGTTTTACCATTGTATCTTCATTCTATTTGTCACATATGATCGTAGTCAAAGTGTTCAAAGAAAAATAAAGTGCAGAGAAGATTTTGACTGTCTACAGAATCAATCAGAAATCTCTTTCTACCATTTCCCCTTCCCATTTTGGTCTATAGAAGTTCCCCTTCTTTATTCCCTTCTTCTTTAATCCCTTTCTGTAAAATTTCACTCATATAATTTTCAGGGAAAACAATGCCTCCAAATAAGGATCAATAACCATTTAATCCACTGGTTTATCCTCATGTAGACCTGCATCATGTGGCGCTGGCTGATAGAGACTATAAAATACACGAGACAGAGTCAAAATTAGACTTGATTGATGTCTACTATTGGCCAGAGGAAAAATTGATCGATGAAGTTGATGACATAGGGTTATGGGAGACCAAATTACCCTATTTCATATTCCCAAAGAACCATACCTACCTCCAATTTGTGAGGAGATGTCATGCATGGTATGACATCAATCAAAGAGTTGTATTAGCCCCCATAGGAGAAGTCCTTTTTACTGTCAGTGCCCAGTCAATATAGCAGATGATGCAGGCTCCTAATATTGAAGAAATAATCCCATTTTCCTATGAGGCCCTTAGAGAATTGTACCAAAAGCTGGAATTTCCTAGCAGAGCCAAAACATTAGAATTATTCATGGCTATTGATGCCCCACTACCCAAAAATAATCCCCCATATCCCTCATCAACTTTCCCTGATATAACCCAACATATTTTCACTTTCCTTTCATATTTTTTAGGGTATCATTTAGACCAGTGGATTGATGAGGAAATGATATGTTTCCTATCCATTCTTTCATCAGATTCTAAGACTTCAATGATGTTTAACTTTAGCCAATTCTTAGTTGATGTGATCCATGATCAATTTGTAAAATTTCACACACAAGAATTGTTTAAATAATCTAATCTGGTACCAGCCTTCGCCCTCATCAAACATAAACTTCATAACCAACATAACCACAGGGCATTCAAATGTCTTAGTAAATCCCTTAGCTGCCACAAAATTCATAGAACAAGGTTCTGGTTAGATCAGCTATCTACGAAAGCTTATAAAATGCATTTAAAACTAGCTCCTATCATCCACAAGGATCTCTGGTCCACCATTGATGCAATGGCTACACTCAAGGCTGACAGAGAAGGTTGCAAAGCACGAGATAAACAAAACAAGAAACTAAAGAAATTAATTAATAAATCTAAAAAATGGCATTATGACATAGATCTGCAACTAGATAACGTTGTGTACACTCCCTACGCTGTCCAGAATCCGGTCCCCTTCATAGCAGCCTCCGCAATCTAGAATATGGACCAAGCTCCCTCCACGGTCAATTAGATCCCCTCCACAGTAGCTGTAGATAGAAATGGTGAAGTTAATGGTGACATTAACCCCTCTCAAACGATGGGATCGAGAGAGAAATTTAACGTCCATGCTGACTTTGCTGAAGGAAATCATATACACCCCACAGCAGCCATGGGTAACGAGCACAAAAATGGAGAATCAAGTTCAAACAATCTAATCAATACATTGTTCGAACACGTCAATAGAGTCTCATTGAAATCAGGTTCGAAAAGATCCCTTTCCTTGACATTCTATTGTCTAGAAATGAGGACGGAACCCTTGGACATAAGGTGTTCAGGAATAAATCCCACACAAATAATTACCTACATGCTGATTCACATCACTACCCTGCCCAGAAGATGGGGGTTCTGTTGACACTTTTTACAAGAGCTTTCAGAATATTAGACGATACTCATATTGAGGAATAAACAGAACATCTAAAAAGATCGGTCATGAACCTGGGATACAGTAAGAGAGACATTAACAGAGCTATCCAAAAAGCAGGATCCAATAATAATAATAAAACTTCAAATGACTATTCTACAACATCAAAAGCATGCCTCCCCTATATCCAAGGAGTCACAGACAAGATGGCCAAAGTTCTAGCTAAGAAAAACATTAAAACATCCTTCGAACCTCTAATGACCATCAAACAAAGGATGAAATTTGTCAAATATGACCCTGACCACCTTAAAAAAAAAGGGGTTTACAAAATTAATTGTTCATGCAGAGATTTCTATATTGTGGAAATAGGTAGGACCTTCAAAATTAGGTTTAGAGAACATGTGGTGGACATCAGGTTAGGAAGAACTAAAACCTGGGCATTAGCAGAACACTCCAATAAAACACATCACCATATATGCCTTGAAGATGCAGTGGTCATTACCAATGAGAAACATCATTTTAAACGAAAAGTTTGTGAAGCCCTTGAAATCATTAAACACCCCCACAACCTTAATAGAAATGGAGGCCTAGAGATTAGCACAAATTGGACCCATAGTCTTTCCCACAAATAAGCTCCCCCTCACTGATGTTGTATGACTTCACCTTACCCTTCTACCCTATTGTCAGTGTCCCTTCCGTGTTTACCAGATGTCTCTGACCCTCAAACCACACCTTCACCTTCCACCTACCCCTATACCCTTCATCATCTCCTGTCTCCCCCCCCCGCTAGCCTGTCAACTTTCTTTTCCTCTTTTATTAAAAAACCCTCCTTGACCTACCTTTACCCTCCCTCTTTTTCTTTTCTTTCCTTATTATTTAAACTCTGTAGTCGAGCCTCGCTTCATTTTAATGAACCCTTTAAAATCTATTAAAATTAAACCCCTCTTATAATGCTAATTAAATAAACCCCTCTATTCCTTCTTATATTTTTTGACCCTCTTAATATATTCATAAAAATTACCCTATTAGTTACCTTCTTATTTTAAACTAACCTCCTTCGCCTTTTTTAACATTAATTAAGTAAAATAATTTTAATATAATCACTCTAATAAAATAATGAATATTAGACCCTTATAATCAATTATTATAATACATGATCCTATTAAAATATATAGTATCTAAAAACATATAATTTTATATTAAGAACTTAAAACCATAATTGAAGAAGATTTTTTTTTAAATATCACTACTTAGTAAATAATTATAAATTAAAATATTAAGTATTAATAAATAAAAATTTACCCCTATTATAATATATATTAGTATTATAATCAACACCTTTTATAATATTTATTAGCATTACCCTTTATATTAGCATTATCCTCTAATTTAAAAATATTAGAAGGGTTAAAAATTTTAAATATTTTAATAAACCAAATTATAAATTTTTTTAAGGTAATAAATACAAATAAAATAGAAAATAATACATTAATTAATCTACAATTATTAAGAGTTGGTCGGCCTTTTCATTTTCCTTGTTTTCACCTCTATTTATTAACCTTGATCTTCTCTCTTCTTAGCAGGTTGTCCTGATGATGAGTCTAGATCCAGACTCGAAATGTAGACTAAAAATGACTTCTGTGGATATTCCGAGTCTTACATCTGAAAAACTACACCAAAGAAACCTCCAATCTAGCTTTGGTCTATCTGTTTGTATGTTTTCAGGCCAATATATTCCAGTTTACAATGAGGAAGGTTAATGATGATTCTTAGCCTCAATTAGTCATCTTTTTCACAACCATGCTAATGAAAGAACATAAAGACTACACATACAAGAGATTTTTTCGTTAATTTGTGCATCCAGCAATGAGAATACTGAGTAGCATAGTGGAACCAATGATTAATGAGGAAATTAAGAAAATCATGCATTTATCATATCAAGTGAGAATTGGATATTGGTACTTGTACCAAATCTATACTGAGATCATAATTTATGGGTGTGAGTTGGCCCCTTAAAATATGCCAAAGTTCCTACCCATGAGGATCTTCACCCTAGAATACATCAGGAAAATGATCAATGTAGATGAGGTGCATTTTGTATCTTCCAAGAAAAAATATCAATTTAGGATCAAGTCCCAAATTGGTCCTTTTATTTGTAATAGTAGGGCAGCAGGAGAAGAGGCTGATAAGATGCCGAGGGAGATGAAATTTAATCACAGCTCCACTTAGTCATATGACCCACTAGGTATTATTTCCAAGAAAAGGGTGGAGAACAAATCAACCCCTTATATCCATACTCACAGGCCTAAGATTGAACAGTTTATGAATCAAGCAGAGTGGCCAGCAAATACATTGCAGGAGGCTGAAGAATAGGCGATCTCAAACTCAAGCATTCAAACCCCTACTCCACAAGAAAAGCAGACTATAAAAGGAAAAGAAGATAAGGGAAAATATCTAGACAAAAATACAACAAGGAAGAGGCCAAGAGATGATCAGTCTGCTATGGAGACTGATACATCTAGTAGAGAATTTAAAATGAGGTATATAAATAGAGCTAGAGTCCACATGGATATTGATCAAAGCAGTGAAAAAGAGCAACAAACATTCATCACAATCAGGGATTCTCCAAGTTCATCTCCAACAGGTGGCCAGACCATATTCTCTACATCTTCAGCCACCATTCCATTCTAGCAGCAGAACTTACAAACCCCTACATCTACTGCTACTACAGGGGCAAAGGAGGAGAACATCTATCATACATTCAGGGAAATCAAAAGAAAGAATGAGATCCTGAAAACTAGAACCTACAACAAGTTTTGGAAGGAGACAAGAAATTCACATAGCAGGATTTTATCAACCTTTGACTCGGAGAAATGAAAATTGAGAATGGTTTTCCTAGAAGCACATATCTCTTAGCCTAAATCACCTGCAAACTTCAAGAATACTGCTTTTGAATTTGATTTGAAAGACATCCATCCAAAAGACCAGATGGAGATGCATAAGAAGACTGGAGAGATGATTTCCTCCACATTGAGAAGAACTACCACGAGCTTATCTAAACTTCAAGTATCATTGGCCAATTTTCAATCTCAGCTTAAAATGGATAATATTTCTTCTCTAGCCAAAGCTACTAGAATCAAATCCATGGAGGACTTAGTGGTAAATATTGGGTATGACCCAACCAATGTAGAAGCTATGGAAGAGATATTGAAGAATAAGAATTTTGATATAGCAGCCCTCAGAAAAAAACTCAAAATGTCAACAACTGAAGACCCTTCGAAAAAATAAATTGAGGAAAATGAAGTAGAGAAAGCTGAAATGATGAAGTTAATCATGGAGCAGTCTGCATAGCTAAAGCAAATGGAGACAAAGATGGAAAAATTGGTTAAAGAAAAGGAGAAAGAAGAAGAAATGGCCATTTTTCCTTTGGAGGTTGTTCCTATTGCATCCATCCCTACAGCTACATAAACCACTACAGGCACATTAGGTGGTGTAGAGAAGCTGGCCAAAGACATGGAGAATATGACCATACAGACGACAGAAATCAAAAAGCTAGAAACAGAATTCAACACTTTAAAATATTTGAAGAAAAGGTCAGATAATTCTCATGAAATTGAGATACAAAGAGCTCAAAAACAAATTGAGAAATTAATCACAGCAGAGAATTAAGATTCTATTGGACAAACTATTGGTCAGGAAAAAGAAATTATTTGGACTAGCATTGTGGATTCCATGAATGAAATATGGCCTTCTATTCAAAAATATTTGGACAAAGAGATCTGATTGGAATAGTGAATGATGCCATAGGAAAAGAAACCAGAAAACTGACAGGCATGCCTGAAACATAAAATAATACTATCAACTTCTTGAATTCCAAGAACATTTTTGAATTGGAAGCACTAGGAGTGGAGGACAGAACAACCACCATCCTAGAAGTCAAGAAGGTACTCAATAAAAAGAGTTTGATCACACGGTTAGAAGAAAAGTGCCATCAATTACAAATTGGTGTCAGCAGATTTGTCAATAGAATCATACCATTGACCAAAAGAGGATTTCCATATTTTTGTGATAAATGATAAGCTCATGCATAGGGCATATTATGTAAAAAAGTTGAAGGAGATTGCCAAAGACACAACCAAGTTTGCTAGAATAAAAGGATCAATCACTGGAAGAGCCTTCCTAGGGGTTATGGATATTGATTTATACATACAACATGAAATCAAGCATATTTTTTAGTTAAGGCCAACTTTTATGAAGTTCACAGAGATCAATGAGATTTATAAGAAGCTAATCAGTATCAAGATATCGAATGCAGATCAGTGGGAGAAATTATGTGATTACCAAGAAGGGTGACACCTCAGTGCATTAACAGGACAACCAACTTAACAAATCAATTAGTTCTACAAATCAACATATCAGCACAACATTTAAGCATCATATTACCTAAATCTGCGAGCACGTCAAAGGATTAAAGCACACAGTAACGACCTTCTGAATATTACAGCCACATGTCACAGATATTCCATCGTGTCCACTTTGTGGTCACATTTGTCAATTTTAAGTCATTATTGTAATCAATTGCAGATTTCCCATGTAGATACGGAAATCACTAGGAATTAGTTAAATACTGCATTCATTTTTAGTATCAGGGGTTGGACCCTAGATTGTAATCTTCTCTATTGGAGCATTGTAATTTTGGAGCTAGAGAATCAATAATAAAAGACCATTTTGTAAGATTATTGAGCTATTTTTATCTATTTATGTCTTTTCTTTACTGTGTTTAATATTTTCCACTATTAGTTCTTTCAGTGTATCATTTAATTCTAATTGTAAAACAGAAATTGGAAGAATGAGATTTGCATAGAGCACCTTAATTCTGGCTATGTTTACAATATAAATTTTTTTCCTCTAAATTATGGCTAAAGAATTATTGATTTCTTTTTAACCACTACTGAAAATCACTTTTATTTGACCTCATGATTTATTATGTTTTAATATCCAGTAACTATAGTTAGATTGCCTTGCAAATTCTCTGGAAAAATTGATGCAACAACCCAGCCTGTTATGAATCCATAGCCCAATGGAAATAGTTTAAATAGATCCCTTAATCCAACCAAACCATCAATCAAAAAATCAACCTTCAAAATTAGTATAACTAGCCTAATATCAGAACTCATAAAAAAAAAAAGCTAAATCCTAAAGAGAGATCCCTCTCTGAGTCAAGGAGGGCTAGATCCTAGGATCCAAGTGGTTTTGATGTTACTTTTTTATGGTTATTCTTTCCAATCTTAAGATTATAGAACGATAATAGGTTCTATAGGAAAACCTGTCATAAGAGCACCTAAGGGTGAGGTGACTAATACATACACTAGAGGAAAAAGGCTGATGTTTTCTCCTAGCAGTGTGGAAATGGGTCGGGCTACAACAGTTAAAGAGACATATGCACATCCACATGAAGCACCATTGCAAGAGGAAGAACATGTAAAATTTGACACTCAAATGGAAGAAATAGATATGCATGAGGAGGACAAATCACCAGAGCAGATCATCAAAGAGAAGGAAGTTGATATTATAGATCTCAAGGAAAACTTCATGATCACTTTTCTTCAGTAGGAGAACAAACAACTCGAAGTCAAACAACCTTTTCTTAGCAAGCCCAAGGAAGATTTGGAGAGGGATGGTGGAAAATGTAAATCAGTTTTTGATGTTGATTAACTTGAGGATCAGGAAGAGCAAGTCAAACCAAGAAGACCAAGAACAAGAGGTCTCAAGAGGTAGCAAGAGCAAGAAATTGAACCATCTCCACCACTAGGTCAAGAATACTTTGATGACCTAATTGTAGCAAAAATTTAGAAAGATAAGGAGTCTTAATCTGAAAAGGTCAATTATCACTTAGAGAAGCTTCTTGAGAAGGATAACAGGAACAATAATCTTCATAAGCACATGGCCATCCACTAATTCACAAGGAACGAGATCTCTCAAATTAGAATCAAACATTTGAAGAAGAAATTGAGGCAAACCCTAATGAGGCAAAAGGAGAAGGAAAAAATTAATTTGTTGGCTGAGGAATCCCTCATATCCTAACATATCATCTTCTAACTTCATGGGGAAATTTTGGACAAATTTTGAGCAAATTTTGGAAAATTTGAAATTTTGATGGCTTTCGGCTTAAATAGGAAACTACAGATAGCCAAAAGTGTAGCGCCTTTCCCTCAGAGGTAAAAATGACCTAAAATCTACATCAATGGATATATATTGACTTGCATATCTCAACTATCTAATTTTGTGCTAGGTCAGCATCCAGGTTGTTATCACCCAAATAAATGAAGCATCATTTGACAAGGTTAAATAGGTTAATGTGTCAAAAGTAGGGTTGTAGGATTCATTTTTTATATGCTTGGTGAAGGGAAATATTAAATTTTTCTTGTTTAAGTTTACCCTAAAGTCTAAACCCACTCATTTTCAAATCCCCTCATGTCACATCACTCATTATTTTCTGATTGATTTCAATTTCCAAGGTTTTTGTACCGAAAATACCATTTTAGCCAAGAAACCACAGTTTCATAACAAAATACACTGAAAAAAGTCACTTTTTGCTACGAAACTGTTGATAGTTTCATATAAAAAACAACTATATTTACACTAGATATGTTACGAAATCGTGATTTCCTGTCTGTCTTGTCAGATTAGTTGTTAGGTGTCATAAACTCATTTGGAAAGGGTAAGTTAGATGCCATTCGAGTCATGGAGGGATAAAATAAAGGTACATGGTCAAGTTTGAAGTCATCATCATCAGTTTAGGTATGTTGAGTCATCATTGGGTCATGAGAAGACATAAAAAATTCAAAATATTTCCTAATTCAGTCATTTCTCATTTCTAATTCCTTCTTATGTGATATTGAGCTCTGGAGAGCTATTGCATTGAGCCAAAGTTGTGGCTTGTGTTTTCAAAGGTTTAGATTGAGCACTATCAAGTGAGGTTGCAAACTATCAAGTGAGGTTGCAAATCATCAAGCGAGGATGTGAAGACATTAAAGTAACCATGGAAGAAAAAATAAGGACAAACAAGGGTGGCCACTGCCTGAGATATGAACTAGTAGATATGAATGTGATCAATGAAGACCCAACAGTAGTGGAAGTCTTCAGAATGACAGGTTGCTTACAGTTTTGTGAGAAATTACAAGGCTTCCATACACAGGTTTCCAAAGAGTTTTCTTTGAATTTCAGTAGAAAAACCACCAAAGTGGGAATGATCATTCTATCCATCACACCAGAGGTTGCTATAGCTGCTACAAGGATTCCAAGAGGATAGGAGAAGTGGTTCAAATATTTCAAGTTTAACATGGAGCAGTGCAAAGAATTTATGAAGCCTGAAAGAGTTGAATGGATCTCACCAGTGCTATTCCAAGGAGCTGCATAAAGGATAAGTACTCAAAATTTATTCTCATCATCAAAAAGTACCTTACTTTTGAAGGGAGATACCACAAAGTCTACTCATATAATTTCAAGCTACTTCTACATTTTACTGGTAAGATTTCCCTTGATCTTCCTTTCTATTTACCTAGAAGTTTGTCAAAAATGTATAATGTTCCAAATATGGAATTTATACAACAATGAGAATACCATAAGGTATTATAGAGTTGTATATGCATAAATATACCTCATAGAAAATTTAAAATGACATGTCCTTCAATAAAATATGTAGCAGCAACTTTATACAGCGTTTTATAAACCAAAAGGTGGGGAGAAGTGATGAATTAGGCCCTAAAACGAATGTATTCAGATATATGCGTAAAAATAAGATGGGAAAGTGCTTGGATATGATATCTATGGTTATAAGGGACTCCCATGTCAAATTTTAGAAAAAAAAAATGCATTTTTCTATGTTAAACAGTTCCTCCTTTCCTAACTAGGCTAGAAAACCCCGATTTCCCATGGCTTAGATTATGCAGCAATTTGCTGAAGCATGGATAACCAGAGATTCTAGGTTCGATCCCCAGTGGAGTCGCCAGTTCTGTTTCGGGGAAAATCACCCTAGAGGTTTTTGGGTCTAAACCTCCAAAGAGCAGGGCATGCTATTCAGAAGGACTCACACACAACCATACTTGAATGCAAAAGACTAGTTAACAATGATAACAGAACTCACCCGAAGTCCTACGTTTGATGTAGATCCCGTGGGTTCCAAACCCCCAGCAACTCTCCTTCCGCCTTCAACCTGGAAAAGAAGAAATAACGTGCACGGAAACCTAGTTGTACGGCATATACTTATCCTAAACGTTAGTGCAATCCATGTGAAATATTGTATAAACCATAATAAGTGCTTAAATAATAATCTTTTCACGCATATAAATAAACATTAACGCACGAGTTTAGGAACAAGATGGTTCTTCATTATCACAAACAGCATGTACAGTAGTAAAAGTGGAGAGATCACCTGAATCCTTCCACGATCTTTGAGCAGAACATCATCCAGATTCGTCCTACCCTTGCCTCGCTAAGATTCTTCCAAGACTTGTGCACTCGAGATGGCATATAAATGGATGACAATCTCCAGGAAACAAGGGTTTCCTGTATAAATCTGAGAAAGTGCAGGAGGCACGGGGAATCAGACTTGAATTGGGATTCCAACAGAGTATAATGTCTATAAAATTTCTCTCTCCCTTAGGCCATGCACATGAGGGGCTTTTATACTCCCTCAAAGTAGTTTCAATCAGTTGGAAACAGTTGGCCACATACTGGGGTGGTTGAACTACCAGAGTAACCATCAACCCAGCCCAAAAATAGGGATTTTTATATATTTTTTAATGATTTTAATGGCATAGGTGGAAAAGTACATGTGGACTCGTGTATACACGTGGAAAAGTCTGGGCATAACTGCGTATGGAAATTTTAACAATGTTTTTTAGTGAATTTTGTTCAAGTCTATAGGAATGGGTGCCCAAAGCCATAAAAGCAATCATGAATCATATGAAGGTGAAAAATGATGCTATAACAGATGCCCCCTAATATATGAGGTCAGAAGGGGTACATGATGGCCGAAATGTATTATGCACATAGAAAGAACTTCGCAAGGACAAGAGAGGACTTCACCAGATTTCAGCTTGCCAAAAACCAATGAAAGAAAACAGAGAGTCAACTCATGCTGAGGCGGGCATACCCATGCTCAGTCAAAAATACAACATATGGAAAGTAATAAATAGATCCAACATGTATACAAGTATAGCTGAACTGAAAGTACACAATGAATCATCTGAGCATGGCTCGGAAGTATAAGTCTGAATCAATGTCCAAGTATCACATATAGAAATTTGATCAATGATGCTGCAACTGGATGTCTGATCATATAAGCAACTGAATCTCCAAGTACCAAATCATAAGAGGTGGAATAAACGGTACAATCACGCAACTTGGGAGCCAACATATAGGATGCTGCTGTACTGACACTGCAACAATAAGGGGAACGACATCACTGGCAGAAACTGAATGAACTGTCAAAAGTGAACCGAGAAATGCTGATGCAACCCGAGGTCTTCACTTATCACTATGGCACAATTCTACACAATGGAAATAAATGAGCTGAAGTCGACCATGTGAGAAATCGTTGGATTACCGGTCAATGATGAATATCGTTAACCAATGCGAGACAACCCACCAATAATGAAAATGAGTGTCAAGGTTCCCCAGTACAATCTAACAAGTGCGAATGAATGAGTTGAAGTTGAACACTTGAAATAATCTACCAATCAGGAGGCCATGATGAATCCCCACTGTCGATAGCAAGGAGTCTACCACTGATGACTACAAACCCTAAGGTACTGACAAAAAGACTCTAGATCCCATTCCCAGAGCAATGAGTCAGAGTCGATGGGAAAAGATCTGCTGGAAGGAAGGCATTAATGCATCCCACATCAGTCCAGCGTGAGTGTAACCCGCAAGCCAAAATTTGGAAGGAATCGGACGAAGTAGAGTGACGGAACCAAACCGAAGTACATTTTCGACATGCACAAGATGAAGCTAGCACACGGAAGCAACCCTCTGAACCAACCAATAATGAAAGCTGACAGAGAGGCGAGATATCCACCGACAGGATCAAATGGAAATCAAGGTACTGCACGAATCCCAAGTGTGATAATGTGTGCTGACGTCGAACACAGGGGAAACCACTCAATCAAAGACCCATAATGATGATCAAATGCTGAGCACAAGGTCACCTATCAATGATGGAAATAGGGCCAGGGTGCAGCTCTAGGTTTTCTCTCAGAGCAATGTGTCGTAATCGATAAGAGACAAACCCGCCAGTAAGAAGTCAATGGAGACCTTATCAAACCAGCACGAGCAGAGGACCAAAAAATCTGATGTGATAGAACAAGATACTGACAAGACCAGGAAGGCCGACTGAATAATGAGTCAAGAGACATCGCAGAATGGCCGACTCTGGTTAGACTTCCCTTGAACAAAAGCATGACTCGTGATGACCATGGCAGTAAAAGTGACACTGTATAAGTCTGTTATGCAGGAGGCAGAACAAAATCTCCATATGATTGGAAGAGATAACCAACCGGGGGAGGACTGACAAGTGAAACAAGGTAAAGGCTGAACCTAGGTCAAAACTAAAACCATCCCAAATGTAGGAAATATATATAAGTATATGTGCTTTGTTCAAGGGTGACAAACTGACACTGTACTGCCATCAAAGAACGAAGTTACATCCCGTTCCTGCTCTTTTTTTTATATTTTATTTTTTTTTCTTTTTCATATAATAAGCCTGAAAAATAATAAAATAATGCTATGGTACAATGGATAGAACGAGTATCAAGAAACAGATGCACTAGTTCCTGGGATTGGAATGATCCTATGCTCAATGCAAGGTGGCGAAAACTAGTAAGCGATACTCAGAGGAATGTTCCATCCATGGGTAAAAGGGTGTCAAGTTGTGATAGCTAAGTGCATGCAATGGTTTAACTTGTACAGATAGACAAGGTCAAAAGTTGGCTTAAACATTGAGTCCAAATGAAGCCGGCTAAAGGCCAGGATAAACAAGTAGCCAATATGCAATGCAGTAATACAACTCAACAACACCAGGGAGCCTCTAGGGTAATAGCTAGAAAAATGATAGTGAGGAAGAAGAAGAATGGAGCTTCAACACATAAGTCATGGCAGGACTAAAGAGAACTCCCGAGCCTACATAAAACGTAGCATGGGCAACAAGTGATAGCGAGGAACTAACTAGGAAGCCCATGTAAAGGAAGGCTCTACCACCAAGTCATGATTAAATAATCGGCGAGTGAAATGGGTGTAATACTCATGACCTGATGGGATCGACCCTATGGCAAGTGATCAGAATGGAGGCTAGTATGCAAAATGCAATGGAAAGTGGATTTCCTAACCTATATGCCAGTTTTAGTTTATAAAAAAGAGATTTCAAGAAGACCAATTGAACTATCTGGTAACTAAGTCAAACAAACTCTGAATTTCAAGTATAACTTCAACAAAATGCTCAAATCCAACCATGCCACTCTCGCAGCGGGCTTTATACGAGCAAAAAGGAAGACAAGAAACTCAATAAATCAACTCAGTACAATAGTATAAACTTGCAATAAAAAACTTCAAAGAATCAAAAAGAGACTCTTCGAAAATTGCAACAAAACTAGTCTACTGAACATCAAGGAAACCAAACGCACCAAATAGGTAAAAAATCAAAATGTGCAGCAACACACAAGGAAAGAGTAAATGAGCAGGAGCTCTCTGTTCTGATTAAGCAGAATAGCCAAGAATCTTCAAGAAAAGACCTTGGTACTCAAACCAAAATTGCAAACATAACAACCAAAAATTTCACCAACCGAGAGAGTCTTCACACAAAGGAGAGAGAAATAGACATATAAACACTTTAAACACAGTCTAGAGACTAAAAAACACTGTAGAAACAGGTCACCACAGACAGACAAGACCAGAAAAGCTAAAAACCAAAATTTCAAAATTTCCCCCCAGGCATACGCGCTTTAACAGTTTTGCAACAAGTGTGCATACGCAACTGTGTCAAAGGAAACCCGCGTATACGCGACCACCTTTGACAGAAACGGCGTGTATACGCGACTGTGCAGAGAAAAAACCGCGTATGCAAAAGCAAATAATGAAAAATAAAAAAGATCAAGCCTGGATAAAGAAACCAGGACTTCAGTGTGACTGAGAAAGAGTTAACTGGACTGGAAATAAAAGTTAAAACTGTTGGAAACCTATCAAACAGCTGAAACCACCCAACAGGGGAATCACAAGAATGTGGTCCCCAGCGGAGTCGCCAGTTCTGTTTCGGGGAAAATCACCCTAGAGGTTTGTTGGGTCTAAACCTCCACAGAGTAGGGCATGCTATTCAGAAGGACTCACACACAACCATACTTGAATGAAAAAAACTAGTTAACAACGATAGCAGAACTCACCCGTAGTCCTACGTTCGATGTAGATCCCACGGGGTCCAAACCCCCAACAACTCTCCTTCCGCCTTCAACCTGGAAAACAAGAAAGAACGTGCACGAAAACCTAGTTGTGTAACATATACTTCTCCTAAACGTTAGTGCAATCTATGTGAAATATTATATAAACCATAATAAATGCTTAAATGATAATCTTTTCACATATATAAATAAACATTAACACACGAGTTCAGGAACAAGATGGTTCTTCATTATTACGAACAACATGTACAGTAGTAAAAGTGGAGAGATCACCTGAATCCTTCCACGATCTTCGAGCAGACCGTCGTCCGGATCCGTCCCGCCCTTGCCTCACTAAGATACTTTCAAGACTTGTGCACTCGAGATGGCATATAAACGGATGAACATCTCCAGGAAACAAGGGTTTCCTGTATAAATCTGGGAAAGTGCAGGAGGCACAGGAACTCAGACTTGAATTGGGATTCCAACAGAGTATAATGTCTATAAAATTTCTCTCTCCCTTAGGCCATGCACATGAGGGGCTTTTATACTCCCTCAAAGTAGTTTCAGTCAGTTGGAAACAGTTGGCCATGTACTGGGGTGGTTGAACTACCAGAGTAACCATCAACCCAGCTCGAAAATAGGGATTTTTATATATATTTTTAATGATTTTAATGGCATATGCAGAAAAGTACATGTGGACTCACGTATACATGCGGAAAAGTCTGGGCATAACCGCGTATGGGAATTTTAACACTGTTTTTTAGTGAATTTTGTTCAAGTCTGTAGGAATGGGTGCCCAAAGCCATAAAAGCAATCATGAATCATATGAAGGTGAAAAATGATGCTATAATAGTAATTTATGAGGGTTTTAACTGAAATAATGTTGTAACATCAGCATTGAAACTTAGGATATGACTCAAATGATTTACTTTAATAAAAATATAGATTTATATAAAGAAAGGCCTCAAAATGAGGTGTTGCAACCGTGGAATGAGACAGAAGAGATGTACAGCATGATTTTTAGGAGGCTGAAGCTTATTATTATTCAGTTACATTTATGAAACAAATTTTTACATGAAAACATAGATCTATAACAGATCAGAAAGCCAAATAGGCTCTTTATTACAGTCCCCTTGAGGATCTCAGCAAATAATCAACAACAGTGAGTAGATCTGAGATCTAAGTCACAGTTCTGTAGCAGTATTCAGAGATTCTATAGTAAATACATCATAAAATGAATCATATCTGAAGGTTACATGGATTTTTTGGCTAATCCATGGATCACCACAGTGAAAGGAAGGATCATTTCCACTATATATCTCTCCTCCAGGAGAACTCCAAAACCCCTGCAACTATGCTCCTCAAGAATTATGCAGTTCAAGGAGAGGAACTATGTTGTTGATGATAATATAAACTTTGTCTTGGTGCCAAGATCTGATACTGAAGCACAAGTTGTGGATGCACTCTTCCAAGAGGTTAAAAAACACACTCACTGAGAAGAGGTTCGAATATAAGCTAGATCTTGCAAATCTAGAGTTCCACTTGCTGCAACTCACTTAAACAATGAAACCCTCACTGGATTTATGCTGCCAAAGAGAGATGAATCTTGGACATATGAAATATAGTGGATAAGAAGCACAAAACCTCCAAGATATACTCAATGGAAGGATGGAGAATTCCCCAATAGGAGATCCTCACTAGTCTCTTGCTAAACAACCCAGAGAACTAGAATTTGTCTAAGCAGAAAAATTCTTGAAGATCAAATACATTCAACAACCTTTTCCTTGAACCACCTCCTTCATTTTATAAGATGAGGATGTGAAAAACCCTAAACCACCTTGAATCACTTAACCCCTTTCACATGAGGTCCTCCATCTAGAATTGTGTTGTCCCTTTAGGAGATACATTGAACCTAGACAACGTTGTAGATTTGGTCCTATTGACCCAGTGAAATAGCCCAAACCTATTTCACATGCAAGTGGATTTCATGTAAATGTCTTAGATATAGCTTTTTTCAGATTGAGCATTGATTTATTCATTGATCTAAGGAGTTTTACATGTCCTCCATTAGTCATTTATTCATAAATGGAAAATAAAACAAAATTCAAATATTCCTATTAGCTTGGGCTAATTAGGAACATTACAATCCTCCCCTCCAAAATTGTTTCTTGTCCTCAAGCAACTGCAAGGTAAGCGCTACAAAATCTCCTCCTTGGTGACACTAACATAAGATAAGCTTCCTCCATAAGCCAAGTGCTCACCAATCCATCCATGTATTTCTCCTCCAAGGTTCTCATGAGATGCAAATAGCTCATCCCATAAAGAGACAGCATATCATATGAAACAAACATGGTTTTCCCCCATGCTCTCCCTGAAACAAGAAAACATAAAGTACATCGAGAGTAGACATCCCATGAGGCACATGCCATCCTTCCTCCTTTCTCCATACATCCCCATAAAATTATAAGTACATTATCAAGGTAGGGAATTGAGACAATGTGCTTGAAAATAGAAAATTTCACATATGGAGGTGGGTCATAGTCCCACATGTGGAACCAACGCAAGGCATCCCCTGCTTGCACCAAATGTAGATATGGTAAGTGGTTTTCCCACCACTTACTTGCTGCCCACACCATATCACCATGGTTGAAAGTGTGATATATGTTTGGTGCTTTGGGGAAGCACCCATCATTTTGCAAAATCTCCCTTTTCCTCTCAAGGGAGTGGCCCAATTCAAAAATTTTTGGGGCCCAATATTGGCCAAGAGGATCACATGATATAACACTCCTACTTGGAGTCATGGCCTGCAAAAACATGGTGTAAGAGTACATGAAATCAAAATATAAAACATATGTAACATGATCATGTTTTTCACCAACAGTTGTTGGCAATATGATGCAATGTGTTGTCCTTGATGGCAACCTACTTGATGAAGTTGTTCTTGATGGCAAAGGATTTGGCACAGAAGGAGCATCTGAAGCAGTAACTAAGAAAAGAGAGAGACAGAGAAGTAGCAGAGTTAGTAGAAAAGAATAGAGGAAGAACAGAAGGAGCAGAGACAAAATGGGAGAAAAGAATACAAAGGCGCAGCAAAATTTTGGTGTGCAACAACACACATTCAAGAAGGATGGGAGAAATGTAAGGGTGAATTAATTACCATCGACCGCAGCTGCAATTTTCAGAGGCGAGGTGATTATGGTGATGGGCAGAGCCGTTTTAACAGTGGAATGAAGATTTCCCATAGATTTGAACTACGGAGGAGCAGATTTATTAAAGACAGTCATTTCGGGCTTTTAAAGTCCTCAACAACCAGAATGGGAAATTTTTTTAAACAGGCGGAAGTCCTTTTATTTTTGAATTGGCGGGACAAGTGATCCCCACCATTTATATGTCAATCAGAATAGCAAAGTTATTTTGGGGCAGTGTCTTGTTGATATGAATATTTGCGATGCGATCCAATCGCAATCACCAATCGCAATAATCAAATGTCTTGTGGATGTGTAGAGTTCCGCAATGGAACGACATTATATAAAATATACAACCAAACCTTATATAAATCACCCCCACCATAGCAGCGAAGGCCCGTGGGTCCACTTGACCATGTGGCGATGTCTTAATGGAATCGCAAGTCTTGAATCGTAAGGGTCAATCGACAGAGTTTTGTTATGTGCTCTGATCAAAGGCCGGACCCGATCGAGTTATATGCCACAGTTTATTGCTAATCGCATCCAAGTTTCCAATCGCAATCAGAAGCTCTTAAGTGTTGGGCCCGATTTCACCTTGAAATTGGCGGACCCGATGGCGTTATACAATGGAGTTAATAGGTTCAATCGCGTTCGGGATCTTAATCGCAATCGGAACTTTTCGATTGATCGCATGTCTTTTGTAATATGCTGCGATTGAAGTGGCGGACCCGATCCAGTTATATGCTGGAGTTAATATGTGCAAATCACATCCATGTCCTGATCACAATTAGAAATTTTCTATTGTGTGCCCCGATTTCATTTGTTCAAAGTTCGGACCTGATTGCGCTATGAGCCATGTTTTATGTGGTCATCACATCCGGTTGATCAATCGCAATCGCAAAGTTTTTTTGACACCCCCGATCCGCCGACTGCGATGTGGGCCCAGGGTCAAAGAATGGAATTTGATTCAAAGATTTATTGAAATATTATTTGGCAAAGAAAAGAATACCTTTGGGACATTTCATGTATAGAAGAACGAAGAATTGGATTGGCTCGAATTTTAATATGAATACCATTATTAATTGAATGGTTTTGACCCTTGGTTTTAATAATGGCATAAACTATATAAAGTGATGAGAATTATGAAGAATGGGGGTGCGAGGGTTGATGAAAAACGAGTCTCCTTTGGAGATATCTATAAGAGAAAACTCTGATATATCTGAATCTATGGTGCACCTGTGAATGTAATGAGGATATCGACTAACAAAAGGATGAAGAACTTGTGCATAAGGGTGATGAATGAATGAAGCTCTCGAAGGAATATCTGGATGGGCGAATTATGTTCTTAACAGTAAAATCTAAATGAACCTCTGGTCTTAAACAACGGACGAAGTCATGAAGAACTAGCGCATATGAATCCGGTTGGGGTTTCTGAAGATTAATATGCATATAAGGATACACGGAATGTTGAATGAATATATTCTCTGAAGTTTGGGTTATTTCTGATATTTTGGTGATAGTGGTCTCACCGTTCTATTATGAAGTTTTGGGCAAAATATGTTTGTAGATAATTGATTAAAGGGTTGCATTGAAACCGCTGGATCCAGTCTGAAAATTGATGAAACGTGGTCTGCAGTGATGCTGAGGGTCGAAGCCTTCAATAAGGGGGTTGTAGCTCCCTTCCAGTAGTGGCTGGTAAACAAGAGCATGGGGTTGTGGCTCCCTTCCAGTGGTGGCTGGTAAACGAGAGCAGGGGGTTGGGGCTCCCTTCCAGGAGAGGCTGGTAAACGAGAGAAGATTGTAGCCTTCTGCAGGTGGGTGCCTGCGTGCTGGTATGAGTCTGCACCAGCACAAAATTGTAAGAAGTTTTCTCTATAATAAATATTGAAGAAAAAGATTACAGCAGTGGTGGTTTTCTCCTGGATTGGGTTTCCACCTTAAATCCTAGTGTTCATATGTGTTGCTTATGTTTTGTTATTTCTGTTCATGCTTACTGCTTATGAATAATGCAATGATCTAAGTAAATACATAATAATATCTCTGGACATACAAGTTGGATGCAGTAATGTAACATATGGTTTTAAGGGAAGGAAAACTAAAAATTGTCAGTTAGCTCTAAATACTGATTCACCCCCCCCCCCTCTCAGTATTTTTCCCAACAATTGGTATCAGAGCCAAGTTCATTCTGCAGGAGCTTGATCGCTTGAAGGAGATCCATCACAATGGGAAGTCATGAAGGAGTATTTTCTCTTAGGCCACCTCTATTCAATGGAAGTAATATGATATTCTGGAAGATACGAACAAAAGCATATTTTCAAAGTCCTGGTGCAGAAGTATGGGCAATTGTGGAAGAAGGATATCAATATCCGGGAACTATTCCTACTGATGCAACAGAAAGGAAGAAATATGAAATCAATTCCAAAGCAGTCAATGTCTTATTAGGAAGCATGTCTGAACCATAATTTGCTAAAGTAATGCAGCTAAATTCAGCAAAAGAAATATGGGACAAAATCATTCTGAGCTATGAAGGAGATACGAATCTAAAAAGTGCAAAACTCCAAACTCTCAGAATTGAATATGAAAATTTAAAGATGCATAGTGATGAGAGTATTGCCAGTTTCTTTTTACATCTAGATGATATTGTAAATCGCATGAGAAATTTGGGTGAAACCATAACCGATACTACTCTGGTGGAAAAAGTCTTAAGATCTTTGACTTCAAAATTTGAGTCAAAAGTATCAGCTATTGAAGAAAGGCAAGATCTGCAAACTCTTACTATTGTTCAACTTCATGGTATTCTAACCACTTTTAAAATGAGAAAAGAAGATCCTTCTCAAATCAAAGAAGTTGTCTTTAAGGCATGTGCAAAAGAAAAAGAAAAGGAAGTTGTCAAGGAATCAAGTTATATATCAGAAGAAGAAGAGGAAAATTTTGTGAGAAGACTCCAACCAGGTACTAGAAGATTCAAAGGTAAGCTTCCCTTCAAATGTTTTGATTGTGGAAGAGTTGGTCATTATGCTGCTAAATGTCCTTATAGAGAAAATCATGATAAAGGGAAACAATTTGAAAAAGGAAAGAGTTATTATACAAATGAAGATAATGATGAGGATAAAGAAGATTCTGACAAAGATCTGCAAGTGCTCATGGAAAATAAGCAAAACAAGAAGGCTACTGAAAAGAAGATATCTTAGAAAACATGTGCAACAGAAAATGAAGAAGATAAAATAGGTACTGATTTTTGTTCTTGTGATTCACCTTCTTGTGCATGCAATGGTGAAGATAGTGAAAGTAATGTTGTGGATCTAGAAGAAGCTCTCAAGATTAAAATTGAAGAACAACAAAACGCGTCTAAGAAGAAAGAATCTATCTGCGAAGATATGATCCCTAGAATGAAAGAACAGATAGAAATGTATGAAAGACTGTAGGTCACAACAACCTATCAAAATAGAAGACTTGAAGCAGAAATCCTCTTTCTCAAAAAAAATCTGAAAAAATCAAATAAGAGGAATGAAGAACTTGAAGCAGAGACCATCTCTCTCAAAGAAGATCTGAAAAAATTCAAACAAGAAGAATGAAGAACTTCTACAAATATTTGAAGAACAAGAAAATGTGTTGAAGGAAGAAATTTTAACACTAAATGATCAAGTAGAAGAAGGAAGAAGGATCAAAGAAAGTATGAAGAAGCAATGCCAAAGAATGGAGGTTGAGGTGAACATTCTCATAGGTAAATTAGAAGAAAAAGATAATCTCTTGAGGTTTCAAGATAGTACTAAGATTCTAGATAATATTCTTAGTAGTCAAGGGTCACCTTCTGTTAAATTTGGTCTTGGTTTCCATGAAACTGTTAAGGGAGAATCCAGTTCACAAGGAAGTGCTAAAGATGCAAAGGATATCAATGCAAAACCTGAAGTGGTGAAAGAAACAAAAGGGAAACCAACAATCGTGAATTCTCAAAGGAAATCTTTCGCTCCTAAATTTAGAAGTATCAATAATATTGAATGCTTTAAATGTCATAATCATGGGCATGTTGCAGCAAATTGCAGAAGTAGATTGTTTCAATCACAAACAAACAGATTCTATACAGAAAGGTACTCTAGTTTCTTTAAGGGATATTGTTTTTCATGCAGCAAGTTTGGGCATAAAGCAGCTGATTGCAATAGAAGAAAGAATAGAAGAACACAGTATGATTCGTATGCTTACTTTTCTGGTCACATAAGATGTTATGCTTGTAACAAGTATGGACATGTGGAAAAATAATGCAGGATGAACAGATCTGAGAAATTGGATAATTTCCAGCACACAAAAGGAAATTTCAAGCAAAGCTGGAAAAAGAAGGAGGACCGGTCAAAAACGTACGGAATAATGACCCTACTGCATTCATCCGCTTCTAAATCTTATTTCTCATGATGATTGCAGGAGTGATGTGAGATACATTATAGGAATCAGTAATGTATCATCATAGGGGGAGCGATGTATGATGATTATTATGGTTGGATTGATAATTCTAGCTATGTTTATATCTGACAAGTGAATCTGATGTGAAGAAGACAGGTACAGGTGACATAAGTTCAAGGGGAGCATCAGTCTAAATACTAATGATTGTATTATTGACATTGCATCTGCTTATTCTTTAGTTCTTGTGATAGTCATGCTCAAGTGATGATGACATGATACATGGTTTCTTATGATGAGATTGTGGATGAGTCCTGATTGCATTTTGCTGAAGAGTATATTTTGTTTTCACACATGGGTATTTGCTAACAAAAATTCTGGGTCAGCATTCCTCAGCATAGCTGTAGTGCTGTTTGGTATCTCTAGTGATGTTTCAGTTCTCATATTTCTATTTTCTGATATTTGATGAAGATGCCTTGATGATCTGCTGCTGAAAGTGTTCAGGATGAACAAGCTAAGGGGGAGCATTGGTCATACGGAAATGATGTGTTTTTGGCATTATGATGGTTCTGAAATATGATCTCTCTTTTGAGGTCCTTTTGAGATTGGTTATAAAAATTCATATTTGAAATTTGATGAAAAGGGTATGACCTATGATGAAAATTGTAATATTCAGTCATGAAAGGGCTTGTTCAAATTTGTAAACCCACTTGGTTGGGTAGTTGAGTCAAAATGTGTAAACCCACTTGGTTGGGTACTTGAGTCACATATGTAAATCCACTTGGTTGGATCATTGATGTAAGTATGAGTCCTTGGTAATAGGAAGGTCATAGAGTCATGTACTTCATTAAAAATTATATGTTTGAAGATTCAGCATGAACTCAGGGGGAGCATGGTAACTTCAGTACACATCAGATCTACAGAGCTCTTCTTTATACATGGGAAGAACAACCTTGTCTTGGTTTTGATCTGCCCTTTGCCCTTGATGTCAAAGGGGGAGAATATCATGGTGTTTGCATAATGGTTATAATCAATGTATCTATATGTTCTGGTGATCAAACACCATCATGGTTGCCATCAAGTCCAAAGGGGGAGATTGTTGGCAATATGATGCAATGTGTTGTCCTTGATGGCAACCTACTTGATGAAGTTGTTCTTGATGGCAAAGTATTTGGCACAGAAGGAGCATCTGAAGCAGTAACTAGGAAAAGAGAGAGACAGAGAGGTAGTAGAGTCAACAGAAATGAACAGAGGAAGAACAGAAGGAGCAGAGACAGAATGGGAGAAAAGAATACAAAGGCGCAACAGAATTTTGGTGTGCAACAACACGAATTCAATAAGGATGGGAGAAATGTAAGGGTGAATTAATTACCATGGACCGCAACTGCAATTTGCAGAGGAGAGTTGATTATGGTGATGGGCAGAGCCGTTTTAACAGTGGAATGAAGATTTCCCGTAGATCTGAACTATAGAGGAGCAGATTTATTAAAGACAGTCATTTCGGGCTTTTAAAGTCCTCAACAACCAGAATGGGAAATTTTTTTAAACAGGTAGAAGTCCTTTTATTTCTAAATTGGCGGGACAAGTGATCCCCACCATTTATATGTCAATCGGAATAACAAAGTTATTTTGGGGCAGTGTCTTGTTGATATGAAGATTTGCGATGCGATCCAATCGCAATCACCAATCGCAATAATCAAATGTCTTGTGGATGTGTAGAGTTCCGCAATGGAACGGCAATATATAAAATATACAACCAAACCTTATATAAATCGCCCCACCATAGCAGCGAGGGCCCGTGGGTCCACTTGACCATGTGGCGATGTCTTAATGGAATCAGAAGTCTTGAATCGCAAGGGTCAATCGGCGGATTTTTGTTATGTGCACCGATCAAAGGCTGGACCCAGTCGAGTTATATGCCATATTTTATTTCTAATCACATCCGAGTTTCCAATTGCAATCGGAAGCTCTTAAGTGTTGGGCCCGATTGCACCTTGAAATTGGCGGACTCGATGGCGTTATACGATGGATTTAATAGGTTCAATCGCGTTCGGGATCTTAATCGCAATCAGAACTTTCCGATTGATCGCACGTCTTTTGTAATATGCTGCGATTGAAGTGGCGGACCCGATCCAGTTATATGCCAGAGTTCATATGTGCAAATCGCATCCGTGTCCTAATCGCAATCGGAACTTTTCTATTGTGTGCCCCGATTGCATTTTTTCAAATTTCAGACCCGATTGCGCTATGAGCCATGTTTTATGTGGTCATTGCATCCGATTAATCAATCACAATCGAAAAGTTTTTTGACACCCCCGATCCGCTGACTGCGATGTGGGCCCAGGGTCAAAGAATGGAATTTGATTCAAAGCTTTATTGAAATATTATTTGGCAGAGAAAAGAATACCTTTGGGACATTTCATGTATAGAAGAACGAAGAATTGGATTGGCTCGAATTTTAATATGAATACCATTAGTAATTGAATGGTTTTGACCCTTGGTTTTAATAAGGGCATAAACTATATAAAGTGATGAGAATTATGAAGAATGGGGGTGCGAGGGTTGATGAAAAATGAGTCTCCTTCGGAGATATCTGTAAGAGAAAACTCTGATGTATCTGAATCTATGGCGCACCTGTGAATATAATGAGGAGATCGACTAACGAAAGGATGAAGAAATTGTGCATAAGGGTGATGAATGAATGAAGCTCTCGAAGGAATATCTGGATGGGCAAATTCTGTTCTTAACAGTAAAATTTGAATGAACCTCTGGTCTTAAACAACAGAAGAAGTCATGAAGAACTGGTGCATATGAATCCGGTTGGGGTTTCTGAAGATTAATATGCACAAAAGGATACATGAAATGTTGAATGAATATATTCTATGAAGTCTGGGTTATTTCTGATATTTTGGTGATAGTGGTCTCACCATTCTGTTATGAATTTTTGGGCAAAATATGTTTGTAGATAATTGATTAAAGGGTTGCATTGAAACTACTAGATCCAGTCTGAAAATTGACGAAACGTGGTCTGCAGTGATGCTGAGGGTCGAAGCCTTCAGTAAGGGGGTTGTAGCTCCCTTCCAGTAGTGGCTGGTAAACAAGAGCAGGGGGTTGTGGCTCCCTTCCAGTGGTGGCTGGTAAATGAGAGCAGGGGGTTGGGGCTCCCTTCCAGGAGAGGCTGGTAAACAAGAGAAGATTGCAGCCTTCTGCAGGTGGGCGCCTGCGTGCTGGTATGGGTCTGCACCAGCACAAAATTGTAAGAAGTTTTCTCTATAATAAATATTGAAGACAGAGATTACAGCAGCGGTGGTTTTCTCCCGGATTGGGTTTCCACCTTAAATCCTGGTGTTCATATGTGTTGCTTATGTTTTGTTATTTCTGTTCATGCTTACTGCTTATGAATAATGCAATTATCTAAGTAAAGACATAATAATATCTCTGAACATACAAGTTGGATGTAGTAATGTAACATATGGTTTTAAGGGAAGGAAAACTAAAAATTTTCAGTCAGCTCTAAATACTGATTCACCGCCCCCCCCCCCCTCTCATTATTTTTCCCAACAACAATCCTCCTCCCATCAATGGAGTGGTGCATGGATCTATTCTCTTCCTCAAAAGAAGAAAGAGTGAGCTGATTTGACTCTTACTTTTTGACCCCTTCCATGCCAAGGGTGTCATGTGGAAAGATTTCCCTTCTCATGTTGCTGGAAATCATAGCATAATAAGTGGCCATCCCACCACCTACTTGCTGCAATAAGCCTCTTCAAAGCTTGAAAATAGTGGAGGATAAAAGGTGTTGGCTGAATATGATTCAAACAACACATGTCATGCTCCAAATTCTTCCATGTGAGAGACTTCTCTTCGCGACACAAATTCAATACATGGCTCTTTGTAAAAAGAAACAAGATATACAATGCAGTAGCCATGTACTGTTTTATCCTCTTCTTGAAGTATGAATAGATATGGGAGATTCCATTCCCCATGAGAAAATTCACCCAATGTGTCATCCCTCCTCTCATGTTTGGAGCATCAATATCATGACATGAACAATTCTCCTTACGCCAACTCAAGTGAAGGTTACAATTTCTCCCAAGCCAAAGTACATACATGGTTTTGAAATACATTCTAAATAGAAATAAATGTACATACATTATAAGAAAAAGTAAATGTATGGATATGAAATTCACTATGTGGTGTCCATATTTCCTTCTTGTCAACCCAAGCAACCATGCATTCCCCTTATGCAGACTTTTATAGAAATCCAAGGCATGAGACAAGAAAATCAGAAATTCTGGGGAGCACCCACACTTACCCAACAGAAACTAGCGCAGGTTATCTCCTTCCTGCTTCAGATCTAGATGTGGTAAGTGGTTCATATGCCACTTACTTGCTGCTCTTATAATTTCACCATGGATGAAAGTGAAATATATATTTGTTGCCTTAGGGAAGCACCCATCATGTTGTAACACATCCCTTAGCCCATCAAGGGAGTGGCCATATTTGAAAATAATCTTGGCCCATAGTTGGCCATGAAGCTTGTAAGGTAAAACACTCCCTTTGGGAGTTATGGCCTGCAAATGTAAAGTAAGAGAATACATGCAATCATGAATTAAGATTTGATTTACATAAGAATGCTTCTTACCCAAAGTCTCTAATGTTGTGTTGGCTTCCCTCTTAGAAAGAGATGACATGGATGCACAAGGTTGAGGGAACACTTTGTTCTTTTGCTCATCATGGGAACTCCTTGGTGGAATTCCTTTAAGTAAGGAGACATCAAGGAATATTTCATGGAAGTATCTATGGACTGATGTGTCCTTTCTTTGCTTGAATAGATCACTTTGCCTTCTTCTTGCATTATTATGCTGAAATAAAGAGGGGAAATGTATCTTACCATGTGAAGCTTGCCCTCATCTTTTCCTTCTGCAATCTTTAGGGTCTCATCCTTTGATAGTGATGACACATGTTACCCATGGATGGTGCCATAATCTTCATATAATGAGACCTTCTTAATGAGATATGACTGAATACATAAGTGGAGAAGACCCTCCATTCTTCCACTGCGCAATCCAATCACCTTCCTAGGTGTTTCAACCTTCTGCAATCGATAGGAATGAGGCTGGCCCTCTTCCCCATCTCCTCTTTGTGTCCTCATGGTTTTACACCTTCTGAATTTCAAGGGATTTTGAAATGCAATCACTTTGATATCTATGATGGAGATCATGGAGAGACAACACAGTCTTCATGGAGGCTAGTGGCCACATAGGCAACAGAGTTATGAGGTGGGCCTAGGCTATGGAAGGCTCATAATATATATAATGAAGATGAAGGAACAATGAAAAAGAGGCTTTTGTATTATTATTTCTAATCTGTTTAGATATATATTTGTCACTTTACATTTCTATGCACGCTTATGTTGTTTAGCTAAGTGTGTAGTGTTGTTTAGCATAGGGTGTTTCTAAGCGGAAATCCCACCCTTACCCATGGGGGATTTCGAGTGCCTACTATGGGAAGGTTTCTGTTGAGATTCATTCATCATCTATAATTGGTTTCATCTCCAGCTACACTCATATATGCTTCCAGCTTCAAGAATAACGCAATTCATGCTCAAGGGTTTGAGAGGTGGTGGTTGTTTCTAGCACTTCAGCTAGGAAATCGGTGGAGGATTCATCCTTTCACCTTGTGCTTCATGTTCATCCTTCCAAGAGCTATATATTCATATCCAACATTTAGGCTTGTTAGTATCTTGTATTTATACAGTCTGACTAAATAATTATGGAGTTCCTACAAGTCTGTTGAAAATAACAGTCCCTAATTATTATCTTATTTTCAGAAATCTCACTGCCTTCATTATCTTCATTTAACCTATTTTCCATATATCTCATTTTGCCTCTTTCAGAATACCCTCATGCTCTGAATATTTCATGTTTTTCCTTGACCCCTCTTTTTTACTCACCCCCCTATCAAAAACCCCACTCCCATTTATAAAAACCCATTATTGACACTCCCCTTCATTCATTTCCGTTTTTCAATTAAAACAATGTAAAAGCCCTTTTTTACATTGTTTTAAAACCAAAATTTATTCATTTTATTTTTTGGGACCCATTTTTTAATTAAATCCTATTTTTATTAAAAACTCGACTCCCCTTTATAATTCTTACCCCTGCTTCAAAACCTTTATCCCCATCCAGCAATATAACCCTAGCCCCACAAATACATTTAAAACCCACATAAATAGACCCTCCCTGCTCTAAATCCTTCACCTCCACACCCATATTACCCTAACCCATAGTTATATTTAAAATTCCCCCACCTTTACCCTCCCTGGGACCCACCTTCTAACTGACCCATGGTCCAAATTCCTCGACCACCGTTAGATCTCGTCCCCCGGATCCAATGGCCCTAATCCCGTATCGCACCCCCAAAAGTGCACAGGTTAAAAAACCCTCAACCTCGCGAAATCGGCGACATTACTACCGATACCTCATTCCACATGGCATCCTCTCTATGGAATCACACACCCTCCGCCAAAACCATTTATCACCTATAATCCGTGCGAAAACCACCATATCGCCTTTGCGCCATATCTTAAAACCACCAACTCATTCAAACTTATAAACCCCTGTGGCTCTACGATAAGCCCTCATCTGCCATTAACACCTCTACAAATAGTCCGAAAGTCCCGAAATTTCATAAACCACATGTAAAGACCAGCAAGCCCTCATTTCCCAAACTCTGTCCATAAATGTAGGTTTTAATTAACAAATTGATTTTAATGTGCAGGTGATCGAGATATAAAATGTGTAATTTACATCTCTGAAGTCCGAAAATTATTAAATCGTGCTCTCTGGATGACGATGCAGGAGCTTTTTTTACACAGAAGGACCAGGAATGCAATAAAAAGAAAAATCATCAATGGATCATGACCATTGATGGTCATACAAACACTTCAGGAGTAGCAGGAGATTCTTAAATGAGAAGGATAAAACAAAGAGGTTTGCATAGTGGATGCACAGAGATACAGGAAAATGAAGAACACAGTCATGAAACAGTAAAGTAAAATAGGGATTAAAGAGTTTTAAATCAGAGGTTAAAGGTGAAAGCAGGATTAGAAGACAGAGTTAAAGGCAAAACACAGAAAGACGAAGGTCAAATAGAAAAGGCAGATATAAATACAAATGATGAAACATCAGTCAAAGGTTAATGATAATGAACAGAATGAAGACAAAAAGTAGATCAAAACAATTAAACACATAAATCATAATTAAGGAAAAGGTAAAGCTGAGTTAAAATCGAAATCATGGTTTAAAGACAAATCAAAAGAAAATTAGCATAGAAGACATATCCGAATGACAAAGGCCAAATCACCATTTACTTCCTCCTAAAAACTTTTGACACCTACAACTTCAATAAAAGTAGCTACAACTAATAAAGAAATCAGAGATACTCCCCAACTACTCAAAAGTTATTGTAAAAGTTAATGTTAAAGCCAAAAAGTCAAAAAATTTCCAAAGTTAGCTCAGGAGTTAAGATAGAAGTTATTATTACAGTGAGTCAACCACAGATATTTTTCCTTGGGCCTTGCATGGCCTCAAAGGTTAGAAATACATTAACTCTGTAATAAATATGAATATATCACCCTAGGTTACGGAAACCTCCTCATTTTGCAGATAAATACTGCATGTATTATTCATTTTTAATGTTGGTTGGTTGGTTGGTTTGTTGGATGGAAGGTTAGTTGCTATGATTACTAGGTTGGATTTTGATCAAACTTTGAGCTGCAAAGGTTATTGTACTAGAGTATTGTAACTGTTTCAGACATTAGTAATACAAGCATGTTCATAGGATTCTTGAGCTATGTTAATGGTGATGTTATCCTTTTTTTTAATGTTTCTCTCCTTTTTCCATATTGTCCATCATTTCTCTCATAAAAGAACATAAAATTTAGATTAATATATGTTGTCTTGGCACCTTAATTTTGTCTGCTTTATTTCATCTTAATATTTTTTTCTACAAGGTGTAATTGGAGAATTCATGGTCATCCTTCTCTTTAGTTCCACCTAGCTTGTTGCCTTGAAATTTACTCAGTAGAGTCCAGCCAAATAAGTTTATGGTTTTCCCTGTCCTCTGGTTTTGCTTGAAATGTTATTTTCAGGGATTTCTTTGAAGTTTACTTAGTAGATTCTAGCCAAAGAAGTTTATGGTTTTCCCTATCCTTTGATTTGTCTTAAACTGTTGCTTTGGAGGTCTTTTTAGAAGTTTGATTAAATAATTATTAACTTCTCTTTAGTTTCACTGATTATTATCTTAAATGTTTTCTTGTCTGAAAGTAGTAGATAGAGAATTCAAGGGTGTCCTACTCTCTAGGATTATTGGATTTTTTTCTTAAGGTTTTCTTAGTAGAGTCTGGCCAAATAAGTCTATGGTTTTCCATGTCCTTTTTTTTTTCTTAAATAGTTACCTAAAACAATTTGCTTGTTGAAGTATGATTAAAGGATTCTTTATTTCCCTTTAGTTTTACTGAATTCACAACTTGTTGTCATTTCATATTTCATCTAATCTAAAAGATCCACTTGATATAGTTATCTTGCCCTATGAAAACCCTTGAAGAGTTTATGTATAATTAAATCTTTTTATGACTCCATAACCTAATGGATCAATTTTTCTTATAGTATTTCTATACAAATGAAACAATCGGTCAATTAATCAATCAGTCCATCAATCAATCAACCAAACAAAACAAATATTCCTATAACTTCATAACTAGCCTAAAATCAGAAAACATAGGCATAAAGAAAAATCACCAATTAAATCATAAACATAGAGAGATCCCTCTCTGGGTCTAGGAAGGCTAGGTACTTGGACTCCAAAGTGGTCTGATGTGGTTCCCTGCTGAGTTTTCTTGCCAAACTTGCAAATCACAGAGAGCCAACATAGTGGCAAACATACTAGGGAACTGAGTTATTAAAGAAAATTAATATTTCCTCAAGAACTCAGAAAAACCCTTTTCAACTTAGATGACTCAAATATTTGCCAATAATGGTATCTGGTTTCTGATGGTGGATAACAACCATCCTCTAGACAATTAAAATCCTCCACCTAGTGACTCCACCGGTTTTTAGTAGGCCTACTGACTCCACTGGGAAATTATTGAGGAATCCTGATATCATTAAACCTTAACAAAACCTAGTCAAGAATACTTTATGGATTAAGTATTCATTTCACATATTGGTTTTTTTTTCAAACTGTTATGCAAAATTTTAACCTCTCTAAACATTGGGTCTAAGTTCTGGGTCCTATAATAATCTATACCAGATCCCATCTTGACCCAAACCCTACTACAATATTTGACAATCTTGAAAGTATCCTTAGGAAATATCTTAGATCTAAAAGTCCAACTTCTAGCAGACCAATTCAGAAAGAAATTTTTCTACTTGAAAACCTAAAAGACTTGCAAAATATCCTCTCTAACTCAACCCTATAATAAAGCTTATCTAGAACTAGATCTCAGATTTGGATAGCCTAGATAATTTTAGACCCATCCACCTTACAACATAATCCTATTGTACTAACTTCAACGTCCATTCATATACCCACTGTTCACCTTCCTCCATTTAAACCTTTACCTCATTTTGTCAATCCTCCACTCATTAACCCTCCTTTGTTTCCCCAACCACAAATCATGGCAACCTGGTATGCCCCACTAGTGTTACCACAACATTTATTTCATATACCATAAAACTACCAATCTAAGATCCCAAACTTCGAAGGAACTCATCCTACAACTGCTCAACAACATGTAGATAGGATGAATGATGCCTTCGATTACCAAGAAATATAATATGAGACCATCAAAATGAGAATGTTTGCCCAAATTTTAGGAGGAGAAGCCAATAAATTGTTCAAAAACTTAGCTCCTAATAGCATCAATGACCTCCCTGCTCTTCATCAAGCATTCATAAATAAGGGGGAAATAAATAAAAAACTTCTTCAAACCCTGTTAGATTATGAGAACCTCAAAAAAAATGAAAGAGAAAGTGTTCAAGGTTACTGCACTAGGTTCAACAGTGTATATAATGTACTTCCTCCTCACATGAAATCCCCACAGGGTCTAGCCCTAGTAAAATTTCCATATGGATTTGATCCAGAGATGGCTTATCAATTAAGAGAAAGAGAACCCCTTATGTTAGAAGACATGCAAAGAGGATCATTAAGTGTAGAGGCCAATCTAATTGCCAAAAGGGCTAGAATGAGAACTGAAAAGAGGGTCACATACAAGGAAGAACCTGTGGCCTCATAATCTGATACTAAAATTGATAACTTAGTTAGAACCATGGAAAGGATGATGGAGAGAATAAACATAAATGAGAGAGCTTACCTAGAGAAAACCAAAAAACTCCTCAAAATAGAAATTAAAATCAGAACCAAAACCAAAACTTTATGAGAAATCCCCCTCAAATAAGATAGAGAGGTCTTGACCAACAAATCAGGCCTCCTTTTTAAGAAAACTATGCTGATGAGGATGAGGGGGTGATGGAAGAACCAGAGCAAGGTCAAATTAATCTAATGGGAGTTAATAATGAGGATATTGTTTTCCTCATTGAGGAAGAACAAGACATATTTGCACCAAATTAGGAAGAAAGCCTAGAATCCGAATACTATAATCAACGCTTTGAAAATGCCATCATGAAAGTGCATAGGCAATATGACCTTAGAAGCAAGAAAACCAAAGACACTCCCAAAAGAAACAACCCAGAAATTTCTGCTAGAAATATTCCCGAAAATATTCCTACAAGGACAACAGAAAATTCAAACACAGTGGTTAAAGGTTCCGATAAAAATAAAAACAAAAACAACCAACATAGTGGTGACCAAAGCAGCACTAGCAATCCAGATAGTAGCCCTAAAAATACCACTTTAACTGAGACTCCAAATAAAAATCAGCAAGTTAAAATTACTGTAAAAACAGTGTCTGATAAAACTGATTTGAACCTTTCAAAAACATAGACACCTTTTAGTATTGAGAATGAAATTGCCAAGATAAAAATCTACATACTGAATTAGTGGCCCAAGATGTGTATAGATCCCAAGTTTTGAAAGCTTTAGACATAGGAGAAAATGTTTATTATGTAAATCTGAATGATGACAAACCTGAAATTCTGTTTGGACCAGAAGTAGAAGGAAAATTTCAAGAGGGAGGTGTTCCTCTATTTTATGTCAGTTTAAACATTCATGATAAAATCCTCCACAATGCCATGTTAGATTCAGGAGCTTCACATAACCTCGTGCCAAAATTAGTTATGGAAAGACTATGCCTTGAGATAACTAGACCATACAAAGATTTATACGCTTTTGATTCTAGTAGAGTTAAATGTATAGGCCTAATCAAAGATCTCTGTGTTAATCTAGCACAAATATCAGCCAAAAGCCTAGTAATAGATATTGTAGTGGCTGACATTCCTCCCAAATATGGCATGCTCCTATTAGGTTCATGGGGAGTTAAACTTCAAGGTACCCTCCAAATGGACATGACATATGCTACCATACTTGTCTTTAGTCAACCAAGAATATTATATAGGGAGACTCACATGAAATACATTATCAGCAGTCAAGAAAAGCCAAATAACTCCCCCCTTTATTCTGTCCACATAGACCTTGATTCATTTATCTTTTACAATGATGAAAACATTAATGAACAAGTAGTAGAAAATGAACAAAAAACTGAGAAAGAAGAAGAAAAAGAGGAGGGATAGTCAGGACAATTAGGCCAAATAGAAAATGAACAACACAATAAACAACATAATGGTAAACCTAAAATTGGGCCTCTTTGGAGTATGAGCTTTGATGGATCTTATGGCAAAACTGGTTCAGGAGCAGGCGTTTGGGTGCATAACACTGAAAAAAATCATGCAGAAGGTCATTCATATAGACTGAATTTTCAATGTACAAATAGCATAGTAGAATATGAGGCACTCCTCCTGGGGTTACAATTACTCAAGAAATTAGGAGCCGAAAGGATTTTTGTCCATGGGGATTTTGAGGTAGTCATTAGACAGATTAAGGGAGAATATTCAACTAAACATCCTAGACTAAGAGCATATAGGAATAATGTCCTTGACCTCCTAAGAATCTTCCAAGAATATGACCTTGCCTCTGTCCCTAGAAAATAGAACTTCCTTGCCAACATTCTAGCATTTGTAGCCAGTACTTGTCAAAAATTTCATCATAAAAAACAATACACAATACAAGTCAAATATAGACCAGCAGTCCTTGATAATATAAGATATTGGTAAGTTCTTGAAGGGGACAAACAAATTGAAGATTTCCTGCAGTCCGGAAATGAGTTTGAAATTCCAAATTCAGACTCAGATCATGAAGAAGACTGCTATGTTGAATAAAAAAACATGCAAAAAGGAGCCTCATGATGGTACTGATATAAATCTGTTAGCAAAAGATTATCCACATGAGACAGAGCTATGTGAAAATTCAGAAAAAGAAGATTTTGAAGTGTTGTAGTCTAGAGATAATGCTTTGCCAAAGGGACTGGTTCCTCTAGAAGAACTGTTTGATTTTAATGATGTTGCTAAAAAGCCAAAGATGGAATCTACTGAAGCAGGGGTGGAAGAATGCAATATAGTCAGTGAGGAAAAACCCAAAATGATTAAACTATCAAAAACACTACCAGCTGATATAAAATAAAAATACATTGAGCTTTT
Organism: Pinus albicaulis; assembly: GCA_034641835.2. Lineage (NCBI taxonomy): Eukaryota > Viridiplantae > Streptophyta > Pinopsida > Pinales > Pinaceae > Pinus > Pinus albicaulis. Next base: position 66,301,653 of record MU968359.1, on the reverse strand, counting down.
CAAAAAATTTACTGATGTGTTTGATTAGAGGTATGAATATTTAAAGCCATATGATATTGAGATAATTTAGCACAATATTCCTCTCAAAGAAAACCAAAAGGCGTTCAAACCGAAATTGCGTAGAATAAACCCGACACAACTTCCACTATTTGAGAAAGAAATAAAGGAAATGTATGATTCTGGAATAATAGTCCCTCTGAGATACTCAGAATGGATTTCAAATCTTGTATCAGTGAGGTAAAATATAGGAGAAATTGGGTTATGCATTGGCTTTTGAAATTTAAAAAAAAAAACCTCCTTGAAAGATAACTACCGTTTACCAAAAATGGATCACATATTACAAAGGGTAATAGGCTCCAAAATAATATCTCTTCTGGATGGCTTTTCAGGATACAATCAAGTGCTAGTACATCTAGATGAACAGCACAAGGAAGCTTTCACCACACGTTGGGGCACCTTCATCTATGTTAAAATTCCTTTTGGGTTAATGAATGTTAGAGCTACCTTTAAAAGAGAAATGGATATTGATTTCTCAAAAGAAATAGGTTACTTCATTGTGATATACCTCGATGAAACAATAGTCTACTCAAAATTTGATGAAGAACACCTAGCTCACTTAAGAAAAGTTTTTGAAAAGAGCAGAAAATATGGTTTGTCTTTGAATCCCAAGAAAAAATTGTTTGGCCTTCAAGAAGGGAAGCTTTTAGGCCACATCATATCTGAAGAAGGGATCAAGATTGACCAAAATAGGATTGAGGGAATACTTTTTATGAAACAAGCTCCAAAAATAGAAGAAAAGAGAGATCAACGCCTTAGAAATAGCCACTTCGAGGGGAAAACCTCTAATAGATTACGTAAATGAACAATTATTGGATGATAGAAATGACCAAAACCTCCTTCTATATATAGGAGTCCATGGGCCCACAATATAATCCTAGCCTACCTAACAATAGCAATTTAAGGGCACAATAATAACAATATTGGGGTTACGGGGGTACAACAATAAAAATAAGTGGCTTACACTAATAACAATAAGGGACTAAACTAGTAATATAGGGACCTAACATGCCCTTCTCCTTCAAAAAAGTGTTGTCCTCAATTCTTGAGTGGCTCTGGGTGCTTTTGTATAAAATTCTCATCCTCCGATGTAGAATCTTCAGTGGGTAAGTTCTTCCACTTGATGAGATACTCTAAAATTGATCGATTTTGTAGCTGTTGAGTTCTTGTTTCCATGACCGCTTCAGGTTCCAATATGATTTTTCCTTCCTCATCAAGTTCTGGCAATATTGTTTGAACTTGAATATTTTCACCTATAACCTTCTTTAAGCATGAAACATGGAAAACTCGATCCACTCGCGAAGAAGCAGGAAGCTCCAATTTGTATGCCATAGTACCAATATTTTTCAACACCTTGTAAGGACCATAGTACTTTGGCGATAATTTATTATCCTTCTTAGCTTGCTTGAGGGACATTTGTTTGTATGTTTGTAGTCGTAAAAATACCCAGTCTCCTACATCAAAACTTCTCTCGCTGTGATGTTGATTTTCCTGTTGCTTTATTCGATTTTGTGCCAAATTTAGGTTATTCTTTAAGAGTTGGAGAAATTCTTGTTGATTTTTGATGTGATCTTCCACTAATTTAACCTTAGAATTTTCTCTTAAATATGATGTGATGGATGGTGGATGATATACATAAAGTGCCATAAATGGGGTCATTTTTGCTATAGTATGGAAGGAAGTGTTATACCACCATTCAGTGAGAGGTAACCACTTGACCCATTGTGTTTGTTTATTAGATACAAAACAAAAAATATATCATTCCAAAATTTTATTCACTATCTCAGTTTGACCATCATATTGAGGATGACAGGATGAGCTATGAGCTAGTTGGGTACCCAAACAAGAAAATAATTCCATCCAAAAAATTCTAGTAAAAATGGGATCCCTGTGGCTTACAATAATCTTTGGGTTTCCATGTAGCTTTCGAACTTTTTCCATAAATGTAGTAGCAATTGTACTTTATTTAAATGGATGAGATAATGCACAAAAGTGTGCATACTTGGTAATTCTATCAACTACCACCATGATGACACTCTTTCCTTCAGAATTAGGTAAACCTATGATAAAATCCATTGAAATCTCCTCCCAATGTTGACTTGGAATGGATAATAGTTGTAGAAGACCCAAGGTCTTAATTGTCTCAAATTTATTTTGCTGGAAAACCAAACATTTCACCACAAAATTTTGAATATCAGATTTAAGGCCATCCCAAAGAAATTCTTTCTTCACCCTGTGGTAAGTTTTTAAAAATCCTGAGTGTCCTCCTAAAAGAGAAGTGTGTAATTCCAAAAGAATATTTCTTTTTAGTTGGGAATTCTTACAAATATATAAGTGATCTTTGTAACACAAGGAATCATTTTTCCTACTAAATGTATTACATGTACTAGGATCTTGCTGCAACTTTTGAATGAGTGTCCACACTTCTTCGTCCTTCTTCCATTCATCCCTTGCTTCGGTTATCCAATATAGTTGGATAATAGAAATGGCACAAAGCAATGCTTCCACCTCTTCATTCTTTCTTGAGAGTGCATCTGCAACAACATTTAGCTTCCCTTTTTGGTAGATTATTTCGAAGTCATTACCTAACATAGTTGTGACCCATTTTTGCTGCTCTTCTAAAGATAGTATTTGTTCCAAAAAGTGTTTAAGACTATCATGATCAATTTTTTACCTTGAAGTGTCTTCCCATTAGATAAGGTCGCCATTTGTTTAGAGAATGTAGTATTGCTAAAATTTCCTTCTCATAATTAGTTTTCTTTAAATACTTTCCTTTGATAGGATGACATTCAAAAGCAATGGGTCTTCCTTCTTGGATTAAAACAACACCAATTCCATTTTTTGAGGCATCACATTCCACAATAAAGGTTTTTGTGAAGTCTGACGTAGCTAATACTAGTGCTAGGCACATTGCCTCTTTAAGATGTTCAAAAGACTTAGTTTCTTTAGGAGTCCATGAAAATGCATCTTTCTTAAATAATGTTGTTATATGCGCTACTATTCTCCCATAATTCTTAACACACTTGCAATAATAGCATTTTAACCTGAGAAATCCTTGCAACTGCTTTATGGTTGCGGGGAATTTCCATTCCTTAATGGCTTAATTTTGTTATGGTCTACCATAACACCCTAATGAGATACAATATGACCCAGATATTCCACCTCTTTTACTCCAAAGAAACATTTGGATGTTTTTGCATATAATTGTTTTACCGCAATAGTTTGAGTACCTTGCCAACATGTCGAACATGATCCTTCCAAGACTCGCTATAGATTAGTATATCATCAAAAAATACTAGCACAAAGTTTTTAAGGAAGGGTTCGAAAATGGAATTCATCAACCCCTGAAATGTAGAAGGTGCATTGGTAAGGCCAAAAGGCATGACCAAAAATTCACAATGACCCTCATGAGTTCGAAATGTTGTTTTCAGAATATCTTCAGTCTTCATTCTAATTTGATGATATCCTGAACAAAGATCCAACTTGGTAAAATAAATTGCTCCATGTAATTCATCCAATAATTCATCAATCACAGGAATGGTAAATTTATCTTTAATGGTGAGCTTATTGATCTCCTTATAATTCGGACACATGCGCCATGATCCATCCTTCTTATGCACCAATACTACTGGAGTAGAGAAAGAACTTTGACTAGGTTGAATTATACCAGACTTTGACATTTCTGCAATCATACATTCAATTTTTCTCTTTTGGACATAAGGAAATCTATAAGGCCTGATGTTTGGAGGAAGACTTCCTGGAATCAAATTAATAGCATGATCATGATCACAAATAGGTGGGATTCCTTTGGTAGTTTCAAACACCTTGGAATGATTGTCCAAGACTTTTTGGAGATCTGGATAAATAGATGATTTTGATGTTGGAACTTCTAGTGAGCATAATTGTGAAATTACGCCTCGTTGTTATTTCTTTAGAAGCTTGTTCATGAAATTAGAGCTTATTATCTTTCCTGTCTTCCCTGTGATACCCCGTCATTCGATTTCATTTCCTTCCAAAAGAAATTTCAAGAAAATTTGTTGAAAATTAAAAGCTACCATCCCTAAAGATTGTAACCATTGTACTGCTAGTACAACATTAGCACCTCCCATAGGAATGGAAAGCATGGGACTATTCAATACATATTCCCCCATGGTTAGCTTGATATTTTTGCATTTTCTAGAGAAATTTATAGTTCCTCCTTTCGCAACCATCACTTCACATTTTGGTGTTGGGTATAGGAAACAATTCAATTCCTTAGCTACCTTACAATGAATAAAATTATGGGTGCTACCTGAATCAATCAACACTATTACCTTTTTCTTCTTGATATGTCCTTCTATCTTGAGAGTTTGAGGAGTGGTAATTCCTGCCAGTGCATTACACGATATGGTCAGATTCATTTCTTCCTCTTCTATGGTTGTTTCTTCGTGTATATCCTCTTCTTGGTCATTTTCTTCTTCCTCTTCACAATCTATGTAAAATAATTTCTTCTCAGCACACTTATGACCTTTAGTGTATTTGCTAACACAACTATAGCAAAGCCCTTTTGCTATTTTTTCTTCCAATTGTTGTGGTGTCAACTTTGTAGGTTGTGGAAGTCTAGGAGTAGGAACACTTCCATCTTTATAGATTTGAGTGGTAGGCTTCCTTTTCGCCATAATTTTATATTCAATTTTTCTTTCCAACCTAAATGCCTTCTCCAATGAATCAAGTTCCCAAATGTAAACTTCATGCTGGATGTTATCCTTTAAAGTCCCTATGAAGACATCAATCCTATGTTCCTATGGAATATCAGTTACCCTTATATTCAATTTTTGGAAGTCCTCAATGTGCTCCACCACTGAACCCTTGTGTTTGAGATTTATCAATTGGCTAAAGAAGGTGTTGCATTTTGTATCCTCATAATGTGATATCATTTCCTCCATAAAAAATGACCAAGTGAAAATTTTTTTACGAGAGAAAAGCCATCGATACCTTACAAATGTAGATTGTTTTAAATGTAAAGTTTCAATGCGTACCTTTTGCGTGTTTTGCACATTATTGAGATCGAAATATTGCTCCATCTGTAGTATCCATGTTACAGGATCCTTTCCATCAAACTTACTCATATCCATCTTTGGAATATGGTGATTCTTCCATCCAACATTAGAGTTTATGAAATCACAATTAACATTTATTTTTTTCTCATCATGAGTTTCCTCTACTATCTTTTCGCCTTTAGGAAACATTTCTTGTATCAACTTTGCCAAACCTTCGATGTCTACATTTAGATCATTCTTCATGTTTTCCATGTTGTCTTTCATTTTTTCATCGATATTAGCTTCCATGTCATCCATATTAGCTTCCCATGACATCCATCTTAGTTTCCACGCCTTTCTTCAAAACTTCCATTTCATTTTTTGTTTCTCTTTGCGATAGTGAAATTTGATGCACTTGCTCTTGTAATTTTGATATCTCATGTTGTGTTTCTTCATCTTCATGAATCATAGTAGAGCCTTCTAAAGGCTTAATGGGTGTTGAATTCTATTTAGAGGGCATTTTAGAACCCAATACTAATATCTATTCTTCAATATTCCTTTGGAATAAATTCAAACTAATTTTTTTCAAACGAGACTTATGTAATTCAAAAAAAATACACACCTTTTTCTTGCTTTTGAGGAGCTCGATAATGAAACTGAATTATCTCTGCAATTTTGGATCTTCAATATCTGAAATTCGGCCTTGAAGTAGCCCTCTGAATCTTCTTTCGAATGCCATAGGTCTAACCTGATTTGGATTATTCAAAACAAAGTTATGCCCAATCTCCCACAATGACCTAATTATGGACTGGTTCAGTAGAGCGAACTTGTACGACTTTCCACGTGTCACTGTTTCATCCTTCGGCTCTGAAATTGATACACCGAAGACTACAGTCTGTGTACTTGCATCCACATCTTACAGAATCCCAATCCGACACTCAGATAGAGATTTCTTATGTTTTTACCATGGTCACCTCTTTGATATGAAATTCGGGAGCTTGAAACAATCCTAACTTCCATAGATCATATCTCCAAAACTATTGTGAACCAAGATCTGAATTTTTTACAGGAAATTCCTCAGGATTTCGGATTTTCACTGTAAAACTTTCAGAATTTGAAACTTCGTATATAAAAATTTATACCGAACATTCCATAATGACCTATTTTAGTTGAAATTCGGGAGCCTAAAAAAACCCTAACTTCCCCAGATCATATCTCCGAAAGTATTGCGAACCAATATCTAAAATTTTTACATAAGGTTTCAAAGGATTTCAGCTTCAAACTATAGAAATTTCCACTTCTGAACCTTCATAGAAAACAAATTATTGCGAAAAATCTAGGATGTCCTGTTTGGAGCAGTGGAACCCTAGAATCCAAAGCTCTGATAGCAAATGTAATATTCCTAAATAGTCCTAAGATTATGGGAATATTAATTTTTGTTTTAATTTTCTTTTTCAATAATAAAAATGTAAAGGAGGTCCATAATACTCCAAAATAGTGAATAAATCAATGCCACGTGTGAACAAGGCTAAATCTTGGCTATGTAAGCAAGCACCCTTAGGTGTGAAAGGGGCTGTATATTTTGACTGGGTCAACCATGACCAAATATACAATGTTGTGTTGGAGGAGTGGCCATCAATGAGGCACAACACAGTTTTAGATGGAGATGGCTTGTGTGAAAGAAGCTATTTCATTGAAGGTGGTTTAGTGTTTACAAGCTCTTAACTTATAAAAGGAAGAGGATGGAAACATGAAAAGGTTGTTGAATAATATTTGATTTTGTATGTATTTTCTGTTTAGACATACAACTTTCTTTGGTTGTTTAGCCTAGATTGCAAATGATTTTTAGCATTGGGTGTTCATGATCGAGAATCCCACCTCTTCCCATTGAGTAGCTCTTGGGAGAGTCTTGTATTGCATAGTCCACTATCTGGCTGAAGGCCAAGCTTCTTCTTCCAACTACAACGTAGATCATGTTGAGGGTTTGGTTGTCTTTGAAAGCTACAACAAGTGGAGGCTAGATCTACTCAGATCTAGACCATTCTAGTGCTCCTTTTCAGTGGGGAAGCCTTATATCCCATTGGCAAGAGGTATTGGATCATTGGAGCACCATTTTTAGATCTTGGCATGTGGCCAATCATGTTCTAAACCCTACAGTGCAGTTTTACTTCCAGATCTTCATTTTTCCTGTAGCTATTGTTGCAGGGTGTTTTGGCACACAATTTGGAGAGTTGGGTTTCAAGTGTTGGGGATCTGCCCTTCACTTTAGAGATCCATTGGAGGGGATATATTTCATGTTCATATCAGATTTGATCTGCATACTTCTGTACATTTATGAATCACTGAATATTTCTGTCGATCTGCAACTTAGATATACTTCATGTACATGGTTTTTTTCTCAAAACCCCAAGGGGGATTGATAGAAGAGCCTCTATAGTGTATGGATCTATTATAGATTTGAAATTTCATGCACTTATATGCTCTTTGTGACGGTGGGACCTCTGTTTGCTTATCACACAAAGAATTTAACGGTTATTTTATCTGTTTTATTAAATTTCATTGATTTTCTTCCATTGGAGACTTTACTTGTTTATACATCTGGAAAAATTTCATCAGAAAATTATTTTTCTGCCAAATACATTTATAAGGTCTCCTTATTGGGCTCCGCTATGTTTTGGATGATCGTTGTTATTTCTCTGCATAATCGTCTTTTATTACATTCCCTATTTGGGAATATTACAGTGGTATCAGAGCATCATCTTGGCACAACCTGTGCATTCTAAGAAGCCAATATGTCTTTGAAGAAGAAGAAGCTCTTACTGACAGAGAGAAGAGGTATATCAAGAGAAGATAGAAGAAGAAATTTGATTACACCAATGACAATGAAGACAAGGGTAAAGCCCCTGTATCTGGAAGTGAAGAAGAAGAAAAGGGTTTTCCTAAGATCCTTTTGAAAGCCATGCAAGATCTTGCTAGAGAGATCAAAGAGATGAGATTGGACAGAATCAAAGAATCCCCTAAAGGATTCCATCTTGGAGAAAGCTCTGACATGTCTCATCACTGGAATGATCAACCAGTGCATCAGCCACATGTTTCCCAACGCTCTACCATGCCTACCTTTTTGGCCGTGGGAAATGAAGGGTTTCAAGAGAAAGAATCCCTTGAAGACTATTTTGAAGAATATGAGTCTCAAAATCAGAGATTCAAGGATCACTTGAGTTTTCAGGAGTTTTGTCACCTCAAGGACAAAAGAAGACCAGAGCATCATCATAGAGGTGGTGGATTTATTCAGAATCATGATCGACATCACTCTATGGGTAGATTCTTTCTACCCAACTTTGATGGGTCATCCAAGAGTTCTACCAAATCATGGATAGAAAAACTTGACATCTACTTTCAATTGAACAAGGTTCCAGAGATGGAGGCTATCAAGATTGCAGCGGTGCACTTTGAAGGTAAAGCACATAATTGGTGGTTCCATGGCTTGTCTACATTGGGTCATTCCAATGTGACTACCTATTCAGAGTTCACTAGAAGGCTAGTGGAAAGATTTGATAGAAGAGATCCAGAGGCACCATTCATGAGCCTTGCAAAGTTGAAACAATCAGGTAATACAGAGTCTTACATTTCTAAATTTTTAAGATTATCTGTTATGGTTCCTGATTTGTCTGCAACAAGAAGGGTGTACCTGTTCATTGATGGTTTAGATGAATCTCTTCATGGGTTGGTTAAATCTACCAAGCCCACTACCCTGCATGATGCTATTGAATGGGCTAGAGACCTTCAAGATGCCTTGCCAAAACCAAAGGCAAGCTTTCAGCATAAGCCCTCTTTTCCTTCAAAGGGAAAGGAAGAAAAAGCTGCTCCTTCCAAGGAGAGCTCATACAAGAAGCCTCTTGATGATGAAGTCCAGAGAGATCTAAGAAAAATGAAGCTATGCTTCACTTGCCAAGAATCATGGGCACCTGGACATAGATGTGCTGCTGGAAAAACACATTACATAAAGGTCTTCTCAGATGTTGAGGAGGAAGAAGAAGATGAACCAAGAAGAGGTCACAGCGCTGACATTGCAAGAGGAGAGCCAACACCATTAGGAGATGGGGATGGAGCATTTGCTCCTATTGGAGGGGCTCTTGCATCTTTGAGGGGAGTACCCAAGTACTTGACCTTAAGAGTTCAAGGTTCCATCTTGAATCAGAGGGTCTCTGTTTTGATTGATAATGGGGCAACCCACAATTTCATTGATGCCCATCTAGTGCAAAGGAGGGCAATATCCACTGATACTTTTGAGGGATTCTTTTTTTTGGTCCCACGAGATAGAAAAATTCAATGCATGCATTATTTCTCATCACTTTCAGTCACCATGGGAACTTATACATTGGTTGATCACTTCTTTTTGGTTGACATACCTGACACTAATGTGATTTGGGGTGTTCACTGGTTGATTACATTGGGAAAAGTCACCACTAATTGGGAGGCTTTGCAAATGGAATGGGTGGACAAGAAGAGTGGTTAAACTCAAATGATAAAAGACATGCATACATACCCCTCACATACCACTTCCACACAACGATCAAAGATGGATTTGCACAGTGGAAGGAAGGACCTTACAGTCACATCTATCATGCTTATGAGGTTGTTGCATGGGACAATTTTATCTACTGGAAAATGACTTGGGAGGCCACCTGATTTAGTTTTTGTGGGAGATGTATCACAACATGATGCTCCAAATTCAGATCTAGGAGGGATGGGAGCATTGGAAAGCAATGATACAGCACTGGAGGGCTTGGGTAGGCTCAAGGAGGAGGGAGATATTCTTCCCTTATCATCATCACCCACTCTCATTTTTGATTCAGCACTGTGGGAGGATAAGAATGGAAGGAATGGCCTTCCAACACATACCTTTGTCATGGGAGATGCCAAGGAGGAGTAGGAACATGACAAAAATTTCTGTTGATACATCATCAGCGCTGTCATTGTTGGGCAGTTTAGATCCATATTGGAAATCCCAACTGTTGGTGGATTATTCCAAGGATCTTCACACTTTTATGATACTTGATGACTAGCTACATGAAGAGGGCTATTTAGTCCAAGGATAAGTCATCTATTCAGTGCTCCTTTTCAGTGGAGAAGTCATCTATTCAGTGCTCCTTTTTAGTGGATAAGTCTTCTATTCCATTGGCAAGAGAGTATTGAACATCTTGAGCTTCATTTTCAGATCTTTCCATGTGGCCAACTATGTTCTAAACCCTACAGCGTAGTTTTACTTCCAGATCTGCATTTTTACTATAGGTTTTGCTGTAGGGTGTTTTGGCACACCTTTTGGAGAGATGGGTTTCAAGTGTTGGGGATATACCCTTCACTTTGGACATTCATTGGAGGGGATATATTTCATGTTCATATCAGATATGATTTGCATACTTCTGTACATTTATGAATTACTAAATATTTCTACAAATCTACAACTTGATCTTAGATCTACTTCATGTACATGGTGTTTTTCTAAAAACCCCAAGGGGGATTGATAGAAGAGCCTCTATAGTGTATGGACATGTTATAGATATGAAATTTCATGCACTTATATGCTCTAGATATAAAGTGTAATCTTCATCTGCTACAAAAAAATAAAATAATGATGTCAAGCCTTTTTCAGTCTATACATGTGATTGCAGCACCTCTTTTTTAGGTTTTTCTTTCATTGGAGACTTCTATTTTCTATTATGCATATTATGGGCCTCATTGGACATCTAATTTTCTATTGTAAATACATTTATAAGGTCTCCTTATTTGCCTCCTGCTATGTTTTATATGATCAACGTTATTTCTCTGCATAACTATCTTATATTGCTGCATTCCATGTTTGGGAATATTACACCAAATGTTATGAAACTAGCTCCAAAAATAGAAGAAAAGAGAGATCAACGCCTTATAAATAGCCACTTCGATGGGGAAACCTCCAATACATTACATAAATGAACAATTCTTGGATGATACAAATGACCAAAACCTCCTTCTATATATAGGAGTCCATGGGCCCACAATATAATCCTAGTCAACCTAATAATAACAATGTAAGGGCATAGTAATAACAATATTGGGGTTACAGGGGTACAACAATAACAGTAAGGGGGATACACTAATAACAATAAGGGACTAAACTAGTAATATAGGGACCTAAAAATACTGCAAATCAGTCATCCAAGAAACATCAAAGAGCTACAATCTTTCATTGGGAAGATAAATTTCTTAAGAAGGTTCATACCAAACCATGCAGAGATCCTAAGAAACATTACTAAAGGCTCAAAAGAAAAACATGAGTTAAATGGACAATAGAAGAAAAGTAATATTTTGATTTGGTAAAGTAGGCTCTTACACAAACACTAGTTCTGATCAGCGCTAACTTCACCAAATATTTCTTCATCTTCTCCTTTGCATTAGAACACACAATTTTTGTTGTCTTACTGCAGAAAAATATAAAAGGAAAAGAGTAGCCCATAGAATTTTTTAGCCAGGCATTAAGAGATGCACCTTTTAAATATAAAATAATGGAAAAACATGCTTTTGCCTCAAAGCACTAAATGATTTCAAATTTTACATTTTTCACTCACACATTATTTCTTTTGTGCCTCACACAGTGGTGAAAGACATATTGACACAAGATCCTATTGGAACTATAGGTAAGTGGATTGTTGTCATTTTAAAATATGATCTGGAAATCAAGCCCACCAAGCTAATCCAAGGGCAAGGACTAGCTAAACTCATGGCTGAAACAAATTTTCAAGCACTGGACATCAATATGATTAATGCATTAGATGAACAAGAGGAGCTGGAAACTCCACCTATTGAGGAAGCCTTTCTAAACTCACCTTGGTATGCTGATATATTATATGTGATTTTTAATCTAAATGTTCCTCTTGGTTTTTCCAAAACAAAGGCTATATTCTTAAAGTTAAAAGCTATAAATTTCTGCATTTTGGATAAAGCTTTATATTGGAAAATCCTAGCGGAGTATTGTTTAAATGTTTTCTTGAAGAAGATGCAGATAGGATTATGTATGAGTTTCATGAAGGAGAATGTGGAGGAGACCTCTATTAGAAAAACACTATCAATAAAATCCTTAGAGCTAGTTACTATTTGCCCACCCTCTTTCAATAAATCCATAAAATGGTAGTTTCCTATCATAAAATCCAAATATTTGAGGGTAAAAGAAAATTATTTCCTTTTCCATTACAACCTATCTCTGTTGAAGCTCCTTTTCAGTAATGGGGTCTTCATTTCATTAGAGAAATCCATCCTTCTTCCTCTGCCCAGCACAAATGGATCTTTACTGAAACTGACTATTTTACAAAGTGGATAGAAGCCATTCCTTCCAGGACTTCCACAAACTCGGTAATTATCAAATTCCTTGAAAACCACATTCTATCCAGATTTGGTTGTCCTAGGAAAATCATTACTGATAATGATGCTACCTTTAGATCCAAGAAAATGGTGGAATTTTTCCACAAATATCAGATTACATTGGGAAATTGTACAACATATTACTTGCAAGGTAATGAGCTGGTTGAATCCTCAAAAAAGAGTTTGGTAAACGTCGTTAAAAGCTTGATGTAAGAGAATAAGAAGTCATGGCACAACAAATTAGAACATGCACTATGGGATGACAGATTAACATACAAGAAATAAATTGGTATGTCACCCTATTAGTTGGTATATGGAACATATGTAGTCTTCCGGATAATCTTAGGGGTGCCAATAATGAAGCTCATTCAATAAGTACAGTCTGAAGAAAATGATATGCAAATAATAACAAACCAAACTATCCAGTTGTAGCAAACCAGAGAAGAAGTGTTCAACATGAAAAAGCAAGTGTAGGAATATATCAAGTAGATTTTTGACAAGAGGACCAAGGCAAATGATTTCAGCATTGGAGATAAAGTGCTGAAGTGGGATTCAAGAAGAGAGGACAAAGGCAAGCATGTGAAATTTGACAATCTATGGAAAGGTCCATACATCATCCATTCTGCTAGAGGTAATAATGCATTTTTCTTATAAGAAATGGATGGAACAGAATTATTTGGACGTCCTATAAATGGTAGGATGCTCAGGCATTATTTAAGTTAAATATCGCAGTTTAAATTTGTATTCATTGTATATAACATTTTCTAGACAAAAACTCAGAAAAACTGATACAGAAAGAAACAAATAAAAGAAGAAAAGAGGGCATATAAGAAGAGAAAAGGTAAATCCCTATACCAAAAAAGAATATTTCTGAAATTGTGCAAGTCTAAATGCCACTACTTTTGAAACGGAAGTCTTGTTCAATCATATAGCCTAATCATGATTGAACAAATTTTGATTTTTTGTTGATAGGATAGAAAATGAAGATTTTCCAAACTATTTAAACTTGGCTTATGTATAGGTTAGATAGGAAAAGATATTGGTTCCAAAGCCTATACCTAAACCAAAAGTGAGGGATAGATGATAAATGATAGATTCAAAACCAAAGCCCTCAGTTTAGTTTTAATTTTTGCAAAATAATATTGTGTATAGCTTGTCCAAAATGCCACAAATCATGACAATCAAACTTCTTAATTGTGATCTAGTCATGCTTTAAATTTCATGATGATAGGTAGTGAATTAAAATCTGTCAAACTGTTTAATCTTGAAAGATAAGTAGATTAGGTAGAAAATAAAAGAGCTCATTAGTCTAATCTAAGCCTTTGGATGATATAAGGGTAGAAATATATAGTTTTTTACTTTCAAAAGAAAAACGATGTCAATGGTTTGCCAGTCTAAATGCACCCAAATGAAGAAAAAATGCTAGAAAAGAATGATGGGTAGGTAGAATTGATTTGCAAAAATCATGTTTTTCAAATTTCTGAAAGCCAAAATTACAAAGGATTGCAACAGATCAACAATTGCATAATGAAAAAGTTTTCAAGTACAAACAAGGCACTAATCTATGAATACCAGAGATTTGAAATTTGAGGTTATTGAGACCTACTAAAGGAGCTACCTATTAACACTGGAAAATCATACAGCAGAAGGTGACATTAATTAATGTCAGGCCCAGAGATTTATAAGGCAGGAAGACATTACAGAATCTAGAAAGTATTTAAAAATATCAAAGGTTTGAGGAAAATTGAATTTTAAATAGTCTTAAATGTTGGTTGCACACATTATCCTTCGAGAAGAGTGCCTTCTGCGTGCCTTTTTTCCCAATATGTGCACATTCCTGAAAGTGGCAAAATGTCGCTATCTGGGACCACACAAAGCAAAGGACAAGTTGCTCCTTACTTGAAGCTGCCTAAGGACAGCCACCAACGTCTCCTTAGACAATATGTGAGCACACAATGGAATATTTGGAGCACACAAAGGAATCATACCCCTCCCTTGTGTCACCATCCACAATGTACGAAGGGAGGGAAGGAGGATTTAAAATCCCCTATATAAAGTCACCATGAGATGAAGAATGGGTGATCACATTTTTGTGCTCGCCAGAATTGCCTAAGCCATACTAGTAGTGTGTGACCCAGAGTTGGAGATAGAGGGGACTCGATTGTTTACCATCCAACAATTTCAGTCCATTACAGTAGAGAGAGAGGGAGACTACACCGAGGCAAGCTTGGGATAAAAAAATCCTTGCATCGGGACCTAGAACCATTGTCTAGGGGCCCTTTGGCAAGAGGGTAAAATTTATTCTTCATACCAAATGCCTAATAAGAGGGGCCTAGAGCCACCATTTTCATTATTATTGACATTTGACTCCCTTCAAGAGCTTATTTTTATTTGTTTTTTTTTAGTTTTAGTTTAATTTAGTTTACATTTGCATGCTTTTTCCTCTATATTGTATGCTTATGGACTCCACTTCTTTCTGCTTGTTACCAATAATTTAACGGGGTAAACCACACCCCTTAAGCTGGTGTGATTTCGTACATACTTGCAGCAAACACACTACAATAGGATTCGCAACTCCACTAACGTTTTATTGCCAAATTTATGTGGTTGTGCCTTCTTTTGAAGGAGACATTTGTCTATGCTGTGGTACGGAGCTGAATCTCCCCTAATTTTTCTTGTAGTCCCTAGAATCACTCTGAGTGATAGACTAAAGAAGAGCAACTCCTAATTTTTTTACTTGGATTAATTTGTGTGTTTGTTCCTCATAGACGCGTAAGGTGCATGTTTGGTTCTAACTTGCGCGCAGAAAAGCGCATATGTCTCAACATTTTGCACACAATTTACAGAATGAGAAATTTCTCCTCAACTTCTATCTTTTTCTTCTTGTAAGGTGCTTGGTAGCCCCTAATACACCTGCCATCACTAGTAGTGGTACCCCGTAGCTTGTTAAAACTCACTTTTAGCTGCTTTCTGTAGGCTTAGTATCATTTTTACTTCAAGTTGATTTTTTCAAAGTTTACACATAGTTTAAGTAGGGGGGGGAATAATCTGCATTCTAAAAAAATTATGTTTTGCAAATTTAGGTACTTACACACATATATAACTAGCCAAACTAAGTGGCCCGAGACCACGAATGCATAGCTAGTTTTCCTTTTTCTAGTGTAGAAGTTTTTAGTTAGTTCAATTTTTGCACTAGGAATTTCAGGACTCAGATTGAATTGTTTATAGAAGAGAAAGTAATATCTACTACCTTTGCACCCTCCGGTGATTCTAGGTAAGCATATTAATGCTCCCTATTCACAATTCGTCATCTCCCTATAGTTGGTCACATAGATTAACTAGGAAAACTTGAAAGCAGCCCATTATCCGCACATGTTTTTCATTTGAGCCAGGAACAATACAACATAGTTTAAATAGGGGATTTTGTAAAGGATAATCAATATCCACACGTTCAAACTATGTGCTTATCCACTTTGTGCTCACACACACTCACCCACTAAGAAAAGCAAAGACACCTAAAACTAACTTAACCAAACTCACTAAATTCTCCCCGTAGGGGCCACAAAACAATTTATAGCTTAATTTAGGATCAAGGGGGTAGGCATCCAATAAGTCACCTTGATCATACTTCATATTGAAACATAGAAGTTGTGTATTTAGGGAGCTTCAAATCCACCTGTTAGCCCATGGCATAGAAAACCCGAGCGTAGAAGAGACCCATTTCAGAGGGGGTTAGGCTTAGGAGAAGTTCATGTGGTATCAGTTGAGGCTACCTGGCCTAGCTGATACTTGGTACTATTAGCTGACTACCAAGAAGCCCAAGACTTCAATGCTCACGTGGGACGATGGTTCTTAGTGGCCAGAAACTAGGGCATCCTTTTCCCTATAGGTGACGGTGCAGGCAAGCACCATACCCTCTACCCTTACCTTGGTGAATTCTCTTCAGCTGATTGGGGGCATTGCCAACTCTTACGGGACGTTGTGCCAGCACTAGCAATAAATGCTCTCAAGGCCTAGTTAATTTTGAGTGTGTGAGGATGCATAGGTCTTCTAGAAATTTGAGTATCATACGCAAACAAACAAAAACCACTTTTTCGCTTGCTTGATCACATAGATTAATTTAAGGGAAAAAAATATTTTATTTCTCGGTTTGTTTTATGTATGTGACAAGAGGTTTTCTTTGATCATAAACTCGATCCTCCCAAAGTTCTCCAAAATCTAGGCGAGACCAGACAGGTCCCAATGGAACCTCGTCGATCCAGGCTTCTTTTGGACCTCCCCCCATTACTGGGAGGGGTTCCAGGTCTTTCACCATTCAAGCATCAAAGACATAACACTACCACCATTATTGGTTCATATTTTATTAGGGTAGCCATAGTTGGGAGCCCTAGCAAGTCTCCCAACACCACACCACTCACCACTCCTCCCTCGACCCCTAGGGGGCAAAGGAGTGTGTCCCATTTGGGAAGCCAGCTAAATACACACCACGGTATGTCACAGAATAACCCTCGTTCTAACCAAAACTTTGTGTCTTCACACATTTCAATGGTGTCAACCTCTCAGTCACCTTTCTTGGCTTCCTTGAATCTTCCCGATTTAACCAAGATAATGAATGACCCCATCGCACACGATCCTACATGGCCTCTCAAACCCACTAAGCTCTCTTTGGATATACCAAAATTCGAAGGTGAGCAAGTGGAATACCTAGGTAATCATGTAAATACCTTTCACCTATGGTGTTCATCGAACAATATCATTGACGACACTATTCGATTGAGATTATTTCAATGCACTCTTACAGGAGTAGCCGCGACGTAGTACGTTGAGAAACCCCCTGCTTCACAAAGAACCTTTAGCACCCTCACTACTGCACTCTTAACATATTTTTAGTTACCCATTGACCATGACTCTAGAATGGAATTACTGACGCATTTTAGAGAAATCCCCATCATCCATATCTCATACCATCTCCATGAATGGTGGTGGCATCGCAGTTTGTGTAAAGATAAACTCGATGATCGGGTTCTCTTAGATTTGTTCTTGAAAACTCTTACGACAGAGATTTCAAAGGTTGTGGCACAGAAAAACCCCACATCCGAAGAGGATGCAATCAGTAAAGCCCTGAAGCTTGAACTACTTTATATGTAGTCAAGATACATTTACAACATCCTCCCTAACGCCCCATGCCTGTAGAGTTATCGAGAATTTTCAGGCACGTCGAACTATGTAGATGATCTAATTGGGTCAATGACCTAGGGTTACCTAGGCAGCAGCAGTCAAAACCCCGTTTACACATATAGTTCTACCCAGAACGTTCCTGAACCCAGTTTTCAAAGTCATCATATCCCTCAACAAAATTTTGCTAATAGGGCGCAAGCGTATCACTTGGGAGGACCTTATCCTATGGCTCAGGGGACCCAGTACGTAGAGAGAAACATTGATGGAAGAGCTCCCCCCAATAGCTAGGTGCAAACCAAGGACCACATTATGCTCATTCCCCAGCACATGACCCACCTATGCAGAAAAATGCATATGTGAACTTTGTGTAGCTATCCCAAAACCAACCACACCAATATAACCAGGAGAACTTCCCTCCTAACGTGGTAAATAAAAAATCAAAAAACAAGCCAAAAGAGAATCCTGGATAGGGGGGAAATAACCAACAACACCCACCACAATCCCAGGCTGGAGGAAACTCCAACCGAAATTAGAACCAGGAGCCAAGCAATGCCCAACGACAGAGAAAAAGGACACCTCTTCGAACAAACCATTCCTGTTCGATATGTGGTGAGTATGGCCACTATAATTGTTTGTGCTCAACCTAGTCTCCTAAATTGAGTTCATTTAATTGTCAACCAGGGTTGGTAAACTACTGAAGTGTGGTGCACTGTATGTGCCTAGGTGTTTGTTTCTTACTGCGTTGTGTCTAGTGTTTTATGATGTTTTTGGTCTTTTTATGGTTTTATGTTCACAAGGGAAAGAACTAAATGCTGGTGGAAAGAAACTACTGGTTAAAAATAGAGTGAAGCCTAATTTGTTGATGACAAATGACAAATGCAAATACTGAGACAGAACCAAACCTAAACTATGACTTAGCAAAATACAAAGCTTGATAATGACTTCAAGAAAACAAATCACAACATGAACTTAACTTGTCCAATTCTTTCATTAAAGATATTTTGGAAGAGCTTGAGAAATGGGCAGCTAAGTGTAAAAATTCTCCTAAATAAACAATTAAACAATCAACTTATAATGATACAACATCTCATCCATGATTAAAGTTTTGTTGAAACATATTTGGAAAAGAACATTTGTAACATCATAAGATCTCTACTCTAAAACTAGCTCCTAATTCTATTCTGCAACTTAGTTTAACACCACTAAACCTCACTCAAAAGTTACAGATTTCCTTTTAGAATAGTCTTTTGAGGAAAGGCTTGTTTGTGAAATTGTAAAAAGGTTGCAAAATTACTCCAGGCCTTATACTGATACTATCTTCTGTTCAGATAATTATGAGTTAATATAGGTTTAGAACAAAAGAAGTTTTGTAAATAATGAAGACTGTGGTATTTAAGTTTAACAACTAATGCAATTTAATATGCAATGGATGGAAACTAATCTTGGAATGTAAATATAGTGAGCTAAGCTAGAACTGAACTAGAGTGCTACTAGTCTGCAGTGAACAGTGCTCTAAAAAGCCATTATCAAACTTGAAACGAAATGACAGAATATGAATTAAATGCAATTACCTCCAGAGTACTCTAACTAAGTTATCATGCAATTAATCTATGGGATTCTACAGCCTATTTCGTTCATCATGAATGGTATTTTGGAAGAGCTTGTTAGAACAATCCTGGTTGTACAATTCAATGCATTTGAATACAAACATAACTACTGAAAGCAAATACAATAAAAAACTAAGACATCACATCTATTTCCTACTCATTGTTATGATGTTTTGGAAGAGCTTTTTTAAGAGTAAGATCAGCTATGCTACTTAGTGTAAACAAGGAACTGAAGCCTACAGTATCACAGTCATGCCTTAGTCATCATAATGATTTCTTGGAAGAGTTTACTAGAGTAAGTTCAACTGTGATAATGAATGAAAGGAATTGAAAATAAAATCTATAACACTACAACCATTTCTCATTCATTATAATGATTTTTTGGAAGTGTTTCTTAGAACAAGTATAGCTATAATGACTAATGAAATTAACTATGAACGCAAACTTTAAAAACTTGAAAACGAATTAAGATACTTATCTAAATTGCGAAAGTAAAGCCGCTCAGGAGGCAGGGGCCCTCTACCACCAGAGTAGCACAAAATCTAACTGAAGATCAACTCAACGCGTTCAAAGAAATGTTGTCTTCTTCATTAAAGGAAAATAAATTAAAACAAAGTATTCTCGGTCTTCAGAAATATAGCAGTCAATCCACGAAATCTAATCAAAATCTAGAGTCTGTCTCTCGGTTTCCCGAGTACATTTATAACAAATCTTCATA
Source organism: Pinus albicaulis (assembly GCA_034641835.2). Lineage (NCBI taxonomy): Eukaryota > Viridiplantae > Streptophyta > Pinopsida > Pinales > Pinaceae > Pinus > Pinus albicaulis. The sequence continues at coordinate 66,281,677 of MU968359.1, read as the reverse complement.
ACAAAGCTTGAGATAATACGGGGATCATTGTCTTTTCATATCAAAATCGTACTATAACTCTAAATATGGCAGCGTAAAGTGACAAAGGACATCTGGACTGTCCTTGTCCTATTAGGAGTCTACCTCCTTGTGTGAGTTCCCACGTACAAAACCACGTCCAGAATTCCATTCATTCTTCATGGTGAGCAAAAAACGTTGAGGACATGATGTGGAATACACCCATGTGTGGCTTTTCCTGAGAGGACACCTGGAACATGCTTGAACGTGAAGACAGCTGCAGAATTGGCAACTAGCTATGGAATGTCTGCATTTTGTAGCTAGTTTCAGTTCAAAATGCATTATAATGACAAAATCACAAAACTTAGCAAGTTAGCCATGATATTCATTCTTAAAGTAATTTTAACTAATTTCATTGATCATTTGGGCCTAGGATAACAATGGACAAAAGAAAATGGAGTGAAGTATGATGGAAGAAAGAAAAATCTTGGGGCTCAACAATAATCACCACTGTCTTGATCTCCCTTAGCTAAAGAAGTTATAGAGTAACCGAGGACAATGAGGATCTTCCCAGCAAACAGTTGTGATGCAAGAACCTTTTCCCCACCAAGGGATGGTCAGCACTCAAAAAAATAATCCAGACAACTCCGGGAAAAACAACCATGAGATCTACATGACTAGAGAATAGATGTTTTTCCAAACTCAGAATCGCAATTACGACACCCCACCAAACACCAATATGTCAGTGGAAAGTACTAGTGCACTGACTACACCTTTGACCATTTCAAAGGTGCCTATAGAACCATTGCCAAAGATGAAAAAAGGACCTAATAGGCGAGCAGGAAACCACTCCAAAGTAGCCCATAATTATATCATCCTGGACAATTTAGCACAATCCCCCGCTGCTATTGTTGTAGAGGTAAATCCCCTCTATGGACAGAGGCGATCCCTACTAGCCTAGATCGAGTCTAGCAACAATTGTATCACGCTAAGGTGCAAGTTACTAATTGCAATAAACCAAATGGTGAAGAAGGCTTACCTTGAATCCAACGCTATTTTTCGTAGAGAAGATAATGCTCCTGTTCCCTTGCTCTGGCAGATCACAATCCTCATGCTCGCCGCGATCGAACACCTGCACATGCAAGAAAAATGACAAAAACAAGCATAAAACCAAATATATGCAATTATGTATCAGTTAGAGAAGACACAACTCATGATCATAATGAACAATACAAGTGGAACCATAACCAAAGTCGCTTATCATTAATTCATACAAAGGAAAATACGACCTGGCTCTGACACTAAATCTTCCTTCGCCAGGTCGTCAGCGGAATACGTCTCGGTAAAGCTCATCGAGAATGGGACAAGCCTCTCTCTTTAGTCGTCAATCTCCTTGCTACTGATTTGGCTCTATGAGGACTATCAAGGCTCTTGCAGCATTCTTTAGGCTATGAAGGCTCTTGGAGATTAGCTTGCAAAGGAAAATGGCAAGCTTTATAGATGGTGGAAGGGGATTTGGGATCCCTACAATCATGGGATTGGCCCTATCCTCAAGGAAGCTTCCATGAGAGGTGGAAAACCACTTCCTCTACATGGAGATCCGAAGCCAAACCTCCCAACTCAATTTAGAGACCAGTTCAGGAATTGGTTGGAGTCAATCTTCCACCATTTATTTTTTTTAAACACTCCTTATTAAGCCTAGCATGGGTGCGACACTGGGACAGGGTGCCAATTGGCACACCCTCTTTGGAGTATTTCCCCCATTTGCGTGAGGTCTGAACTGTCTAGTCGCACCAAGGCAAAAAAGGCTATTTTTAGGGTTTTTCACAAGGAATTGTCTTCAGGGGAATGAATGTCCTTGTCAAGGGGGATGCCATGAAAGTGGTTCCAGGTCATGTCACTAATCACAGGTCACGGAATAAGCCCTCCAATGTGCGGGACGAGGGATTGCATGGATGGTGACAAATTGTTTTGTAACAGATGCACCCTAAAGCATGAGGCTGGAAAGAGAGAGAAGGGTGAAATTCTTTATGAGAATGTGTCTAACTGAAAACACTGTTGTCCAAAAACCTGCTTAGAGAAGTACAACTGATATCTCAAATACATGATATATGTGGTATGGGTGCAGCCATCCATAACAGAGTATACAATAATCCAGATCCAAGGCATGGACGCAGCCATCTAGTGAGGATCGATAAATAGACTCGGGTATGGTTGCAGCCTTCCAGTGAAGGAGTCATGTAACCAATCATAATAATCCACAAAATCACAGCTTGGATTCTAACAGAAAAAATCCAAGGTCTTGCGCTCCATCTCGACCCGAACAGAGTACAAGTTCAAGCATGTGAATAAGTGAGCTGAAGTCGAACATGCAAGAAAATTGTCTGATTATCAGCCAATGATGAAAGTTGTTAACAGACGCGAGAGGTACCACCAATAATGACAATGGTCCTCAAGGTACTATAGGTACAATCTACGGCATGTGAATCAGTGAGCTGGCGTCGAAAACCCGTAGAATCACTCGATCAGAGGTCAATGATGAAAACCTCACGTCGAATGCGAAGAACCTACCATTGAGGCATGCAGGCTCCAAGGTACCAAAAGGGAGTCTCTAGATCAGCTTCCTCGATAATGAGCTGAAGACTACAGGAAGTGACCTTGATCAAAGGTGGGCCATAATGTTTCCCACATCATCGATGCGAGACAGAGGAACACAATGTCTTCATAAATCAGGATCATATGAGAATCAGAGGAAGGTCAAAACTTGCAGAGGTCAACTTATCTTGAACATATGGGCGGCACGACAGTGGATTTGGTAGTATTTGACATCAAAAGATCAGAAGTCATGATGATGAGGCAAAGAGCAGATGAGAGGTCAAAAGGGATTACCCAAACCCACGGAGGCAAGTGGAAAACGAGATGAGATGTCCCCAACCCGACACGAATGTAGACAAGTGCCATGTTCAAGAGGGACATATTGCCGACATGACAACGATGTTGGTTCCATTTTTCCCCACCATTTCTGAGTACCCCAATTATTTTTGAAAACAAGCTTGAAGGGGATAGCATATGCTTGTAATATAATTCTGTCCTTCAGATGAATCCATCCTAGTACATTTAACGAGCCCTAGGAAGGATAAAATTGAGTATCATCATTACGACTAAATCCAATGTCATCAGAGTTTAACGGGTCTAACAATGGAAGAACTCGACAGCTTTTCATGTTTAGAGAGTTTGAAAAGACAGCGGAAAAGTAAACTCCAATATTCTCTTTTCGTAAATAGTTCCTTAGATCCGAAAAGGTAGAAAACTATGTATAAGAAAACCTCCTAGTCGCGATAGGCTAGGGTATTCCTTTTTCGTAAATAATCTATCCCAGCCCAAAAAAGGGTAAAAGTATACTAGGTAGATGTCATTTTTTGGCCACTTTAACGAGATCGAAATGACAAGGGACTCGAAAATATTTTCATGTTTAGAGAGTCAGAAAAGAGCTGAAAGATGACTACAGAATGACTTTTTCGTGTTTTTACCGAGTCCAGAAAAGTATAAAATACAACTCGTATCACTTTTCAAGTCGCGTAAAAACCTGTCGCTGCACATAAAGGCAAGTGTAAAATCCATTTTTCGACAGAATATATTAAAATATTGAGAAAAATGACTTTTAAAACCTAATTTTGACTTCAAAAGTTATAAATATGCCACAAATGGTAAAAACAAATTTACTTTTACTTTTTACCTCATTTGGAGAGCAACAGTGGTCCTTTTGTGTGCGAACTTGCGGCAGTGATTTCGAATGATCCAGGACACCATTCAGATCCTCATTTGTTCCAAGTAAGAGGCCCTCCCTTAAGTTCTGTTTTGACCCATTTTTTATGAATTTCCATTGTGCATTCGACCTCTGGAGGAGACCTTTTGAAATTTTAGGACTCCACCCATTGGTACGGGTATTGGGCACGAACCCACGCCAATGGAATTTTACTCAAAAAGGGGTCGCGCCAATGGTGCAACGCGGTTTTCCGCTTTAAATTTCTAAAATGTGAGCCATCCATATGGATTTTTAAGTGTAACAGAGATCTAATAAGGAATTTTTGACCATGTTGGTGCATGTATCTAGGTACAATGGGGATTGAATGGAAGGAGAGGGAACATGGCGAAGAGGATGAAATGGCTATGGAAAACGAAGCTTGCATGAATTCACTCCAAGACTGTGGTCTCAAGAAATTCTTCCTCACGCCATGTTTACGAGCTCAACCTGAGCTATTACAGTACTTGGTCAGCATATGGGATGAAAACGAGGAAGTGTTCAAACTTCGAGACCAAGTATTAGCTATTGAGGTCTCTGATGTTTACTTTATAACTGGATTGTCGCGCAGAGGCCCAGTGCCGATCATAATGGGAAGCAGACCTTCTAGAGAGAAAATGGACATGGTAATGGCAAGAGTGTGCCCAGGGGCACAAACAGGATCGGGAAGTGGGAAGGTGGACATCCACACTGTCCGCGACCTAGCACTCAGAGTAGTGCTTCATACCATTACACAGGCTACATGATTTCAGGCCCGGCATGAGGCAACAAAGGCATAGCTCTTATTCGCCTTTGATTTCATGAATCCTACACTATTCGATTGGGCCACCACAGTGACAACCAACATCAAAAGGCAGCTAAAAAAGTGCAAGAAAGCCAAAATAAAGCAGTTTGGATATGGTTCCATTCTAGTGTCGTTCATCCTGGAATGACTACCCATTTTCCAGGGCCAAGGGGCAATAGGTGCCGAGCCGGTACTAAGAGAGCCGAGTATGGCTAGCTGGGCAGCACTTATGCCTAGGTCAGGAGGGGGCCAGCAAATGTCCTAGAGGCCCGAGTTATTTGTGTGGTTACGGCATCAACTGATCATGGTTGAGGATTGGCCTTATGTTGGGACCAATTTCACTGGAGATCCCGATCTTCCGCTCCCAGAGGGGGAGGACTGGGATGAGGAGTTGGGTATGACTTTATTTATTTTTATTTTTTTTATTTATGATTTTTTTTGGTGATACATGTCCGTTCTAACAACATTTTTATGTGTATGCAGATGTTGGCCCAGAGAGGCCCGTGAGCATGTCGCCCATTGCACAGAGGACCCCTCTCGCACATGACCCTCAAGCTGAAGGTGGCGAAGGGAGCAAGCTAATCCAGAACCTGGAGGGCATTTCCCGGGGAATCCCAGACTATGCACGACTGGCAAACATCCCACTAGCTTATAATCGACACACTGTGGGGGTGCCTAGTTGCCTCCACCGACTGCTGAGGCGATTGGTGCGTGAGGTGGCGTGTTACCACAAGCACCACGCTGATTAGCTATTTAGGGCTTTTATATGCATATTTTTTTAGAGACATGTTGTCTTCGGCTATTATTAGACAAACATGTATATTTTTTGACTTTATGTGATGTACTGCAAACTATTCGACACATATATCTATATATCTATTTCTAGATGGATATCTTTTCATGTGATGATGTTTTTATAAGCTGCGCAAATGTCAATCTAAAACCAAATTAGCTACTGCATCTGTTAATGTATTCATATGTTTGGGTATGTGTTGATATGTGATATAATCAAAATTTCTTTCCAGTAAACGAATACGTAGATACAGACGTAAAATGGATGGGTTTCTTACTGAATAATGACCGTTAAGTTTTAATACTACAACTTGTGAATCCAGATACACAAGTAATGCATGAATACTGAGGTTAACAGCCTTGGTTAATAATTCTAAAATAGCACTATACTTCACAACATTATTTGTGGTAGGCCCTAGATACACACTGTGCAAATTAACCAACTCACCAACAGGATCATAGATTACCCAGGCTGCCGAGGACAGATTCCTGGTACTGCTGGAGGCACCATACGCGAAACCAACAAAAGGAGTAATAGACATCTGCACAATCAAGAAGACCCAATCAACAGAAAGATGCTTACAACGCACATCACACCACACATGCACACAAATGAATATACACACCTATGTACACACACCACACCAAAAATAACTCAAGCGTAGTATTTTTTAAGGTACAACCCATTCCTAGGCTGCGCCAATGGAACTCCTTTGTAATCAATAAGCTCATAAGCCCCATTTTTCAATACTCATTTTACTATGTAGGGCTCATGCCACATGGGTTGGAACTTTCCTGCTCCAAGTTTGTCGTGCGCTTGGTCGTATAGGAGGACAAGGTCCCCTTCGACGAAGGAACGTGGAGAAACTGATTGATAAAAGTGAGCTTTGACCCATTTATTTTGTGCTTCAATGACTAAGGTAGCCAAGTGGTGAGTTTCATCCAGCCATTCCAAATACAAGAGACGCTCTTATTCAGGAGAAGTGTCGAGCAAAAGTTCCGCAGCCAACTTTAAGGAAGGAATTTCGCACTCAACCGGAAGAGTTGCTTCCAGACCATACACAAATTGGAATGGTGTGAATTTGGTCGCACTCTTTGCTGACGTCCTGTAGGCCCATAGAGCTGATAATAATTGGAGATTCCAATTGGACTTATGAATACCAATTTTCCGTTGAAGCATTGTGACCAAAAATTTGTTCACAGCCTCAACCTGGCCATTTGCTTGGGGGTAATATGGTGTTGAGCTATCATGTCGTAAGCCCAATATTGATGTCAGCTCAGCCATCACGTAATCTCAAAAATGAGTGCCATGATCAATAACAATGGCCTGAGGGACCCTGAAACGTGCAATAATGTGGTTAAAAATAAACTAGGTAGCTGTCTTACCATCGACAGCTAGTGTAGGCATTGCTTCAGCCCACTTAGTAAAGTAGTCGACAACAACGATTATATATGCATGCCCGCCGGCCGAATGAGAGTTACATGACATAAAATATATGCCCCATTTTGCAAAAGGGTTGACGGTAATGACAGGGTGTAGAGGGAGAGGTGGCACGCGCATCTTGTGCTAAAAAACCTGGCACACATGACATTTTCAGACTACAACAATACAATCTTTGAATATCAACGACCAGAAGTAACTCGCACGCAGAATCTTCTGGGCGGTGGCATATCCAGACATGTGACCACCATAGGCACCACTGTGATAGTCATTCAAGACTCTTTCAGCCTCTTCCAGGGTTAAGCACTGACGAAGCACCGAATCTACTCCAACCTGGTTTAAGGTATCTCCTACAATGCAGTAGGGTTGAGATTGATGCCGAATCTGACGTCGGGCATCTTTGGTCAAATCTGACCAAAACGTTGACGTTTGAAGATACAAAATAATGTCGTCATACCATGGATCGCAAGTACTGATAAGGAAGAGGGTTTCATCTGAGATATGTTCCTCGGAGTGAGATGTGGTGGAGTCTGTTGGGAGGGAGCAAATGAGATCCGCAAAAACCGGTGATTTGGTCAACTTAGAAGTGGTAAACTCTAAGTCAGACTCCTGAAGGATAACAATCCATTTGGAGTATTTTCCCCCCAGTAATTTTCGAGGGAGAATGTATGTCATGGGGTTGCAATCTGAAACCACGGTTACTGTACGCAACATGATGTAGTGGCGAAAACATTGCACAACTTGCACTGCAGCTAATGCTAGTTTCTTGACATAAGCGTAACGCATTTCTGTGTCGAGAAGATTCTGTGATAGATAATAAACAACGTGTTCACTACCATCAGCGTCATCCTGCACCAGAACCATAGCTATGCTGCTAAACGCGGTGGCCAAGTATAGAGTGAAATCACGGCGATAGTTTGGAGGACGAAGAAACAAAGCATTAAAAAGTAACGTCTTAAGCTTCTCAAAGGATCATTGAGAAATCTAGTCCCAATGAAAGGGAATGTTTTTCTTTAAGAGACGTGAATCCTTCGGAGACTTTTGCGTAGTTCAGGATGAAGCGTTGTAGGAAATTAGATTTTCCCTGCAGACTCTGCAATTGGTGTAACGAAGAGGGTGATGGGAGATTGACAATAGCCTCGAACTTTAGGGGGTCAAGGTGAATTCCATACTTGGAGATTATAAACCCCAAAAGATGGCCAGAATCCATGCAAAAGACGCATTTATGAGGGTTGAGCCAGATATTATAGTGTCTACAGTGAAGGAAAATCTGGCGGAGGTGTTTGGGATGGTCCTCTCTGTGACCTGAGTGAGCTGGAAGATCGTCCAGGTAAGGCTGAACGATATGGCGTATGTTGTGGAATGTGTAAGACATAGCACGCTGGAAATTAGCTCCAGCATTCTTCAAACCGAACAGGAGCTTTTTATAAGCAAAGGTACCCCATGAACAAATGAATACAGTCTTGTGTTGATCAGCAGGTAAAATATTTATATGATTATACCCAGAAAAGCTGTCCATCAGGGAATAAATCTCACTCCCAGCACATTCATCAATGGTTTGATCTATGAAGGGAGTGGGGTAATTTTCCTTAGGACAGGTCCGATTAATATCATGGTAATCAACACAGACTCTTATAGTACCCTGTTTCTTATCTACAGGGACAATATTTGAGACCCATTCTGTGAGGGGAATCGGATAAATGAAGCCCGCGTTCAGAAGTTTTTCAACTTCTGCTTTAATGGCAGCAACTTTGCGAGGATGCACTGGGCATAGACATTGGCGCACAGGTTTTGCACCAGGATAGGTAGGAATCTCGTGCACTACTATGCTGGGATCAATCCCAAGCATTTCCTCATAGGACCAAGTGAACACATCTCTGAATTCATAGAAAAGATCGGTATAAACTCGTATCTCATCAGGAGAACAAGTTACTCCAACATGTATGTTTTCAAATATCCCCGGTTTGACAAAGATGTTGATCAGAGTGGTTTGGGTAATGTTGCTCAGGTTTCCCTCAGAAAGGACCTCATGTGTCAATATGAGCATCTGGAGAGGTGGAGTAGGAACCTGAGATGCAAAACACTCTAGACAATCGGATATTTCCTCCAGGCTGGGCATGAAGGAGGAACGATGATGTCCATCATTCCAAGTCAGCTCCTCAAGAGACATTTTTTCAACAATGGCTTCGTCAGAAGGGAAGATCTCTTTTAGAGGATCAGGCAAGTCGGCTTTGTTGAGCTAGGGGGATTGAGAATACATATCTAAAGCCATGCTTGAGGGAGCATGTTGAGGAGGGGGAGGATCGGATGCGATGACGATTTCACAGTAATTAATCTCTACCGAAGTTAAGGGCATCGATTCTCCAAAATCAGTCACCTGTTCAGGCGAAGGGATGATCCATCGGTCGTCAGACCTAGATATCATATTAACTTGAACGGTGTGTGGTGGTGGTGCGAGAAAGATACCCATGAGGATGGGGTCCTTGAAGAGACCGGGTCCTACACTATCAGGGGGATTGGGGATCTGATCCACGTAAGGAACGTTTTTCTCAGAGGTGGAGGTGAAGAAAGACAACTGATCGACAGTAACGATTTTTCCCTCATGAGGGAACTTAAGAAGTCAGAAGAGGGTGCATGGCATGCATAGCATAGCATGAGTCCAAATGTGGCCGAGAATCAGGTTGTAGTTAAGCTTGGCGTCAACCACTTCTACTTCTATGTTGATTTTCTTCCCTTGTAACGTAATCGACAAACTCTCGAGAACACCCAGGGGTTTTGATTCATGACCATAGAATGACTCTAAGGCATTGGGAGATGATGAAAGAGCCGGAGACCCTATGGCCTTCCAGCATGCGGATGACATGACACAGGTGGAAGCACCTTTGCCCACAACAGCTCTATGGATGTTAAGGCTGTTGATCCCTACTTGAATAGCAAGAGTGATTTGATGTGGAAGGTGGGGGGTAAAATTTTCTAGGTCGAAGGTGAGAAGGTTAGAATCATTGGGATCAATTCCATCGATTGCAGACAACAGAGCTTTCCATTGTGATGGGAAACTTTGAAGAACTTCCAATGCAGACATGGCAAAAGGCGATTGTGCCAAATCCTCAACAATACTGTAGTGTTGAGCGGCACGGGAATTTGGGTTGTAGGAAGATCTTTGCAGAACACATTTAGAGGGTGGCCTAACAATAGGTTCAGTGTTGGGCTTCTCAATTTCCAAAGGACCGGAGACAGATGGGGGAGGTGGGCCATCCACAACTTCCTTTCCACCTACCTAATGTGATCCAGCATAATCCTTCGAACGTGTAGCAATTGAGATAGGTGCATCACCATTCATCATAAAGACCTGGGACCCAAATGGTGCAGATGGTGAGGGCTATTCAGCCATCTGGGTTTGTTGAGATGAGAATGGTTCTTTAAGAACTGCTGAAGTCCCTTTGGAGCCTTTTAGGAGTTGACTAATTTCAGATCGTCGTGGACAATATTTGGTATAATGGTCTCCTTCACAAATAAGGCAAGGATACTTCGGTTTACGTTGGGAACCGTCATCAGTACGAGGTTTAGAAGACTCTGGTTTTGGGGTGTCGGGTTTGGATTTTCCTTTGCCCTTCTTCTTTCCTTTGGAGGCTTTTTCCATAGGATTAGCTTGAACAGCGTTGACCTCTGTAGTTTTTCCAAAATCTGGCGGGGCGAGAGGAGCAGAATTATTGGAAGAATTGGACTTCTGCTTCCCGTTTGAGGATTTCAAAGAATTTTGAGACACAGAACCAATAACACCATCCACCGCTGGGGTAGGTGGAGCTTTAGAGGTTCCTGGGCGTGGAGCATCAGTAAAAATATCATAAAGCGTACCAGACTGAGAGTATACCAGATCAAGATACTGGGCACGTGCTATGGCTTGTTCTTCAGTCACACATACCCCCATAGCAATATCTTGGGCGATTTTGCTAACGAAGGAGGTGGTGGACCAATGAGTTAGTAGCTGATTAGGTATATCAAACTTGATTAGTCTATGACGATGTCACCACTCATGAATGTGATCAGATATGTGGGTGGCTTTATCCTACTTCAAATAAGTCAGGAGATGCGTCCCGGCTTCGTAACGAACCGGTAACTGGAAGTGAGTCAGAAAAGCCATGGCTAACATATTTAAATCCTGAAAGATGCCATAGGGTAATTAAATATACCACTTAGTGAAGTGCCAGTAAGAGTGCGCTGAAAGAGACGTAGACAAATTGAATCATCGACCCAAGAGTTAGACGAACACCATAAATGGTAGGTCATTACATGAGCTTGGGGGTCCTCTCTAGCTTTACCCTCAAACTTAGGGCAGTCGCCGGGTACCTTGGTCGTAACTGGAGGCCAATAAGGATTGTGAAGAATTAGATCATTGGTTAATTTAGAAACGTTCAATAATTCCAAGGTAGCCAAGAACAACAATTGTGGATTGAACACCATGCCAAGCCCTCGATAAGGACCGGTACCTGTACTCCATGTTGGTTGAGCATATCCTTGCCCCCATGAGTTTTTTCCTGAAGGATTCTGACCATAGGGGGTATAGGGCGTGTAACCAGTCTAATTTGGTTGCTGGTAACCAGTGTATGGGGTTTGATAACTAGAGTATGGACCCTGATTATATGTTGGCCATGTTTGAGCAGCATGCGGATTTGACTGCTGAGTATAGGTGTAGCCGGGTTATTGACGATAATAGTTAGAACCCTGGGGCTATTTATAATTCGGTCGAGATTGACCTTGAGGATATTAACTGCCTTGAGGTTGAGCGGCATGCTAATAGGTGGGACCCTCCTGAGCCTGATAATTAGGGCGCACCGGTTGGATCGGTTGCGGAATTGAATACATTTGCTGTTGGGTAGGGTTGATAGGATGTGCAGGCTAGCCTGGTTGGACAGGCTGACCTGGCTAAATGGGCTGCCCTGGTTGAACCGGTTGACCCGGGTGAACAGGTTGCACCGGTTGTGTAGGTTGACCTGGCTGATGTGGGACACCAGGTTGTGCTAGATAGGCCGGTTGGCCTGGTGGTGGAATGGAGCCAGGTTGTGGCTGGTAACCGGTTTGACGTACAACAGGATCGTAAGATGATCTTGGCTAATGTGCAACATTCAGACTGTTAGGGTCCCGTGATTTGGTTGATTGGCAAGCCAAATGACAGTGTAACATCAAACCAAGCTTTGGAGCCCAAGGACCTAGCCTTCTTGGACTCAGAGAGGGCTCTCTCTCTATATGCGTAAGGGATATTTGTGTGTTTGCTTATTGTGTTCTGATTTTAGGCTAGTTATGAAGTATGTTTTTGCTTTTGGTTTTTTAAATTGTGAGGGATGAAACTGATAAAATATATAAGACAGGTAAAAATATGTCAGATCAATTGGGCTATGGGGTCAAAAAGGTCAAGAAAGCTATAAGACGGTGATACAAGGTGTTGAAGGGCCGATTTGATTCAAGGTAGAAAGGATCTTTGGGAAAAATGGAGTAAATGGACATCAATTTTGTGAACAACAAAGAGTTTCAAGCATAACTAGTTCAATAGATAACATAAACATGGTAGGGAAAACCATTAATCATGAAAAATGTAACTATAAGCTGATCAATACATAGAAATAAACATTCAAGCCATGCATAGAAGTATAAGACCCTCTAACTTTGGGAAATGGCTATCAGACTTTGGGGAAAACAATTAAGAAATACAAACAACTTAACTTACTATCTCGAAACACCTAAACACAACACTTCAAGTTATTGGGCACTTTGAACAACAAGATTTGCATAGTTTTAGGCAAAGGGCTAGATCGAAACTAGGCCTCCTTGGTTCAAACAAAATGATAATCTAATCAGTCAAAGAAAAATTTCATGGATGGAACTATAGCTAGCCATAGGTAAGCAGGGCGTATCGTAAGTCATACTTAGCATGCATAGAACTATGAATGAAACAAGTAACAATATCCTAAGTATTAAAGAGCAGTCAATAATTCTTTAATATTACTTAGGAAAAAGAAAACAAAGAAGCTATGAAGAAACAGGAAATTTGAGTTGCCTCCATGGGCATATCTCAAATTTTTTCTCTACTGATCTATAGCAAGCAAGAAATATGTATTCATGAATGAAAACTAGAAGACAACAACAAAGCAAGAGACACTATACCATTCTACCAAGTCATGGAATCCAACAACAACCCTTCTTCATTCATCCAACAGCATCTAAGAGGCAATCCAAAAGCATAAGACAAGTATTTCTTCCAAATATTATATGACCATATATTGCTTCTCTTCTCAATTTCAGCCTTGTTTTACAATAAAATCCTTTGGAATATATAGGCTCAAGTGAGGAAAACCTCATGGTTCAACTTGATCTCCCATTGGCCTAATCAAAATATCTAAACTTGTCCTTGAGGCTTTGCAAAGCCTAAGGCACAAAATATCTCATAAAATATCTAGAAAATGATAAAAAAGGAAAAATAATTGACTTTTCATCATTTTCCATGTGAAAAAATAGCTAAACGCTCATTTGGAGAAAGCAATTTTTTGAGGTTCAAAAATTACAAAAATATTCAAAATTTACATCAGCAAAAGGTCCCCTGAGTTTCCAGCAACATTAGGCAGCCTTCCTGATGTCTAAACGAGGCTCATGATAGCTCGTTGGAAAGATATAAGTGTCTTATTTCCATAACAACTGAAATTTTTCCAATCTGATGCCCGTAAGTCCTCCAAAACTGCACCTGTGTGTAAAAAACCAGAAAATTACAATCTGCTGATAGACTGGGCAGAGTGTGCAAAAAGCGAGCATTTTTCGCCATTTTGAGGGAGAAAATGATGTCCAAATGTCCGGAAAATCGCTGAGGTTATGATCCTAAAATTATGGAATCCAATGATACCATTATCCTCCTTTGATGAATCCCCAAAATTAAATGGCGAATTTCACGAGTTTTGACAAAAAACTCAAAAATGCCAAAAAACCAAAATATGTCAAAATGCGCCCAAAATCGGTGAGTATGACCCTCAAGGGTCCCTAACAACATGCTCTGAAAAAAAAGCCAAAATTTCAAGTCCTGATATGTCTTTCTTCCCTTTCCGTGCCGGGCGCTTCCCTTTAGCCTCCTTTAGTTTCTCTTGGGCAGCCTTTAACTTGCGACGGGCAAACTGATTTAACTTTTTGTAATTCCTTGTCATTCTTCTTTGCAGCTCTAAATCCCTGTTTGCCTTCTCAAGTTTCCTCTCCAAATGTTTATTGGCTCTTTCTAGCCATGCATCCTTATTATTTTCAATCTCTTGCTCAAGAAGTGTAGTGAGGGGAGTGGATTGGAGAAGGGCTTGCTCTTCTTCTTGAGGCTGCTGTGTGTCTTGAGGAGGTTGTTGTACATCATAAGGAGAATGATGTGTATCTTCTGCAGGTTGCTCCTGCTCCTCAATATCATGCTGCTCAAACTGCTGCCCTTTATCATCAATACCAAGCTGTTGTTCTGCCTCAATTTCCTGTTCATTTTGTCGTTCAACCTGCTGCCCTTGATCATCAAGATCATGTTGCTGCCCTTCCCAACCTTTGTATATCAATCAACCAATATTCACAATGAAAACACAGTAAACAAGGATAAAGACAGTAAAAAGGACCTTCTTGTGTTTGTAGTAAGAGTACCCTGTCTGCTGGTGTTCTTGAGGTAATAAGACAGCCTTGTCTTTTTAGAGGAAGGCAAAACCAAAAGCCTTTATAATTCAAAAACACTACTCTCTTCTTGGTATGCAACTCAACCAATAAATTCAACACCATAAATACAGTCAACTAGAGGGTATACACATACTCAGAATTCACTGTTCATAGGACAAGGTGGCAGAGCTTGAAAAGTTTCTGAGGTGTTAACAAAGGTCTGTAGGAGTTTTAAACAATCAGGGCTCTTCTTTAACCCAAATACTATTCCCTTCTGGTATACTTTTCAACACTATTTCTCATTCAAACAAGGTGTATATTCAGTCAACAATCACTGCTTATAGGACAGGGTGATAGATCTTAACATGTTTTTGATGTGATAGCAAAGGATTTGCAGCAGTCAAACACCAACAAACTTCCTTTCAAACAAAATATTTTCCCTCTTTATACTCTACTTTCCCTTCATCCAGTTTTGACAAAAACACCTCTAAATGTAATGGGAGCTTTACTCACTGGTTATGCTTTATGGAATGGCAAGGTCACGGACATTGTATTTCCTTTTAACCCACAGAGGAAACCTTTTGAAAAATAAAAAATTCTCGTAGGATGGTTACTATTGCAAAATTCATCCTCTTACCCGCATTTAGTCTTGGAAAACACAATATTTCTTACCCTTCAAAAATTGACAATTTTTAAGGGGGATCAAGGGATACCTTGCAAATTCGACGATGTTGTTGTTTTAGGGACTTTGGACTATTTTTCCACTCTTTGGGAGGTGTTTGAGCTGTCAACACATGCGCGGCACTTTAGAGGAAAAGAACGCCGTGCGAAAAACCTAGTCGGGTCACCTTGTCGGGCCCTTGTGACCGAAAGCCACAAGCGTGCTGCGCGCACCTACAGGCGCGCCACACAGCCTCCTTCTGCTATGTGAAATGAGTGCCTAAGTGTGCTGAACGGTGAAAACTTTGACAAATTCATGAAATTTCTCAAATTTTCTTCCTTGACTCAGTCTATCAGCGAGAGAGGAAATGCTCTTTGTTTCGAAATGCTAAATAAGAGGGGGCAACGGTCCTTGTGCCTGTAGCTGCACGATTCCAACTGATGCTCCCTTCTGACTGTGGACAAAATTTGTTGAGCATTGTAAGTGCAAACCCTATTTATAATGGGCTATCCAACCCAACAATATCAACTTATCTCCAGATTTCCAAACTGATCCACAACAGAGTGCCTTGGCTTGTTTTTACAGGGAAATTTCCCACCTTTGTGATAGCAGTATGCATACTTTGCTCTTAATGCTTTGGAGCTAATGATGCCCACTGTAAACTAACTTGACTATAGGTGCAAAAATGCAGTTTGCATTCACCTATGTTTTATCATCCTCTGTCTCAAAAAGGGCGCTTTTTCTAACACCTCTCTCTTTACTCAACTTGCACTGATATGGTACCTCAGGCCTTTAAATTAATGTACATGCCTATATTTGTTCTAAGATTTTCTCCAGAATTTGAAAGCATGCCAAAGTCCTTCCTGTATGTTATGAACCACTGTATTTAGTTGCAATACCTTTCTTGGGAGAAATTAAACTCACATTTTTCTTGTCAACTTGTGATAAGTGATTTGAAGGACATTCTATTATGAGTAGAGATATCAGTATCCTATTAAGTATAATCATCATCAGTTCTTTAGCCTATGCAATAGCCCATCTCATCAACATTCTTTAGTTTTGTTTTGTTTGAGCTGCAGACTGTCTTTGAAAGAAATCCTGTTAGGAGACAAGCTTGACCCCTTGGATTGCAGTGGTACCCTTGCTTTCCTTTTGGTCTCTTACCTTGTTTCTCTATTTCAATTATTCTTTACCGTTTCTTAACACTCATCTTTGATCAATCAAACCTTTGAAGACATTCAATGCCCTGGCCCTCTACTTATGAATGAAGGAGGCACTTTTAAAAACCCTCTACTTATGAATGAAGGAGGTTCCTTGGTCTTCAAACCCTCTGCTTATAAATGAAGGAGGTTCTTAGTCATGTCATATGAACAACTTCTTGACAGTGTTGTTTTTCCTTTTACTGTCCTTTCAGGCTTTGAATGAGGTCACAAGAGCTTGATGAAAAACTCTTTGCTTTGTAACTGCACCCCAGGCTCAATATCACATTGAGAAGTAGCTGCCTTCTCATGTGGAGCCAAAAATTGTCTTCTGAGATGCTAGTATGTTTCCTATCCTTGAAAGATCCATCAAATAATGTAAAACTCCTAAAATCAGCTTGAGATTATGGTCTATGTATTGCTGAGACTTAAGGGTGTATTAGTGGCGCAACCTAGGGCTGTGACCAAATTTATTAGCAGAGTGGGAGGTTTGTTATGACTGGTCTATAGCAGATGGAGGTTTTTTGGCTCTTGGATAGTTTTCCAAGGGTGAAATGTCTTAAAGCACCACTTCCTAACTTAGAGGAGACTGTTTGAATATATTTGGATTGTCCTTTTAGAGCTGATGGGCAGGCTAGTATGGCTGAGGTTAGGTAGGATTTGATAATGGGGTTTCAACTCATCATGGGCGGACTGAGAGGTAAGAAGGAAAAAAGTTTTATGGGTGTTTTCCCAGCTGGAAAATTTGACAAATTTCTAGATCGGCTGTTGGAAAACTTGGCTGTTACAACTAGTCATCACCAACAAGTGAAAAATACTGATGACTAACAGTGGCTCCATTTGGGGAGGGCAGCTCATTTTCAGGAGGTGTCCAGAATCTCAGATCTTTGGCTTATGAAGACCAGTGCCTTACCCATTGGCACAAAATTTCATTCTTCCTTGATGTTATTTCTGAAAAGTGACAGCATGATTAGCATCAATGATATTTCTACCTACTCCACTATCTTTCCTAACATTTTTTCTTCTCTTTGGCGCATTTGGACTAGCAGCCTTTTGAAAATGCATATTTTTTCTTTTTTCAAAATGAACCTATCTAACTCTACACTTGTATCTGCCGGGATTTCAGATTAAACTGATGAACACCTTCATTACTCTACCTAAACTAGATCAACTGTCAAGATTAAGTTGTTTGATAGGATTTTGTTCTCTAATCTAAAACATGAAATTTAAAATGATCAAATCAGGATTAGAAAGTCTGATTTGTCATGCATTTGCGGCATAAAAGACAAGCTGCACGCAAATATTATTTTGCATAAAATGGAAACTAGGAAAAACAGGGCTAAGATGCATAATTTGTTTTTTATCCCCGCTTCCCTCTTTGGTTCTGTTTTGGGCGTGTGGAACCAGTATCTTTTCCTAATCTACTCTCTGTGATAAGTTAATCTTACACAATGTTGACCATCTTTTTCACTCACTAAATTATCAGCAAATAAATTTAAACATGTTCAGTTATGATTAGGCTAGATAGTCGAACAAGACATTGAAATACTAGTAGCGGCATTTAGATTTGCTGGCTTTCCGAAGGACTATTTTTTGGAACATGGGGCTTTACCATTGCTTTTTAGAAACTACCCTCTTTTCTACTTTTTACTGTTTTTGTATTTTATGCTTTTTCATTTTTTCTTCAAACAATCTAAAACTGGAAAGATGCTCGCAAGGCTGAGATTTAACTATCTACCTATCCTAGCCTAAACTATACACAACATACACATTTGGTAAACTCTTCTTTCCAATGTAACCAGTCAAGTAGATGATTACATGGGTGATTCTGGTTTAGTTCTTTCATGATGCTGAAGTAACGAAAAGGCCACTCCCACTTGGTTTGTTTTCGGACAGTAGTGCTTAAGTTCTTTCTCATTCTTGGCAACAACTTGTTCATGATAGAACCCACTTCTCCTTCATATTTCTCAAGGAAAACAACAAATGGATCCTGGAATAATACCTGATCTAGAGGTGTTGAGATATAGGCTTCATTCAGGACTACTATTTCTTCCACTTGGCTATATCTAGGACTCTCCTGGTAAAGCAACTCTTCCCCTTGCTCATGATCACTTGAAATGTCAGACTCATCATATATTGCAGTGTATTTTTCTTTCCAAGATGATGTGTTTTGACAGGGTGAGCTGAAAACTGTGTGAAGGTCATCAGGTTGATTGGCAGGGATACACTTTGATAGTAAACTATCTTGAAAGGATAGTGTGACAACTCCCATGTGTTTATCAACCTCTATTTCTTAATCTGCAATTTGTAACTTAATGGAACTTGGTGGCTGCAAATCTGGAGTAAAGGAAGATTCCATTTCTAAAATGATTTCCTCAACGATTTTAGGAAAAGGCTTCTCATTTACCACATGCTCGAGAATTTCATCATCCTCCTCAACCTCATCATCAAAGATGAAAGACTGCTGATTTCCAATTATGTGAATGTTATCTCTGATGGACTGAAGTGAAGTAGAGCAAAGAATCCGAGACTCTTCACTTACTTCTGAACTCTCAAGGCTCTTCTCATCAGTTTCATAGATGACCTGTAATGGCTTCTCACTTTTCTTAAGTTTATGAAACTTAGCTCTCTCCCAAAAATCAAAAACTGAGTCTTCTGCAAAGTTAGCTTCTGTTTGGAAATCATAATCATCAACATATTGATCAAATATTGGAGAATCATTAACATAAGTAATGTCACCAGCCATGTATATTGGACTATCATATTGCTTTTCTTCAACTTGATTTACAAATCTATTTTCTGACTTATGATATGCAGGATTAAGAGGAGAAAGATCATAGAAGTTTTGGTTATATGAAGTTTCAGAGGCTGCCTGCATGTTTATAATTTGATCTATTTCCTCTTCAGTTAAAGGAGAAGGTATTTTCTGTTTTCTTTGAAGTGGGCAACAATTTCTTTCAATTTTTTGAGGAAGTTGATCTGGTGGCTGAATATCCTCTTGCATTTTGCAGGGAAGGGCAGATAGAATGTTATTGGTTTCAAACTTTTCAAAGAGCTCTTGTGGATCCTCTCTTATTTCTTGATGGATTTAATCTAGGATCAACTCTTCTTGGTTATCTTGATGGTTAGCTTGGGTAAGAAAATTATGGACCTCCTATAAAAAATCCTCAGGATGCCAATTTCCTAAGGGTTCTTCAATGCTTACAAGGTGTTGTATGAGATTTTCAGAGTGATCACAACAATTTTTAGCCAATGATAGAGATGGACAATGCCCTATATAGCGTTTACAAAATACTTTGTGGAAATCCTTCAAAGAAAACAAGGTGTGAGGTTCTAGGTTTTCATACCATTCTCTTGCCTCTTCTTCTAATGTACCCATGAAAATTTTCACGAGGTAGTCCTCATCCCATTCAACCTTTAACTTCCACACATGTATATGAAAATTGATGAGGTGTAAAAATGGGTCGTCAACATTTTCATTTCGAAGGAGAGGTAGGTTTTTAGTCCAATCTACATCTGTAGGCATTTTGTGGGGAATCTAGGGATATGTTCTCTGCTCATTGGAGCATATCTCCTTTGTGTCCTCAGGTGGAGGATTTGAACTATGCTGTCCTCCATCAGCATGATTGGGATTGCTTAATGCATTCTTAGGAGACTTTAAAAGGACTAGTGGGGAAATAGGCCTACCAGAGGCTAGTGGAGTCACCAGGTGGATTTCTATGAGAAATATGGTCCACCAACAACACTTTCAAAGATGCTTTTGGAAAAAGTTTAATAGCAAACTTTGAGATGGAAATTTGCAAAGAAGAGTGATTCACTTGGTTTCAACAGTTTGCTAGGCTGTATGGTCAAGCTAATGGTTCTCTTGGCAAGAAGGTTTCTGCTTATCTCCTATGTTTAGGTGAGGTTTTTTCGAATCGCTAAGTTATAATTAGTTTGTCACTGATTACAGAGTTTCCACCCTAAGTTTTCAGTTTTTGGAAGGATGAGTTAGTAGAAAGTTATGGTTTATGAATTCTTGGTATTTTTTAGGCCTACTGGAGGCTAGTGGAGTCGCCAGGTGGAACTTGGTTGTTTTTGGAAAGATGTAGCTATGGTCCACCACCAGTAACTAGGGAAAAAGCCAATCTGGGAATGTTTTTGGTGTTTTTCTAAGTTTTTATGTGTAGCCTATGGTTTTTCTAAAGTATTCTAAACTTGTTTCGACAATTTTCTAGGGTGGCGATAACAAAAAGAGTTTACTCTAACTGATTTTATGGACCGCTTGCTTGTTTAAGTATCTAAAGTACTGAAGAGTCTATAAGAGTTTTCTAGACTGTCATGTACTCAGTGTCCCACGATCTCCCGCTATGTTAGTGAGCGATGGGATAGGTTAATCGGATAGTAACCTAGATTTCGGTAAAATAGTAAGGCCTACTGAAGGCTAGTGGAGTCGCCAGGTGGATTTTCAGTTGTTTTGAGGTATATGTGTATGGTCCACCACCAATACTGTCAAAAACTAATCTAAGGGAGATTTTTTGGGGTTTTCTGAATTTTATGTAGTCCTGAGGTTTGGAAGAGTTTCCTATAACTGACTCATCATTTTGCTAAGATAGTGAAAGAGCTAGCTTCTACTCTTCAAACAACACTTAAGTTTTCTAAGCTTGATTAAGACTTCGGGAGTTACTAAGGAGTACTTAGATTGTCACTAACTTGGAAGGTCCCACCGTGATCGCCATTATGTTATTGAGCGGTGGGATAAGTCAATCAGATAGTATTCTTAAGGCTGCTGGAATGTTTAGGGAATCTAAGTTTGTTTATTACTTAGATTCCCACCGTGATCACCATTATGTCAGTGAGCGGTGGGATAAGTCAATCAGATAGTATTCTTAAGGTCGTTGTAAAGTTTTAGGGAAACTAAGTTTGTTTAATACTCAGAGTCCCACCGTGATCGCCATTATGTTAGGGTCCCGTGATTTGGCTGACTGGCAAGCCAAATGACAGTGTAACATCAAACCAAAATTTGGAGCCCAAGGACCTAGCCTTCCTGGACTCAGAGAGGGCTCTCTCTATATGCGTAAGGGATATCTGTGTGTTTTCTTATTGTGTTCTGATTTTAGGCTAGTTATGAAGTATGTTTTTGGTTTTGGTTTTTTATGTTGTGAGGGATAAAAATGATCAAAGATATGAGACAGGGAAAAATATGTCAGATCAACCGGGCTATGGGGTCGAAAAGGTCAAGAAATCTATAAGACGGTGATACAAGGTTGTTGAAGGGCCAATTTGATTCAAGGTAGAAAGGATCTTTGGGAAAAATGGAGTAAATGGACATCAAGTTTGTGAACAACAAAGAGTTTCAAGCATAACTAGTTCAATAGATAACATAAACATGGTTGGGCAAACCATTAATCATGCAAAATGTAACTATAAGCTGATCAATGCATAGAAATAAACATTCAAGCCATGCATAGAAGTATAAGACCCTCTAACTTGGGAAATGGCTATCAGACTTTGGGGAAAAAACTTAAGAAAGACAAACAACTTAACTTACTATGCCGAAACGCCTAAACACATCACTTCAAGTTATTGGGCACTTTGAACAATAAGATTTGCATAGTTTTAGGCATAGGGATAGATCGAAACTAGGCCTCCTTGGTTCAAACAAAATGATAATCTAATCAGTCAAAGAGAAATGTCATGGATGGAACTATAGCTAGCCATAGGTAAGCAGGGCGTACCGTAAGTCATACTTAGCATGCATAGAACTATGAATGAAACAAGTAACAATATCCTAAGTATTAAAGAGCAGTCAAAAATTCTTTAATGTTACTTAGGAAGAAGAAAACAAAGAAGCTATGAAGAAACAAGAAATTTGAGGTGCCTCCATGGGCATATCTCAAATTTGTTCTTTACTGATATATAGCAAGCAAGAAATATGTATTCATGAATGAAAACTAGAAGACAACAACAAAGCAAGAGACACTATACCATTCTACCAAGTCATGGAATCCAACAACAATCCTTCTTCATTCATCCAAGAGCATCTAAGAGGCAATCCAAAAGCATAAGAAAAGTATTTCTTCCAAATCTTATATGACCATATATTACTTCTCTTCTCAAGTTCAGCCTTGTTTTACAATGAAAGCCTTTGGGATATATAGGCTCAAGTGAGGAAAACCTCATGGTTCAACTTGCTCTCCAATTGGCCTAATCAAAATATC
Source organism: Pinus albicaulis (assembly GCA_034641835.2). Taxonomy (NCBI): domain Eukaryota; kingdom Viridiplantae; phylum Streptophyta; class Pinopsida; order Pinales; family Pinaceae; genus Pinus; species Pinus albicaulis. The sequence continues at coordinate 66,259,145 of MU968359.1, read as the reverse complement.
TAAACTTGTCCTTGAGGCTTTGCAAAGCCCAAGGCACAAAATATCTCATAAAATATCTAGAAAATGATAAAAAAGGAAAAATAATTGACTTTTCATCATTTTCCATGTGCAAAAATAGCTAAACGCACATTTGGAGAAAGAAATTTTTTGAGGTTCAAAAATTACAAAAATATTCAAAATTTACATCAGAAAAAGGTCCCCTGACTTGCCGGCAACATTAGGCAAACTTCCTGATGTCAAAATGAGGCTCATGATATCTCGTTGGAAAGCTCCAAGTGTCTTCTTTCTAGAACAACTGAAATTTTTCCATTCTGATGCCCAGAAGTCCTCCAAAACTGCACCTGTGTGTAAAAAACCAGAAAGTTACAGTCTGCTGATAGACTGGGTAGAGTGTGCAAAAAGCGAGCATTGTTCGCCATTTTGAGGGAGAAAATGATCTCCAAATGTCCTTAAAATTGCTGAGGGTATGCTCCTGAAATTATGGCATCCAATGATACCATTCTCCTCCTTTGATGAATCCACAAAATGAAATGGCGAATTTCACGAGTTTTGACAAAAAACTCAAAAATGCCAAAAAACCAAAATATGTCAAAATGCGCCCAAAATCGGTGAGTATGACCCTCAAGGGTCCCTAACAACATGCTCTGAAACAGAAGCCAAAATTTCAAGTCCTGATATGTATTTCTTCCCTTTCCGTGCCGGGCGCTTCCCTTTAGCCTCCTTTAGTTTCTCTTGGGCAGCCTTTAACTTGCGATAGGAAAACTGATTTAACTTTTTGTAATGCCTCGTCATTCTTCTTTACAGCTCTAAATCCCTGTTTTCATTCTCAAGTTTCCTCTCCAAATGTTAATTGGCTCTTTCTAGCCATGCATCCTTATTATTTTCAATCTCTTGCTCAAGCAGTGTAGTGAGGGGAGTGGATTGGAGAAGGGCTTTCTCTTCTTCTTGAGGCTGCTGTGTGTCTTGAGGAGGTTGTTGTACACCATGAGGAGAATGTTGTGTATCTTCTGTAGGCTGCTCCTGCTCCTCAATATCATGTTGCTCGAACTGGTGCCGTTGATCATCAATACCAAGCTGTTGTTCTACCTCAATTTACTGTTCATTTTGTGGTTCAACCTGCTGCCCTTGATCATCAAGATCATGCTGCTGCCCTTCCCAACCTTTGTATATTAATCAGCCAATATTCACAATGAAAATAGAGTAAAAAGGGATAAAGACAGTCAAAAGGACCTTCTTGTGTTTGTAGTAAGAGTACCCTGTCTGCTGGTGTTTTTGAGGTAATAAGACAACCTCGTCTTTTTAGAGGAAGGCAAAACCAAAAGCCTTTATAATTCAAAAACACTACTCTCTTCTTGGTATGCAACTCAACCAATAAATTCAACACCATAAATACAGTCAACCAGAGGGTATACACACAGTCAGAATTCACTGTTCATAGGACAAGGTGGCAGAGCTTGAAAAGTTTCTGAGGTGTTAACAAAGGTCTGTAGGAGTTTTAAACAATCAGGGCTCTTCTTTAACCGAAATACTGCTCCCTTCTGGTATACTTTTCAACAAATATATTCAACACTATTTCTCAGTCAAACAAGGTGTATATTCAGTCAACAATCACTGCTTATAGGAAAGGGTGATAGATCTTAACATGTTTTTGATGTGATAGAAAAGGCTTTGCAGCAGTCAAACACCAACAAACTTCCTTTCAAACAAAATATTTTCTCTCTTTATACTCTACTTTCCCTTCATCCATTTTTGACAAAAACACCTCTAAATGTAATGGGAGCTTTACTCACTGGTTATGCTTTATGGAATGGCAAGGTCACAGACATTGTATTTCCTTTTAACCCACAGAGGAAACCTTTTGAAAAATAAAAAATGCTCGTAGGATGGTTACTATTGCAAACTTCATCCTCTTACCCGCATTTAGTCTTGGAAAACACAGTATTTCTTACGCTTCAAAAATTGACAATTTTTAAGGAGGATCAAGGGATACCTTGCAAATTCGACGATGTTGTTGTTTTAGGGACTTTGGACTGTTTTTCCACTCTTTGGGAGGTGTTTGAGTTGTCAACACATGCACGACACTTTAGATGAAAAGAACGTCGCACAAAGAACCTAGTCGGGTCACCTTGTTGGGCCCTTGTGATCAAAAGCCACAGGCGCGCCGTGCGCACCTATAGGCGCGCCACGCAGCCTCCTTCTGCTATGTGAAATGAGCGCCTAAGTGAGCCGTGCACTCCTAAAAGCGCGCCGCGCAGTGAAATCTTTGACAAATTCGTGAAATTTCGCAAATTTTCTTCCTTGACTCAGTCTATCAGCGAGAGAGGAAACGCTCTTTGTTTCGAAATGCTAAATAAGTGGGGGAAACGGTCCTTGTGCCTGTAGCTGCATGATTCCAACTGATGCTCCCTTCTGACTGTGGACAAACTTTGTTGAGCATTGTAAGTGCAAACCCTGTTTATAATGGGCTATCCAACCCAAAAATATCAACTTATCTCCAGATTTCCAAACTGATCCACAACAGAGTGCCTTGGCTTGTTTTCACAGGGAAATTGCCCACCTTTGTGACAGCAGTATGCATACTTTTCTGTTAATGATTTGGAGCTAATGATGCCCACTGTAAACTAACTTGACTATAGGTGAAAAAATGCAGTTTGTATTCACCTATGTTTTATCATCCTCTGTCTCAAAAAGGGTGCTTTTTCTAACACCTCTCTCTTTACTCAACTTGCACTGATATGGTACCTATGGCCTTTAAATAAATGAACATGCCTATATTCGTTTTGAGATTTTCTCCAGAATTTGAAAGCATGCCAAAGTCCTTCCTGTATGTTATGAACCATTGTGTTTAGTTGCAATACCTTTCTCGGGAGAAATTAAACTCACATTTTGCTTGTCAACTTGTGATAAGTGATTTGAAGGACATCCTATTATGAGTAGAGATATCAGTATCCTATTAAGTATAATCATCATCAATTCTTTAGCCTGTGCAATAGCCCATCTCATCCACATTATTCAGTTTTGTTTTGTTTGAGCTGCACACTGTCTTTGAAATAAATCCTGTTAGGAGACAAGCTTGACCCCTTGGATTGCAGTGGTACCCCTGCTTTCCTTTTTGTCTCTTACCTTGTTTCTCTGTTTCAGTTATTATTTATTGTTTCTTAACACTCATCTTTGATCAATCAAACCTTTGAAGATAGTCAATGCACTTGCCCTCTACTTATGAATGAAGGAGGCGCTTTAAAAAACCCTCTGCTTATGAATGAAGGAGGTTCTTTGGTCTTCAAACCCTCTGCTTATAAATGAAGGAGGTTCTTAGTCATGTCATATCAACAGCTTCTTGACAGTGTTGTTTTTCCTTTTACTGTCCTTTCAGGCTTTGAATGAGGTCGCAAGAGCTTGATGAAAAACTCTTTGCTTTGTAACTGCACCCTAGGCTCAACATCACATTGAGAAGCAACTGCATTCTCATGTAGAGCCAAAAATTGTCTTCTAAGATGCTGGTATGTTTCCTGTCCTTGAAAGATCCATCAAACAATGTAAAACTCCTAAAATCAGCTTGATATTATGGTCTATGTATTGCTGAGACTTAAGGGTGTATTAGTGGCACGACCTAGGGCTGTGACCAACTTTATTAGCAGAGTGGGAGGTCTATTATGATTGTTCTATAGAAGATGGAGGTTTTTTGGCTCTTGGATAGTTTTCCAAGGGTGAAATGTCTTAAAGCGCCACTTCCTAACTTAGAGGAGACTGTTTGGATAGATTTGGATTATCCTTTTAGAGCTGATGGGCAAGCTAGTATGGCTGAGGTTAGGTAGGATTTGATAATGGGGTTTCAGCTCGTCATGGGAAGACTGAAAGGTAAGAAGGCAAAAAATTTTATGCTTGTTTTCCCAGCTGGAAAATTTGACAAATTTCTAGATCGGCTGTTGGAAAAATTGGCTGTTACAACTAGTCATCACCAACAAGTGAAAAATACTGATGAATAGCATGGACCAATAGGATACTGAGGTTGCATGGGTTGGGAAGGTTGGAATTGCTCCCGAGGACCATATACTGGCCCTAGTTGGTACCCTGATTGACCTGTGAGTCCTTGAGGTTGCCCAGGTTGGACCCCAGGGAGAGGCTACAAAGGTTGGCCTGAAGGGTTGTAACACTGTCCTTGCGGGTTATAAGATTGTTCAGCCTAGTTAGACGGAAAACCTTAAGTATGAAGGTGAGCCTCTGGAGCGGGTAAACATAAAGGATTCCCGTACTCATCGTATTGATAGGGAAAAATGTAAACGGGTGTACCATCTTGTGCATAATGTGAAAAATACGAGCGGTTGGGATCTTGAGAGTATTTTCCGACCTCGGGGTTCAATTGTTGTAGGGACAATCGATGCTCCTCAGGAGAGATGTTCTCCAGCATAGCAGATGCTATATAGACGTCTTCGGGAAGTGACGCATCCCTTACAGACTTAGTGGTAATAGCGGGTGTAGATGCGGCCACACAGACGGTGGGCCTGACAGTTACAGAAGTGACCTGAGGGGATGACGTGATGGGTTTCCTAGGAGACATCCCCAATGAAGGAATAACTAACCTCGTATAAGGAGTTGATATCCCCATAGAGGTGACGGTGGTCATAATCTGACTTAAATATCTATACCTTGCTGGTAGTTAGGGACAAGGCGAAGACATGACAGATAATTTGGGGTTGTCTTTTGGGAACACCTGGTAATATTCGCCAGACATGGGGATTTCCTCACTAGGAGAATGGCTGGATACACCCATATCTGAACCTTCCGCTAGATCTTGTAATAGACGGTAAGGACTAGGAGGAATAACAACAACTAGAAAAGGCGAACCCGATGTAAGAGGAGGGAAATGTTCCCCTAATCCAAATCCAAACCAAGGGTCGGATAAGGGCCAATTGAATGCAACTGTTCCTCCAAAGGGAAGCTCAGACAGAACTGGTCCCTCATCGAGAAACTTGGAAACAATGGGCTGCTAATGTTCAACAGAGGATAGAGAAACCTATGATGAATCGTCCGTATATGGACTACCAGTAGACGAAACTGAGGGTTCCACCACTATGACAATAACGAAAAAAGGAAAAGATCAAACACAACACACGGGCTAAAAATAATCAAGGCACACAATCAAATTGCCAACAAGCAAGATCAAATAGGGCGTGTGATCACGGGTAATTTATTTTACGACATTGAAACTTAGAAACTTCATCGTTTCATGTTTTAAGAGTCAAGAAATGGATGAAAGATGACTCTATCTCTTTCAGTTTTGAAGAAAGCATGAAGGGACAAGCGCTTGGTGATCTTTTAAAATTTAAGGAGACAAAAAAGATCAAAATGACTACTCAGGAATTCTAGGCAAAGGGTGTACCAAATAACCGCAAACTTCAATATACACCTTGGTTTCAAAATGAAAGAGAAATCAACCAAGGACTTAACGTACGTGAAGGAAATCTCCCCGAATGTTGTGTCTGGTGTATCACGGGTATAGGGCGGCAAACTCAGCTTCCTATGGATAAAGGATGGCAACCTAGTGGGGTCTCCCTTTATATATGTGACGGTACGGGGAGCACAAGTTCATACTAGTGCTGTCTAAAGCCAAGAGGTAAACGACAACTACTAGGTTTAACGACGCCGGAACACGTCTCTAGCATAGACCTCTAAATATTTTGTTAATGTTTCAATGCTGCGTTAGTGTAAATTGAATAAATTTTAATGTTTATCTTCAATTATTTTTCAATTTTCAGGCCCTAGCGAGTGTTATGTCTCAAAATCTCCTAAATGCACACTACATGCCACAGTATATCATTTCATTCGATGAAAGATAATTACGAGAGAGTTAAGAGCTTTTTTCACAATAAAAAAATGATCAGACAACAACCAGTAATGTATCTAATGCAGCTAATCGAAACTAAAAGGTTTTCTTTCAAAGTTACTAATCACTAATAACACAGAAAAGATTTAATTCACACTAACTAGTCAAAAGCAAAAGATATTTTTTTGTATTTTCAATGTTTAAGAGAAAAGTGCACTAATCAAAATGAAAACTAATGAAAAGAGAAATTTGAGAAGCGATAGCAAAGGAGTAAAAAAAAAAGCAAATTTCACTCAATGCAAACACACAATTAGACCTCAAATTGACAAAACAATCCCTTAAAACGAAGAGAATCCCAAATACTCAAATGAACCATGTAATCTGGACTCAAAGCAAGACAAAGCTGAATTTGAATGAAGAGGAAACCAATCACTCAAATAGCGCAATAAAATGATAGAAAACCACCAAACAAATGCAAAGAAGCAATCAAAAAGTTGACTGAACAAGTAGAAACCAAAAATTCCCATGGGAGGCTCGACACACTATAACACTTAGAGGCCTTGGGGCTAGAATGTAAAATCGATAGAAACATGAAAAAAATCAAAGGATGAAGGTCACAGTCAATCAAACAAGGCTCCAGAACACTCAAGCAGTCATAAAAATGAAACCACAATCACAGATCAAACTCAGAAAGCCCAAAATATAGCAAACCCTAGCACCTTATAGAATTGGCGCAACTGTCAGGCGGAATCTAGCGCCAGAACAGGATTGGCGCGGGCAATACACTGGTAACATGCGCCAATTGGTGCGGCTATTAGGATAATAAGCATGCTAGTTGATTTTACTAAGGAAAAATAAAAAAGAGCAATCGAAGAAACATACTAGTGATGGTAAAGCTAAACAAAAGCCAAACACATGGAAAGAGCCAGCCAAAAGAGTTGATCAAGCAAGAAAAGTCAAGAATCGACCAAAAAGACAAGAAAATAATCCAAATCAATGATCCGCAGTGGAGTCGCCAATTTTTTGTAGAGGTAAATCCCCTCTGCGGATAGAGGTGATCGCTACTAGCCCAGATCGGGTCTAGAAACAATCGTATCACGCTAAGGTGCAAGTTCCTAATTGAAATAAACTAAATGGTGAAGAAGTCTTACCTTTAATCCAACATTGTTGTTCGTAGAGAAGATAATGCTCCCATTCCCTTGCTTCGACAGATCACAATCCTCATGCTCTCCGCGGTCGAACACCTGCACACACAATAAACACGACAAACACAAGTGTAAAACCCAATATATGCAATTATGTATCAGTCAGAGAAGACACAACTCATGATCATAATGAACAATACGAGTGGCACCATAACCAAAGTCTCTTATCATTAATTCATACAAAGGAAAATACAACCTAGCTCTGATGCTAAATATTCCTTCGGCGGGTCGTCAGTGGAATATGTCTCGGTAAAGCTCATCGGGAATGGGACAAGCCTCTGTCTTAAGTCGTCAATCTCCTTTCTACTGATTTGGCTCTATGAGGACTATCAAGGCTCTTGCAACATTTTTTAGGCTATGAAGGCTCTTGGAGATTAGCTTGCAAAGGAAAATGTCAAGCTTTATAGATGGTGGAATGGGAGTTGGGATCCCTACGGTCATGGGATTGGCCCTATCCTCAAGGAAGCTTCCATGAGAGGTGGAAAACAACTTCCTCTACATGGAGATCCAGAGCCAAAACTCCCAACACAATTTAGAGACCAGTTCAAGAATTGGTTGGAGTCAATATTCCGTGATTTATTATTAAAAAACACTCCTTATTAAGCCTGGCGTGGGTGCAACACTGGGACAGAGTGCCAATTGGTGCACCCTCTTTGGAGGATTTCCTCCATTGGCACGAGGGCTGAACTGTCTAGTCGCGCCAAGGAAAAAAAGGCTATTTTTATGGTTTTTAACAAGGAATTGTCTTTAGGGGAATGAATTTCCTTGTTAAGGGGGATGCCATGAAAGTGGTTTCAGGTCATGTCACTACTCACAGGTCACGGAATAAGCCATCCAATGTGCGGGACGGAGGATTGCAAGGATGGTGACAAATTGCTATGTAATAGCTATGTCAGCTTTGGAGGTACTGTAGTCATTCCCAAAACAACAGAAATCCCTACTTTCTGCATTAGGTGCTATCGATCCTAACGATACACACTTAATGGATTTTGACCTAGAAAAAGCCACCCCAAGGCTTCCTTCCATGGTCACCTTCCAGATACTACTGTCGATACAGAATATCACTATTCACCGATCTGTCATAGAGGAGGGTGCATCCACATGCATCATGTCAAAAAATGTTTGGTAGAAGGTAGGGTCTCCCGAGCTAAAACCCTCAGTCATCATGCTTAGAGCTTATGAAGGTCGTCTTTCAACTCCCATCGGCCTCTACCAAAATTTCCCGATCTGTTTAGCAGGAAATATGGTCCACATAGACATTGAAGTCTTGGACACTCACTTGGATTATAATACACTCCTTGAGTGGAGTTATATGTATGCCATATCTGCCATAGCCTCCTCCGTCTTCTGCACTATGATGTTCCCCCATGAGGGTAGCATCATTACTATAGACCAATTGACACATAGCGAGAAGCATCCCCTCACAAACACTAATGTAGTTCTATGCTATGTAGATACAGTCTCAGATGGTCTTTCATGGTACCAAGAATATGGCCTCGGCTAATTCAAACTGTCGTTCATTCTAGGGTAATTCCTAGGAGATCCTCCCATTATCCCTTAGTCATCACCTGATGCCACAGGGGCTCTGATTTGCATGATGTCCACATCAAGCACCGAAGCTAGTTAGGACATGGATTCAAGCAGTAATGACACTGAGGCATCGGCCACGACAACCTTTCTAGCCTACGCCGCCTCCCAAACCCCTTTCCTCTACTGCCCAGCTGGCTTCTTCTCCCAGCAGGTTTTGGAAACACTGGTATTACCCAACATATCATTGGCATTCCTAGTTTGGTACCTCATTCCCCCCATAGGAACAAGAGCCACCCATGTTACTGCCATAGGGTTGAAGCCCCTCAGTCCCAAGGAGCCCCCACCCACCCAAGAAACAGTCAAAACCACCCCTGCAAAGGAAGTTACCATTGTAAAATCAGTGATCATGACCAAGAAAACCAAGAAGAGAGGAAAGAAGATGGTGCCCCCCGCCATAAATCAGGAATCACCAATCTGCGGTATATGTGACATCATAGGTCACCCTACCCATATTTTTCCAGAGCTGGATGAATTAAAAGCACTCCTTAGATTTAAGACAGAAATCACGATGCCACATTCCCGTAAAAAGGAACCTACCACCAAAGGTAAAGGAAAAGCACTGCATACCAATCACGTGTGTGCTCTCTGCAGTAACTATGGGCACTACACCCACCATTGTGTAGAGATCCCGCAATATAGTGATGCCTTACCTTCCATGGAGAAATCCTATCAAGAGGATCCCCCCACCCAGGCATATGTAAATGAACCTCATACCATCCTATACATGCAAGAAGAACGAAAGGTTGTAGAAAGAGCTTAGTTATGGCCAGTATATGTTGCACGCTATGCGATGAACGTGGTCACTTATTTGAAGAGTGTGTAGTCCTGGATCTCATCCACAAATTGTGTCCAATCGAAAGGTTTTACTACATTGGATTGTGGGAAACACAATTCACATGTCCACAATGTGCCGACAATCATCTTTTGGAGAATTGTCACTATATACCATCCTTTTGGCTAGCCCTTTCCATCCTTCGCTCCGCCATAGTCCGCCTCTCCCAAGAAGATGACATGGATATAGAATCCACGGGAAGTTCCATGACCTAAGAAGATTTGATAAGCGGATCCATCATGTTCTTGACCGCTGAAGAGCGGCCCACCAGGGAACCCCTAGTTACCCCCAACCGCTCTTCCTAGAGTAGACCAACATGTACGTTATGCAAAATTCATAATCATGCGGTCATCCGTTGTCCTGATTTAGCTGCACTACGGCGCTGGTTCCCCATTAGACCTCAAACCAAGCTCGATGGAACCTTCATATCAAGAATATTTTTCCTTATATGTCAGGAAACTATTACGAGCGACACTATACTTATGCCTTGCAACTTCGTCCCACCATTGACATGATTCATACCATAGGGAAGAGATAGGATGTTCTCCGGGAATGGCATAAAAATTACATCGTTGGGTTAACATCTCCATCCCTTCAATGGTGTGACAGAAAAATTAAGCCCACACACCAACGAAGCATAAATCTGACCAAGATTAGGATAACATGCAGACTATGTGGCCTGAATGACTACAGAGTCAACCAATGCAGAGAATTGAAGCCCCTTGCAAAGATTCTTCACATAGTCTCTTCTCTCCCTCAAAAACTTCTCTCAAACCAAGAGAAGAACATGTGCTCCTATTGCCATATTTGTTCACACTTTCACCATATGATCAAATGTGTGCATCTTCCCAAGTTGAGAGTGGAAAGAGATACATTAATTCTACACTCCACCAAATAAGTAGACATGCCCAAGCCAACAACATGGAAATGGAAGCAGAAGACAACCTCCTCTACAACTGACCCTTTCCAAGCATCCACATCAGGAACAATGAGTAGCATAGAATCTCACACGATCTACTCTGTTGGCTCAGTGATATCGTGCACCATCTTCACTGGCCAAGATCACACACTAGAGGTATGCTCGCTAATGGAATCATTCAAGCATCTTTGTGGCAGGAAAAATTTCCACCTACCAGAAATTGACCATCTTGGCAAGGCGCTGAACCTTGCGCTCATACAGAACTCCATTACCGAGATCCTCCCCCCGCCGCATGCCAACGACACAATCCATCATATACTATTTGTATCATCGCAGGCCAGATATAGGATTACCGCCACCTCGTTGTCTCAGGATTTCCACCTGATTCCTGTTGCAAAATACCAAGGTGCCTTGCACTTTTGCATTGATTTCTGCAAGATCCCAACTTTGGATGTCACCATCGAACTCCTTGATGACACCCAACCTCTAGAACAGTGCCTAGTACAACTAGAACTTGTCGACAAAAGTTGATGATAGTCGCTGCAACACAATGAGGCCCATAAGAAAAGGGTAAAAGAATCGTTCGACCACCACATTACCCCTCACTCATTCATTGAAGGATAATTATTCCTCTGCTATGGTGTCTTGAAAGAAGCCTTAGGGCCAGGAAATTTCGAAACCTTATGGAAAGGACCCTACATCATCAAACATTGCCTCTGACAGGGGGCATACTTCTTGATGGAACATGACGGGACATGTCTCAGTAACCCCATCAACGGCCTATACCTCAAGAAGTTTCACCCATAAGGGCCAAGGCGGCCCTGCCTCTAGAGTGAAAGTGCAAAAAACACAACCACTGATTTTTTTTTACAAAAGATTGATTAAACAAGCTCAAAGTGCCACCATGGATCAACAACCTGAACCCCATTTCAGATTTGTTGATGGAGCATCACGATGGTCTCAAAACTTAGCTGTAGCTGCCTGGGTCATCTACCACCGTTATCGATCACCACTATGTTCAACAACAAACAATCAGGCAGAATATGAAGCCGTCATCGAACTTATGTGTGATTCCCTCCATCAGGGCATATGCCATGTGCATGTTTACCTTGATTCCCAGCTAATAGTGTCATAGTTAAACAAAACATTTGAGACAAGAGATACACATATGTTTAGAAAATATTTGTGTGCAAGAACATTAAGAAGACAATTTGACTATATCACATTTACACATGTACCAAGGAGTCAAAACCAAACAGTTGATCACATATCTAACAATATCCTAGACTGGAATGCATCTCGAATAAACCATCATACATGAAAAACAAAAAATATAGATATCCATCAGAATAACATCATACATAAAATGAAATAGGTGACACACCATGTAGAGCCGCAAAAAATATCTCTCATACATATATATCACAATGTGTATATCTGAGTACAAAAATAGTGTCGTTGGCCCAAGGGCCAGCCCAAAGACACAAAAGTTGTCAAAAATAAAGGAATAATTCTTATAAGAGGTGCTTTCATTATGTACAAGTAAGATCTAGGGTGGTGCCCCCTCAGGCGGGGCACTTGGACCCACCACTGCTCCTGGTGCCACCACCAGAGCTTGTTGGGTGCAGGAATTACACTTAAGTGAAAATCCTCAACACTGAAATTTTCAACCTAGGGGATTCGTAAACTTAGAGATGAAGCACAGACAATGCCAGAGATGGTATGAATATTTCTAATATCAAATCCTACTTTTGAAAAGTAGAATTTCATAATCAAACTTTAGAGAAAAAAAAAAGGAACTTGAACCGTCAAAACAATCTAAGGCTACAACAAGAAGAAATGTACTTTTAAAAGAGATTCATAAATAAAGAGGAGAAATCACTCTAGCTAAATATTGATTAGCTACTGAGAATTTGTTTCCTTCAGAAAAGACACTTTAGCAGTTTTCAACAAATGGGCCCCTTCAATCCTGTGTATGTAAAGATATCCTTCTCACGAAAATCGATCTTGCACTAGTGCAGGAACACCGATTCATGCAGAAAGTGTAAATTAATGTCTTTACTAAAAAATGATTTTCTTCGTGCAAGGGCTTTGAACTTTCTCAAGTTTGCAACACTCAGATCCAATACCAAGAAACTGGTTCTTGTACTCGATCAGAGCTTCTTACACTTTAAATTTTGATTCTTGAAATCAATGATTCATTACTGCAATGTTATTGAACCAAATAATATATCAACAAAGATGAATTTCTGTAGAAAGTAAGAGAACAGCCTTTTTTAATTAAAATGTAACTGAAAGCAAGAAAGCTATTGGAAGTAAACTAGAAAGGCTTGGTGCATCCTATTATCTAGCGCTGGTGCAAGAACAGTTCTCCTGCTTGCCCCAGGGAGAAACCAAACCAACGTGCAGAAAGTAAATAGCCCACCAACATGAGCTAGTGCAGGAACGAACTAGGCAGAGGAAATAAACCAAATCGTGCAGAAAGTGAATAGCACACCAATGTGCACTGGGGCAGGTAACTCCTCCTGCTCGAACCAGGCAAGGAAAATAAATCAACCGTGCAGAAAGTAACTTAACTACTTCATGCAGTAGATCTAATTCCACTCAAACATAAATTCAAATGCTATAAATTAAATCACACTTGACAGTTTAAAACATAAATTACAAGAAAAAAAAGAAGGGAGAATGGGCTAGGTTGGCTAGGCCCTTAGCCAACCAGTGCGTTTCCCGTTCAAACAAAAGTGCTACTCAGTATCAACTCATCAAAGTTTTAAGACAAATGATGAAATGTACGAAGCATGAGGCAGAGCTCTTCTTATTAAATCCTTAAAACAATTACATGCGCGATTACATATCTAGCCCAGATTTTGGCAATAACACAAGAAAGACCTGCTACTGCCTCGCTGGTTCTATTCTCTAATCTATTCAATTCTATCAAAACATTGAACATCTTGTACTATTTACATTTATGCTTATATAGATCCTTTTGGCTGCAGGCCAAAAGGATAATTTAACCATTACATAGCCAATTACAGAAATCGTTATAACAAATTACATAACCGATTGCATAATAAGCTTTCAGCCTTCAAAATTAAATCGCTTTTAACAAAACAGGTTGTGGCTATCTCCAGCTGTTCATCTCTCTTAATTCCGATCTCAGCTACTCTAGATTTAACTGATGTCATAGCTAGGACTCAACTGCCTTCGGATATGTCTTCATTGATTGTAGCTAAGGTAGTAAAAAACAGGCGGCAACCCAAGTGATCCGGATTCGCTGCCAATATTCATGGCACTGGTGCTGGTGCGAGATCTATTCTGCACTAAAAAACAATGGTCAAGATAAGTGTTTATCTATTAAATAGCATAGGAGGTAACGATAAGTTACAAAAGTAATTCTAAGTAATAAATCATGTAATAGATAGTTAATAAATTCTAATTTGAGTTAAAAATGTAAATTATGAAGTTAATGCAAAATGTGTCATCGTTCTCGCACTAGTGCAGGATGAGGGCGCATAAGATAGGTAAAATAGGGTAAATGATTACGATTTGGTAAGGGAAAAATGGTAAAAAAGAATTCAATTTAGGGGACTAACATCCTCTCATCCCTAAACTGTTGTGTGTCCTCACACAACTTTTTTTACCTCTACAAAAAACCAATTTTTTTTTTAATACTCTAGCTCAGTCTTGTTCCGGCATGTTGTCCTTACGCTACACTATTTCAACCTTCTTCCTCTTGATGTGCCTTAACTTATTTGAAACCTTTTTCAACCACCTGAAATAGCATGCAGCCAAATATTTCCAAACTTTAACCTCGCTTTTATTTTTTTTGAGCTCTGCCATCAATTCTCCTCTGCTTTGTTCCTTCTCCTCTTATGCTTTAGTCACAAGCTGCTCCAAGTTTTGTACTTGGAGTTCTAATTCTGTTATGCAGGCAATAGGAGTCACCAATTATTTTCATTTCTCTGTCTCAGCAGGGGCTGTCACTGGCTTCAGAACTTCTATATCTGCCATGGTCACATCAAGAAACTCTTCTACCTGCATTCCTTCTTTTTCCAGTTCCTCTTTATCAGGTTCTTCTTCTGGTTCATCTTCATCTGGTTCCTCGTCTAATTTTTTTCCCTCAGGTTCCTATTCTTCATCTGGTTCCTCTTCTTTTGGTTCCTCTTCCTCAGGTTCTTCTTCCTCTTCCATTTCTTCTTCCTCAGGTGCTTCCGCGTCCTCCTTTTCTTCATCTCCTCCTTCAGTTTTTGGTTCTTCTGCTCAGGCCGCAGCTTCTTCTTGTATCGGCGCAGGGTGGGGTTCCATACCCTGTGGGGGTTGTGGTTCTTTTCCTACATCCGAAACTTTCCTCTTCTTTTGGGGATTTCTCATAATATTTTCAAGTGGAATATCGTCCCCAATTTGTGCAATATTCGTCGCATCTGCAAGAACCGACAGCCTGTCATGTTCAGAGGCCTGTGCCTATGTAGAAGGTGTTTCTTCATCAAGTGCGTCGGTTGTTTCCTTATTGGAATATGAAGCCTTCCCTTTTGTTGATTTCTTTGTCTTCTTCCTTTTCGCACTACTATGAGAAGGACTTCCCTTTCTGCTTCTATTCAAAACCTTTGTTGTACTAGGGGCCTATGTCTTCTCTTCCTCGGCCAACTTCCCGTGGAGCTGTTTTAACAACTCTTCCCATGTCATACCTTTGCTTTCTAGCTGTTTTAAAACCAGGATTTTTATTAGGCTGTGATGGTATAATCGTGCATCGGCCTAGTCCTCCCTTCCATCCTGTACACTTCTAGCCATTTTTTCCAAGATTTTGAGAAAAAAGTAGGGGAAGTTCATCCTCCAACGAATGTGTTGGGCTCCTTCAAAATGTTGTAGTAGTCTAAAATGATACACCAGGGTGCAGTTGTATCTCTCTTCGCAGGTCACAATTTTTTGCAAAAAAAACAAGAGATCCTGCCATTGACCTAGTAGGGCTTTGTGTGGAACTCCACATTTCTAATTGACCTCCATCTTCTTATCTGTGACAAAACGCTGCCAGCATTTACTTTCCAGCTTCTGGTTCTTGAACCACTCCACTCCCATATTCTCCAAACCTATTGCTACTGCTACAAATTTCTTTGTGACTTTGAATTTGAGCGGCCCAATTCTCACTTGGCTGTTTTTAAGGCTTCTTGAAAGTTGTAGGGCGACATCCCTATCATACCCATCAAACTTATGCAAGAACCGTAGAAATCCCAACTCCCACAATAGTGGAAGACTGTTGCGAAATTTGATATTTTTCTCAATCTTGCTGAGAGATAGGGGTTCATTTTGGACGGGTGGAATTGCTGCTATCGGCTATGAATGATGAGTTCTAAGGCTTTCATGCAACACTGGGGAATAAACTTTCATACATAAAGATCTAACCGTATCTCTAATTCATTTTTCATAAATACTCATCATTTCCGATCAGGCTTAATTGGTACACGCGACAACGGTTTAACGGTTAAGTACAGTAATGACTGGATGTTTGGGATGAATATAGGAGCGGGGG
The DNA here is from genome assembly GCA_034641835.2 of Pinus albicaulis. Lineage (NCBI taxonomy): Eukaryota > Viridiplantae > Streptophyta > Pinopsida > Pinales > Pinaceae > Pinus > Pinus albicaulis. The sequence goes on along the minus strand of MU968359.1, from coordinate 66,243,251 downwards.
GAGTTATGAGTGAAGGAAATTTCACATTATGGTGGAATGGGGTGAATTATATGCAAATAAAGATTACACAATTTCACATTCCTTCATAATTACAAAAAAAGGACTTAAAAATCATTTTAAAAGACCATGATTCCTACTTAAAAACATTGTACTTTTAACTAATTTCCTCCTAAGTAATATAATAGCGTAACTTCTTATCAATGATATGAAGAACATCATATAAATTTCCATCATGAATACTTTCTTATGTCATATGATAACTTGTACTTTGCTGCTGATAAGGTGCATGCTTGTATTGATCTTTTCACCGTGTAAATCACATCATTCTACTGGTATTTTCCTGCTCATATCATATAGGACAATATGCTTGCATTAGTGCAAGCATAATGTTAAGACAGAGAATTAAAATATAGGTTGGATTTCACATGATTTCCTCAACTTATTCTGAATTTTTCTTCACCCTTTGATGCTTCAGAGCACAACCTTCTTCTCTTTGCACGCAAGATCCTGCAATAAACTCATGAGGGAACAAAGGACTGGGAAGGAAAAAATCTTAGAATGAGAAGGAATTTTGTCACAGGGATTCCAGGAAAGTACCAAAAGAGGGAAAATAGAAGTGGGATAGGGAAAAAAAATCAGGGTTAAAGTGGGATTTCTTCGAAGCAAATAGGGTAAATTTAGAAGAATATGGGAAGGTTAATTATACTAGGATTCTGAGAAGAAAGATGAGGGAAAATTACGAAATGGGATATGAGGAAAGGCATAAATTTTTTTGGAAGCTTTGCCTACACTGGCGCAAGAAAAATAACTGCAGCGAGAATTAAGCTTTATTTGGAAAAAAATATCCATGCTAATTTCCCCAGTTGTATAAAGGTTGGCTCTGCTGAACCTGCTTTTACTTCAGTGGCTACTAGCATATCTAAAGGTCAAGCAAAATTCTCTTTTTATTAGAAATTTTTTATCTTCCCGCCAGCAAGCTGGTTTTTGGGTTGATCCTTCTGCAATCATGTCAGCAGACTGATTTTCATAATTACAAGAAATTATTATTTTTTTACTTTTTTTTTTAATTTTTTGTTAATTTTTTTCTTTAATAAGAAGGATTAAAATTTTAAAGAGGTTGGTATTACCATTTACCACTACCGTTCCAAATTGCTGCTGAACTTGTTGTGTAAAATCTTTCTTGGCAAGTGGTTGAAAATATTTCTTTAATATATTTCCATTTACCAAGAATACTGTATCATTTCCATCAATAGCTTTGACTTCTACAACTCCATTCTCAAATAATTGGATTACTTCATATGGTCCCATCCAACGTGTATGGAATTTCCCTTTAAAAATTTTAAATCTAGAATCATAAAGGAGTACCCACACCTGGTTAGAACTTCTTTTTCTGAATGGACTTGTCATACCACCTTTTCTGTTGCTATTGGATTAATATGTTTTGCTGAACAACATCTCTATGAAATTAATCTAACTCATTTAACTGAAGAAGACGCTGTTGTTGTGCCTCATAGAGATCGAGTCCTAGTTGAACTGTAGTTCTAAAAGTTTTGATCTGGAACTCAATCGGTAACAGAACCTGTTTGTCGTATACCAGCTCATATGGTGTGTGCCCTGTACTATTTATCCAAGTGGTTCTATGTGCCCAAAAAGTTTTTGGTAATCCTTCAACCAAATATTTTCGATGCATATTCATTGTATTTGTAAGAATGGACTCGATCACCTTGTTTACAGATTCCACCTGGCCATTTTCTTACGGGTGATACAAGGTAGATTTCCAGTGCTAGATCTTGTATTTCTCCATCACTCCCTATACCAGATTAGAAATAAACTGCGGACCATTTTCAGAAACAATTTATCTAGGCACACCAAATCTAGTAAAGATTTCATAAAAGAGAAAACCAACAACAACTTTTTCCGTAGCAAAATAAACAGCTTTAGCTTCTACCCATTTTGTAACAAAATCTGTACAAACCAAAATATGTTTTTTACTTAATGATGTTGGATTTATTGGCCCTATAAAATCAATAGCCCATTTTTCAAATGGCTCAATCATAATTTGAGGGCATAAAGGCATTTCATTGGTTTGGCTAGGTTGGCCCATTTGTTGACAACTATCACATCGCCTGACATACTGCTTGGCATCCTTAAACAAGGAAGGCCGAAAGTAGCCAGAATGTAATATTTTATATGCAGTTCGCTTGTCAGTGAAGTGGCCTCCACAAGGTTCATCATGAGAAGATTTCAATATGTTAAACACTTCCTCCTCTCTTGCACATCTGAGGATAATCAAATCTGGACCAGTGTAAAAGAGGTCTCCTTGAATCCAGGAGTATGCAACACTTTTCTGAATAATTTTCCTCTTTTCACGGGCGGGAAAGTGAGGTGGGTTTTTTCTAGTAACCAAATAATTGGTGATGTCAGCAAACCACGGAGAATCTGTAGACACAGCAAAAAGATGTTCATTTGGAAAATAATCATTAACAGGAGTTACGTCACTAGGATTATCTAGACTATAAAGAAAATATGCTACAACATTAGATTTTCCTGGTCTATCAAAAATAGTAATATTGAACTCCTGCAACAGTAGCAACCACCTATTCACTCTACTGCTAGTCAATGGTTTGTTCATCAAATATTTAATCGCAGAATGATCAGTATGAACAAATACTTCATATCCTGTGATATAGTTTCTGAACTTATTAATTGCAAATATTACAGCTAAAAGCTATTTCTCTATAACTGTATAGTTTAATTCAGCAGAAGACAAATTATTACTAATATAATAAATAACATAGGATTTATTTTCTTCCTCTTGTCCCAAAGCTATGGCAACAACCAGATCTGAAGCATCGGAGGAAATGTGAAAGGGCAGGGACCAGTTTGGGCCTCTCAAAACTGGCGCCTGTACCAACTTTTCCTTCAATGTTTCAAAAGAATGTTGGCAAGCCGTGGACCAAGAAAACTCACTATCCTTAGCTAGAAGTCGGAAAAGAGGAGCAGCTATCTTAGAAAAATTTTCGATGAATCTTCTATAGTAACCAGTATGTCCTAAAAAACCTCTTACTTCCCTTTGAGTTCTAGGTGCAGGAAGATGCAGAATGATTTCGATCTTTACCAGATCAACCTGGATACCTTTGTCAGAGATTATATGGCCAAGTACCACTCCTGATTTGCACATTAATCTATATTTCTTGTCACTCAAAGCAATGTGGGCTTCTTGATAATGAAGAAGTACTTTCTCCAAATTTTCGAGAGCTTCCTGAAAAGAATTACCAAACACAGAAAAGTCATCCATATAAATTTCTACAAATTCAAGATCAGTAAAAATATCCAAGATTTCCCTTTGAATGGTAGCCGAGGCATTACATAAACCAAAGGGAAGCACTTTGTAAGAGAATTTCGCCCATGGACATGTAAAGGTAGTTTTATCCTGATCTTCGGGTGCAATCTGTATCTGGTTATAGCCATTGAAACCATCGAAAAAGGAGAAATATTTCTTTCCTGCAAGGGTATCAAGAACCTAGTCAATGAAAGGGAGAGGGAAATAATATTTGAGAGTGGCTTTATTTAATTAACGATAATCAATACAAATACACCGCCTTCCATATTTCTTAGGTACTAGCACTAATGGAGAGACCCACTGACTATCAGAAATAGGATAGATAAAACCATCATCTAAAAGTTTCTGTATTTCTTCTTTCACAACATCTCTTAGAGATGGATTCATTCATCTTTGGGGTTTTTGAACAGGTCGGGTTCCTTCCTGAATATAGATATGATGTGTACAATTTTCAGGAGGGATACCCTTCATGTCTTCATATCCCCAAGCAAATGCACTAAGATGGTTTTGCAACAAATTCACAAGCTGATCTTGTTGATATGGGTCTAAATATGAACTGATATGCAATGAATTACTAGGGCTAGTCTCAACAAGAGTAGTATCAGGCTCCGGAGTACTCAAGGGAGTGGTCAAAGACAGTGGTATAGAAGAATGAGAATCATGGTTTTCTTGGAAATCTAGGCTAAAAATCTGGCTCAAAGGCTCAAAGTTAGGCATAGTGTCTAGATTGTTCAAGAAATATTGAATCTTGTCTTCTTACGAAGACCCAGTATAATGATGAATGAGAGAAATAGACTAAGTCTCCTCATCACTGCTTTGGTCCAACCATAAAGTGTCTCGAAGGTCCTGAATGGATCTGGAAGGGGGTTATAAGGTAAATTTCTTCCTAAAATCTTCATGTGAAATATACATATCTCTGGAATGACATCCAATATATGCATCGGTTGTATCAAGCCATCATCGACCCAAGATCAAGGGATGTCCTCCTATCGGGTTCTTTGGCTAAAGCACAATGAAATCAACAGGATATTCCCAAGAATCTAATGAGATGATCACATCGTCCAATACTCCTTCAGGCTTAATTTTAGATATATCTGCTAATTCAAGCACAGTGGGAGTAGGGTGAAGATGAGATAACCGAAGTTGATCCATGGTTTGCTTAGTCATTACATTAATGGCTACTCCCAGGTCTATAAGGACATTAGAGACAGGGAAATTTCCAATCTGAACTGTGACAAAATGGTTTCTGGTATCACTATATTTTTCCACAGACACACATCTCATCATCAACTCTGCTGCCCTACCAACAAATTGAATAGTTTGGGGTTCCAATCTCTTCCTCCCAGTTTTCTTGAGACAAATTTCCCTAATAATATTGGTACAAATGGGGATCTCTCTAATGGCTTGGAGAAAAGGTATCTTAATGAAAATATTCCGAAGTTCCGATGCCAAACTAGTCTCAGAAACAGGCTCTCTTCTTTCCGTTACTAGCCTCTGTGGAAAGGGAAGCTGGTTGGAAGAAGATGGCAAGGACTCAGAGGGTAAGGGCTTCTTAGTGACAACTTTCAGAGAGTGGTTAAGAGTTTCCTCTTATCCTTTCTCTTCAAAAATCACCATAGGTTGTTTCTAATTTTTTGGCATTACAATCCTTCCTAATCTTAATTGAATATCATGAACTCTAACTAGAATAGACTAGTATTCGAATGGCAAAGGTGGGTTTGTTACATGGATCATTTTCACTGATTTATGATTATTATTAGGATTGGGTGTAGGTTGAGTAGGCAACTGAGGAGGTTGAAAGGGTGGAGGTAAAGGTAATGGGGTGGTTTGACTCGGAATTTGAGGCATTGGATAAGGTACATGTGTAGATGAATATGGTTGCATAGGTGGCTAGTAGGAATATGGAGAATGAGTTGGGCCTCTCCAACCCCGTTGGCATGGTTGAGAAGGTTTCCCATGCTGATATTGATTTCCATACTGCCACTGATGATGAGAGTTAGGATACGAATATGCATGTGTATGATAACCAAAATAGTGTGGAGGAAATTCAGGAGCCATACCTGCATCTACCTGAGGCCAATTTATTCTTTCTTCCATAGCATACAATTGTTCAGCTTCATGCTGCCCCCCTGTAAATACTGCTTTAAGTCCAGGTATAGAGGGAAATTTTTCTGTGATATGGTCTTCTGCACAAATAGCACACTTATTAGTTTCTTTCAAGTTAAGAAGACATTCTTTAGGGGGATGCTTGTCTCTGCATTTAGGACAGAAAATACATAATGAATCTTGTTCCTTCATAAGTTTTTGTTGAATTTTTGAAGAGTCTAACTATTTAGTAACATTGTTCATTATATCAATTTTCATGTTTTCCATTTTATTTTCCAATCCAATAATCATAGCATCAGTAGATTCAGTCTTTATATTTTTATTTCAAGTTCCTCTATCGGATCTATACTAATTTCTTGAAAATTTCTAGCATAATTCACAAATTTGATCCAAATTTTGCTGAGAAATATCACCTTGTCCTAACATATTCAAATTGTTTCTAGCATTATCAGTAATTCCTCTTAAGAACAAGGTTCTAATAGTGTTGGGATCAAGATTAATTTTTGACCTTTGTAAAATATACAAAAATCTTTCCAAATAATCTTCAAGCATTTCATCATCATCATCACAAAAGTAGACTGTCCATAAACATAGGTTTCAATTAACAGATTGATTTTAATGTGCATGTGATCGAGATAGAAAATGCATAATTTTCATCTCTGAAGTCCGAAAATTATTAAATCAAGCTCTCTAAATGAAGATCCAGTAGCTTTGTTTACTCAAAAGGACCAGGAGCACAAGACCGAGCAAAATCATCAATGGATCATGACCATTGATGGTCATACAAACACTCTAAGAGAAACAAGAGATTCTTCAACGAGCAGGATAAAACAAAGAGGTTTACATAGTGGATGGACAGAGATACAAGAAAATGAAGAACACAGTCATCAAACGGTTAAGGAAAAAAGGGATTAAAGATTTTTAAATCATAAGTTAAAGATGAAAGTAGGATTAGAAGACAGAGTTAAAGGAAAAACACAGAAAGTTTTGGGAATAAAAATTGTCGTTAGACCAAAACCCGCAGGTGTTAGTCAACGATCGCATCGCCAGAGATAAGGATAAGCGAGAGGCGGTTAGTCCATGTCATGAAACACATGGGGAGTGTTGGTTTATCCAATGTCCAACAATCTCCCCCCAAACGCGAGTTAGGTGTGTATCGAACTCGTGACCTATGCTCTGATACCACTTGTTGGGAATCACGATTGTCGTTAGACCAAAACCTGCAGGTGTTAGTCAATGATCGCATCGCCAGAGATAAGGATCCACGAGAGGAGGTTAGTCCATGTCACGAAACACACGGGGAGTGTTGGTTTATCCAATGTCGAACAAAAATATCAAGGTCAAATAAAAAAGGCAGAGATAAATACAAATGATGAAAAATCAATCGAAGGTTAATGATAATGAACAGAATGAATGCAGAAAGAAGATCAAAATAATTAAACACATAAAGCAGAATTAAGGAAAAGGTAAATACGAGTTAAAATCCAAATCAGGGTTTAAAGGCAAATCAAAAGAAAATTAGCACATAAGACATATCTGAATAAAAAAGTCCAAATCACCATTTACTTCCTCCAAAACACTTTGGACACCTACAACTTCAATAAAAGCAGCTACAGCTAATAAAGCAGTGAGAGATATTTCACAGCTACTCAAAAGTTATTTTAAAATTTAATGTTAAAGTTGTTATCACCCTAGTAATTATTAGGTCGTGGGATTTTGGTTTATAGTTAAAGAAAACTAGGGGTAGCCAAGAACCTATTTTGAAATCTAGGATCTAACCTTCCTAAATTCCAGAGAGGGATCTCTCCTCAAGATTTAGCTTGACTTCGTTATAAGATTTTAGGATAGGTATGATTGGACAATTGGTTTGTTTTGAAATTTTGGTGGGAATAAAAGGTACTTCAAGGTAAACCATAGAGGGATCTACCAGACCATTGGGCTATGGAGTCAACTTCTTGGCAGGCAGAGCTAGGAAATAAGGTCAAAAGAGACAATGTACTAAGGGCTGGGTAGATGACCTTCAAAGGGTTTGGAAATAGGCTTTTTGATGAAATGGAAAGATCTAAACAAAAGGGAAATGAATGATCCTTAAGTTACAAAAATGAAGATGAAAGAAAGGGGTCAAACAGGGACTAAGAGCATTTAAGAATTCTTAAGTCCAGTTATCAGCATAAAACATATCAATGAATAACTAGTAAAAAAAAGGAGTTTTTTTAACACTAATCCGGTTTAAGCTTTCCTAGTTAATCATTAAAGACAAAAAACATTAAAATGTATGTATGGAAATTTGAAATATAAACAGTGAAAACAGGAAAATACTTGACTTATCTGATCAACCCAATAATTCTAAGTTATGATGTCTATTTGACTTAGTTCTAGTCTGCTTCTTTACAAATCGACTCACACAAACTCCAATTTATTCAGCAAAAATGTCTATAGTAGTCTTGACAAATTTTATTCCACACTTAATACCTCAAAAAGAGAAGTATTTATACAAAAATTATTACAAAATATATGGGAGACATGTAGGAATATCTCTAGGCAAAAAATAAAGTTTATTACATGGCAAGAGGGATAGCTGCAAAAAAAACTGGCAAGATGTCCTCTTATCAATAAAAAATATAACTAATCATCTTAACTTGTTGCTGGGTTGTAGCTGCTAAAAAATCTTGTTAGCATTTTGGAAAAATATATTTTTTGAAGATAACTTGAAAGGCACTCTTTCCATTTCATATTTTTTCACCTGTGCTTTATCACTGATACTCTTTACGTTGTTCCTTTACTGTTTCACTATTGTAAAATAAAGAATTATCTGCAGTAAAAAGGTATTTTAACTGATACTATTTGACTCTGTTTTTGACCCTGATACACTTTGATTGCAAATCTTTAGATTAAGTCAATGAATTCCTGCCATTTCTCTGCATTGGGAATTCTCATACTCTTCAGTTTCCTGTAACTTTCATCTGCCTCTGTATACTTGGAAAAATTGGGGTTAACAATGAAAATATGTTTGATTTCATTTTTTAAAAAGAACAAGTTTTCAAAACATTTCAAAATGACATTACCACTTGGAGATCCTTGTGGTAAAGGTTTGCTGACTTGTTCTTTGGCATAAGCCCTAATTTTGTTATCATAATATTTCTTTTCCATCAAATTTTCATTCAAAGCATGAATGTCCAGAAGGCCTTCTTGTGTTAGTACTGTGTATTTGGCCCTTGTGATTTCCAAGTTCATGTCCTTGCATCTGTCCTCCAAATTATTCATCATATTTCTCTTATTCAGGACTTTCTTGATTTGTAGTATACTCTCAGTTCTATCCTGAATTTTTAGCTCTTCAAGTTCTTCTCTATGTTTTCTATTTGGAAATGTAATAAGCTTCAAGGCTTGAGAAGGTTTATTAGCCAGTTCCTCTTTTTTCTTCTGTATTTCTATCTGTGCTGCTTTGAGTAACTCTTTGTGTTCATAAATAATTTGGATTGAGGGCCATTATAAATGTATGCCCTGAATGATGTTGTTCCAAAGATGATTTTTGATATAAGATACCTGATCAGTGAGATTAACCTATTGTTGAAGAATTTTCACCTGTTCCTACAATATGTTGGCTCTATGCTCATGTCCTTTGGATGTAATTAATGCATTTCTGTTAGATGCTTCAAGATTTCTGATGGTGCCTTTCAGGTTGATTATCTCTTTATGTTTTAAGGACATGTCTTCCATAGCCTTGACTATGGCAACTATTTCTCATATTGGATTTACCTGTGATGTAGATGAAGAAGTGGCAGAGATATCTTTAGAAGTAATTGACACTGCAGTTGCCAATACTCCTTTCGGTGCCAAATGTTCTGCCAATGTAGAGGGAACAATTGTACTTACAGTTGGAATAACTGTGGGAATGGGGACTTCCTGAGCTTTCTTCAATATTTAAATTTCTTGTGTTAAAGATTCTATTTGATTTTCCATATCTTTAATCTGAGTTGTCATCTTCAAAACCAGTTGCATAGTTTCCTCTTTTTCTATCTTTTCCTGAAGAACTTCTTTTGCCTGAGGGTGCTCACTCTGTGGAAATTTGAGCTACTTTTTCAAGGCTACAATATCCTCATTATTCCGCCTTATCAATTTCTTAGCAACTTTAGTATTAGAGGGATCTTCTCCTATTTCTATCACCAAATATTCTAAGGACTTGATCCTCAAATCCTTAGCATGTAGAGATGCTTTATCCAATTTCATTTGGGTTTGCAAGATAGAGATAGTTTTATGAAGCATGGTAGCACTCATTGTTTTTCTTACTACCTTTGAATATAGCATCTCTGAAGCACTCCTATGGAACTCTATCTGATCTATTTCATGTATAGTATAATCATTCACTTCAAACTCTGTCTTCCTAAAGTCTGTGACCGACTTTGGATCTGTTACTACTAGTTGGAGAAAAGACATGATCATTTTATTTGTTGAGTAATCAAATGCTGTCACTAGTCTGTCTTTATCTCCTAGTTTTTCCTTCAGAAGTTTAGAATAAACTTCATTCTTGATTTCTTAATTCTTTTCCCTGATTTTCTTGAACCTTTTCTTAATATCAGAATTAGTTTCTTCTGTTTGTTTAGAGGAAGAGGGAGCTTTTGTATTCATTTCTTCTTCAACCATTGCTTTTCCTTTTCCCTGTGCTTCTACCTGTTCATTATGAATTTGCCTGAGTGTTTCATTAACAATCATTGTGGCCTCATCATCTGTTTTCTGATCATTATTATCATCTACATCTATGACTCCTTATTTTTCTAGAGTAGTCATTTTGGCCTTTTTGCTATAGACTATTTTAAATTTATTTTCAATGATTGTCTCTGCCAAATATCCTTCTTCTTTTCTCAGCCTTTTATTGGATACCTCTGATGGTTGGTTAACTGTAACCACATGTATACTATCCATTCAATTTTCCTGTAGATTATCTGTTTGCATTTCTTGATCATCATCAATTAAAGTGTTTGCAACCCATTCCATTTGATTGGCATATTTTTCAATTAATGGTTTTGACTCATGAAGGAATGGAGTTAACTTACACTTGACCATAAGGTTACTCAAAATACTTTGAGGGTCATAGCTCCAATAAAAGCTTTCCTGGAACTTGAATGTGATAATTTGTTGGTTACCTCCTTCAAAGCATCTCTGTTGTTGAATATGAAAGAGCCAATTTGAATTTTTAACTTGAATTGTGCTTTCTTTTTGGATGCTATGAAGTTCACTACATCTGCATTTAAAATCTGCCTCAAGTATTCCAAAGAAAAAATCCTTGTAGTTATCAATTTTGGTAATTTGTAAGGAGCCAGGATTGCACCATACACTCTAATTTCTATGTGATTTTTATACAAATACCAATATCCAACTTTACAGTTTTCAGACAACTGTAAAATTATTTTGATTTCTTCATTGATCCTTGGTGGCTCTGTTTTATCCAAAAAACTTATGGCAGGTCTGATAAACAAATCATTAAAATCAATGTAACTGTACTCACTACTGTTTTTCCTAAGAAGAGAAGTCCAAAATATCACTGAAAGAGGTTTTCCCTCCATGTCCATCTTCTGTAATACAATGGGAAAATTATTTGCTTGAGAAAATATGAAGAGATGTAACAGATATGATGTATATCTGAACACTCCTTCATCAGGTAATTTTATTATCTGATAATGTATATTGTCATCAATGAACTTGGAAAATTCAAAGACCAACTCTAGCTGTTGTCCAGGAGACAAGGTGGAGAGGAACCCTAAAATGGAGGCATATGTAAATTCATCATTAAAATAGCCTAAAATGAATGAAAACATGGAAATGATTTGTCTAGAGCTCTCAGGGAAATCAAAAGTATCATAAGGGGATTTACCTTAGGAAGCTTGACATGATTGGGCATAAAGTTTTGAAGGATTTCAAACTTCCTAGGGAAATCCAGGTCTAAATACATCTGAGTCAAATCTTCAATTGACAATGATACTGCTCGTGGATCATGGCTTAGTTGGAGCATATCATTGATTGCTTCAGTAGTTATGTAAAATAGGACCTCACTATCTTTGTTTACCATGCATCTTTGATCAGGAATATAGTGCATTTGACACAACCTAATGAAATCTTGAGCATAATGGGTGATGGGAACCACATATTTGGGCAAGTTGGAGTCCCATACAGGTATATCATTGGCCACTTTCTTCTCAAATTTTTCCTGACACCAGCTATGTACTTCAAGTAGATCAAATTCTAAGGTAGTATCAGCAATTATGTAGTCTAAGTCAATCAATGGATTTTTTTCTTCAGAGGTGACAGGAGGCTGCAATGGTATAACTACCTCAGTATAATCTGCAGTTAGTCATTTTTGATGAAACTAAGCAAGATTAGACTGTTTTCTCAGCTCTTTATGGAAACATAAGGTCAATTAAGCTGTCTTTGGGAAAAAATCAGAATCTGGGCAAGGGTTTTATAAGGAAAATGCAGATTTGTAATGTGAAGAAGGTAGGAAAGGGATTTTGATGGATTTTTCAGTAATTCAAAGGTATTTTAAGTGTAGGAATAGCTTTTGGATGGTCAAAATTCTTAAGGAGGACGCAAAAAATTCTGGAAAAATTTTGACAGGGTTTCCCCTATTTCTTCAAGGTTTGAGTACTCTCAGATGAGTACTTTTTGGCTTTAAAATTTCAAATTGGTTTAATTTTTCTTCAAAATTATGAACTTGCAGGTTTAAATTACTGAAAAATACCTTTAAATAGGTATGGTTGCAATCGAAGAAGGTTGCAGGTGGTACCAGTCTTCAAACTGGTTGCAGCTTGTTTGGTAGAAGGCAATGGGAGTATTGAGAGGTGAATTTCAGAGGGGAAATAATTGTAGAACGATGAACTGTTTCAAAAGCAGCTCTAAAATGGTGTATGGAGTAGCTATTTGAAAGGGTGTACGTGAAAAATGTATGTAAACAATAAGAACCAAGTTTGAAACCTTAAGTCTTATAAAAAACATAACATTTATTGTAGGTTTGATATTAATGGAAGGAGCAGTTTGTGCGTTTGAAGGAGAAACCACAAGTGGTTATCGCATTACTTTTGGGCGGTAACGGGTTTTTAGCTTTTGCAATGCAATCCAGTGAAATTAGGACATGTAACGGATGGTGGTTTCATAAAACAACTTTTTTCGCAGAAAAATTTGTCAACATTTCCCGATCACTTTGGTAATGCGATATGGAGTCTGCGCCGTCAGATTTGATTGAAAAATGCGAATGGTTCATATCTTTCGGAAAGTTGTGGGGAAACAATAAGGTGGTGCCTGTATTTCATTGTGAGCCATCAATCTTAAAAGGTAAAGATCTACGGTGTCAAATAAATGCGATATCGGGGAAAAGGTAGGGAATGAAGCAAAGGGGTGGGACTCGGGTTCAATATTATCCATTGATTTTGATCGGGATGATCAGATGGTTGAGGTTAAACCTGATGCTTGCGAAAATGACATGGAAATGGGTGTTAAATATATAAAATGAGTTTATATATTAAAAGGGTAGATTTAATAAAGGTTTAACCAAGGTTTTCATATTATGAAGGGGAAAAAAGGTTTAGGCATTTTAACCTTGGGTTAAGGGTAATTGGGGGGGAATACAAAGATGTTAATGTTTTTTGTGCATCATTTTAAATAAATAGGATGTAAATAAAATGCGCATTTTTGTATTATTTAATTTTATTATATAGTTTTAGACTACGGAGGGGTCAAAAAACTATAGGGGGAAAGAGATATATTTTTTATGGGTGGTTTTGTGTCAAAGGGGTAATTTCAGGATGTTTTTCAACATGCGCTTAATATCTTTGACACAAAAGCATATATTAAGGGGGTTTTGGGGATATTAAATAAAAGGGAGCTATATTAATAGGACTAGGATAATTGATAGGGAGTTCATAAAATATTTTAGGTGTTAATATGAAAAGGGAAAATTGAATCCTCAAAACATACAATTATAACCAAGAAAATTGAAGATCAAAGACAAACTTGCATTATGATAATTTCGTCACTTCAACTTAGGATAAAATGCCATTTTGAGGGTTTATATTTTATGAGATGTAGGAAGTTAATCAAATGGGCCTTTATGTAATATTCAAGTAAGAAAAGAGTTCTTACTTATGAAGTTAAATGGTGATGAGTGCATGAAGGGGTAAATGTTGAAAATTTCTGGGATTAATATAGAAACTTAACATTTTCAACTAATCAATCATTAAGCTTTGGGTCCGGTCCCAACAGAAGTCAAGGAAATGCCTTGAGCCTCTTTGACTGATAGTCTAGAATATGAAATTTTTATGGGGAGGGGAAATTAGTTATTTGTTGCCCAGTGAAATATATTTACATTGATGTCTCTCACCTTCTTCTACCTACCCAGTCATTATCTTCTAACATTATTTCCTTCTCTTTTAATCAAGTGCATTTGAACTAGCAACCTTACAGCATTTTGTTCTTTTTTGAAAGCAGTAAACTATCTAATTCTATACTTATTGCATCCAAGAATCCAGATTAAACTGTTGGATTCTTTATTTCTCTACCTAACTAATGAATTTACATGATTAAACTGTATGAAATTTTTTTATACTCTATCTATGACATTTGAAATTGAAAAATGACAAGTCAATATTAAATTGTTCAACTCATCATAGATTATGGCATTTATTGACACTCTGCCATAATTAACTGCAAAAGGTAAAAGTAGTGGCATTTAGACTTGCACACTTTCATGTTTTATTCATCTTTTTCTTTTGGGTTATACTATTTTTTCTAAGTCCTTTGATTTTTCTTTTAGGACTTTTTACCCTCTTTTTGATTTTTTGATTTTTTGTTTTTTTTTTCAAAATATGGTAATAAAACTTGTAGAAGGCAAAGTATGTACATATTTACAAGATTACCATCAGTCAAGTCAAAATTATGAATCCTATATTTATAGGTCACTAACAAAAGTCAAAAAGTCAAAAATATTCCAAAGTTAGCTTAACAATTAAGATATAAGTTATTATTACAGTGAGCCAGTCACATATATTTTGCTTTGGGCCTTGCATGGTCTCAAAGGTCATAAATACATCAACTCTATAATAAATACAAATCTGTCACCGTAGGTTAGGGAAACCTCCTCATTTTGCAAATAAATACTGCATGTATTATTAATTTTTAATGTTGGTTGGTTGGTCTATTGGATGGCTGGTTAGTTGTTGTGATTGTTAGGCTAGATTTTGATCAGACTTTGAGCTACAAAGATTATGGTACTGGAGAATTGTAAATGTTTTGGACATCAGTAATACAAGCATGTTCACAGGATTCTTGAGCTATGTTAATGGTAATTTTATCCTTCTTTGTCAATGTTTATCTCTTATTTTCCATATTGTCCATCATTTCTCTGATTAAAGAACAAAAAATTTATATTAAGATATGTTGTATTGGCACCTTAATTCTGTCTGCTTTCTTTCATCTTAATGTTTTCTTCTACAAGGTCTGATTAGAGAATTCAAGGTCATCCTACTCTTTAGTTCCACCTAAATTTTTGCCTTGAAATTTACTCAGTAGAGTCCAACCAAAGAAGTTTATGGTTTTCTCTGTCCTTTGGTTTTGCTTGAAATATTATTTTTAGGGCCTTCTTTGAAGTTTACTTAGTATATTCTAGCCAAAGAAGTTTATAGTTTTCCCTGTCCTTTGTTTTGTCTTAAACTGTTGCTTCAGAGGTCTTTTTAGAAGTTTTATTTAAGAATTCTTAACTTCTCTTTAGTTTCACTGATTATTATCTTAAATGTTTTCTTTTCTGAAAGTAGTAGCTAGAGAATTCAGGGGTGTCCTACTCTCTAAGATTTTTGGATTGTTGTCTTAAGGTTTGCTTAGTAGATTCTGGCCAAATAATTTTATGGTTTGCCATGTCCTTTGGTTTTTCTTAAAAAATTACCTAAAAGTATTTTCTTGTTGAAGTATGATTAAAGGATTCTTGATTTCCCTTTAGTTTTACTGAATTCGCAACTTGCAGTCATTTCTTATTTCATCTAATCTAAAAGACCTACTTGATATAGTTAGCTTGCCTTATGAAAACCCTTGAAGATTTGATGTACGATTAAATCCTTTTATGACTCCATAGCCCAATGGATCAATGTTTCTTAAAGTGTTTCTATCCAACTGAAACAATCACTCAATTAATCAATAAATCCATCAATCAATCGGCCAAACAAAAAAAACAGTTCTAGAACTTCATAACTAGCCTAAAATCAGAAAACATAGGCATAAAGATAAATCACCAATTAAATCATAAACATAGAGAGAGCCATCTCTGAGTCCAGGAAGGCTAGGTCCTTGGACTCCAAAGTGGTATGATGTGGTTCCCTGCAGAGTTTTTCTTGCCAATATTGCAAGTCACGGGGATCCAACAAGGCCATTATGTTTTACCTCCATGCAACAATAGTCCCTTCAAGGATTGCGCAGTTCAGTCCTATAGATCTATTGGAGGAAGGAATTTTCCAATATTTCAACTGGAAATTTTGTGAGGGACCATCTCATCACCTTGTATTCATTGTTTCCATCATTCAAGAGTTGATTTGACATATCTATCAGCAGGCTTGAGCCTCTCCCACCTTAAAAGTGTAGTTTTTTGAAGTTGTTGAGTATTCAATAGCCACATTCAGTGGAGGAGGAAAGAGTAGTTGGATCATAAGCTTTTAGGTCAAGAGTCTAGTGAAGCGATCAACCCTTCTTGCATAGAGCTTATTGTATATTATTGCAGCCATCTATTCTTCAATTCATGCAGTAGATCTGCATACCCAAAAATTGTATAGTGAAGCCCTAAGAGGGTGATTTTCCTATATTACTAGATTTGGAAATCTCTTTCTGGGTTATCTTGGGTATCCATCATAGAGCCGATATCCAAAGTTTCAGCATCATCGGAGCTCCAAAACTGCCTAGATATAACTTTACATTTTTTCGGCAGTTGTAGTCCTAACAGTTGCAACAGGGACAATGTAGTTTTCCTTCCAATAGTCTAGTAGTTACGCAGTCCCTCTTATGGGATCATTTCAGGGTCACCCTAGGCCATCTCTTTGGCTTGAGTGTCTCATATTTCGAGCACTTTTGAACTATTTATTCCACCTCCTATATCATAAAATGGTTCTGCTATTGTGTACATTTTGATGGCGTATTTAGATTTATTGTTTACTTTGTTGCAGTTCCTATATTGTGTTTTAGTATTATTGCATTCTCCCTTTTGGTATACTACAATGGTATCAGAGCATGATATTTGGCTCAGCTTATGGACACTTCATTTTTTTCATAAAAAAAGAAGCAAATAGTAGAGATCTATCAGGAAGGAGGATTACAATTTTTCCACTATTTTGTTTAGATATTTGCAAGACCTCTGCAAGGAGGTAAATCAAATGAAGAGAGAAAGGAAAATAAGGGATTCAAGAATAATATTTGATGAGGAAGGTCCCAACACTTCCTATTAGCAAGAGAAGCAACTGGAGAAGCAAATATCTTCACATTATTCCACTATAGCCACTTTCTTTGATAAGAAAGAGGACTGGCCTAAATATGAAAGAAAATTGGGGCATGAGTCCCTAATTTAATATCTGTTTGAGTACAAATCACACCCTAGATCTTTAAATTACATTCTCTCTCTCCAATAGTTCTTTCAACTCAAAGAAGAAAGAAGATCCTAAAGAAGAAATAGAAGAAAGAGGCATATATTCTTCTTGCCTAAATTTGATGGATCTTCCACAAGCACATTGAGGGCTTGGAGGGGAGGATTGGCTACTTTGTTTCTGCAATATCCTATAGCAGAAATAGAGGTTGTGGAGTTTCCAGCATTGCACCTAGAAGGTGAAGCAAGAGATTGGTGGTTAAGTCACTTCTCACACATGAGAGTGTATGTTTATACAAACTTTATTCAAAGACTGAAGAAGAGTTATGGTGGAAAGAAACCAAAGACATCTCACATAGTGACATCTCCTATCATTGAGGAGATAGCGCATGAAGTTCCCAAGGAAGATGTCCTCATTATCACTCAAGAGGAGGAGCCTCCACCACCCCCAGCTGCAGATGTACTTACATAAGGAGGAGGATCACTTGCATCTTTGCAATATGGTCTTGAATTCTTGAAATTTTGAGCACCATGCATGATTCATGAGATGCATGAGGAGGAGGCAGATACCAGCGTTGGTATAGTTGTAGAAAATCATACATCATCATTACCAGCAGTTGGAGAGACCATTTCACCAGTTAGAGGAACTCTTGTGGATTTGTAAGGTGTTCCCGAGATTCAGCTTATCCAAGGTTTGCACATACTTTTATCTCATATTATTTTAGTACCTCATATTGATATTTGTGAGGCCATGCCATCAGGGCAAGTGCATAACCAAGGATTAAAGCACCTTGCTGATTTTGAGCAGCAAATTATCACTACACAGAGGACCCTTGATATGATCAAGGAGAAGATGTATTGTTATCCCAATTTGTCATGGTTGAGCTACACCCAACACTTTGTGTTGAAGTGTGGAGTTGCAGAAGATGGGAGGAGCATAGTCCTATTCATACAGTGCCAAACTATGAGTTTAACATTGTATATGGCCAAGAGAAAATACATGTATCACCATGTAGATCTACAATGTTGTGACTTATCAGTAGTGATGATGAGAGGGCCCCATTATTCTTGGAGAATTTTGAAGGTAACTTCACTCATGAAGCACTGGAGGGATAGTTGATAGATGGTGTACATCTTGTAATGGGAAGCATTTTCCATTTTCAAGATGAAGTCTTCTTGATGAGATCCTCGCAGCTCAAAGAGGAAATTATACCTTCAACATGTATGGAGCCTTATGGGTTCCGATGGGCCATTGATGAGAGGATCTCATGGAGAAACCTCAAAGGAGGTGCACTTCAAAATTTTATGGAGTGCAAATATATTAAGTTGGAGTATTTTGGTATTCTACAATGGGAGGATACCAAGATTGAGCTTAGCATGATTCATCATCAACATTGGGATGAATGGATCTGGATGAGGAGTAGGAGGTTTTCTACCTTCCTGCAAATCTACGATACCAGGAAGCAAGAAGAATGGTTGCGTTGGTTGCTTTTGGGTGAGTATGTATACCACCCAACATATCACATTTCCAAGATCCATGCCATGTATATCAGTGATGACATGCAGCAGTAGGAGGCATGGCTACACTAGTTATTGATGAGAGAGTTTGGACACCTCATGATGTATCTTATGTCCATGCATTTGATTTTGTTTGGTATATGTCTCATGTCTTTAGATGTACTTTTGTTTGGGATATATCTCATCTTAATGTATGTATTTGGTTTTTGGAGGAAGAATGACTCTCACATGATGTTGAAAAAGGGAGCTTGTTTGTATTATTCTGATGAGACATTCCACATGTACATTACTATGTTGTTTCTCCATGACTTGCATCATGATGATGTAAGGAAGCAGCAATAATCCTTGTTTCTTTGGTTGCTTTTGGGAGAGTATGGGTTGATTTATTTCCATACATTGCATGATGATGATAGAGGATGGAAACTGGAGGCCTTACAACATTGGCTTCTATTGGGGGATTATGGTCATTGTACTTGGTATGATGATGATGTGATGGGGCAACAAGGTGCCTTAATAATGTGGCTTCTCTTGAGAGAATATGGCCACTACATTTGGTAAAATGATGATGTGGTGTGGCAGCAAGAGGCATTGCTATGGTGGCTTCTTTAGAGAGAGTATGGCTCTCACATTTATATTGATGCAGATTTGGCATGACAACAAGAAGCATTGTTGTTGTGGATTCTATTGAGACAGTATGGCTCTCTTACATGTTTTCATGATGATCTAGCATGGCAAGAGAAGGCTTTGCTGCGGTGGTTGTTATTGGGAGAATATGGTTTGGCATTTTTCATGTTCATCCATATGTCTACACTTCTTGTTTTTCACTATGTTGATGTTATGTTTGGTTCCTACATGGCCAACAGGGCTAATGATGTGAGCATTGATAGATGCAATCTACTCTATGTATCATGGGTTGGATAGATAACTCATGAGTTGGGGCTCTCCAAATTGGGAAGGAACCACTTCATTTCATGCATCTCATGTATATAGGAGATCTTTGGACATCATATTATTGCCACTTGGAGATTCATTGATGAGGATGGGTATTAAATTTCCTGTTGGAGGCCATTATAGACATTCTAGAGAGGTAGCTTTGGAGTTGGTCATGCTTGAAACATTGTGACAGATGGGGAGGCCTTCCATATGAGGATGCCATTTAGAGGGAGGATGTTTGTTGTAGCATCCACTTTGTAGTTGCTTGAGGACAAGAAACATTTTGGTGGGGAGGACTATAATATTTTCAATTTTTCACAAGATAATTGGAATATTATAATTCTTAATTTTCATAATTAATTAAGTAAATAAGAGGGCGAAGGGACCCAAAAATCCCAAAGATGAATAAAATCCACTTTTGATGTATGAATGTGGATATTTTATATCTAGATATACATTATGGAGTAGTGGAGCAACTTTTTAAATGAAGGAAGAGTGGAGATCATGGATCTTAAATGTAAAATCACGAGGATCTTGGAGGAGGTCAGCTAAGATCATAGTGCATTCAAAGTAAGATCATAAATCACTTATGATGAGATAGTGGAGGAAGTGGTGCATCTAAGGCACACATGATGGAGAGTTTCCAATATTTCAGCTGGAAATCCTGTGAGGGACTATCTCCTCACCTTGTATTCACCGTTTCCATCATTCAGGAGATGATTTGACATATCTAATAGCAGGCTTGAGCCTCTCCCTCCTTGATAGCGTAGTTTTCTGAATTTTTTGAGTATTCAACATCCACATTCAGTGGAGGAGGAAAGAGCGGCTAGATCTTGAGCTTTTAGATTAAGAATCTAGTGAAGGGATCAAACCTTCTTACATAGAGCTGATTGTATATTATTTCAACCATCTATTCTTAAGTTCATGCAGTAGATCTACATACCCAACAGTTGTATAGTGAAGCCGTAAGAGGATGATTTTCCTAGATTACTAGATCTAGAAATCCCTTTCCGAGTTATCTTGGGTATCCATCAGAGGGCCTGGATCTAAAGTTTCAACATCATCCGAGCTCTAGAAATTCATAGATCTAACTTTACATTTTTCCGGTAGTTGCAGTCCTAGCAGTTTCAACAGGGACAACATAGTTTTCCTTCCAGTAGTCTAGCAGTCTAGGATTCCCTCTTGTGGGATCATTTCAGGGTCAATCTAGGCCATCTCTTTGGCTTGAGTGTCTCATATTTTGAGCACTATTGTATTTTTTATTCCACCTCCTATATAATAAAATGGCTGAACTATTCTGTAAATTTTGATGGTGTATTAATATTTATTGTTTACTTTGTTGTAGTTCTTATATTGTATTTTAGTATTACTGCATTCTCCCTTTTGGGATACTATAGAATATACTTTCCACATTATGCTCTAGGGCAACAAGGAGAATAATTGCATTGGTTCCACTTGAGGAAGTATTATCACCCTCTGATATTTCATATGGAAGTCCATGTATCTATAATTTTGAACCCATATGTTAATGATGTTTTAATCATTATTGTTGGAATGCTTGGAGGGTTGGCACATGGATTGGAGTTGTTCATGGGGAGTAAGATCTCCAAAAATTTTCATGTCCCATGCTTAAATGAGGAAATTGGATAATAGATAGTTTCCACCATGGATCTATTAGTTCCTCATAATGTGATCCATTTGGATAACTTGGACAGTTGGGAGGAGTAGCTAAGGGGCAGATTGATTGGAGAACATCTGATTCAATGGAGGAGATTACCGGATGTGGGTGCCACTATGGAGGGAGAAGAGGTTTTACAACATTCATCTTTATAGTTTCTTAAGGACAAGCAACATTTTGGAGGGGAGGACTGTAATATTCCTAATTAGCTTTCAGCTAGTTGAAATATTAATTTTTTCTTTTGTCATTTAGATAGATGAATAAGAGGATATGGATACCCATAAATCTTATTAGTAGGAATAAAACCACCTATAATGTGAATGTGGAGAATCTTATCAACTGGATAAATCACCCTTATGTGTGAATAAAGGTTGAAGCATGTGGTTGGGGTCAAGTTTGACCAAATCAACAATGTTGGTATGGAGGTAGTGGAGAGTTATTGAGGTACAATGCAATGTTAGTGGGAGGGAGTATATATAAGAGTAACATATTGAATATATGGGACCGAGGGTGAGGGTCCTCACAAAGAATATAAGGAAGGGGATGGAAACCATAGAGGTCATTCTGATTTTTTTTTATTTCTTGGTGTCTTATGACTTTCTGCACACTTTAGCTGTTTAGTGGAGTCTTTTGTGCTATTTAGCACAAGGGTGCTTCCAAGTGGGAATCCCACCCTCATCCTCGAGAGACTTCAAGTGACCACTCATGAGATGTTCATTGAGCTAAATTTCCACAGTCTAGCATTAGGCAAAGCTTCATCCATTATCCACAGCATAATCTCCTTCGAGATTGTGTTGTTTTGGAGGGCAGTAGTAGTGGAGGATTGATAGATCCATTTTGTGAGCTTGTTTTCTAGTGAGGGGAGCATCCCTTCATCTGAGAGGCTAGACAAGAGGGTCCTTAATAATTATTTTTTCATCTGGAATTAGGCCAAGTATCTGCCACCACCCACAATGCAATTTCTTTCAGAAACTACGTTATTTTGCAGGGCAGTTGCAGTAGAGGGCTTAGTGCCCACGTTTGTGAGTTAGATTTCAAGTGAGGGGAACATCCACTCATTTGGGAGTTCTATTGGAGGAGTATCATCCATTTCCATATCAGATCAGTAACCTCTTATCATTTATCCAGTTGCAGAGCATTACTCAGCCCTAGGGCTGCATTTTGGAATTTTTGTATTTTGTGTATTTCCGGAAACCATTTCTGGGTTGTTTTGGAATTGTGCTAGAAGGCCTAGATCTCTAAAGCCGACATTTTATAAGCACTCCATCAGCATATTGATGTAATTTCATCTACATCAGAAATTACCCCTACAAAAACTATGTTATCTTAGCCTCCGACATTCTTATATACCAGTTGTTCTTCATAGTTCATGTAATGGTGATGCAGGAGCATCGAGATTAGCCAGAAATGTGAAGATTTGTTCACATGTTGTGGCTAAACAAGGTGAAATTCATTGACTTTTGGTTAAAAATAGTTTTACTGAGGAGGTTGGACTTCTCAAATAGTTTGTTATAATCTATTATTGTAATAAGTGAGACTGTCTTATTTTAGAATATAGATAGAATTGTTAATACAGGTGTACACGAGAGTTAAGAGATAGAAGATTTATGTTAATATCTTTAAAAAAAATAGGATATTGTTGTTAGCTATTATTAAAAGAATTAATGAATAATAAAAAGGAGAAAATGTGATAAGCGAGATATTAGTAAGGGCTTGGTGTAGAGCGTGAGTGCAGAGTGGTGTGGACTGTGTTTTGTGTGTAACAGTGGTTATTTTCTTGTGTAATTGGGCAAATGACAAGACTCTGTCCTTTTCTATATTATGAATAAATTTAATGTTATATCCATCAATGTATGATGAGTCCATAAGATTTGATGCGTTTGTTTTCCTTTGTAATTGCTTGAAGGGGCTGTGATCTGTGTTTTATTTTAATCTGCAAGAATTGTTGTATTAAGGCAAACTCGACATAGTTTAAGTCTGCGAATGTAAAAGTCATTAACACAGAGAAATTGTGAAATAAACCCTTATCGAAACCTTGGAGCGGAATTAAAAGATATATTGGTTGATTGCATGAGTTATCGGGTCCGTGCAACTTATCGCATTGGAGCGGGGAGAGGCTTCCATATCACACCATATAGCAATAAACCTGGACACGAAGTGTTATAAACTGGACTAAAGTGGAATCGGGTCTGTGGATATTGCAAAAAATATAGGAGGCAACGTCGAACTACAACGATCTCCGATTTCTGATTGATATCGCATCGGAGCAGTTGTTAAACAATATAAATTATAGCATAGTGTCGATTGCCGATTGCGAATTGATTCGAGTCACATCGCATCAGAATTGTTAAAAATGTTGACGGTTGGAGAACACATTAGAATTTCCAACTTGCGAATTGATTTGAGCCGTCGGATCAATCAGATATGGGGTTGTTGTGATATATTTGAAACTATTATAAAAGGCGTTCAAATGCTGTTATAAAAGGGTTTTAATGTTATAAAAAGGTTATATCGGGATCAGAAGGAGCACTGATTTTTTTTTTTAAATTTATTAAAGGGCTTCGGTTCTAATATATTAAAAGGGTGATTATTGATTGTGGTGATCCATTGTGGGTATTCATTAAAATCCAGTGCTGCCGCTGCGTCAAATGGGTTTCTAGAGGCTAGTTTTTCCTAACTTGAGTGTCTTTTTCCTCAAGATTTTGTACACATTTCCTGCTATAATGTCTAATATAATGGTTTCATGATCTTCTCTCATTTGATGTATTGATATTTCTTTTCAATTTCCAGTTATATGTTCTACATTCCTATTTTTCATAATTTGGAATATTACATTTAAGGGCAAAAAACTCAAGCTTGCTCAAATTTCTTCTCGGAGGCTTCACCTTCCTAAGAACAATGGAGAAATCTTGTCTAATAGTTTCCTTAATATTATCAAGAAGATCCTTAATTCCATACTCAATATTACAGATGATGTGATCAATGGGAATCTTCCTAGGAGCCAAGGCAAAGTTAAGCCCTTTATTAAAAAAACAATAAACAAAAGAATCAAAATTCAAATAGGATAGGTTAATGACATTTTTCACAGAAGAGGTATTCTTATTGATTATACTAATATTATTAATGTTGTTGTTGTTATTATTATTATTATTTTTATTAATGATACTTTGGTTATTGATAAGAGTATTGTTTTTAAGATTATTAATATCCTTATAGTCACTATTGTACATAATATTATCATTATTATTTAATATTAAATTATTATTTGAATAATTATTTATAATATTATTATTATCTATTAATAAATTATTATTGGAGCCTTTATGATTACGAATTAGGTTTTCATTAAAATATGGTTTATGGTAGCTATTATTAATATTAATAAAGTTAAAGGCTTTGTTTAAAATTAAATTTTTATGTAAGCTCTTATCCTTTCCATCGTTGAGGGAATTGGGGCTAGTAAGAGCGGCATTCAAGCTCGATTCTGAATCTAAATAACCCATATTCTAATGAGAACTTAATTCGTAATCATAAAGGATCAAATAATAATTTATTAATAGATAATAATATTATTATAAATAATTATTCAAATAATAATGTAATATTAAATAATAATGATAATATTATGTAAAATGGTGACTATAAAATGGATATTACTAACATAAAAAAAATATTACTCTTACCAATAAAAAAAATAGCAATAATAATAATAATAATAATAATAATAATAATAATAATAATAGAATTATTAATAAGAATCTCTCCTCTATGAAAAATGTCATTAACCTATCTTATTTGAATTTTGATTCTTTTGTTTATCGTTTTCTTAATAGAGGGCTTAATTTTGCCTTGGCCCCTAGGAAGATTCTCATTGATGAAATCATCTATAACATTGAGTATGGGATTAAGGATCCTCCTGAAAATATTAAGGAAGCTATTAGACAAGATTGATCCATTTTTCTTTGGAAGGCGAAGCCTCCGAGAAGTATTTGGAGAAAGCTTGTGTTTCTTGCCGTTAAATCCCTTAGAAGCAACCCTGACATTGTCATCCTTAAAGCTGATAAGGGTGGTGCAATTGTCATTATGGATAAATCTGACTATGTTAGCAAAATGGTTGACCATGTTTCCGTTGGTGGTAGCTATGTTAAGAATAAAAATAATCCCCTTAAATATATTTCTAAGGAGATTGGCCTCGCCATTAAGTTTTATCCTTCTCTTAATCCTCTCTTGACGAAGCTTATTGAGAGTAATCACCTCTCCCTTGAGATTTATGGCCTTTGTAATATTAATAAGCATGGGGCCCTTTTAAGACTTATTGTTAACACATAGGTGGTCCCTCTTATCATATGTCTAAATTCTTAGGCTGGAAGCTTAAACCCCTTGTGGGGCTTATTAATTCTTATGTTAAGGACTCAAATTCTTTTATCAAGGAATGGAAAGACATAAGGCTAGATCCAGGGGATTTATTAGTCAGATTCGATGTTGTCTCCTTATTTAACAAAATCCCCATCCCTGAATCCATTAATGTCACTGTTAGGTCTCCGTAATTTAGTAGAGCGACAAGACTAAATGTTGTAGAGCCTACATCAGAACCACTTTGGGACTCTAGGATCTAGCCCTCTTGAATCCAAAGAGGGATCTCTCTATAAGTTTCAAATATTTATTTATCTTTAAGGCTTTTTAGTGTGATTTTAGGCTAGTTATTAAGAAAAAAGGTTTTGTTTGTTTGGTTGGGTGTGATATTTAATTGAGTGGAAAGTCCTAAAAATGAAAGAGTTTCAGAGGGGTGAAAGTGTAAATAATTAGAACAAGGTTCAGCTGATAGGATAGGTATGAAATATTACTTAATCCATTGGGCTATGGAGTCAAAAAAGGTTTTAATTGAACAACAATTTTCAAGAGTGGTCCATGGGGCAAGTCATCTACAACAAAGGATCTCTTTAGATTAAATGATGGGATGGAACATCAAAGTGTTGAGAACAAAGTAAAGCTAACAACTCAATCAAGAATTAATTAACTCTGTTGAACAAGAAAAAGCCTTTAAGTAACTGTTTTGAAGTAAACCAAAGGATAGGGCTAACCATAGACTTCTTTGGACAAACTTGTACTAAAGCCAACTTATCAGACAAACAATCCAGTAATCCCCTTGACTACTTTCAAAAAGGATGAAAACATATAAAAAAACAAAGTGTAGCTTAAGATCAAGTAAGGACTTTGAACCTATCCTGCTTTCAGCATACTCTTAAGGGAAACATTCAAAACAACCTTTGGAGAAAAAACTAGAAGAAAAGGAAAACCATAGACTTTCCTAGTTTAACTCTACTTAGCATGTAATGAAAATATCTTTCAAGAACAATGTTTAGAGTTTTAGACAGTAAGACATGGGCTAACCAACATTCATTGATTGTTTGGACTGTATTAAATCATTCTTAAATACACAATTGGAGTAAAACATAAAGATAAAGCTTATCAGTGAGAGTAGGGTACTTCTAAGAGTAAATCCTAGCTCTATATTTGTTGTTCTTTATCAGAGAAAAATGGACAATTTTATGGAAAACATAAGAAGGAAAACAAGTACAATGAGAGGTACATCACTAATGGTATAGACCAGGATCCCATGAATCAGCTTGTATATTGATTTCAATCCAGTTACAACCTTCAAATCCAATATTTAAATACAGCAACAACTTCTCTTCTCAACCTAACTTCTTTGATTACAAACAAAGCTTCAACATCTTCTGAGAACTATTTATATACAGAAAGTTTCGAGTAGCAAGTATTACATCAACAACCAACAACAACTCATCTTCTTCAGAAGTATTTATAGAAGGAAGAGGAGGTGGGATGAAATAAAAGGTATTTAGGTTCAATTAATACAATTTAATGCTTCTCTTCCTTTGAGGGGCTCAACAGAGGAGATCTCTGATGTTTTCCATGTATTAATTGGTTTTCATTTAATTTTTAGGTACTTGGAAGATTTTGTTTACTTTAAACTTTTTTAGACAGGCTAGCAATAACTCTGGCTGTTTTTAACAAAAATATCACCGACTAAGGCACTAAGTATGCCTTCTTTTGATTTATTGAGGCTGTAGGTGGCACTTTGGTAGCTGAAGAAGATAAATGGCCTCTGATGTGGAAGTGGAGGCCTCTTTTACTGATATTTTTCTCTGTTCTAGTTTAAAACACTTTAATTTGTTCTTAAGCTGTGTTTAGGCTTAATTGAGCCTTGATCTTCATTTTCAGGTCTTCAATCTAATACACTTCGTTGTTCTGCTTTCACTTGCATAGGTGGCTATATGTAGTGGTAGGGTTTCATCTGGGATCGAGGATCATGATCCACCGATGCTATTGAGAGTCCAAAACTCTGTTGGATCCTTTCTTTGTTAATATAAGACACATAATCATCACCCTGTACTGATATGGTCACCTATCTGTGACTGTGGAAATACATAGATTGAACACCACTTAAAACCTGCAAAACACAAAAAACTCATTAAGAAACCCCGCAAGAATGTTATAACTGCGTTACAAAGGTTTAATGGAGGTAGTAGGAATGCTTGAGGATGGGGAAATGCAGCGGTGGGGAAAGAAACCCTGGCAGAAATAGATAACCAGGTAAATATTTGGATTTGGTGTGAAATTGGAAAAGGGTGGTTTCCAAAAACCGGCAGTGGTTTTCACGTGGCATTTGGGGGGTATGTGGTATTTTGCATTTGGAAAGCGATACCATACAATGAATGACATGCAGATTCACAAAACCATTTTTATCGCATGGAAGTAGCGCACTACGAAAAGGGGTCAAAAATTGCGCGATATCAAGTTTGAGTTGTTGGATGATTGGTGATTGATCGAACGGTGTAGGTAGAATGCGATCAATCGAAAGATGTGTGAAGGATGTATGGTGGGACCGACATTTCTTTTATCATGTAGCGGAAACATTAAGTGGCGGGGTAAAATTTCAAGTGAAAATTTGGTTTTATCAGGTTAAGTCCTGATCATTGGATCTCCGAAATGAACGTTGGAGATTTAAAACATGAAGCAGAAAGTTTGAGAGTGAGGAAGGAAAAAAATATGAAAGGGCGGAAGGATGAGCACCCGAGGGCTTTTGATCTGCAGAGATCAATATTTTACATCTATTTAAATCATAACATCGGGAAAGGGTAAAAATAGACAGAAGGCAAGGTTTTTGAAGCGGATTTATGTATTTAAGCGCTCGATTGTGGGGCTAAGGTCGTATGAGGAAAAAGGTTTAAAGGTACTAAGCCCTCAGGGGCTTAATAATTTATAATGCAGAAGTCTGTCTTTAGGCTTAAAAAAGGGATTTTAAAGCCAAAATAAGGGTTCTGATAGGTGAAAGGATGGGTTTTAAAACCAAATAATGGGGAATATAAGGTTTTTAAAGAGGATTAGGATGATTTGAAGGTTAAGATGAAGGTTTATGGAGGGATTTTATGAAGGGAATAAGGGTGAAAAATGGAATTGTTTGTGAGTGAAAGGAGGAGTGAAATGATGGAAAATGGAGCCTCTCTAATCAGTCTTTCTTGGTAAATAGAAAGGTCCTTGTGGGCTTTAATTGAAACAATAGTGAAGATTAATTTCAAGGACAAATATCATTATAAGACTTCAAGAACTCACAATTTGGACAAGAATTGTTTCTTGAAGGCTAAAAAAGATTTAGCCACCATTTGATATGACAAATTTTTATAGGTGGCTAATATTCACTAAGAGGGTCTCGAACCATGACACTTCTAATTTTATTAGCTTACGCCTCACCTCGACTTTTTTTAAATTTCCAAGGTGATTTTTATGAGAAAACTTGTGGGGTTTCCATGGGTTCCCCTCTTTCCCCTGTAGTTGCTAACTTATTTATGGAGGATTTTGAAATGAAGGCCTTAGCCTCAGCTCAATTGTTCCCAAAGAAGTGGAATAGTTTCATGGATGATACTTGCGTCATTTGGCCTAATGGTAATGAGAAGTTAGATTTGTTTCTGAGTCACCTGAATTCCCAGTCAAATTACATAAAATTCACAATGGAAGTAGAGGTGGATGGATGCCTTCCCTTATAAGATATTATTCTCTCTAGAAGGTATGATGTCTCTATATCTCACGAGGTTTTTCGCAAGAAGACTCACACTGAACAATATCTTCATGCTGATTCTAATCATTTTCTTGCTTAGAAATTTGATGTTCTCTACACTCTGGCTACTCGTGCTCTTAGATTACCGGATGATAACCACTTGGAATTGAAGAGATCACATATTCTTGACGTGTTTGAGACTAATGGGTATAGTATATCTCAAGGTCTTAAGGCCTTTCAAAAATCCTCTAAAGGCTTAAGAGGTAAGTCTACTCGGATGGATCCTATTTCCATGGTTAATTTCCATTTATCCAAGGGACCATGAACATAATTGCCCATGTCCTTAGGAGAAATAATGTCTCCTGTTCATTCAAAACTCTCTATACTATCAAGAATTCTCTCAGATCTTTCAAGGACCCTATAGACCCAAAGGAAATGAAAGGTGTTTATATGGTGCCTTGTTCTTGTGGCACTCCCTATATTTGGGAAACTGGTAGATCCATTAGACAGAGAATCCATGAGCATGCTATAGATATTAGGCACAGTTGATCCCACACTTCTGCTCTTACTAAGCATGATGGAAAATCATGTCACCATGTATGCATGGAAGACACAAAATTTTCTGCCAAGGTGGATCACTTCCATCATAGAAAGTTGAGGGAGGCTATTGAAATTGAGAGAAATCCTAAGAATCTCAACAAAGATGATTGGTGGAAATTTAGTAAAAGATGCACTCTGGCCCTCTCTAGGTGATTTCTCCCCTGTGTGGTGGATTCCTTCCGCCTTTTGCCTTTATTTCTCTCTCCTCTCTTTGATTTTACTTCTATCTCTTTGTCTTTATTTCTCTCTCATGTCTTTCATTTTATTCCTGTCCCTTTGATTTATTTTCCTCTTTTATTTTTATCCTTTAGTTTTCTTTTTCTCTGGTTAGTGTTTTTATTTAATTTTATTTTGGCATATATTATCCCTTGTATTATATTATGATAATGATTCTTAAATTTCTTTTAAATTATATATATATGTATATATATATATATATATTTCCCCTCCTCATCTTATTATAACAATTAAAATTTATTCTTTCCATTTTTAAATTATTCTACATTATTCATTTACCTTTTTATTAATATCCCCTCAAAAACTTAAATATTTTAAAATTATTCCCTTTACTATTATTTACCCCTATTCCCTTATTATATTAATTTTATAATTTAATAATTTTACTAAATTATTCTATTACTCATTAACCCCTTGAATAATATTTTTTTTAAACTTAATTTTTTTAATATATTCTAACTAATTAACTAACCTAGTCAAATAACAGCTAGTTTTAACAACTATCACCAGGAAATTATGCATCCTTACTATTTATTCAATGAGATGAATTTCATTCTTCACCTTGTCTTGAAGATGAACCACATTAGATGGTTCCAAACGTCGGCCAAATCCTACTAATGTGATTACTCTGAAAGACATTTACCTACATTATGGATCACAAAAGTCTTAGATCTAACATTATTATGACAATCACATGTAAATCCTAGACCATTACCTATATGATAGCACATTAACTCTTTTGATGACCTAGGACACCAAAATGATGGCATGACCATGATGAGTGATGATGACCATGAGCAAGTTGAGGGAGTAGCACTAACCTAGACAATAACCAATAATTATTTGATAATGAAGAGATGCCAAATTTTATTTGAAAATATAACAATTTGACCTAATGACCATATCAATAATACGGAAAGAGTAAATTTGATCACTAATGACCCATAGACACTAACAGGAGCATTGAAAAGACCAAAAGGCATAAGAAGACATTCAAACAAACCTTGTTTTGTTTCGAATGTTGTCTTCCATATGTCACCTTCAACAATTCTAATTTGATGATAGCCACTCCTTAAGTCCAACTTAGTAAAATATTTTTCATCTTTCAATTGATCAAGTAAATCATTAATTCTATGAAGTGGGTAATGGTTCTTTACCGTGATTTTTTTAAATGAACAAAATTCCACACATATGCGCCCGGTTCTATCCTTCTTTGGCACCAAAACAATAGGTGACCAACATGGCGAAGTACTTGGCCTAATGATCCCTTTGTCCAAAAACTCTTGAATTTTATTTTTAATTTCTGCACTTTCGATTACTAACATCCTGTACATGCCAATATTAGGAAGAGGTCAATCTTGTTGCAATTGTATTTCATGTTGGATTCCCCTATTGGGAGGAATTCCTTTTGGCTCCTGAAACATCTCATCATATTGGTTAACAACCTCAACCAAATAATATTTTAACCTTGAATAACAACCTTTAAAAGCTTCATTTTCAACATCATTATTTTTATTTACCATTAGAAACACAAAATTCTTGCAAGAGTTAATGAGTCTCTTCATTTGTCCACCATTTAAAAGAGAAAGATTTAGTTTCTGTCGATGTTCTCTAACAATGTACTCTATGCCATCTTTGAAAAAGTGATACTTTTTAACATGGCAATGGAAAATATATTTTCTATCATATGAATATGGGCTTCCAAAAACAATTCTAGAAATATCAAATGGTACTACATCAAGTTCAACTTCATCAAGATTTTTTTTTTGTAATTTCAAATTTAAAGATGCATTTCCTTGTAACTTGTAAGTTAGCATTCTTTCATATCCAACCTAAATGATAAGGTCTTGGATGAGGAATGGAAACTAAGTTTAGCTTCTTGACTAAGTCTTCAGAAATCTAATTTTCTTGTGAACCACTATAAAAAATCGTATCAATTTTGGTGTGCTTTGAAATAACCCAAATATAGAAAAATTCAATTCTAGTTTTCTCATCTTGAGTATCATTAGGAAAACTTGAAGAGCTAGTGCTTGATATGTCCTTACATTTCATTCCCATTGTTTTGATGTTTATTTCATCTCCCGAATTAGAGCCTAAGTCATGTTGTGTAGTTGTAGCTTTCTTTTGCTTCCATTTTTTGTTAAAACTTTTTGGTTTCATCTGAGGATGAAGCTTCCAACAATGAGATTCATTATGACCCTCTTAGGAAAAAAAATTTCATGTTAGTTTTTCTCCTTCCTTTTTAACGGACACATTCTTCTTTCCCTTCCCTTTGAACTTGTTCTAAACCTTATCTCCACTTGTGAATGGATTCTTTCTACCATCTTGTGGAATTTTTTTTCCTCTTGCTTCAAGATGAGTTTCCTGGATACAAACTTCATCTAAACTTGTAGGATTAAACATAAGGATATTATGTCATAATAACTATGTAAAACCCAAATACACTTCAACAAAGTGTCTTGTGAATTCAAGTCTACACCTAATATCAAGAATATTCTCTTAAATTATTGAGTGTAGCTTTGCACACTTTGACCCTTTAGTTTTCTAAAATAAATCCATGATATCCTTTTGCATATAAGCTAATGGATAAAATTATCTTCTAAGTGCAGAAATAAAATATATCAAAGAGGTGGAGACCTTACCATACTTTTTCATATCATATTGTGTTTTGGATTCCCACTAAATCAAAGCAGCACTTTCCAACCTCAGTGAAGTCAAATGAATCTTTGTTTCATCATAATTGATGTTTTGGATCTTGCAATAAACTTCAAGTTGACGAACCCAATTGTCAAGTATTTTAGCATTCACTTCACCATTATACATAGGCAGTTCTAATTTAATATCAATTTTTAATCAAGGATTTTTTACCATGCACCCTTGGGGTATGTGGAGGTGTTTGAGTAACAGTGGTTGTGGAAGAGGAAGAATATGAGGGTGAGGATGTAGGTGAATATTATGGTGGAGAAGAGGGTGGTTTTTCACCATTTCCCTTTGAAGGCTTGTCATCATCTCCTCCTTTTCCTCCAAAATAACCCTCTCCATTTGAAGGCTTGGAGATTTCACCCTGCAATATTGAAGTCCTCTCTTCATAGAGAACCTTGACCATTTCAGTTATGTCAAAGAAAGTTTTTATGAAAGTCTTTTCATCATCTAACATGTTATCAGTTCCTCCTACATTAAACATTCTTGTTGAAGCTTCAAGTGCAATTTGAGGAAGTATTTGTGGTGGAGCTTGAGGAAAAATTTCTCTCCTTATCCTGGACCTAACTTGAGGACATGCATCCACAAGCTTTCATTCAAATCTCTTGAGATTCATCCTTGTAAGCATAAAATACACTTGAAAACAATTAAATCCTCACAAAAACAAACAAAATCAAAGCTCTAATACCAAATTGTATCTGTATGAGATCTTAAAGAAATTGTGCCCGGGGATTTGTAAATTACGAGTGT
The DNA here is from genome assembly GCA_034641835.2 of Pinus albicaulis. Taxonomy (NCBI): domain Eukaryota; kingdom Viridiplantae; phylum Streptophyta; class Pinopsida; order Pinales; family Pinaceae; genus Pinus; species Pinus albicaulis. Next base: position 66,209,707 of record MU968359.1, on the reverse strand, counting down.
TTAAAATGAGTTTTTGAGAGATTTTATGTTAAATTTTAAAAACATAAAGCATGTAAATAAGATATTAAATATATATAAACAAAATATAAATGCACCATAATAATAACCACAACACAGTAGATGATGAAGGAGTTCACCCCTCCTAGGCTACGTCTCCTTGGTCCAGCTTCAAATGGCTTGACCCTCTTTAATTATGCTCAAAATGGTGATTACATACATCTACAGTGCTCAAATGGCTTCAAAACCTATTCCATCAGCTTCAGAATGCCCAAAAATTCTTGTCTAGCCTCTTTCTGATCCGAAATTGGTCAAAATTCGGAGAAGTTATTAGCCTCCATAGTTTTCCTGCTAATCGCTCCACAATTCCCCCAAAATCTGGACCGGTCCTACAAATCTTCCCTTAATTCGGCTAACTAGGCAACAATATCTCGGAATTCTAAGAAAAATTGTTGGAGCATCAGAATTCCCAATAAATCCTATAATTTGAATTTCAAACTATATTATATAGCACTGAATTAATTTTTTTTAATATAAAATGTCAGGGCGTTAAGTTAACCATTAGCGATTAGGCTCCATGAGGACACATGTGGTGGTTGTAGCTGGTAGTTTATACAGGCAGATTCAATTGGAAATAATGGAAAGTGGTCATGCGAGTGGTCACAAGGCGTGTTTTATCGACGGTTAAGATGATCAATTAGGGGTCCACTAACATTTTTTTATTTGTCAATTTCCTTGTTCACATGGCATGATAGTGGTGGTTGTTTACCCAGGTGATTATCCTCCACTACAGAATCTGGTTCTCGGTGCTTTATTCACCTGGTATGTTATACATGGGGGGATAATATTTGGCCCCTAACCCCCAACCCTCTGCGCATTAAACCTCATATAGTATTTCATACCATAGTATTAATAAGAAACTATGGTGGTCTAACGGTTTATGTTGTTTGTTCTTAGATGAAGGACTAGTGTTCAACCCCCACCTGGTCTGCTTGGCCCCTTACCAAATTTTTGTGGCCTCCTGTGCTGCCACGTGGCAACCTTTGGTTGGGCCACATGGCAGCATGTAGTTGGCCACATTTCCAACCAATAAAAGCATGCCAACCAGCAATGAATAAGCAAAGGACAAGTTGCGAGATAGGATTGGACCACTGTACTGTCACCCTTTGAATAGTGAACCATCCCCAGTCAGTTGTATGGACTGCTAACTAGGAAACCTACATTTTTATTCCAAAATTTATTGATTTGGAAAAGTGAAGGAAACAAGTTTCTAGGAGCATACGCTGTCAGTTTTCTGCGAAATGAGTTGCATCATATTCAAAATGATGAGATCTACATGGTTGTTAAGGTTCCACACCATACTAAAAACTTTCATTTTTAACCATAATTTTGAGCACCTGATCACTACCCAAGTTTTCTAGGGCTCAAGGAACTAGTAACTCAAGCCACAACCTCCAGGGAAATTGATCTATTTCATGGCTCCAAAGAATTTATATAAACGCACAGGCTCCAGGGACTATTCACTCAACCCATAGCCTCTAGGGAACCCAAGTTGTTTCAAGAATCCAAACAATTTGTTCCAACCCATAACCATATGAAACCTAAGAACTAATCATAAAAACCAAATGGGGAACCCACTACACCATGGTTATCCAAGAAATGGAAAGACAAGGTTGAAACCATTGTCAATCCAAGAAAATATCTATGCCAATGATATCACATTATGAAGGAATCACATGCATATACCATGTGTTAGTGTCAGTATTTGCATACTTCCACCAGGAATCAAAACACATTTCCATGTGCATCTTATGTGTCTCATACTGAACAAATTTATCATCGTTCCATTAGGTCATGATTTAAAATTGTTCTGCTGGTGGTTGTCCTTGTCAATAAACTCCACTCTCCCTCCCAAGATTCATGTTGTTGACTCATTCCCATGTCCCCTTGAGCATAATAACAATTATGGAAATTCTCTTTTCACTTGAAAGTCTTTTAAGTCAAAATATCATTCAAAGTCAGGTCAAAAAGCAATCCCATTAGGTCATTAGGGTTTTTAATTTTTCAGGGTCATTCCTTCATTCTGATAAGGTCAACATATATGTGAGAGGGATTGAACAAGATCATCATGATGGTTTCATTATACTTTAAAGGTTGTATTTTCAGTTTGAAGACTTTTTTTATCAAAATTCCATTTTGATAGAAAAGTCACCTATTTAATTTATTTTATTTTTTTCTAAATGTAATTTCATGTTATTATATGTAATTAATAAAATCCCAAAGCTATCAAAGCAATCATGTCAATCCTCAGTGAGAAAATGAGAAAGCCAACTCCATGACTTCAACAACCTGCAATGCCAAAAGGTCAAAAGAAGCATCAGTGATAAAGGAAAAGGACCTCAACATTATAAAAGTGGGTATTCAAGTTAAATATAAATCCACTTGCCTATAAAGCCCTTCAAGGATTTTGAACAAGATATTGTTACCCTTCAAAGCATCAAGAGTATTCAGTAACGAAAAAGTTCTAATTTTTTTGAGCGAAATTGGGCCAAATCCACAAGCGTTGCGCGCTCAGAAGGTTGGCGTTGTGCTTTTGAACCAGTGTTACATGCATGCCTAGTGGTGTTGCACCCTTTCCAGGAGATCTCAGTGAAAATTGTGAAGGTGGTGTGTGCTCAGACAGTTGCGTTGTGTTTTTGGATAAGTGTTGTGTGCTCAGACAGTGGTGCTGTGTGCCTACACAGTCAAGTTTGCTGAGGGTTGCACCACTTCAAACCACTTCAAACCAACTTCAAAATTTTCCTAATCCCTCCAAGGATGTTCCAAATAGAAAGTACACCCTCATTGCCTTATTTCTAGGATATTTGGTGACTCTATAATATTTTTAAGTGAAACCCTAATTTCAATTTATGATCACTTTCTATACACCTTGTTCACTTTCCTTAAGCATATATCAGTCATAGGTAGGGTAAATTTCATTCATCTATGGTTTTCATTGACCTAATTTGTTCATTCACTTCATTCCCTTCACTTATTCAAGCTAGCCATTGTACCCTAGGGTTTTCATAAGTCAGAGTTTAAAATGTCTAAAGAAGAAGATAGTCGTGTTAGTGAGGCAAAAATTCCATGAAGAAATGATCATAAAGGATGGAAAATTAACGATTTTGAACCCATAACTGTAAGGGAACTCATGGCCTCTCCTCTCACTATGTCTTGTTTCAAGTATGTGGGTTTTTTTGAGATTTCTGAGAGAGTGCAACAAACTCAAAATAACCCAGGGTTAACAAGATTGTTCATCACTAATCTACATGAAAAACATGTCACTCTTGCTCGGGTCACCTTTGATATGTCCACCAATTATATTGTAGCTGCTACAAGGATCCCTAGTGTGGGAGAGAGGTGGTTTAAACAAGCAAACCTTGATATGAGTTATTATGAACCATACCTCAAACCTAGGTACAATGAGTTATTATGATCTGAATCATGCATTTCACTAGAGTTAGAATGCTACACATACCTTACTATATTTTCCACAACATTGACAAGATGGCTTACATTTTGCAAAAGAGGGATCACAATAATAAAATTCAGAGTATTTTTCATCATTCACTCATCAAAATGGTGGTCATGCATCAGCTTCAGTAGAAAAACATTTCATGGGATACATTTATTGCAAATGAGGTTTTCACTACTCAACCTAGTCATCATAAGTAGGATATTCCATCATCATCTCATCCTCCTGTATCCATTTCTCCATCTCAGCCTATTGTTCATACATCACCACCCACTCGGATCCATTCACATCATGTTGATCCTACCTCATCACCTTTCTATAGCCCTTCACCATCACATCATGATACTAGAGAATCAAGCAGTGAAAGGGACATTGAGGAAACTTGCACTAAGATGACTGATTGAGCCATTCCCTAAGACCTATCAGAAAGGCCAAATGCATGTGTTTGCTTCACATAATGTGAAAGGGGCCAAGCCTTCTTCATCAGCAAAACAGGTAGAAAATGGCAAGGAAAAGGCTACAGAGCCTATCATGGTTGAGTAGGAGGACAAACATGAAATTGAGCAGGAGTTTTAGTTGATTTAGAGTGATGAGGAGGATGAGGATATAGTCACTAGTGCAGTGATTAGAGGAAAGTAGGCCAATATTAGTGAGCTTCAAGCTAATATTGATAGAGCACAGTACGTGATTGAATTTCTTGAGCTAGAAAATCAGCAGCTGAAGACTAAGAAAAACATCAATGAGGTCAAGACAATCAGAGCTCAGAGAGGGACAGGAAAGGCCATGGCCTTGTTGGAGAAAAACTTGGGTAGATTTGATGATAGTGATGATGCGGAAGATCAACTTCCAAGAAAAATACCAAGGACAATTTGGCTAAAGAAGGCTTTAGCTCGAGAAAGGCAAAAAGAGGATAAATTGGCAAAGCAACTCACTCCAAGTGAGCTTCTTGCCATAGATATCAGCATAGATAAAGAGTATTGGCTTGAGAGAGCCAATTCACATCTAGAGGGCCTACTAGAGAAGGCAAAGAAATACATTGACATTTAGAGGAAGATGGCAAAACACTATGCCATGAGAAACAAGATTGCAAGGGCCAAGCTCAAACGAGTCGATGCAAAGATTCGGGCTTTGACTGATTCAAAGGAGAAGGAGAAGTTAAAAATTCTTACTAAGGTGTCCCTCCATGCCTCCAACCCTTCATAAGCAAGAAAATTCCAATTTTGGCACACCTTGTGCAAATTCTCATTTTTTGACAATTTAGCACACAGAAAATTAGCTAAATGCATAGCGCCACTGGTACTGCGCTCTTTTTTGGGACATCCAAATAGAAAATGGTCAGCATATGCATGTTAAGAATGATGATTACATCAACCTCAGCAATTTTCAGGAGATTTGAAGCAGAATTGGTGCCTGAAAGAGGCAAAAAACCACCGAAACATCATGTTTTTGCCCTCTTTTTGACCGTGGCACTGTGCGTTTACCAGTCTTTGGAGAACAGGTTTTTGGCAGGGCATATGGACACCATATTTGAAACTATAGGCATATTTAGTAACTCGACTCAGATAAATTTCCAATGAGCTATCATGGAGCTGATTTGGACAAGGGGAAGGCCTTCAAAGGTGGCTTACAAAACAGGTTAATTTTTCTGTCATGGCGTTGCACATTTACCAGAAAATTTTCATTTCCACCATCTTCAGCATTTTTTAATTTTTTTACTTTTTCTTGGGAAAATGAAGAAAATCACTAATGTAAATGGTCATGGTGAATGTAAATGTAATGTTTTATCGTTCAGCTAGGGTAGATACATTGGATGAGTCTTCTAGAGGTCAAAGGATTCAGTTTCCTCTCTTTTAGAGGCAAATTGTTGAGTTTTCCTAGTCTTCAGATTCTTGTTTGGGAGTAGGTGAAACTAATCCCTATCTGATGGATTTGACTCTTTGAGGCTAGGCAAAGTGGTTTTTTGTTCTATTTTATTTATTTCCTCAGTCGTCATTGTAATGGTTGGACTCACTTGGAGCTTTGGGCATCTCAAGGGACATTTTGTATATCAGTTTGGCTTGGACATTAATAGAAATTTGCAACTATTTTCTTGGGATCCATGTGGTATGAGTTTTAGACATATTTTCCTCTATTTTATCAAATTTTTTGAATGTATTGTTAATTCATAAACCATTTTATGTCTATAATATACCATATTTCAAGTTTCAAAGGCATAATCCATATTTATTTATGCTATGTTTTGGGAAATTTAGTATAATGTGTTCATTCTCCTCAGTTTAGGGAAAATACATTTCAAATTATTTCCCTAGCTCCTTACCAATTTCTTCACCTCACCATAATCATATTTTAATTTCAAAACCTTCTATCTACCATTCCCCTTCGAACCCCTGCAAATTTTGACCTAATTTCCTTACCCTAGCTGTCTAACTCTTCCTAATCTAGAAAACCCTACACAAATAAAAATAAAAACCCTGAGCTAGTATACCTAGCCTAAAATCTTGTTTCCTCGGTCATATTGACTATGATATATACGAAGAGAGCCCTCTCATAGCGTGGTTTGAGGTTACCTCAGGATTGTCTCTCTCAGCCTGAGGTTCAATCTGAGTGATAACATTTTGGTGACTTAACTGGGGAAGAAAAAGTAAGATCAGATCAACCCCAGTAATAAATTTTCATTGGAATTCTTAAACTTGTGGATGATAAGTTTATAATTAATTCAAAGATTGAATTGAAAATTTTGTAAAGTGCATATTTATTTTTGAAATTGGACATACTGGCTTCCAAAAGATATAGAAAATCCAACCCCAATCCAAATCCTCTTACTATTGTTAGTGATCCTCAAAACATTGGAAGAAAATCTAAACCCATTTTTTAGACTTATATTTCAGTCGGAAATCATTCAGAAGGGAGTTCCATCCCCAGAGCTCATTCATTTCCCGAAGGGTTAGAAAAATTGCAAGATATTGAATTTGATATAAATTTTGAGCAAAGTTTATTCCAGAGAAAATATTTGAGTTGGATTGAGGAGACAACTGTTGATTCCTCCATTCCCTTTCACAATCCTGTTGAAGATCATTTTTCACACTCTCAATTAGGGTTTTAATCAAGATCTCAACTAGGTACACAACTTTTACAATCTCTTAAATATTTGTTGAATTATTCCTCACAGGTAAGTGCTTGGCTAGCAAGCAGACCTCAAATCTCATCCTCTTCTTCCATAAATTCATCTAATGTTACTCATAATATCCCTCTTCCTCCTCCTTCTTCTTCATCCGTTGTTCACACTACGCAATCAGGGACAAGTCTTCCTTTGATCACATCAGGCATCCAAATCCTTGTTTTTAATCCTGTTGTTAATCCTCCACCTCCACGTCCAATCATGGCTGCAAGATATGCCCCCCTTGTTATCCCTCAAAACCCGGGTGCTATGCCTGCATATCATCAAAGTAAAATCCATCTATTTGACAATACTCAGCCTATGATAGCTCAAATAAATGTGGATAAGATGAATGACTTCTTTTACCTTCATGAAATTGATATAGAGGATGTGAAGATGAGACTGTTTGCACAAAGTTTGGGAGGGAAGGTAAGAAAATGGTTCAGAGCTCTACCAGCAACCACTATTGACACCTTATAAGTTTGGCATCATTAGTTTTTAGAAATATGGGAAGAAAAGAATAATCCCCTTCAAATCCTGTCCGAATATGAGAACATCAAAAGGAATGTTGGTGAGTCTGTTCAATTATTGTGTGAGATTTAATACAGTGTACAATGCTCTTCCTACACATATGAAACCACCGAAGGGTATGGTTTTGGTCAAATTCCTGGATGGATTTGATGATGATATGGCATATCAGTTGCGTGAACATGATCCTACAACTTTGGCAGATATGCAAAAGAATGTTGTAAGTGTGGAATCTAATTTGTTGGCAAAGAGAGCAAGGATGAGATCAGAAAAGAGGGTGACTATCAAAGAAGAGATCTCTGCTTCCAAGGAAAAAATGGATTCATTACTCCAAACCATGGAGAGAATTGTTGACCGATTGTCCATTTCAGAAAGACTTCAACCATAGATCAGGAATCCAAATTTGAGAGGGCAGCAGCCTCAGTTTAGAATCAAGCAAAGAGAGCATAAAGAACCTAACCAAAAATCACAACAATAATACTAGATTCAGGCCCCGTTGAAGCAGAACTGTGTCCAAGGAGTGCAAGAAGATGAATATGAAGATCCGGTGGTTGAAACAAATCATTTCTTTACAGCAGATGGCTTGCCCATGTTCCTCACTAAAGATGAAGAGTATACTAAAAATCTGGATTCTCCAAAATATGAAGACTATATCTTGGCAAATGATGATGATTTGGAAACAGAATTAGATGATTACCAGTGTGGATATATGAATGCTTTGAGTGCACAATAGAAACAATATTCTGTAAGGAGCAGAGATGTACCTGTCAATCCCATTCAAAAAAGGAAAGAGCAATTAAAGAATGATGTTCCTAATAATCAGAGAAAAGGTAAATAACATGTAGATCAGAATCATAGTAACATCAACTAGGCATCAACGAGATCAACTACTAAAGGGAAAGACATTCAGAAAAAAGGAAATAAGGGATAAAAATGATAGAAGAGATCATGTTGTCAAAGAGGTAGACAAAGTCATAAATTTTAATTTAGAAAATGAAATAGCTAAATTGAAAGTGTCCATTCCTTTGACAAAACTAGTAAAGAATAGTCATTAGAAACATCAGGTGTCTAAAATGTTGTTAGTTGATCCTTTGTCCGATATGGTTAATGTTGAAGATGACCACCCTGAGCTCATTTTCGGTCCAGCTATAGATGGTCAATTAGAAGAGAGTAAGGTTCCTCTTTATTTGATTCTAATACTGCATGAGTACATACTTCACAATGATATGCTTGATTCTAGTGCTTCTCACAATCTGATTCCTAAGGCTATTATGGAAAATATGGGCATGGATATCACCCACCTTATCATGATATCTATTCATTTGATTCTGGTAAAGTTCATTGTATTGGTCTCATTAAATATTTAGTGGCTTCCTTGGATAAAATCTCGGCCAAGAATGTTTTGATGGATGTGGTGGTGGCTGACATACCACCTCGTTTTGGCATGCTACTATCTAGATATTGGGGAACCAAACTGAAAGGTACTTTACAACTTGACTTCTCTTATGCTACTATTCCTGTTTTCGGGAAATTGAGGAAATTGTACCGGGAAAAGAAAATGAAATATATGATAACTAGTAAGGAGAAGCCTATCAATCATCCCATACATGCTATACATACAAACCTAGAATCTTGTATTTTGTACAATGATGGTGATTTAAATAATGTAAATAATCAGCTAGTAGCAGTAGAAGATGTGCCAGAAGTTTCAAAAATTTTCACAGAAAATCTTGATAAAGAGAAAGAAATGGTTCCTTCTTCAATAGTACCTTCTTCCAAAGAGCCTCTTGAAAAACAACAAATTAGTGCAGAATAGAAAAATGAAGTGACTGGCCAAAATAAATCAAAACCAAAATTTTAGTTTTAGCATCTGGAAGACGAAGAGGGCTTATGGAGAATGGATTTCGACGGTGCTTTGGGTAAGGAATGTGCAGGTATTGGTATTTGGATCTAAAGTACTTTTTTTAAATCTAGTGGAATTCCAAGTAGTGTTAGAGAATTCTCTTATAAATTGGCTTTTGGCAGTTCTAATAATGAAGCAGAGTATGAAGCATTGATCACAGGTCTTAAAATTTTGAAGAAACTTGGTGCAAAAAAAATTTATGTTTATGGTGATTATGAGCTTATCATAAATCAGGTGAAAGGAGAATATCAAGCAAATCATCCGCGGATGACAGCTTATAGATATGCAGTCTTGGATGTCTTAAAATTTTTTCCCGAGTATACATTAACATCAGTGCCAAGAAATCAAAACATCATTGCAAATTCTCTTGCTACGGTGGCAAGTAATCTCAAAATTTCGATGAACTCTAGTAATAAATCTGAAATTCATGTCAAACATAGACCTAGTGTTCCAGATAATCTAAGATACTGGAGATTTTTTTGGGATGACAAATAAATTAATATTTTTTTGCAAAATGAAGGAAAATTCAAAAATGCTTTTATTGATGATGATTGTGATGTTGATGATTAGGACATAGAAGCCAATCAGATGAATGTTTTGCAGCTGATAGATAATGTTATTCCTAGAAGTTTGATATATTTAGAAGATATGTTCGATCAGGATGGTGTGGCCAGGAAACCAACATTGACTCCTATAGAAAAGGGTGTGGAAGATGTGAACATTGGAACAACAGACAAGCCCAAGATGGTTAAGTTGTCTAAGACATTACCTCCCAATGAAAAAGATAAGTACATTAAATTTTTGTCTGAATTTTCTGATATTTTTGAATGGGTTTATGAAAATTTGAAAGTTTATGATAAAAATATTATTCAGCACACTATTCCCATCAAGCCAGATCAAAAACCTTTCAGACAGAAGTTGAGAAGGATAAACCCAAGATTGTTGCCATCCATTGAGAAAGAGGTAAATTGATTGTACAAGTCAGGTATCATTGTGCCAATTCGTTTTTCTGATTGGTTTTCAAATTTGGTGCTAGTAAGGAAAACAACTGGAGAGATAAGGTTATTCATAGATTTCCAAAATTTGAATAAAGTATCTTTAAATGATAATTACCCCCTTCCTAAGATGGATCATGTTTTGCAAAGGGTAGTTAGAGCATCATGGATATCAAAACTTGATGGTTATTCAGGTTGTAATCATATTTTGGTACATGAAGAAGACCAAGGTAAGACTGCTTTCACAACACCTTGGGGAACCTTTCAGTATGTTAAAATTTCATTCAGACTCAAGAATTCAGGGGCTACTTTTCAGCAGGTGATGGATATAGCCTTTGATAATGAAAAGGATGTTTTCTTAGTAGTGTATCTAGATGATTTAACATTGTTTTCTGGTTCTGATGATCAACATTTGTATCATTTGAGGATTATTTTTCAGAAATGTAGGGAGTTTGGGATTTCTTTAAATCCTAAGAAGGGTATTTTTTCCATGGAGGAAGGAAAAGTTCTTGGTCACATAATTTCCAAAGATGGTATTCAAATTGATCCTTCCAGAGTAGAAGCCATTCAGAAGATCAACTTTCCATGGAAAAAAAAGAGAGATAGGGTTGAGATTCAATAATATGATGAGCTTAGTGAAAAGAGTCGCCTTCACTAAGTGGGCCCGCAGGCTATTTTTGGCGCAAAGTCTATTTTTAGACTATGTCTATTTTTAGACATGTGGATCATATTCTATGAGTTGCAGGATGCTATTTGTGGATGGTTGGTCAAGTTGGAAAAAATAGATGGACTTCTATTTTTAGACATATTGGGCGGAATCTATTTTTAGATTGCCAGTCTAAAAATAGATATGTCTAATATTATTAGCTCTTAATAATATTTGGACTCTAAACATTATCTTATTCTCTTGGAGCACTTCAGTTAAGTGCACAGATGTGGCACAGGAGCTGACAGAAGGAATTACACTATTCCTAAGGGTTTACTGGAGCTATTGCATGGAGGACTTCAGTTAGAACTCATGTGATAGAGTTTGGTGGAGTTATAGAAGTAGTTGGTAGAGTTGTGTTCAGTTTAACTCAGTTAGACTCAGTTGAGCTAGTTGTATCTAGTCTAACTGATTGATACACTAGTGAGAGTGGAGTGAATTAATTAGTTAATTAATTCACAAATAATAACTCATTAATCAACTGAAAAATACATCAATTAACCACATTGCATGGTAGTTTCAATGGATACAAGTGGAGAGATAGGTGAAAGAGCAAGTGTGACTATCAGTTGTGACTATAGTGATGCATTGATTCCATCCAAGAATCAGTGGAGATGACAATGAGGATTGTGTGAGAAAGGCTGGAAAAATTCAAACTCATTTAGAGCCATTCTTTAGCAGGGATTGCACAGTAGAGGCGGGCTAGCAGGTGGCAAAGATCGGTGCGTGGATTTGCAAGATTGGGCCTAATTAGTGTGTAGTGATTGTATTGTACTGAGAGCTTGATATGATCAACTTTGTATGATGATTGTTACATGATCTCTATGACATATATTATATACAGATAGTTTGGGTTTTCAGCTTCAAGCTTTCCTGTTAAACAACTATTTTAATGTGTGTGAATTTTTATTGTTTCATGTGTGCATTGTAATCTTGATTTAATTTCCGCAAATGATTAATGGTGGAATAGATTTTGTATTTTGCATGAAGTTAAAATAGTGTGAGATCAGGAGAATCTTGGACATATAAAACATAATTTATATAGTTTCTCCATGGTATCAGAGCAGTTGATCATTGGAGTAGATTGCAATTATTGAAGCAGTTGAGTTTTGTGCTGGTGGAATTCGAATTTGCTGCAGTGTTTTCTTGGTGTCAAAGTTGAGCATTCATTGTAATTTCTTTAAATAGATTGCGATTGGAGTATGCCCTTGATGGGAGCTTGAATTACATAGCATGGAAGGACAGTATCGAGGCGGTGCTGGATGATAATGGGTTGAAGGAGTTCATCGATAGCGATGTTCCTAAATCGGGTTCTAGCGATGCAGCCGCACTTGACGCATGGAAAAATAAGGTAGCAAAGTGTCAAAGAATTCTATTAGAAGGTGTGAAGGACCACATTGTGTCAAGCCTTCATGGTAAATCCACTTCATTCTTAATGTGGAGGTATTTGATAGACTTTTTCCAAAGCAGAAGCGACCAAAGGAAGCTGGCACTTAAAGACAAGCTCAGAAAAATAAAAATGGAGAAAGGCGACAGTATACCAAAATACCTCACAAATTTTTTCCACTACAAGGATCAGCTGGGAAGTGTGGGGGTTACTGTTGATGAAGAAGACTTGGTGAGCTTGGCTCTCCTTGGGCTTCCGAAGAGTTGGCATAGCTACAAAGACTCCGTCAATGGATGGGAGAAACTGCCAGGATGGGAGCAACTTTTGTCGGATCTTGTGCAGGAGGAGAGAAGGCGGGGTACCAAGGATGGATCTTCATTGAAGAATGAAGATGAAGAAAATTTCACTTTGGCTACCAAAGCTCGGAAAGGAAAAGGGAAGAAATCTTCCAAATCCGAAGCTAAAGGCAAGAAGTAGGATTTGTCTAAGGTGAAGTGTTTTCACTGTCACCAGCACGGGCATTTCACCACTAATTTCCCATAGAAGAAGAAGAGTAAGCAGGCTATTGGATCTGTAGCTGGAGAGGCCTTAGCCTCGTAGTTTGAGCTAGATTTATCTTTGATCCCATGCTTGGTTTCAAGTGTGATGGGATTGGTGTGGTTTCTTGACAGTGATGCATATTTCCATATGACCAGAGAGAAAGATTTGTTTAGTGATCTGGATGAAAAGGATCGTGGAGTGCACATCGAGATGGGGGATGATGGTAGATACAGTGCGACTGGTATCGGGACCATTTCCTTTGAGAGGGAGTCTGGTAAACCTTTCATCTTGAAGGATTTCATGCATGTTCCAGGATTGAAGAAGGATCTGATCTCCATGGCGATGTTGGAAGACAAGGGTTATGATGTTGTTTTAGCGAGGGAAAAGCCTTCCTGCACCATAAAAAAACTGGTCAAACCAGGAGGATAGGGATTCGAGTTAAGAATATTTATCAATTGCAGGTATATGGTTGCAAAGCAATGGCAGGCAAAGCAAAAGGAGTGGTGAGTCGGGATGAGGGAGAATTGTGGCACAGAAGATTGGGCCATCTTCACCTTGGTGCTTTGAATTTTTTTTGAAAATTTTGCAGTAGATTTGTACCGATCTTCCCAAAGGTACACTTTCATATTCAGATTAGTGCAAGGGGTGTACTTTGGGAAAATTTGTGAAGACCACTTTTCATGAGAAGGATAGTCATGCCTCGACGATCCTTGAGAGAATTCACACAGACATGAGTGGACCTTTCTCGGTTGCTTCAATAGCAAAGCACATGTATTATGTGATATTTGTTGATGAATTTTCTCATAAGTGTTTTATATTCTTCATGCAGAAGAAGAGCGAGACATACTCAAAGTTTTGTGAGTTCAAAGAGCTGGTTGAGAAAGAGTCGGGGAAGGAGGTGAAAGCTCTAAGGAGCAATAATGGTGGTGAATACATCTCTGGAGAATTCAAAGACTTCTATAGCAAAGAAGGAATTCAAAGAGAACTCATAGCACCTCATAACCCACAACAGAATGGGGTCACGGAGAGAAATAATAGAAGGATCATGGGTGCGGCATGGGAAATGTTGCATGATCAGGTCCTTCCCATACATTTGTGGGCTAAGGCATGCAACACTACGGTTTATGTGCAAAATCATTGTCCTCATAGAGTACTTGGCATGAGTACACCCGAAGAGGAATTTTCTAGTAAGAAACCTGATATTTCTCATTTGAAGATTTTTGGCTCACCTGTTTACATTCATGTGACGAAGGATGCCAAGAAGAAGCTGGAGCTGACCGCAAAGGTTGGGATATTTTTTCGATACACAGAAACACCCCACAATTATCATATTTATTTTCCGGATAGTTGGATGACTATCGTGCGATGGGATATCAAATTTCATGAGGAGAAATCCATGAAGTTGTCGCTTGAGAGGGAGCTACACTTGCATGCAGATGAGGAGCTACTTGTTCCTAAAGATGAGCCTCAAGATGTGGATCAGCCACAAGAGGAGGTTTATGGAGTGGAAGAAACCACTAATGCAGCGCCAAACATTAGAGAGTGGAAGCGCACTACAGAAGCTGAGTGACTGAATCTTGATGCAGCGCAGAATGTAGGAGCTCCTACATCACAACACAGACAGAGACAGTCACCTGACCAATTTACTGGATACATGGATATGATGAGAAAGTGTATCATGACAGAGCCATCATCTTTCGAGGAAGCTGTGGAGGATCCCGCATGGGTAGATGCCATGGTGGAAGAGTATGATTCGATTGTCAGAAACAGTGCATGGGAGATTGTCCCAAGGCCGGAAGGGAAATCAGTGGTAGGTTCGAGATGGATCTACAAAGTGAAGCAAGCTGCTGATGGGAGCATTGAGAACTATAAGGCAAGATTTGTTGCCTAGGGCTTCTCAAAAATTGAGGGGATTGACTATGAAGAAACCTTTGCACCTATCGCAAGGTATTCTTCCATACGGACCGTCCTTGTTCTCTCAACGCAGATGGGTTGGAACATTCATCAGATGGATGTGAAGACTACGTTCCTCAATGGAATCATTGAGGAGGAGGTGTATATTGAGTAGCCTGAATGATTCAAAATCTTCAGCAGCAAGTCACATATGTGCAGGCTCAAAAGAGAACTGTATGGGCTAAGACAAGCACCTCGTGCTTGGTACACACGGATAGACAGTTATTTCACTGGACTTGGTTTTGCCAAGAGTGAGGCAGATCCAAACCTATACCAGATTTTGGTGGAGGGTAAGATTTTGATCATTATGCTTTATGTAGATTATTTAATACTAACAGGTGATGAACTGTTGATACACTCATGCAAGGTAGATCTTGCAAAGGAGTTCGAGATGAAGGACTTGGGTCTCCTTCATTATTTCCTGGGATTGGAAATTTGGCAGTGGAAAGGTGGACTGTTTGTGTCTCAAGGCAAGTATGCCCAGGAGATACTAGAGAAGTTTCACATGCAAGGCTGCAAGCCTATCGACACTCCTCTTCCTAGTGGTTTGAGGAAAGAGGATGATACATCGGCAGAGGTAGTGGATGCCACTATTTATCGACAGTTGGTTGGTTCGCTCATGTATTTAGTCAATACACGACCAGACATATGCTATGCTGTGAACCAGCTTTCACAAGCAATGGTGAAGCCTACCAAGCTCTTTTGGAAGGCAAGAAAGCATGTCCTAAGGTATCTTAGGGGCACATCTGGGTATGGATTGTGGCACATACAATCGGATGAGTTGAAGTTGCATGGCTTCACAGATGCAGATTGGGAAGGAAGCCCAATGGATATAAAGAGCACATCTAGAGGGATTTTCAGTATTGGATCTACAGCAGTTTCTTGGTACAGCAGGAAACAAAGATCCATGGCACTCAATTCAGCAGAGGCCGAGTACATGGTAGCAAGTTTGGCTGCATGCAAGGCTATATGGATGAGGAAGATCCTGGTTGGTTTGTTCAGTTCTCAATTTGATTCTACTGCGATATTGTGATAATCAGAGTTGCATTAAACTCTCGGTTAATCCAGTATTTTATGATATATCTAAACATATTGACATCCGGTACCATCATATCAGATATTGTGTGAAGCAGAAGATCATGTTCTTTTCTTACATTCCTACGAAGGATCAGGATGTAGATATTCTGACGAAGGCGCTCACCAAGAGAAAATTCGAATAACATAGAGACAGGATCGGGGTGGAAAATAATGCCTATCTTGTTGAGAGGGAGTGTTGAGATTCAACAAGATGATGAGCTTAGTGAAAAGAGTCACCTTCACTAAGTGGGCCCGCAGGCTATTTTTGGCGCAAAGTCTATTTTTAGACATGTTGATCATATTCTATGAGTTGCAGGATGCTATTTGTGGATGGTTGGTCAAGTTGGAAAATAGATGGACTTCTATTTTTAGACATATTGGGCGGAATCTATTTTTAGATTGCTAGTTTAAAAATAGATATGTCGAATATTATTAGCTCTTAATAATATTTGGACTCTAAACATTATCTTATTCTCTTGGAGCACTTCAGTTAAGTGCACAAATGTGGCACATCAACTAACAGAAGGAATTATACTATTCCTAAGGGTTTACTGGAGCTATTGCATGGAGGACTTTAGTTAGAACTCATGTGACAGAGTTTGGTGGAGTTGGAGAAGTAGTTGGTGGAGTTGTATTTAGTTTAACTCAGTTAGACTCAGTTGAGCTAGTTGTATCTAGTCTAACTGATTGATACACTAATGAGAGTGGAGTTAATTAATTAGTTAATTAATTCACAAATAATAACTCATTAATCAACTAAAAAATACATCTGTTAACTACAGTGCATGGCAGTTTCAGTGGAGACCAGTGGAGAGATAGGTGAAAGAGCAAGTGTCACTATCAATTGTGACTATAGTGATGCATTGATTGCATTCAACACTCAGTGGAGATTCCAATGAGGATTTCGTGAGCAAGGCTGGAGAAATTCAAACTCATTCAGAGCCATTCTTTAGTAGGGATTGCACAGTAGAGGTAGGCTAGAAGGTGGCAAAGATCGGTGCATGGATTTGCAAGATCAGGTCTGATTAGTGTGTAGCGATTGTATTGTACTGAGAGCTTGATATGATCATATTTGTATGAGGATTGTTACATGATCTCTATGACATATATTATATACAGATAGTTGGGGTTTTCACCTTCAGTATTTCCCGTTAAACAACTATGATAATGTGTGTGAATTTTTATTGTTTCATGTATGCATTGCAATCTTGATTTAATATCCGCAAATGATCAATGATTGAATAGATTCTATATTTTGCATGAAGCTAAAATAGTGTGAGATCAGGAGATTCTTGGACATATAACACATAAGTTATATAATTTCTACATATAGGCTTTCAATGGTAAGATGAACTTCTTAAGCAGATTTGTTCCTAATTTAGCTGAGCATTTGAGAGAAATGACTAATATGTTGAAGAAGGAAAGCAGTGTAAAATGGACCATTGATGCTATGAAGTCTTTCAACCTGGTAAATATTTCTTTGAGCACAACCCCTGTTTTGGTTAGTCTAGATTATACTAGTGGTTTCATAATATTTTCATTTGCATCTGAGCATACCTTAGCTACAGTTCTAATGCAAAAGAGAGATCAAGTTGAACAACCTATTGCTTTCTTCAGTCGAGCCATTAGAGATGTTTCTCTTCGCTATAAAATTATTGAAAAACAATATTTAGCCATAATCAAATCCTTGAAATATTTCCGGATCTATATTCTACATTCACATACTATAGCCTATGTTCCAAATGCAACTATAAAAGGGATTCTCACACAAACTGATCCTGAAGGTTGGAGAGGTAGGTGGATAGCAGTTATGCTACAGTATGATCTTGAGATTAGGCCTACCAAACTAATCAAGGGGAAAGAGTTAGACAGGTTGATGGTTGAATCCAACTTGCATGCTCTAGACAT
Organism: Pinus albicaulis; assembly: GCA_034641835.2. NCBI lineage: Eukaryota > Viridiplantae > Streptophyta > Pinopsida > Pinales > Pinaceae > Pinus > Pinus albicaulis. The sequence goes on along the minus strand of MU968359.1, from coordinate 66,192,042 downwards.
AAGCCTTATTGCAGCAATGTCAGAGGATGATGAAGATTGCACTCTAATACAAGTATCAGAAATATTTCTTACTTCACCATAGTATTCTGATATAGTATATGTTCTTCATCACTTGTGTCCTCCTCCTCTTGGAATGTCAAAAAATCAGTGTAGGTCTTTCAAATTTAGATCTGCTAAATATTGGAAAGATCCAAGAGGTGTTGTTTTGAATTGTATGGTTGAAGATGAAGCTAAGTAGGTAATGGATGACTTTCATAGGGGATATTTTGGAGGTCATTTGTTTTGGAAAACAACAGCTAACAAAGTATTGAGATTAGGGTATTATTGGCCAACTTTATTTTCTGATTTGTACAAAACAATCACAAAATATCATGAATGTCAGGTTTTTTCAGGGAAAAAGGAAGCTTCTTCCTCTTCCGCTGAAGCCTATTGTAGTAAATTCTCCTTTTCAACAATGGGGACTTGATTTTATTGGGGAAATTCATCCCACATCATTGTCACAACACAGATGGATCCTAACAGCCATTGACTACTTCACTAAGTGGATCAAGGCTATTCCTACAAGGAAAGCTACAAACACGGTAATCATTCAATTTTTAGAATCCAATATTTTGTCTCATTTTGGTTGTCCTCACAAGATTATTATAGATAATGCTACAACATTTAAGTCAAAGAAGATGATTGAGTTTTGTTAGAAGTATAATATCAAATTGGGCCATTCCACTTCATATTATCCATAGGGCAATGGACTAGCTAAGTCTTGTAATAAATCTTTGGTGAATATAATTAAGAAAATGTTGGAGGAGAACAAGAAAAATTGGCATAGGAAGCTTACCAATGCTTTGTGGGCAGACCGAATGAGCACCAAGAAATCTATAGGTATGTCACCTTTTGAATTGGTTTATGGTATAGATACAGTGTTTCCTACATCACTTATAGTCCTATTTATGAGATTATTGCAGGAAGAAGATAGTGAGGAAGACGATATGCAACTTCGAATCAATCAAATGATTCATCTTTAGAAAACAAGGGAGGAAGTTTCTCAGACTACTTCTAAGATTTAGGAGAGAATCAAGAAGATTTATTATCACAAGAATAAGGTAGATAAACTTGATTTGGAGGATGCAGCACTGAGATGGGATGAAATAAATGAATATAAAGGTAAGCACGTGAAGTTTGAAAATCTTTGGAAGGGACCCTACAAGATCTTGGCTTATTGAGTAAAAAGTTCCTATTTACTGAAAGAAATGAATGGATAGGAATTTTTAGGAGGACCGGTCAATGGTAGACTCCCGAAACATTATTATTGCTGATACATGTTACACAAAATTTTCACATTGTCCCTACAATCCCTCACCCCGCATATTGGAGGGTCATTCCCATGACTTGTGAATAGTGTGACACTTTGCAAACACCTTCTTTACATCCTTCTGCATAAGGACACCATTTCTCCTGTTGGAAATTTCCTCAAAATAGCACACAAAAACTATTTTTTGGGGCCTTGGCATGGATAGCCGGTTCACCCCTCGCGCCGATGTGGAAGATTTGTACTAGACCCCGTGCTACCTGGCACTCTGTCTCAGTGCAGTGCCCTTGCCAAGCAATTTTAGGAATGTTTTTTTTTAAATTAGAGGTGGAAGTTTCCTTCGAACCACCTCAGGGATGAGTCACTGGAAGTGGTTAAGTTGATTAGCCACAGATCTTCCTCCTTAGGCAGTGGTTTCCACCTCCCATGGAACACTCCTTAAAGATAGGCCTCCCGTCCATAATTATAGGGATCCTAAACTCTCCCTCTCCCTATATATAAACAGGCCTTCTCCCTTTATGAAAGCTAGCTAAACTTGGAGAAGAATACTATAGCTGAGTAATTTCTATTGAGAAGATAGAACCAAGGAGAATACTGTAGAAAGAGTCCCATCCGAATTCCCGATGAGCCTTTGTGAGATGTGCTTCGCTTGAACCCTGTTGGAGGAGACCGCAATGTTGAAGCTTGGTTGTACTCTTCCTCTCATTTATTAATATACTCGACTATGGTGTTGGTTCCATCATTGTGTTATATTGTTTATTTAATATAATTGATTTAGTCCTCTTCGACTAACTAATAGTTACGAATGTGAATTAGTATGTTGTATCTTGTCTTTGTTTCATATGTGTGTGTAGGTGTCGGAGTGTGAAAGTGAGCGGATCATGATCTGTCAAACCAGGAGCGAGAGGCAGACACTCTTTTCAATGATGAAAACAACACCATAGGACCTCTGGTAAGTCATCTATCGAATCTCTATCCATTCGTTAACTAGGAATCATTGTTATAGCTTGTCTTGTTTGTGGCTAGACCCACCCTAGGGCTAGTGGGATCGCCTCTGTCTATAGAGGGGATTTACCTTACCAAAAAATTGGTGACTCCACTAGGGATCACTGAGAGTTTTTATTTCATCCATTAGGTCTTATTTTTGGTCTTTTCTTGCTTATTTTTCCTTTTTTGATTATTCTGTAAAGTCTAAGACCCTTGTTCAGCCCCGGAGGATCAGATCTGACCTCGGTCTTTCAAAATTTTTCCATTTTTCCTGTGTGAACTGGCTTGGCGCATTTTCTGTTTAGATAGTCGTGCCGATTGGCACTAGTTGCTAGTGTTGCACTCGTGCCATCCCCTGTTTGGCGCTGATTACAGACAAACAACCACGCTAACCCCTGTAGGATTTAGGGTTTGGTCTATTTTGAAGTTTTTGGTCAGTACTTTTTCTTCTGGGTTATTTTTTGGTATTTATTGAGTGCTTTGGGATTGTTTTTTATTGTGATCGGTTTTCTTCCTTCAGTTGTTTGTTTGTTTCCTATTATCATCCCAACCTTAGGGTTTTTAAGTGCTTTGGTATGCTGAGCCTCTTGTAGGAGTTTGAGTATTTTGTTTCGCAATCAACCTCATTCCTTATTTGGTTGCATTCAGCTCCCTTGATCCGTTTGAGCAATTGCATTGGTTGGATGATTTTTTACTCTTTCATTTTATTTCGCTTCTTGTCACTCCAAGCATAGATCACACTGCTTGCATGGCTCTGTCTAGAAATCTTTCTTCAATTTGAGAGATTGCAACGTTGATTTGAGTTTTGTTATGTTTGTTTTGGGTTGATTCAAATTGTTTCACTTCAACTCTCACATTAATGTTCTTGAACTAGTGTTTTGGTTTGTTTTTCATGTCATTTAGTGCACTTTTTGCTCTATTACATTGAAAAATAAAATAAAAAATTGTTTACATTCTTGTTTGCATTGTGAAATTGAAAGTATTTCGCATATATAGCATTGGAAAATTCTAGGAAATATTTCTCATTTTCATTAGCTTGCATCAGATACTGTACTAGATGCTTCTGTGTGTTCTCATTATTTGTTGTCACTTGAAAACTCCTAACTTTATCGTAGATATCTTTTCATCGAACGAAATGGTATTTTTTGGCATGTAGCTTGCATTTAAGGATTTTTGAGATCCAATATTTGGTAGGACCTTGGAATTGAAACGTAAATACAAGATCAACTTAAAACTTACTCAATTAACCTAAGGCAACATTGAAACCTAACGAAACATCTAGTGGTCTAAGTTAGAGATGTGTTCCGGTGTCTTTAAACCTAGCAGTTGTTGCTCACCACCTGGCTTCAAACAGCACTAGTACGGACTTGCGCTCCCCATACCGTTGAGTATATAAAGGGAAACCCCTCTAGGTTGCAATCCTTTTATCTGTAGGAAGCCAAGTTTTCCACCTTGTAACCGTGATAGACCGAACACAGCATTCAGGGAGACTACCTACAAATACGTCAAGTCCTTGGTCAATTCTTCTTTCATTTGATTACCAAGGTGTATATGGAAGTTCAAAGAAACCTAGTACACCCTTTTACCTAGACTACCTAAGCAGTCATTTTCGATATTTTCTAACTCCATAAATTTGAAAATATCATCAAGCACGTGTCCTTTCATGCTCGCTTAAAACTGAAAGTGACTAGAGTCATCTTTTTCTTGTTTCTTGACTCTTAAAAGATGAAACAACAGATTTTTGGTTCCAATGTGGTAAAATAAACTACCTACGATTACACACCCATTAGATTTTGATTTCTTGGCCTGTCTTTGTTTGCCTTGGTTTTTGTCCAAGAGTCTTCATTTTCGATCTTTTTCCCTTTCTGGTGTGCTACAGTCACAGTGGCGGAACCATCGGTTTCATCTAGTGGTAGTCCTTTCCCAGATGATTCATCTGAAACTTGTCAATCCTCTAGGTCTATCGAGCTTCAACAACCTATTCTCTCGCTAGAGTACCCCTTTGGAGAAACAGTTGAGTTCACTTGGCCTCTCTCAGATGCTTGGTTTGGGTTTCGGGTTGAGGAACATTTTCCCCCTCTTACATCGGGATCACAATTTTTGGCTTCTATCACACCTCCCAGTCCCCATAGTCTTTTATAAGATCTTACAGTGGATTCAGACATGGACTTGTCTGATCCTATTGGCAGTGATGGAATTCCTGTTTCTGATGAACAATACCAACTTTTTCTAGAAAAAATCCCTTAAGGGTATGCTCAATCTTCACCATTGGTGTCACTTCTAGCCGGATATAGGTCTTTGGGTCAGATTATGGCTGATACTACTTCCATGGTAGCATCAACAGCATCGAGGGGGCCAATCCTTCCATCATTAGGGATGTCGCCAATGACACCCATCCCGTCGACGCCTTTTGTTACGTCTGTCCCAACTATACCTACTGTCTGCCTGGCTGCATTGACACTGGTTGTCACTGCTCAGTCGTCGGGGCTTCACCTTTAGTAGAGATTTCAATTTCCATGGCAATCCCTAACAAATTTCTTTCGAGGAGTATCAGCTAGTTGTTCAATAGCAGAGCTCCCAGAATTACCAGTCCCCTTAGGATTCTAGTGATCCTTATCTTTCTCATTATGATGTGGTCGGTAACCCAATTTATTCACTTTCGTTTCATTATGATGAGCACGACATCCCTATCTATTTGCCTGCTCCTTAAGCTTATCAGTTCCTTTCCGGTTTTAGACCTACCTTGCCTATGCAACCTTCTACCCAACAAGGACAAACCTTTCAGGGACAACCTTTGGTTCAGCAAGGGTATGCTTACGACCCACAAGGAAAACCCTTTTCGGGACAACCTTCAGTGCAGAAAGGGTATGCTTATGACCCAGAAGGACAACCCTTTCAATGACAACCTTTGGTCCAACAAGGATTATTTTACGGCCCACAGGGGTAGTCTTACAATCCACAAGGCCAACCTTTAAAAGGTTGCATGTGATCCAACCTGGGCAACCCCAAGGACCTACTAGGCAACTGATATATCAACCAGGGCCTTCACACGATCCTAGGGGGAAAATTTATCCATCCCAAGGGCAACCTTTCGTGCAACCACAATAGCCATACTTTCCCATTGGTCCGAATGTTACACAGCCAGGGCCATCTTATGGTCCTGCTCTAGGTAAACCTAGTCATCAGACACAACCTAGCCCATCACAGCCATTAGGCCAGCCTACTTCGTAGGGGAACCCTGGTGGCCCTCATCAGTCAGGTTAGCCTGCTCAGCAAGGACAACTTGCACAGACAGTTCACCCTGATCAGCAACCGCTCTACTCTACATCGCAGTCGGGTCAACTTGCGTGCTCGATTTATCCAGCTCAGCAGGGCCCTAATTATCATCAACCTGCTCAACCCAAAGGCACTTATTACCCTCGAGGTCAATATCAACTATTATACAATACGCCTCAAGGTTCTTCTTATTACCCTCAACTGCCAGGCCATACTTACATTCCGCAGCAAAATCTTTATGCTGCTCAATCGGGACCCTCATATACTCAGAATCAATATCTTGGTCCTTAACCTCTGTATCCTGGTCCTCAGCCGCCATATTAGTCGAACTATCCATCTTATACCCCTTATGGTCTGAATCCTTCGGGATAGAACCAATGGGAGCAGATTTACACTCAACCAGGATGGAATGTGGGTATGGGTCCTTATCAAGAACTTGTTATGCCTTTTAACCCTCAATTACCCTTTCTTGCCACGTTGGAATTATCGAATGTGTCCAAATTGACAAATGATCCAATCCTTCATAATCCGTATTGGCCTCCGGTTCCAGCAAAGGTTCCTGGTGATTGCCCCAAGTTTGAGGGAAATTCTAGAGAAGACCCCCAAGCGCATGTTATGAAATTCCATTTATGGTGTTCTTCCAATTCTTAGGTGGATGACTCTATTCGACTCCGTCTTTTCCAGAGAACTCTCACTAGAGCTACTGCTATGTGGTACATCAAGTTGTCTCATGGTATCTTTCATGATTTCAACTCTCTCACTATGGCATTCCTTATGCATTTCTAGTTACCAGTTCATTATGAAGCCAGGACGCATCTCCTAACATTCTTGAAACAGGACTGAGCTACCCATATCTCGGACCACATTCATGAATGGAGACATCGTCGTTGCCTGATAAAATTCGAAATTCCTAATCATCTTCTTACCCATTGGTTCACTACCTCTTTTTTCAATCAGATTGCAAAAGACATAGCCATGGGGGCATGTGTCACTGAGGAACAGGCCATTTCTCGTGCCCAGTACCTTGATTTAGTGTACTCTCAATTGGGCATATTATATGATATCTTGATTGATGCCCCGTGACATGGGACTTCTAAGGTGCCTCCCACCCCATCCGTCGATGGCGTTATTGGTTCTGTGTCTCACACTTCATGTAAGTCTTCCTCTTCCAACAATGGGAAGAAAAATCAAATTGTTCCAATGATTATTCTCCTCAGCTTACCCCAGATTTTGGTAAAACCTCGGAGGTCAATGTCGTTCAAGCCAATCATACGGACAAGACATCCAAAGGGAAAAAGAAGGGCAAAGGCAAGGCCAAAGCCGATGCCCCAAAACCAGATTCGTCTAAACCTCGTGGTGATGATGTTTCACAGTGAAAATTGAAGTATCCCTGAGGATTGTCCTAGACGAGCCGAAGTTAGTAAATTTCTCAAAGGCACTAGGGGAACTTCGGCTATCCTTAAAGAACCTTTTCCATCTCAGCAAACACAAATGGTCGAGCAACCTACGCCATCTGGATAGTTCGGCTCTCAAGTGTTCATGATGAATGGTTCGACACCCATTTCCATCACGACTCGATTGAAAGATTATACTAGATCATGTCAGGCAACTGGGAAAGAGATCACTAATGGCCCTCCTCCCCCACCTACCTCTGGTCTTCTTGATATTGAAAGGCCCAGTGCTAAACCTGTTATACGACCACCTTCTAAAGGTTTTCTCTGTAAATCTTCTTATAATCCTAATGCCCATGCTGCTCAGCATTACAGTATTGTTGAGGATTTAGCACAGGCGCCATTCATAATTTCCACGTTAGAAGTGCTTCAGAGTTGCCCATCTCAGTGGAAAGTGTTATTATCTGCGATCAGCGAGATTGATCCTATTGATTATAGCCTTCTCTCTTTCGACTTAGAGAATTTTTTCCCCCGACTTCCGCACCAGATTGCGCTTGTCATACAAGTTGGCGTTAACAGTCTCAACATCCATAGAGCTGTTTTGGACAAAGGTGCATCGACTTGTGTCATGTCATATTCTTGCTGGAAGGCTATTGGCTCTCTAGCCCTAACTTTGTCACCCAATGCCCTTGAGGCATTTGATGTAAGGGAATTGAAACCCTTGGGTGTTCTCGCCAGCTTGCCAATCACGTTGCAAGAAAAGAAGGTCAATGTTGAAGTAGAAGTAGTTGACGCTAAACTCAATTGCAATATTCTACTCGGTCGTAGTTGGAATCATGCTATGCTGTGCATTCCATCCACCCTCTTCCATCTTCTAAAGTTTATACATAAGGGAAAAATCATTATTGTTGAGTAGTTTTCATTATTTACCTCATTTTCTGAGAACAAATTTCCATACATGGATCAGATTCCTTCTCCCCTCGACAGTATAGGGTCGGGTCTTTTCAAAGACCCCACCCTCATGGGTATCTTTCCCCTTTCGCCACCAAATACTGTTCAAGTTAATATGAACTCTCAGTTGGATGACCCGTGGATTGTCCCTTTACCTAAAGAGGTTGATTCATTTGGGGATTCAATGTCGCTTAGTCCAATTCAAATCAATTATTGTGAGCTTGTAGCTGCATCAAATTCTCCCCCTTCTGAAGATGCTTCTTTGAGCATGTCTCTTGATGTTTATTCTCAATCCCCCTGGCTCGACGATATAAATTCGCCTGATCCTTTAAAAGAAGTGTTTCCATCCGACAAGGCTATCGTGGAAACCATGTCTCTCGAAGACCTACCGTGGAGAAATGGGCATCATCGTTCCTCATTTATGCCTGGCCTTGGGGCAATGTTTAACTATGTTGAGCATTTTGTGTCTCAAGTTCCTTCTCCACCACTTCAAATGCCTATTTTGACTGACGAAGTCTTCACTGAAGGTAACTCGAGTAACATCACCCAGAAAATGTGATCTGGATTTATGCAGGAACGAAACAAAATAAACATATAACCATAAATATAGAGATGAAGTGGAAATAACACTTCATGTCATTAATATCAAAGAACTAAAATTTGCTTACAGACAGAATGGAAATAAAACTAGCTAGGGCGCTGGTAGCTATCTCTGAGGGGAGATGTGGCAGCTACAGGCCTCTGAACTCAGTTACAATGAGGCTCGAGGGCCTATTTATTATTGGGAAACAATGGAGAACCCTAAACATCCAAAAACCTAACCCTAGGAGATGAAGCGCCAAAACAATGGGCCCCGTTTGGGTAAATTGGTGTTTCAACTTCCCAGGGACGTAACTTTGGCATACTATCTCCGTTTGACGCTCATGATACATCATTAGAAAGCTCTATCCGAGGACTACAACTTTCGCCATGAATATCATTCTTGAACAAAATGATATTCACTGGAGGCGCGATGCCCAAAAAACATCGTTTAGGGCCTCAAAACGGCTCCGGAAGTTCAGGACCCGAAAAACTGCTAAAAATAGTAAGTTATGCCGAAACTGAAAAAATGAAAAAAGAAAATGGTGGGGGCCCAAGTGGAATAGGCGGGTGGACACCAATATCCACCTAGATCATTCCTCCCCCCTTAGGAAGCAATGGTCCCCATTACGTTAAGCTCCTCCATGAGATGAGGAAATTTCTGTTGAACTTGGTCCCTGGTGAACCACTTTCCTTGGTGCGGGAGTTGGCCAGCTTTGACAACCCAATACAGTTGGATCTTATGTTGGCGAGTGTTCTTGATTTGCATATCCATGATACAATCTATGGTGGTCTGTTCCATGCAGTCTGGGTTTAACTCTGTTGGTGTGAGTTGTTCTGCAATGTCTTAGGTGTCCAGTAGAGGTGGGAAGTAAGGACGAAGGCGATCCACATTGAAGACTGGGTGCAGACCAAGGAATGGAGGAATACTAAGCTCGAAGGCATTATTCCCTACAGCCTTGGTGACGGTGTACGGCCCGTATCGGAGCGGGCGAAGCTTGCGGTGGGGTCCAGTGAGGCGCTCCTTCTGCAAATGTAGCCATACTTTGTCGCCCACCTAGAAGTTGTGTGGCACCCGGTGTTGATCATGGCGCTGCTTGTACTTCGCATTGGATCTATCCAATATATCATGAACCTGTTGGCGGATGTGTTGAATGCGCTCGATGAAGCTACTTGCTTTGTCAACTTCAGATTGGACATGAGCTGAATTGGCCTGAGCAGCTGCAAATGGCATGGCTACGTCAATGGGACATAGTGGCTGGAATCCCAAGCCCACCTGAAAGGGGCTATGGTCGATTGAACTGTGGAGAGCCCGATTATAACTATGTTGTACATAGGGGAGGCTCTTGTCCCATGTGCGTGGATGCTTTGAATTGTACATGTGCAGAATGTGTACAATCATTTTGTTGACGACCTCTGTCTGGCCATCTGTTTGGGGATGGAAAGCTGTGGACTTGGTGAGCTTTGTGTCCAACATTGACCAGAGGCTGGACCAAAATGTGCTGAGGAACCTGCTATCTCGATCTGATATGATAGACCGTGGGATCCCAAAGTGCACCCACACTCGTTCAAAGAAGAGTTTAGCAGTGGCTTCTGCTGTGATATTCTTCTTACAGGCCGCCATGATGGCCATCTTCGAGAATCTGTCAACGACCACGAAAACACAGTCATTTCCATTCTTAGTAGAAGGCAGGCCCGACATGTAATCCATGGAGATGGATTCCCACGGTTGACTAGGGGTAGGTAGTGGAGTATATAGGCCTTGCTTCTTGATGGTCGGTTTGGCAATGGCACAAGCAGTGCAGGATCTGATGTGCTTCTTGACATCCTTTCAAAGGTTCGGCCAATAGAAATACTTCTGTAGTATTGCTACTGTTTTCTCGACCCCGAAATGCCCAGCGACTCGACTGTAGTGTGCTTCCCATATCATCTTGACACGCTCGCTTGAAGGAACACAAAGGTGTCCCAGGTGACATAAAAGTGCATCTTGGAGGTGAAAATTTGGAACTTGCGTGCCCCCCAAGAGTGCCTTGTAAGTGTGGCCGAATTCTGGGTCACTCTCATAGAGAAGCGGCCAATCATAAGTCTCGTGCCCACAAGAGTTGAGCACGGTGGTGAGTGCCACGATCGGTGGTCGGCTGAGGCAATTTGCAACATTATTGGTGCTACCCTTCTTGTACTTGATGTTCAAATGAAACTGTTGCAGATATGTGGACCACTTCTGATGGCGATCATTCTGCAACTTCCCTTGTGTCTGTATGAACTGCAGGGGCCGGTGGTCTGTGTGGATGATTGTTTCCTTCCCCCAAATGTAATGCTTCCATTGTCGACAGGCTTGCACAATGGAATACATTTCTTTGTCATAGGTGGGATACTTGCGAACTGTCTCAGACAATGTCTCACTGTGATATGCCACTGGATGTCCCTGTTGAGTAAGAACCGCCCCAATAGCATAGTCAGAGGCATCTGTCTCGATCTCAAATGGCTGCTGCAAGTCTGGTAAGGTGAGCACTGGGGCAGAACAGAGGCGATTTTTCAATTCTTTGAACGCCTTCTGTTGAGGTTCCGACCAAAAGAATTTTGCTCTCGCTCCTCCTTTGGTGACTTGACTCAAGGGCCAAGTGATATGAGAGAATCCCAACATGAATCTACGGTAAAAATTAGCAAGACCCAGAAAGCTGCGAAGCTCTGTTATAGTGGTTGGGGCTGGCTAATCCCGAATGACTTGGATCTTGGTTAGATCCACATGCACCCCCCTTTCATCAATAATGTATCCCAGATATTGAACCTGGGTCATGGAAAACGTGCACTTCTCCAAATTGGCACACAAATTGTGTTGCCGCAGTGTTTGGAGGACTTGTCGGATGTTTTGAAGGTGCTCTTCCCAAGTCTTGCTGAAGATCAGAATGTCATCCAAGTACACCACTACAAATAAGTTGGTGAATGGCCGCAAGATATCATCCATCATCCTGATGAAGGTTGCAGGAGCATTCGTCAACCTGAAAGGCATGACTAGCCATTCAAAAAGGCCTTCCTTGGCTTTGAAGGCAGTCTTCCACACATCAGAGGGTTCAATTGGTACCTAGTGATACCCAGACTTCAGGTCAATCTCGCTGAAATATTTTGCACCTTTGAGTTGGTCCAGAAGGTCATCAATCCATGGGATTGGGTACCTATTCCAGACAGTGATCTTGTTCAGTGCCCGATAGTCAATACAGAGTCTCCATGTCCCATCCTTCTTCTGTACCAACACGATCGCTTCCCACAGGGCGATGAACTTGGTCTGATGTGACCTTTCTGCAACAGCTCCTGAATCTGCCTCTTGATTTCATCATTTTCCAGAACAGAGCGTCGATGGATCGGTCCATTGGGTAGTGGCGCACCTGGGGTCAGATCAATCGGGTGCTTAGGTGCTTGACCCGACAAAGGCTGTCGTTAGAGGGAACCCCTATGGGTGAGGTGAAGATGTCCCCGTACTCCTCCACAACCTTATCCATTTGTTGTTGGCCGGGCGCAGGAGCCCTATCTCTGGAGGTCGTGGCCAGCCTTCTTTCTTTCCCCGGGGGGCAACATCATCATGAAAACGAATTTCCTCGTTTCCTCGGTTTGGTAAATGAGCTTACTACATTTTTTTGCAGTAACCAAAGAGATAGTGGCAGGAGGTGGTACCTCTGGTATCTTGTACAACTTATTTCCCAAAGTAATAATAACAACGCGAGGCCGAGACTCATACACAACATGACACTTCCACAAGTATGGTTGTCCTAATAATACATCAGAAACATCAATAGGAGCAACGTCACATAATACCTCATCCATGAAGGGCTTGATGCTATAGGGAAGGTGGCACTACTGCCTGGCGCAGAGATCTCGACCTTAGTGAAGCCACCCGATGGTGTATGGATGTGGGTGAGTTGTGGTCGGAAAGCCCAACCGCTTCACTGCGTCTGCTGAAATGAGGTTCTTTTGGCTCCCATTGTTGACAATGAACTGTACAGGGGATCCCTTTACCCACATCTGGGAGTGGAAGAGACGTTCCTCCTCCTCTTGATCTTCCAGTTCCTCCTTATGGATCTTTGTAGTGGCAATAGTGGCATTGGGCTCTGCATCAATAATATGTTTCCCTTTTTCATTCCCCTTTTCAGGTTCTGATTCGGAGTTGAAGCATGCATCTGATTCAGAAGCCCTCATCTCGGCCACTAGCAACTGCTTGGCCCGACACTCACTTGTGTTGTGAGTGGAGCTCTTATGGAACTCACACCACTTTCCCGTGTCCTTCTTTGGCTTTGCGGTGCTGTTATTTTCTTGTGGCCTTGAAGAGTTTTCTTTAGCCGCCATGCCTTGGCTCTGTCCTTTTTTCTGCAGTTTGGAAGCACCTTTCCCTTGCTTTTGATTTGTAGATCCAAAGTCTCGCTTCTTCTGTTTGAATTTCTGCTCAATATTGGCAGCATACCGGTATGCCGTACCAAGCGAGGAGATGTCGAGGAACTCCATTTCCTCCTGAATGTATCTGTGCAGACAATTGCAATACTTTAGCACCAAATTTCTCTCTGAATCTTTGATACCCAACTTTGTGCGCAGGGTATGGAACAGATTCGTTAGCTCATGCACATCTTGATCCCGCTGTTGTCGCAGCATGGTCCATTGTATGTACTTGTCCTCATAGCTCCCCATGGGATACTATTGTTCCTTGACGATGTCTCAGAAATAATTCCAAGTTGGTACGGCCGAGAACAGAGAGGGTTCTGTCTGGTCCTTGTTCTCACAGTAGGTTTCCCACCAGTCCTTAACATGGGGGATAGCTTTGAGGAGTGCAAAAATAATCTTCTCCCGGTCTGAAAAGTCATGAACAGAGAAATATCCTTCTAATAGATTCAACCATCTATCTATAGAATCTACGTCTATTTGACCCTCAAATATGGGAATGTCAAAATTTACTTGTACCTTAAAAGGAGTCGCACCTCCTGAGTGGCTGCTGGATGCAGATGCGCTGCCGATGGGCAGTCGTTGAAGGATCTCAGCAAAGTTATCCATCATCGCATTCCTTTGGTTTTTGAGGGCCTCCTCGAGCAATATTTTGATAGGATCTCCTGCTCCCTCATCTTTCTTTTCGTCCCCTATGGGCGTCCGCCAAGGTTTTCGAGGCTGATCTTGCAAAGGTTCCACCAGATCAAGCCCTAGCTCCTTATATCCCAACCTCGTTGGGGACATGCAAAGAAGGATCGAGAAAAAGCAGACTGCTCTGATACCACTGATCCAAATTTATGCAGGAACACAACAGAATAAACATATAACCATAAATACAGAGATGCAGCGGAAATAACACTTCATTTCATTAATATCAAAGAACTGAAATTTGCTTACAGACAAAATGGAAATAAAACTAGCTAGGGTGCTGGTAGCTATCTCTTAGGAGAGATGTGGTGGATACAGGCCTCTGAACTCAGTTACAATGAGGCTTGAGGGCCTATTTATTATTGAGAAACAATGGAGAACCCTAAACATCCAAAAACCTAACCCTAGGAGATGAAGCGCCAAAACTATGGGCCCCGTTTGGGTAAATTGGTGTTTCAACTTCCCAGGGACGTAACTTTGGCATACTATCTTCGTTTGACGTTCATGATACATCATTAGAAATCTCTATCCGAGGACTAAAACTTTCGCCATAAATATCATTCTGTAATGGAATGATATTTATTGGAGGCGCGATGCCCAAAAAACATCGTTTAGGGCCTCAAAACGGCTCTGGAAGTTCAAGACCGGAAAAACTGCTAAAAATAGTAAGTTATGCCGAAACTGAAAAACTGAAAGAGAAAATGGTGGGGGCCCAAGTGGAATAGGCGGGTGGCCACCAATATCCACCTAGATCATTCCTCCCCCCTTAGGAAGCAATGGTCCCCATTGCGTTAAGTTCCTCCATGAGATGAGGAAATTTTTGTTGAACTTGGTCCCTGGTGAACCACTTTCCTTGGGGCAGGAGTTGGCCAGCTTTGACAACCCGATACAGTTGGATATTTTGTTGGTGAGTGTTCTTGATTTGCATATCCATGATATAATCTATGGTGGCCTATTCCATGCAGTCTGGGTTTAACTCTGTTGGTGTGAGTTGTTCTGCAATGTCCGAGGTGTCCAGTAGAGGTGGGAAGTAAGGACGAAGGCGATCCACATTGAAGACTGGGTGCAGACCAAGGAATGGAGGAATACTAAGCTCAAAGGCATTATTCCCTACAGCCTTGGTGATGGTGTACAACCCATATCAGAGTAGGCGAAGCTTGCGGTGGGGTCCAGTGAGGCGCTCCTTCTGCAAATGTAGCCATACTTTTTCGCCCACCTGGAAGTTGTGTGGCACCCAGTGTTGATCATGGTGCTGCTTGTACTTCTCATTCGATCTGTCCAATATATCATGAACCTGTTGGTGGATGTGTTGAATGCGCTCGATGAAGCTACTTGCTTTGTCAACTTCAGACTGGACATGAGTTGAATCGGCCTGAGCAGCTACAAATGGCATGGCTACGTCAATGGGACATAGTGGCTGGAATCCCAAGCCCACCTGAAAGGGGCTATGGCCAATTGAACTGTGGAGAGCCCGGTTATAACTATGTTGTACATAAGGGAGGATCTCGTCCCATGTGCGTGGATGCTTTGAATTGTACATGCGCAGAATGTGTACAATCATTCTGTTGACGACCTCTGTCTGGCCATCTGTTTGGGGATGGAAAGTTGTGGACTTGGTGAGCTTTGTGTCCAACATTGACCAGAGGCTGGACCAAAATGTGCTGAGGAACCTGCTATCTCGATTTGATATGATAGACTGTGGGATCCCAAAGTGCACCCACACTCGTTCAAAGAAGAGTTTAGCAGTGGCTTCTGCTGTGATATTCTTCTTGCAGGCCGCCATAATGGCCATCTTCGAGAATCCGTCGACGACCACAAAAACACAGTCATTTCCCTGCTTAGTAGAAGGCAGGCCCGACATGTAATCCATGGAGATGGATTCCCAAGGTCGACTAGGGGTAGGTAGAGGAGTATATAGGCCTTGCTTCTTGATGGTCAATTTGGCAATGGCACAAGCAGTGCAGGATCTGATGTGCTTTTCGACATCCTTTCGAAGGTTCGGCCAATAGAAATACTTCTGCAGGATTGCTACTGTTTTCTCGACCCCGAAATGCCCAGCGACTCGACTGTAGTGTGCTTCCCATATCATCTTGGCACGCTCACTTGAAGGAACACAAAGGTGTCCCATGTGACATAAAAGTGCATCTTGGAAGTGAAAATTTGAAACTTGCGCACCCCCCAAGAGTGCCTTGTAAGTTTGGCCGAATTCTGGGTCACTCTCATATAGAAGCGACCAATCAAAAGTCTCATGCCCACAAGAGTTGAGCACAGTGGTGAGTGCCACGATCGGTGGTCGGTTGAGGCAGTCTGCAACATGATTGGTGCTACCCTTCTTGTACTTGATGTTCAAATGAAACTGTTGCAGATATGTGGACCACTTCTGATGGCGATCATTCTGCAACTTCCCTTGTGTCTGTATGAACTGCAGGGGCCGGTGGTTTGTGTGGATGATTGTTTCCTTCCCCAAAATGTAATGCTTCCATTGTCGATAGGCTTGCACAATGGAATACATTTCTTTGTCATAGGTGGGATACTTGCGAACTGTCTCAGACAATGTCTCACTGTGATATGCCACTGGATGTCCCTGTTGAGTAAGAACTGCCCCAATAGCATAGTCGGAGGCATCTGTCTCGATCTCAAATGGCTGTTGCAAGTCTGGTAAAGTGAGCACTGGGGCAGAACAGAGGCGGTTTTTCAGTTCTGTGAACGCCTTCTGTTGAGGTTCCGACCAAAATTTTTTTTCTCTCACTCCTCCCTTGGTGACTTGACTCAAGGGCCAAGTGATATGAGAGAATCCCAACACGAACCTCCGATAGAAATTAGCAAGACCCAGAAAGCTGCGAAGCTCTGTTATAGTGGTTGGGGCTGGCCAATCCCGAATGACTTGGATCTTGGCTGGATCCACATGCACCCCCCTTTCATCAATAATGTATCCCAGATATTGAACCCGGGTCATGCCAAACGTGCACGTCTCCAAATTGGCACACAACTTGTGTTGCCGCAGTGTTTGGAGGACTTGTCGGATGTGATGAAGGTGCTCTTCCCAAGTCTTGCTGAAGATCAGAATGTCATCCAAGTACACCACTACGAATGAGTTGGTGAATGGCCGCAAGATATCGTCCATCATCCTCATGAAGGTTGCGGGAGCATTCGTCAACCCGAAAGGCATGACTAGCCATTCAAAAAGGCCTTCCTTGGCTTTGAAGGCAGTCTTCCACACATCAGAGGGTTCAATTGGTACCTGGTGATACCCAGACTTCAGGTCAATCTTGATGAAATATTTTTCACCTTTGAGTTGGTCCAGAAGGTCATCAATCCGTGGGATTGGGTACCTATTCCGGACAGTGATCTTGTTCAGCGCCCGATAGTCAATACAGAGTCTCCACGTCCCATCCTTCTTCTGTACCAACACGATCGGGCTCCCACAGGGCGATGAACTTGGTCCGATGTGACCTTTCTGCAACAGCTCCTGAATCTGCCTCTTGATTTCATCATTTTCCAGAACAGAGCGTCGATAGATCGGTCCATTGGGTAGCGGCACACCTGGGGTCAGATCAATCGGGTGCTTGACCTGACAGTGCAGAGGAACCCCTGTGGGTGAGGTGAAGATGTCCCCGTACTCCTCCACAACCTTATCCATTTGTTGTTGTCGTGCAGAGGAGCCTTGTCTGGAGGTCGTGGCCATAGTATTCTTCTTGCCCTGGGGGCGGATCATCAGGAAAAAAAATTTCCTGGTTTGGGAAATGAGCTTACTGCATTGTTTTGCAGTAACCAAAGAGATAGTAGCAGGAGGTGGTACCTCTGGTATCCTGTACAACTTATTTCCCAAAGTAACAATAACAGCACGAGGCCGAGACTCATACACCGCATGACACTTCCACAAGTATGGTTGTCCTAATAATACATCAGAAACATCAATAGGAGCAACGTCACATAATACCTCATCCATGAAGGGCTTGATGCTATAGGGAAGGTGACACTGCCGGCTGACGCGGAGATCTCGTCCTTGGTGAAGCCACCCAATGGTGTATGGATGTGGGTGAGCTGTGGTCGGCAAGCCCAACCGCTTCACGGCGTATGCTGAAATGAGGTTCTTTTGGCTCCCATTGTCGACAATGAACTGTACCGGGGAGCCCTTTACCCACATCTGGGAGTGGAAGAGACGTTCTTCCTCCTCTGGATCTTCCGGTTCCTCCTTTTGGATCTTTGCAGTGGCAACAGTGGCGTTGGGCTCCGCATCAATAATCTGTTTCCCTTTTTCATTCGCCTTTTCAGGTTCTGATTCGGAGTCAGAGCATGCATCTGACTCAGAAGCCCTCATCTCGGCCACTAGCGACTGTTTGGCCCGACACTCACTTGTGTTGTGAGTGGAGCTCTTATGGAACTCACACCACTTTCCCGTGTCCTTCTTTGGCTTTGTGGTGTTGTTCTTTTCTTGTGGCTTTGACGGGTTGTCTTTAGCCACCATGCCTTGGCTCTATCCTTTGTTCTGTAGTTTGGAAGCACCTTTCCCTTGCTTTTGATTTGCAGATCCAAAGTCTCGCTTCTTATGTTTGAATTTCTGCTCAATCTTGGCAGCATACCGGTATGCCGTACCAAGCGAGGAGATGTCGAGGAACTCCATTTCCTCCTGAATGTATCTGTGCAGAAAGCTGCAATACTTTAGCACCAAATGTCTCTCTGAATCTTTGATACCAAACTTTGTGCGCAGGGTATGGAACAGATTCGTTAGCTCATGCACATCTTGATCTCGCTGTTGTTGCAGCGTGGTCCATTGTATGTACTTGTCCTCATATCTCCCCATGGGATAGTACTATTCCTTAACGGTGTCTCGGAAATAATTCCACGTTGGTACGACCGAGAATAGAGAGGGTTCTGTCTGGTCCTTGTTCTCACAGTAGGTTTCCCACCAGTCCTTAACATGGGGGGTAGCTTTGAGGAGTGCAAAAGTAATCTTCTCCCAGTCTAAAAAGTCATGAACAGAGAAATATCCTTCTAATAGACTCAACCATCTATCTACGGCATCTGTGTCTATTTGACCCTCAAATATGGGAATGTAAAAATTTACTTGTACCTTAAAATGAGTCGCACCTCCAGAGTGGCTGCTGGATGCAGATGCGCCGTCGGTGGGAAGTCGTTGAAGGATCTGAGAAAAGTTATCCATCATCGCATTCCTTTGTTTTTTGAGGGCCTCCTTGAGCAATATTTTGATAGGATATCCTACTCCCACATCTTTATTCTCATCCCCCATGGGTGTCCGCTGAGGTTTTCGAGGCTGATCTTGCAAAGGTTCCACCAGATCAAGCCCTAGCTCCTTATACCCCGACCTCGTTGGGGACATGCAAATAAGGATCGAGAAAAAGCAGACCTCTCTGATACCACTGATCCGGATTTATGCAGGAACGCAACAGAATAAACATATAACCATAAATATAGATATGCAGCGGAAATAACACTTCATTTCATTAATATCAAAGAACTGAAATTTGCTTACAGACAGAATGGAAATAAAACTAGCTAGGGCGCTGGTAGCTATCTCTGAGGAGAGATGTGGTGGCTACAGGCCTCTAAACTGAGTTACAATGAGGCTCGAGGGCCTATTTATTATTGAGAAACAATGGAGAACCCTAAACATCCAAAAACCTAACCCTAGGAGATGAAGCGCCAAAACTATGGGCCCCGTTTGGGTAAATTGGTGTTTCAACTTCCCAGGGACGTAACTTTGGCATACTATCTCTGTTTGATGCTCATGATACATCATTAGAAAGCTCTATCCTAGGAATACAACTTTCGCCATGAATATAATTTTGAAACGGAATGATATTCACTGGAGGCGTGATGCCCAAAAAACATCGTTTAGGGCCTCAAAACGGCTCCGAAAGTTCAGGACCCGAAAAACTGCTAAAAATAGTAAGTTATGCCGAAACTGAAAAACTGAAAGAGACAATGGTGGGGGCCCAAGTGGAATAGGCCAGTGGCCACCAATATCCACCTGGATCAAAATGCCT
The DNA here is from genome assembly GCA_034641835.2 of Pinus albicaulis. Lineage (NCBI taxonomy): Eukaryota > Viridiplantae > Streptophyta > Pinopsida > Pinales > Pinaceae > Pinus > Pinus albicaulis. Next base: position 66,172,429 of record MU968359.1, on the reverse strand, counting down.
ATCGACATTTCTGTGAAACCCAGAATTGTCGAGAACATCCATGTCGGAGTCACTTGCTCTTCTGATGAAGTCCAAGTGTATACTAGCCTCTTTTGCGAATTTCGTGACATTTTCACCTAGTCTTATCAAGAGATGCTTGGAATTGATCCCAGTATTGTGGTGCACGAGATTCCCACCTACCCTGGTTCGAAGCCTATTCGCCAGCGTCTTCATCCATTGCATCGTGGGAAAGCCACCACCATAAAATCTAAAGTTGAAAAACTTCTCAAAGAGGGCTTCATTTATCCGATTCCTCTGATAGAGTGGGCTTCTAACATTGTTATTCTGGATAAGAAGCAGGGAATAATTCGTGTCTATGTTGACTATCGTGATATCAATTGAGCCTGCCCTAAGGATAACTATCCCACCCCTTTCATCGATTAGATCATTAATGATTGTATGGGGAGTGAGATTTTTTCCCTCATGGACAGATTTTTTGGCTATAATCAGATCAAAATTCTCCCATCCGATCAACACAAGACCACTTTTATCTATCCTTGGGGAACGTTCACATATAAAAAAATCCCTTTCGGATTGAAGAACACTGGGGCTACATTCCAGTGCTCGATGTCTTATGCCTTTCATGATATTCGTCATATTGTTCAACCATACCTGGATGACCTTCTGGCTCATTTAGCTACACGAAAAGACCATCTCCACCAGATCTTTCTTCGCTGTAGACACTACAACATTCTTCTCAATCTGCATAAATGCATCTTCTGTGTCGATTTCGGTATACTTTTAGGGTTTATCGTATCCAAAGATGGAATTCACCCTAATACGCTTAAGGTTGAGGCTATTGTTAATCTCCCCTCTCCATCCTCATTACACCAGCTCCAGAATCTACAAGGGAAAGCCAATTTCTTACATCGTTTTATCCCAAAATATATCAAAGTAGCCAAAGGGTTCACACAACTTTTAAAACAGGACGTCCCTTTCTGTTGGGATGAAATTGCTCAGAAATATTTTGATACACTTAAGACATTGCTTGTCAACGGTCCTCTATTATGTCCTCCAAATTATCATCGTGATTTCACCCTCTATCTACCTGCTGCCTTCAGTATGATCGCCGTGGTTTTGGTTCAAGATTATGATGACAATAACAAGCATGTTATTTACTACTTGTCTCGAAACCTTCTCAACCCTGAAATGCGTTATGCACATGTTGAGAAGTTAGCGCTGGTTGCTGTCTAGGCTGTCCAACATTTTTGTCATTCTATCCTTTTATCAATGGTAACTGTGATTTCTGATTATAACCCCATGACCTATATTCTATCTCGACAGTTTTTGGGGGGAAAGTACTCGAAGTGGATCGTTATCCTCCAAGAGTTTGATTTGGAATTTACTACTGCCAAATCAAATAAATCACTCGTTTTCGTTGATATGATTTGTTCTCTCCCCACCGACTCTGCTCCTTCTTATTCCGAGGATCATATTCCAGATGAAAATATTTTCTTGATTAGCACCCTCGATCCATGGTATGATGATATCATCGTGTATCTCCAAACTTCTAATTTTAGGTCCGAGTTGACGAAAGATGCCTGATGCCGCATTCGGCATCAGTCACAACCCTATCGTATTATCAGAGATACCCTCTATCGTGTTGGAGTTGATTTCGTACTCTGCCAATGTCTGACCCTCGAGGGAGCTGAGAAATTTTTAAATGACTGCCATAGTGGTTCTTGTGGTGGTCACATGTCCGGTTATGCCACCGCACAGAAGATCCTTTGTGCTGGCTATTTATGGTCGTCCATTTTTAAAGACTGCGTTGTCACAATATGCAAATGTCATGCATGATAGATATGTGAATGCAAGATATGTGTGCCACCTGTTCCTTTACACCCTATCAATACCATTGGTCCTTTAACCGAATGGGGCGTCGATTTTATGACGTGTAACCCTCGCTCGGTCGAGGGGCATGCCTATGTTATCCTCGTCGTCGATTATTTTACAAAGTGGGCCGAAGCAATGCCTACACTAGCTACGGATGGTAAAACAGCAGCACAATTCATATTCAATCATGTGATTACTCATTTTTGTGTCCCTTAAGCCATCGTTACCAATCATGGTTCACATTTTCAGGACTATATGATGGCGGAGCTGACGTCTAAGTTGGGTCTGTGTCACAACAACTCAATGCCATATTACCCTAAAGCTAATGGCCAGGTTGAAGCTATAAACAAAGTTCTTGTTACGATGCTTCAACGAACAATTGGGATCCATAAATCGAATTGGAATATCATGTTGTTTTCAGCTCTATGGGCTTACCGAACGTTGATTAAGAGTGCAACCAGATTTACCCCATTTCAGTTGGTGTACGGTCTGGAAGCTACTCTTCTGATTGAGTTTGAAATTCATTAACTCAAATTAGTTGTGGAATTACTGCCTAATACTTCACCTGAGGAAGAGTGTCTCCTCTATTTAGAGAGATTGTATGAAACTCATCACTTAGCTTCCTTGGTCATTGAAGCACAAAAGAAGCGAGTCAAAGCTCACTTTGACCAAACAATTTCCCCTCATTCTTTTATTGAAGGTGACCTCATCCTCCTAGATAACCAAGCTCATGACAAGCTGGGGGCAGGTAAATTCCAACCCATGTGACATGGACCCTACATCGTCAAACGTGTGTTATAGAATGGGGCTTATGAGCTTATCGATTATGAAGGTTATCCCTTAGAACAACCCAGAAATGGGTTGTATCTAAAAAAGTATTATGCTAGAGTCATTCATGGATGATATGTGTACATAGGTGATTTTTTCACTTTTTGTACATGTTTAGGTTTGATGTGCTTTGTAAGCTTTTTTCTGCTTATTGGTCTTGCTTGTTATGAAGATGTCTATTACCCCTTATGTCGGTTTCACGGATGGTGCTTCTCGTAGTACCAGGAGCTTGTCTTCAACAACCTGGGTAATTTATAATCCTGCTACTGAGTTGATTAACCTACAAGGTATTTGTCTAGGAAAAACTACAAATAATGTTGCTGGATATAGTGTTGTTTTGGAACTATTAACCCAGGCAGTTAACCTCAGCATACACGCATTTCTTGTAAATCTAGATGCACAACTTGTTGTTCTTCAACTTAACGGTCATTATTCGGTTTGAAAGCCATGCATTTTGAGATTGTATTTACGTATTTATTTTCTTGAAAGACATCTTGATTTCATCACATATCAATATATACCAAGATGACTGAATACATTAACTGATGTAGTGGCTAACATTGTATTAGATAGACATTTGCGCAATTTATAAAACATCATTATATGTAAATAGACCCATGTAGAAAATAGATGTATATATATCAATTTTTTGTAGCATGTGCATCAAAAAAACCCAAAAATATATGTGTATGTTTCAGTTACATCCTGGGACAACATGTTTCTCAAAATATGAGGAAATAAAAGCCTAGGTGCCTAATAGGCATGGTGTTCATGATAGCACGTCACCGCCCATACCAACCGCCTCAGAAAGCGGTGGATATGACTCATCACACCTACGGTATGCCTCTGGTAGGCCCGATCAAGCCGAGCATATTTTGGAATCCCACGGGCGATCCCCTCCAAATTTTGTACTATCTCCTCCCCCTCGCTGCCCTCACCATGAGGATTGAAATCGCGAGGAGTTCGCCTTGCTATCGGCGACATACCTGCAGGTCTCTCCGGGCCAACATATGCATACATATAATATCAACTGTTAGAACATGCATATATACCAAAAAATCATAAACTCATGAAAACAAAAAATGAGTCTCACCTAGTTCTTCATCCCAATCCTCTCCCTCCGAGAGTAGGAGGTCTGGATCACTAGTGAAGTCTATACTGGAGTAGGGCCAGTCCTCCATGACAATTAGTTGTCAGCGGAGCCAATCGAAGAATTATGGTTTCTAGGACATCTGTTGGATAACCCCTGCTCTCGGCATCACCGCATACCATCGGGCCATCCATGATTCTTTGGGTGGTGGCATTGCGACAATGACCTCCTGGTACTGGAATATCGGTATTTGTTCCAATAAGAATGATACCAAAATTGATCGATACCCAAACTGCTTCAGTTTTGTCTTCTTGCACTTGGTTAGTTGCCACTTAATGTTAATGGTCATAGCCTCTACCTAGTTGTACAGAGTTGGAGTCAGGTAGTCTACGGCAGGAAGCAGTTGTGTATTTGGGGCTTCATGCGGTGCTTGCGATCCTGCAGCCCATGTGATAGTGTGTAGCACTACTTCTAGTGCCAGATCCAGGATGGTTTGGATGTCAACCTTCCCACTCCCTGTTCCTTTGCATGCCCCTTGGCACACTCTGTCGATCACCATCCCCACGCTTTCCCTAGAGGGACGGGTATCGTTCAACATAGGGACTACACCCATCCGCGACAATCCTGTGATAAAATACACATCGGAGACTTCGAGTTTGAGTTCTTGATCTCGAAGCATGAAATTTTCTTGGTCTTCATCCCAGATGCTTATAAAATACTAAAGAAATTCTTTTTGAGCCTGGAGGCATAGTATTAGGAAGAATTTCTTTAGCCCACAATCTCTGAGGGCATCTACGCATCGATCATTCTCCATGGCAAGTTCATCTTCTTCACTGTGTTCCCTCTCTTTCCACTCAATCACCATTCTTTCTGCTTGGTACCTGCACACATTGTTCATATGAGCATCATTAGTCTACTTGGGCATTGAAATTTGCAAAAAAATGATTACATTTTCCTTAAAATTATGCGTATTTTTAGGTTGCGTGGTTGCTGTGACTATTTCGCAAACATTCATGCCAATGGGCACGCCCTCTATGTAAAAAATGGGCGATTGGCACGGGTCCGTGCCCAAAACCCGCGCCAACCGTGATGCCCTAATTTTGTTAAATCCTCTCCTAGGAAATAAAAATGACATGTACAGGTAATGAAATTTAGCTTAAAATATGGAAAATGGTGTTTAAATGAGACTAACGGAATCAATATCGATTCACTGGATCACTCACAATCGTCGCCACAAGATCGCAAAAAACGATGGGTCACTATTTCTCCACAAAAAGGTAAAAGTGAAAAGTAAATAATTTTTACCACTTATGGAATTTTATAACTTTTCAGAGTCTTAAATTAGGCTTTAAAACATATTTGTCAATTATTTTATCATATTATTTTCAAGAAATGGGTTTTACACATGTTTCTTGTGCAGCAACAGGTTTTTCACATGATTATGACGAAGAAACGAGTTATATTTTATAATTTTTCGGACTTGGTAAAAACATGAAAAAGCCACCACTGGAGTCACCTTCAGCCCTTTTCTGACTCTCTAAAACTAAAAATATTGCCGAAACACTTTTCATTTTGAACTTGTTAAATGGCTGTGAAACGATATCTACCCAGTATACGTTTAACCCTCTTTTCCGGCTGGGATGGATTATTTACGAAAAAGGAATACCTTAGCTTATCGCGACTAAGAGGTTCTCTCAAATTTTTTTTTCTACCTTTTTGGATCTGAGAGACTATTTACGAAAAAGGCCTTGCTAGAGTTTTCTTTTCCGCTTTCTTTTCAAACTCTCTAAACATGAAAAGATGCTGAGTTTTCCCTTTGTTGGACTCATTAAAAATTGATGACATATGACTCCGTCGTTATGATGTTACTCAAGTTCCTCCTTCCTAAGGCTCGTAAAAGTAGTAGGTTGGATTTGTCCAAAGGAAAAACTTACATCGCAAGCATATGCTATCCCCTTCAAGCTTGTTTACAAAAATAATTGGAGTACTTGCCATAAATGGTGGGGGAAAATGGAACCAAAATTTAGTCAGCAGTATGTCACTCTTGAACATGGCACTTTTTTGCAGTTGTGGCGGGTTGGGGACATCTCACTTCATAATTTTTTTTCTCCATGGGTTTGGTAATCTCTTTTGACCTCTCATCTGCTCTTTGCCACATCACCATGACCTCAGATCCCTTGATGTCAAATACTGCCAAATCCAGTGTCGTTCCACTGATATGTTCAAGAGAAGGTTTTCCTCTGCAATTTTTAACATCCCTCTGATTCTCTATTGGTCTTGATTCAAAAATCATCATATTCCTTTGTCTCTTTTAAATGATGTGGGAAACATCACGGCCCTCCTTCGACAAGGTTGCTTCCTGTCGACTTCAGCTCATTTTCCAGGAAGCTTATCTAGAGACTCCCTTCAGGTACCTTGGACCCTGCATGCCTTAATGGAAATTTATTTGTATCAGACGCAAGGTTCACATCATCGGCCTTCGATCGGATTATTCTACAGGTGTTTGACACCATATCACTATACACATTCCGTGGATTGTACCTTTTTTACCTTGAGAGCCATTCTCATTATTGGTGGTTTCTCTCGCGTCTGTTAACAACTCTCATTATTGGTTGGTAATCAGACGATGTTCCTACATGTTCAACTTCAACTCTTCTATTCGCATGCTCAAATTTGTAATTTGTTCAGGTCAAGATGGAGCGCAAGACCCTGGGTTTTGTCTGATGAAATCCAAGCTAGGGGTTCTTTGTGGATTACTATGAATTATTACATGACTCTTCTGATTGGATGGCTGCGACCATACCTGAGTCTATTTGTTGATCCTTATTGTTGTATGGCTGCACCCATACCTCAGATCTCACTTTTTATATATTCTATTATGGATGGTTGTGCCCATGCCACATATCGTGTACTAGAGATATCAGTTGTATTTGTACTTGTAGTTTTTTATGATAGTAGTGTTTGGGTCGAACGTGTTGTCATAAAGCATTTCACCCCTTCCTCTCTCTCAAACCTCATGTTTTAGGGGGCATCTATTACACAACATTTTGACACTGTCACTGCAATCCCTTGAACTGCACATTGGAGGGTCATTTCCGTGACTTGTGAACAGTGTCACAATTTGCAAACACCTTCTTTTCATTCTTCTGCATAAGGACACCATTTCTCCTGTTGGAAATTTCCTCAATAAAGCACACAAAACCTATGTTTTGGCCTTGGCGCGGATAGCCGGTTCACTCCTCATGCCAATGCGGAAGATTTTCACTATAGCTCATGCCACCTGGTTCTTTGTCTCAGTGCAGTGCCCACACCAAGCTGTTTTAGGAATGTTTTTTAAAAATAAGAGGAAAATTTTTCCTTCTAACCACCTCAAGGATGAGTCACTTGAAGTGGTTAAGTTGACTAGCCACAGATCTCCCTCTTTAGGTAGTGGTTTCCACCTCTCATGGAACACTCCTTAAAGATAGGCCTCCCTTCCATAATTATAGGGATCCTAACCTCTCCCTATCCCTCTATATAAATAGGCCTTCTCCCTTTATGAAAGCTAGCTGAACTTGGAGAAGAATACTATAGCTGAGTAATTTCTATTGAGAAGGTAGAACCAAGGAGAATTCCATAGAGAGAGTCTCGTCTGAATTCCTGACGAGCCTTTGTGAGACACACACCGCTTGAACCTTGTTGGAGGAGACCGCAACGTCAAAGCCTGGTTGTACTCTTCCTCTCATTTATTAATATACTCGACTATGGTGTTGGTTCCATCATTGTGTTATATTTTTTATTTAATACAATTGATTTAGTCCTCTTCGATTGACTAATAGTTACGAATGTGAATTAGTATGTTGTATATTATCATTGTTTCTTGTGTGTGTGCAAGTGTCTAAGCATGAAAGCGAGCGGATCGTGATCTGTCAAACCAGGAGCGAGAGGCAGCCATTCTTTTCGATGACAACAATAGCATAGGACCTCCGGTAATTCATCTATCGAATCTTTGTCTATTCGTTAACTAGGAATCAATGTTATAGCTTGTCTTGTTTGTGGCTAGACCCACCCTAGGGCTAGTGGGATCGCCTTTGTCCGCATAGGGGATTTACCTCACCAACAATACAGTTACTGAGAGAATTTTTTACTTTCATTGTAAATACCAGTTTATATTTTCTGCAAAGGTTGGGGCAAAAGGTAATCTAGGCTTGGGGCCCCAAGTGAAATCTATAAATCTTGTTGATTTTCTATTTTTTTTCAAAGTTTTGAGTTAGTCTTGTTAGTGTCAGAGCTGGTTTTGAATCAATTCTCAGTCACTTTAAATGGTTTTTGAAGTTAATCTGTAGTTTTTAATTGTTAATTGACCGTATTTACCCAATGGTTAGGCTATTGGTCTACGGTGTTCTTGACACCTCCAAGGAGCTGCCATCCCCAATAAGGCCAATGTTAGTGTCAGTCTTTGTATAGTTCCACCAAGGATCAAAACACATTTGCATGTGCATCTTAGGTGTCTCATAATGAATAAATTTATCATCATTCCATTAGGTCATGATTTAAAATTGTTCCGTTGGTGGTTGTCCTTGTCAATAAAATCCACTCTCCCTCCCATGATTCATGTTTTTGACTTATTCCCATGTCCCCTTGAGCATAATAACAATTATGGAAATGATCTTTTCACTTGAAAGTCTTTTAAGTCAAAATCTCCTTCATAGTCAGGTCAAAAATCAGTCCCATTAGGTCATTAGGGTTTTTCATTTTTCAAGGTCATTCCTTCATTCAAATAAGGTCAAAATATATATGAGAGGGATTGAACAAGATCATCATGATGGTTTCATTATACTTTAAAGGTTGTATTTTCAGTTTTAATAATTTTTGATAAAAATACCATTTTGATAGAAAAGTCACCTATGTAGCTTATTTTAATTTTTTCTAAATGTAATTTCATGTTATTATATGTAATTAATAAAATCCTAAAGCTATCAAATAAATCATGTCAATCCTCAGTGAGCAAATGAAAAAGCCAACTCCATGACTTCAGCAACCTGCAATGCCAAAAGAAGCATCAGTGATAAAGGAAAAAGACCTCAACATTAGAAAATTCGGTATTCAAGTTAAATTTAAATCTACTTTCCTATAAATCCCATCAAGCATTTTAGACAAGCTATTGTTACCCTTCAAAGAATCAGGATTATTTAGTAAGGAAAAAGTTCTAAGATTTTTGAGTGAATTTGGACCAAATCCATAGGTTTTGCGTGTTCAAAAGGTTGGTGTTGCGCATTTGAACCAGCGCTGCATGCCTGCCCAGTGGCACTGCACCCTTGCTAGGAGATATCAGTGAAAATTTTGAAGGCGTTTCACGCACAGACAGTGGTGCTGCACGTTTGGATAAGCATTGCGTGCTCAGACAGTGGTGATGTGCGCCTACACAGTCAAGTTTTTTGAGGGTTGCACCACTTCAAACCACTTCAAACAAACTTCAAACTTTTCCTAATCCTTCCAACGTTGTTCTAAATAGTAAGTACACCCTCATTGCCTTGTTTCTAAGCTATTTGGTGACTCTCTAATGTTTTGAAGTGATACCCTAATGAAACCTAATTTCAATTTATGATCATTGTCTATACACCTTGTTCACTTTCCTTAAGCATAAATCAGTCACATGCAGGGTAAATCTCATTCACCTAGGGCTTTCATTGACATATTTTGTTCATTCAATTCATTCCCTTCACTCAATCCCTTCACTTGCTTAAGCTAGCCATCTCATCCCCTTCCCTTTTATCTCATTCCATTTGTACCCTAGGGTTTTCATAAGTCAGAGTTTAAAATGTATGAAGAAGAAGATAGTGGTGTTGGTGAGGCACAAATGCCAAGAAGGAATGATCATAAAGGAGGGAAAATTAATAGGTTTGAACCCATAACCACCAGAGAACTCATGGTCTCTCCTCTCACTGTGTCTTGTTTCAAGTATGTGGGTTGTTTTGAGTTTTGTGAGAGAGTGTAGAAAATTCAAAATCACCCGGGGTTAACAAGATTGTTCATCACTAATCTACATGAAAAAAAGGTCACTCTTGCTAGGGTCACCTTTTATATATCTACCAATGCTATTGTAGCTATTGCAGGGATCTCTAGTGTGGGAGAGAGGTGGTTTAAACTAGAAAATCTTGATATGAGTTATTATGAACCATACCTCAAACCTAGGTACAAGGACGACAAAAAACCAATTTTCCCTTTCTCTCATCTCCTTGACTGGTATGCCCGTATGATGAAATAATAATTAATTATTTCACTTGCAAGGGGAGGTTTACCCGACTCTACTCATACCATATCTGACTCCTCATGCATTTCACTAGAATTAGAATGGTACACATATCTTACTATCTTTTCCGCAACATTGACAAGATGGATTACATTATGCAAAAGAGGGATCAAAATAATCAAATGCAGAGTCTTTTTCATCATTTACTCTTCAAAATGGTGGTCATGCATCAGCTTCAGCAGAAAAAAATTTCATGGGATACATTTATTGCAAATGAGGTTTTCACTACTCCACCTAATGAGCAGGATATTCCCTCATCATCTCATCCTCCCGTATCCATTTCTCCATATCAGCCTACTGTTCATACATAAGTACCAACTAAGATCCATTCACCTCATGTTGATCCTACCTCATCACCTTTCTATAACCCTTCACCATCACATCATGATGCTAGAGCATCAAGAAGTGAAAGGGACATTGAGGCAGCTTGCACTAAGATGATTGATATTGATCCATTCCCTAAGAACTATCAGAGAGGCCACAGGTATGTGTTTACTTCAAATAATATGAAAGGGACCATGCCTTCTTCATCAACAAAATAGGTAGACAAGGAAAAGGAAAAGGCTACAGAGCCTATCATTGTTGTGCAGGAGGAAAAATATGAAACTGAGAAGGCATTTCAGTTGATTGAGAGTGATGAGGAGGACGAGGATAGAGTCACTAGTGCAGTGATCAGAGGCAAGAATTCCAATAGTAGTGAGCTTCAAGATAATATTGATAGAGCACAATATGTGATTGACTTTCTTGAGCTAGAAAATTAGCAGCTGAAGACTAAGAAAACCATCAGTGAAGTCAAGTCAATCAGAGCTTAGAGAGAGGAAAGAAAGGCCAAGGCCTTGTTGGAGGAAACCTTACACAGATTTGATGATAGTGATGATGAGGAAGATCAGCTTCCGAGACACAGACTGAGGATAATTGGGCTAAAGAAGGATTTAGCTCGGGAAAGGTAGAAAGAGGCTAAATTGACAGAGCAGCTCACTCTAAGTGAGTTTATTGCCATAGATATTAGCAGAGACATAGAGTCTTGGATTGAGAGGGCCAATTTTCATATGGAGGGCCTGCTAGAGAAGGAAAATAAAGACATTGACATTCAGAGGAAGATGGAAAAACACTATGCCATGAGAAACAAGATTGCAATGACCAAGCTCAAATGAGCCCATGAAAAGATTCAGGCTTTGACTGAGACAAAGGAGAAGGAGAAGTTGAAAATTATTGCTGAGGTGTCCCTCCATTCCTCCAACCCTTTATCAACAAACGAATTCCAATTTTCGCACACCTTGTGAAAATTTTGATTTTTTGACAATTTAGCACATAGAAAATTCGCTAAGCGCATAGCGCCACTGGCGCTGTCCTCCTTTTTGGGACATCCAAATCACCAATGGTTAGCATCCGCATGTTCATAATGATGATTACATCAACCTCAACAAGTTTCAGGAGATTTGGAGAAGAACTGGTCACTGAAAGAGGCAAAAAACCACCAAAAAATCATCTTTCTGCCCTCTTTTTGACCCTGGCACTGCGTGTTTAACAGTATTGGGAGAATAGGTTTTTGGGAGGGAAGATGGACACCATTTTGGAATTTGGAGGCATATTTGGAAACTAGACTTAGAGATATTTCCAATGCGCTATCATGGATTTGATTTCGAGAAGGGGAAGGCCTTAAAAGTGCATTACAAAACAAGTCAATTTTTCTGTCATGGTGCTGCGCGTTTACCAAGAAATTGTCATTTTCACCATCTTCAACATTTTTGAATTTTTTTACTTTTTCTTGGGAAAATGAATAAAATCACTAATGTAAATAATCATGGGGAATTTAAATGTAATTTTTTATCTTTCATCTATTGTATATACATTGGAGAAGTCTTCTAGAGGTCAAAGGAACCAGTTTCCTCTCTTTTAGAGGCAAATTGTTGAGTTTTCCTAGTCTTCAAATTCTTGTTTGGGAGTAGGTGAAACTGATCCCTATCTCATGGATTCGACTCCTTGAGGCTAGGAAAAGTGGTTTTGAGGTCTATTGGATATATTTCCTTATTCATTGTAATGGTTGGACTCACTTGGAGCTTTGGGCATCTCAAGAGACATTTTGTATATCAGTTTGGCTTGGACATTAATAGAAATTTGCAGCTATTTTCTTGGGATCCACGTGGTATGAGTTTTATACATATTTTATTCTATGTTATCAATTTTTTTTAATGTATTGTTAATTCATAAACCATTTCATGTCTATAATATACTATATTTAAATTTTGAAAGGCAGAATCCATATTTATTTATGCTCTGTTTTGGGAAATTTAGTATAATGTGTTCATTCTCCTCAGTTTAGGGAGAATACATTTCAAATTATTTCCCTAGCTCCTCACCATAAACATATTTTAATGTCAAAACCTTCTACCTACCTTGCCCCTTCAAACCCTTTCCAATTTTGACCTAATTTCCTTGCCCTAGCTATTTCAGTCTTCCTGATCCAGCAAACCCTACAGAAATCAAAATCAAAACCCTGAGCTACTATACCTAGCCTAAAATCTTCTTTCCTCAGTCATCTTGACTGTGATCTATATATAGAGAGCCCTCTCCTAGCGTAGTAGGGCTAGCTACTTGGCTAAGCGTGGTTTGAGAATACCTCAAGATTTCCTCTCTCGGCCTGAGGTTCAATCTGAGTGATAACACCATGCATCCAAAAAACAGACAAGGAGATCACACATACAAATTTTTACTTGTAAAGTAATCATTTTGTTTATTGATCCAACCATCTCCTTTCACTCCCTTGGTTTCACTTTCTTTCTTTCTCAAATCTAAGTGATTGCTAGAATGCTCTAAGGATGAATTCTCTAGGTGTGCAAGAGTATGAGAGAATGAACAAGAGATAAAATCCATAATGTAAAAAAGTTGTCAAAAAAGCTACCAAATGATTCTTTGATGCCTTTTTATTATTGATTTTTCCTTTTTCTTCATTTTCCTTAATTTTTCCTATAAATTATCTCGCATGAAAATTTGTGTCTCTTCACCTTTCTTCTCCCTTATTTTTATTCATTTTCATTATTTTATGCCAATTATTGCCTATTTTCCTTGCCAATGCCTTTGCAAATTTCCATAGCCATTAATTAAAGCACAAGTGATAACCACTATAATTTTTACCACCATTCTTCTTGGAATATGTGTCCCGTGACCTTATTTTTATTTTATTTACATGGAAAAACAACCAGGGGTTGTTACAAAATGCTCCCCCTTAGGGAAACACCATCCTCGGTGTTTGATGAAGCTTATAACCATAAAAGAACGCTACCTATGGAGCTTTATAACAAAGATCGATGCAACATTTACATCATACCTAGCTGCTAAACCATGAGCACCATACTGGTTATTGGATATTTATAACACAACTCGATGCAATATTTACAACATATTTATTATTGGATATTTATAACATAACTCATTGTATTATTTAAAATACACATATACACATATAAATATAAACCAAAAAAAAAAATCAAACACTTCTTCTCAACCAACAAATGAGGAAATATATAAAGCCTGCATCTAATCAGGTATCTCCCATGTAGCTTCATTGGGCCCAACTTTATTTCCACGACACTTTAACTTTCTTGATTAGTTAGCTCTGAAGCACGAGCCATTTCCACTACAAAATTCACCAAGCTTTTTACTGGAACTCTCCCTCTAGTTCCCACCTGTAATATAGACCAGTCAATCACATGATCATCATTTTTGACATATTTCATAAGAAATGAAACATGTAAAACATCATGTAATTTCATTATTGGTGGAAATGAAAGTCTATAGACCATTCGTTCAATCTTCTCAAGGATCTCAAAAGGCCAACAATACCGAGGTGTTAGCTTGGCACATCATCCCATCCTCAAGGATCTCCTCTTGGGCTTGATGTGTAAATACACATGCTCCCCAACCTGAAACTCCTTGAATTCTCTATGTTGATACGCATAGAGTCTTTTTCATGTCCTATGCTACCTATAAATTCCTCTTAGAAACTTGCATATTCTTCTCCATCTTAGCCAACATATCTGGTTCAATCAACACCTTATTCAATATATCAGTCAATATTATAGTAGTATTGCAAATACTCCCATAAAGATCCTCACATGGATTGATCCTCAAGGAATCTCGATACCCATTGTTATACACAAACACTACTAGTGGAAGATACTCCTCCCACTTCCTCTATTGATGCATGACATACATCCTCAACATATCCTCAAGAATTATTTTAACCCTCTCTATCTATCCATATTTCTTTGAATGATAATTTGTGCTAAAGGATAACTCTGTCCCCAAGCCTACAAATAACTCCTTCCAAAACCTAGAAGTGAGATTTTCATCTCTATATGATATATTCTTCTTGGGAACACCATGCAACCTCACTGTCTCCATGATGAGTATATGAGCTGCCTTACTAGCTCAATTAGTAGACTTCATTGAAAGGAAGTGAGCTACCATACTCATTTTTCCAACCACAACCATGATGGAATCATATTTCTTAGATGTCTTCGGAAAACCTATAATTAATTCCATGGAAAATACCTGCCATTTCCACTTTTGAATCAGAATAGGATGCAACAAACCAGTTGGATGCTTGAATTCTACTTTCACCTATTGACAGTCCAAGCATCTAGAAACAAACTCAGCCATATTTATTCAAATTCAACCAATGTTAGAACTTCTTAACAATTTTCAAAGTCTTATGATATCCAAGGTGGCTTGAATACTACTTAACATGAAACTCCCTCAAGATAAGCTTCTTGAGCTTGTTTTTATTTGGCACATAAAACCTATTCCTGAATTTGACCAAGCCATCTATCGTGAGGTTATACTCCTCATCCCTATCACATTCAACCTGCACCTACAATCTCTGCTTTATTTTCTGATACCTCTCATCATGCTTCCCCCCATTAAAGATATGATATTGTAAATTTGTCCCATAAGAGCTCACATCTAAAATGTTATTCACTTACACTCTCCTACTAATAGCATATGCAACCCTATTCTCCTTACCATTAATGTATTTGATCTCAAAGTAAAACTAACTAAGGGTATCCAACCATATAGTTTGTCTGGCATTCATATTGGGATGGTCAAACAGGTACCTCAACCCACTATGATCACTCATCAAGGCAAACATCCTGATAAGAAGATAATGTCTCCACATATTCAATGCATGAATGATGGCTTCCAAATAAATATCATGTGTCACATAGTTCTTGTTATGCCCATTTAGCTTCCTTGACTCATAGCATACCACCTACCCTTCTTCCACCTAGAATCCACCAATCCCTTCCTTGCAATCATCTATACAAGCCACAAACTCCTTATTATGATCTTTAATCTTCAAAACCAGAGCATTTATAAGAAAATTCTTCACCTTATCAAAACTAGATGTACACTCCTAAGTCTATTCAAACTTCTTCCCCTTCCTTTTAAAATATGTAATAGGATATCCAATCATTGAGAAGTTCCTGATGAAACACTTTTAAAAACCTGCTATTCCCATGAATGATCTAACCTCATCCATGTTCCTAGTATTTGGCCACTCCATGATAACTTTAATCTTTTATGGGTCCAATGATATCCCCTCGTTGGAAATAGCATGTCCCAAGTAGTGAATTTGTGACTGAGATAAATTGCACTTGTTAAGATTGGAATACAAGTGATTCTCTCTCAAAAATCTAAACAATGCTTCCAGGTGCTCTACATTATGTTCCTCATTATTGGAGTATATAAATATATCATCATGAAACACTATCAAAAAATTTTCCAGATAAGGATGCAACACATTGTTCATCAAAAACATTAAGGTGGTTGGAGCATTCGTAAGACCGAAAGGAACCACCAAAAACTCATAATTATCATACCTTGTAAGGATTTCAGTCTTGTAAATATATTCCTCCTTGATGTGCACCTAATGATATCCTGATCTCATATCAATCTTTGAGAATATTTATTCTCCCTTTAAATGATTAAAAAAATCATCAATTTGTGGTAGTGGATACCTTTTCTTAATATTTTCATTTGTTAAAATGTCGATAATCAATGCACAATATGAGAGTAGAATCCTTCTTATTTACAAACAATATTGGTCCACCCTGTTATCATTCTCCCCAAACTCCCAAGGCCAAAAATGGGATTGAAGAAAGGTAACCACAGTCTAGGCTTTAGGTTAGGTAGCTAGCCATACCATGAACAGAGAGGGCTCTCTCGTTTTCACTTTCACAGTAAAAGGAATGACCGCTTATCTAATGATATTAGGCTAGGTATTTAAGCTCAGTAAATAGGATTTGTTTGATTTTTTAAGTGTTGGATAGAAAAGTCACTGAGAAGGCTGGGTGTAGGGTTTTTATGTTTGAATTACAAGGTCAATTTTCAGAGAATGTATGAGGCTAGATAGGTAGTTTGAAAGAATTTTTAATAAGTCATTGATTATAGGATGAAATAAGAGAGATTCTGAATGAGAACTGAGGTGAATTCTTTCATTTATAAGTGAATAGACGTATCATGTAAACCTTTCCTAAAATAGAGCATGAACAAACATGATTTCTTCTTATAAACTTACAAGATAAACATATGGAAATATGTATCTGAAAGAATAATATATATAATTAAGCATGAATATATAAACATACATAATAAGAACAAATTATTCAATGCATACCACAAGATTCTCAACACAATTTGTACAAATTTTCCTCTAATTTCATTCCAAAACGCTGATTACAAAATCTCCACTAAAAAATAAGATTATCCAATCCCACATAAGACTAAAGAGAGTATACTTATAGAACATATGAACTATGAAACCTCATCAGGTCGAAAAACACCATAGAGGTTTGTTGGGTCAAAACCTCCACAGAGCAAGACATGCTATTCAGAAGGACTCACACACAACCACACTTGAATGCTAAAAACTATATAACAACGATATTAGAACTCACCCATAGTCCTACGTTCGATGTAGATCCCGCGGGGTCCAAACCCCCAGCAACCCTTCTTCCTCCTTTAACCTGGAAAACAAGAAAGAACGTGCACGAAAATCTAGTTGTACATCATATACTTCTCCTAAACGTTAGTGCAATCCATGTGAAACATTATATAAACCATAATAAATGCTTAATGATCAATCTTTTCACATATGCAAATAGATATTAACACACAAGTTCAGGAACAAGATGGTTCTTCATT
Source organism: Pinus albicaulis (assembly GCA_034641835.2). Classification (NCBI taxonomy): domain Eukaryota; kingdom Viridiplantae; phylum Streptophyta; class Pinopsida; order Pinales; family Pinaceae; genus Pinus; species Pinus albicaulis. The sequence goes on along the minus strand of MU968359.1, from coordinate 66,155,141 downwards.
ATTATGAACAGCATGTACAGTAGTAAAAGTGGAGAGATCACCTGAATCCTTCCACGATCTTCGAACAGACCGTCGTCCGGATCTATCCCGCCCTTGCCTCGCTAAGATAATTTCAAGACTTGTGCACTCGAGATGGCATATAAATGGATGAACATCTCCAGGAAACAAGGGTTTCCTGTATAAATCTGGGAAAGTGCAGGAGGCACGGGAATTTAGACTTGAATTTGGATTCCAACAGAGTATAATGTCTATAAAATTTCTCTCTCCCTTAGGCCATACACATGAGGGGCTTTTATACTCCCTCAAAGTAGTTTCAATCAGTTGGAAATAGTTGGCCATGTACTGGGGTGGTTGAACTACTGGAGTAACCATCAACCCAGCCCTAAAATAGCGAATTTTTATATATTTTTAATGATTTTAATGGCATACACGAAAAAGTACATGTGGACTCGCGTATACACGCAGAAAAGTCTGGGCATACCCGCGTATGGGAATTTTAACACTGTTTTTTAATGAATTTTGTTCAAGTCTGTGGGAATGGGTGCCCAAAGCCATAAAGACAATCATGAATCACCTGAGGGTGAAAAATTATGCTATAACAGATGCCCCCTAATATATGAGGTCAGAAGGGGTACATGATGGCCGAAATGTATTATGCACATAGAAAGAACTTCGCAAGGACAAGAGAGGACTTCACCAGATTTCAGCCTGCCAAAAACCAATGAAATAAAAAAGAGAGTCAACTCATGCTGAGGCGGGCATACCCATGCTCAGTCAAAAATACATCATATTGAAAGTACAGAATAGATCCAACATGTACACAAGTATAGTTGAACTGAAAGTACACAATGAATCATCTAAGCATGGCTTGGAAGTACGAGTCAGAATCAATGTCTAAGTATCACATATAGAAAGTTGATCAATGATGCTGAAACTGGATGTCTGATCATATAAGTAACTGAATCTCCAAGTACCAAATCATAAGAGGTGGAATAAACGGTACAATCACGCAACTCGGGAGCCAACATATAGGATGCTGCTGTACTGACACTGCAACATATAAGGGTGAACGGCATCACTGGCAGAAACTGAATGGACTGTCAAAAGTGAACCGAGAAATGCTGATGCAACCCGAGGTCTTCACCGATCACTATGGCACAATTCTACAAAATGGGAATAAATGAGCTGAATTCGACCATGTGAGAAATCGTTGGATTACCGGTCAATAATGTATACCGTTAACCAACGCGAGACAACCCACCAATAATTAAAATGAGTGTCAAGGTTCCCCAGTACAATCTAACAAGTGCGAATGAATGAGTTGAAGTCGAACACTTGAAAGAATCTACCAATCAGGAGGCAATGATGAATCCCCACTGTCAATAGCGAAGAGTCTGCCACTGATGACTGCAAAACCTAAGGTACTGAAAAAAATACTCTAGACCTTATTCCTAGAGCAATGAGTCAGAGTCGATGGGAAAATATCCACTGGAAGGAAGGCATTAAGGCATCCCACATCATTCCAGCACGAGTGTAACCCGCAGGCCAAGATTTGGAAGGAATCAGACGAAGTAGAGTGACGAAACCAACCAAAGTACGTTTTCGACATGCACAAGATGAAGCTAGCGCATGGAAGAAACCCTCTGAACCAACCAATAATGAAAGCTGACAAAAAGGCGAGATATCCACCGATAGGGTCAAATGGAAATCAAGGTACTGCACGAATCCCAAGTGTGATAATGTATGATGACATCGAACACAGGGGAAACTACTTAGTCAAAGACCCATAATGATGATCAAATGCTGAGCACAAGGTCACCTATCAATGATGGAAATAGGGCCAGGGTGCGGCTCTAGGTTTGCTCTCAGAGCAATGTGTCGTAGCCGATAAGAGACAAACCCACCAGCAAAAAGTCAATGGAGACCTTCTCAAACCAGTACGAGCAGAGGACCAAAACATCTGATGTGATAGAACAAGATACTGACAAGACTAGGAAGGCCGACTGAATAATGTGTTAACAGGCACAGCAGAATGGCTGACTTTGGTTAGAATTCCCTTGAACAAAAGCATGACTCGTGATGACCATGGCAGTAAAAAGTGAAACTGTATAAGTCTGTTATGCAGGAGGCAAAACAAAATCTCCATATGATTGGAAGAGTTAACCAACTGGGGGAGGAGTGACAAGTGAAACAAGGTAAAGATTGAACCTAGGTCAAAACTAAAACCATCCCAAATGGAGGAAATATATATAAGTGTATATGCTTTGTTCAAGGGCGACAAACTGACACTCTACTGTCATCAAATTACGAAGTTACATCCCGTTCCCGCTCCTTTTGTTATATTTGATTTTTTTGTCTTTTTCATATAATAAGCCTGAAAAATAATAAAATAATGCTATGGTACAATGGATAGAATGAGTATCAAGAAATAGATGCACTAGTTCCTGGGATTGGAACGATCCTATGCTCAATGCAAGGTGGCAGAAACTGGTAAGCGATACTCAGAGGAATGTTCCATCCATGGGTAAAAGGGTGTCAAGTCGCGATAGCCAAGTGCATGCAATGGTTAACTTGTACAGATAGACAAGGTCAAAATTTGTCTTAAACATTGAGTCCAAATGAAGCCAGCTAAAGGCCAGGATAAACAAGTAGCCAATATGCAATGCAGTAATACAACTCAACAACACCAGGGAGCCTCTAGGGTAGTAGCCAGAAAAATGATAGTGAAGAAGAAGAATAATGAAGCTTCAACACATAAGTCATGGCGGGACTAAAGAGGACTCCCGAGCCTACATAAAACGCAGCATGGGCAACAAGTGATAGCGAGGAACTAGCTAGGAAGCCCATGTAAAGGAAGGCTCTATCACCAAGTCATGATTAAATAATCGGCGAATGAAATGGGTGTAATACTCATGACCTGATGGGATCGACCTTATGGCAAGTGATCAGAATGGAGGCTAGTTATGAAAAATGCAATGGAAAGTGGATTCCCTAACCTATATGCCAGTGAAGATCATATACCTGCCATGACGAGTCAGTAGTCATGGATCAAAAAACTGGGAAAAATCTCAAATTCGTCAAAATGTACCTGAAAATATACCAATCTGGGCACTTCCAAGCATCCGGGTTATGCAGCTTAAGATAGATTGAAAAAATAAGCATAACAAATTTTTGCGAAAATTTTCAATTTTTTGGGCATAAATAGAGAAATTACCTCATATTTGGTTCATTGTTACATTGCTGATTTGGGAAAAAGTGCTCTGGAGAAAAATCCTCTTTCGTCAAAACAGGAGCAACCAACAATCAAACTTCACCGAATTTGTCAGGTAAGCTCTTAAACCATCCTTGTTATTCATTTTGTCCGTTCATAAGTTAAAAATTAGGAATTTTCACTGTAGAATCACTTGCTAAAAATCACGGGTTTGCGCATACGTGGGATTATAATGACCAAGTCGCGTATATACGCGACTGTGCACAAAGAAAGTCGTGTATGCGCAACCCAAAATGAAAAAATTCGTAGCTAATGAACGAATTATTGAAATTTTGCAGGATGACCATATCATGGAGAGAGCGTGAACATAGTGCTATTGATCAAGAAGTCATGTAGGACTGATTATCACTCAATATTCTTCGAAACTGCAGATTGTTCAAGTTTTTCAAAATGCCAAATATGAAGAGTAATTTCTGGTTGCTCGAAATGCTTGTGAACTATTGGGAACCGGAAGAAGACTGCTTCATCATAGATTAGATGCCCATACGCATCGAGGTGGAAGATATATATTTTATTACTGGACTCTCCCGGAGGGGGAGCCAGTAGACTTGCATGGTAAGCCTTTGGGAGGGCTAACCGTGGAAGATTACGTCCACGTCTACTGCGTAGAGGGTTCCAAGAAATTTGGAACTCAAATTGCAATCAAAGACTTAAGAGACTTGCACATGAAAATCCTCCTTTTTACCATTGGCAGAGTGGCAGGATCTGCTTCCCTTCACTAGGCATCCAGGACTCAAATGAGTATAGTAGTGGAATGCTTAAATCATGTATATGATTGGTGTACAGCTCTACTGATGAACATGAAGCAACAATTGACTTCTATCCGAAAAGCAAAGACAAAACATTTTGGATATGGTACAATCTTGATGACATTCTTCTTCGAGAAGATTCCAACGCTGAGACCCAAAGTGATCTCTTCTATCAGCAGCCCTAGAGATCCAAGAATTGCCCGATGGGCTGACTTGATGAAGAGATTGGGGGGAAGTGAAGTTCCCCGAACCACTTGGGATGATGAGTTCTTCCTTTGGTGGGGAGAACAAATCATCGATGTGGAAGACTATCCCTATGCCGGGATGGATTTCCGAGGCAATCCAGACCTTGTCCTTCCACCAGGCGCAGCATGGGGCACAGTCGGTAAGTTTGCAATTTTTTGACTTATATAATTTTTTGGATTTTTTCAATATGTATGAAAAAACGCGAAAAACAAACATGTTTTTGATTGGATTCAAGATGACTTACAATTTTAAAATGATCATGAAACAGATATTGGACCAGTTCGACCTGAGGGATACCCACGACATAAGCGTCGCAGAGGCGAGGCGGATACAGTAGACTCAGACAGAACCCTCCATGCCGTACAGAGGAACTTGGAGGGGTTAACCCGCCAAGTGCCTATGGCTGCAGTGGAAGATCTGCCTGAGGCCATCCAGAGGCAGGTAGTAGGAGTACCTCGCGACTGGGTACGGTTATTCCGCCAAGTTGCCACTGCGATCGTGTTCTATAGGAACACAACTTCTGGGTAGGGACCACAGGAGTAGATAGATATGATGTATCAGATGATTGTATATTTTTTGAGACTTAACATGATCGGGCATAAGCCCAATTTTTTGTATGACTTATGGATCCAAATTTTGTATAGTTTTTTGAACACTCTGATGATATATATACAACGATGTTTGATGTGATGTGACAAATGTATCAAAATGTATGATGTTTTGATGATTAAATTTTATTGTATGGAATGATTAATATGCCAATCAATTGCTTGATTAGCTAATGAGTCTGCCATCCAATTTTCAGCTCGAGGAATATGAATGAAAGTTAAAAATTGAAATGATCTTTGTAACAAACGTAGCCTCAAGAACAACCAGAGTAAAAATGGATCTCGAACCCGATAAGTATTGTTCAACTGCGACACCACCAGCTGAGAGTCCAAGAAAACTACCAACGAATCAACACCCAAAGATATTGCCTCTGAGAGTAGATAAACAACTGCAGTGTATTATGCTATATTATTGGAAGCAGGACCAATGCAGACCCCTCTTGATACTAACAGCTGACCGGAAGGATAATGAAGCACCCAAGCCGCGGAAGCTAAGTTCCGGGTGTGTCTACTAGCACCATCGGCGAAACCAAAGTGACTCATGACATCCGACACAACCTGCCAAAGCAGATCAAAAACATCACCAACTCATCAAAGATCGAAAATCAACCAGATATGTACAAAGCAAAACTACTATATACAAAAGCAACATGCCAGGCCGAAGCCTAGGCATAATACTTCTTCAAATAGAGCCCATTTCGGGGCTCCAGCAACTCGTTTCCTTCGAAATCAACCAAGGTATATGCTCCTTTCTTAAGGACTTTTTTAACGATATAGGGGCCATACCACATAGACTTAAACTTTCCTGCCCCCAGGGCATCTTTTTCTTGGGCATAGACCAAAACAAGGTCACCTTCCGAAAAAACCCTAGGCTTGACCACCTTATCGTACTGAACTTTAACTCGGTTTTTATGTGCTTCATTCATCGTGGCGGCATCCCAACGCTACTCATCGAGATGTTCCAGATGAAGGAGACGTTCTTCAAGACTAGAAGTGTCAGGAAGAAGTTCTACAGCTAATTTAAGGGAAGGAATCTCACATTCAATGGGAAATACAGATTCCAACCCGTGAACTAGCTGAAATGGAGTAAAGCCAGTTGCAATTTTCACTAACGTCCTGTATGACCAAAGTGCAGGATATAGCATAATATGCCAGTTGGATCTAGCTTTATCAATTGTCCTTTGAATAATTTTCTTCAAGGATTTATTCACAGCTTCCACTTGCCCATTGGCTTGAGGATAATATGGAGATGAATGCTCCTGCTGGAAACCTAATTTTAGAGCCAACTCATCCATCATGCTATTCTGAAAATGACTGCCATGATCAGTGATAATCTCTCTAGGAATACCAAAACGAGCAATAACCTGGTTGAAAAGGAAAAGAGCTGCAGTCTCACCATCATTCCCAAAAGTAGGCATAGCCTTGACCCACTTCGTAAAGTAGTCTACTGCTACAATAATGTACTTGTGACCTTTAGCCGAAGGCAGGTTACAAGTAGTATAATCAATACCCCACTTTGTAAAGGGACTGACAGTAATGAATGGAAAAAGCGGAGCTGGATGAGCATGCATTTTTCGAGTATAAACTTGACACGGATGACACTTTTTGACCGACTCCACACAATCTTTGAAAATTGAAGGCCAAAAGTACCTAGCACGCAAGATCTTTTGGGATGTAGCAAGCCCAGATAAATGACCACCACAGGCTCCACTGTGGCAATCATTCAGCATAGCCTCAGCTTCTTCGAGAGTTAAGCAACGTCTCAGGATTGAATCAACCCCTCGACGGTATAAAGCATCACCAATAATCAAGTAATTCTTCGCCAAGTGACGCAACTTACGATGCTCATCTTTCAAAAAAGTAGCGGGAAACTTCACAGTCTGGAGATACACAATTATATCCCCATACCAAGTATCCTGTGGAGAGATTAGAAACAAATGTTCATCTGGGAAGGATTCATCATAGACTATCTCATCCCCACAGGGCAATTCAGAGATCAATTCCACGAAAACCAATGATATCTTGGACTTGGCAGACATAAACTCAAGATCAAATTCCTGAAAAATCACAATCCATCTATTGTATTTGCCCCCAATCACTCGCCTATTGAGGACAAACTGAAATGGATTGGCTGCTGCCAAAACATAATTTTTTCGTAGAATAATGTAATTCCAGAGTCGCTGCACAACATGAACAGCTGCTAAAGCTAACTTTTCTATCGGAGTGTACCAGAGTTCAGGTCCTACCAATCCTCAACTAAGATAGTATATAACATGCTCTGCAAGAGCATCATCTTCCTGAACCAGAACCATACCAATAGTAGATTCTGTTGCTGCAAGATACAAAAGGAAATCCCTGCTATAATCAGGTGGACTCAATAAAGGAGCAGAGGTCAATTCTTTTTTCAAAGCATCGAATGAGCGTTGAGCGAAGTCATCCCAAGGAAATGGAACTCCCTTCTTTAACAATCTCATAAATCCCTTGGTAACTTCAGCGTAATTTACTATAAATATCCGAAGAAAATTAGCCTTTCCTTGTAGACTTTGAAGTTGACGAATAGAGGACGGGGGAGGCAACAAAAGTATTACCTCAACCTTGAAGGGATCTACCCTAATCCCTTCCCTAGACACAATAAATCCCAATAACCGACTGAATGTAACCGCGAAAACGCACTTGTTTGGATTCAACCTAATCTTATAGAAATGACATCGTTCAAATATTTGACGGAGGTGAGCAGGATGATCCATCCTCTTTCGATAATGAGCAGCTAAATCATCCAAATATGCCTCGATAATTTTTTTGATGTCATGGAAGGCATATGACATGGCCCACTGAAATGTAGCCCCAGCATTTTTAAGACCAAAAGGCATCTTCTTGTAAGCAAACGTACCCCAGGAACAAATAAAGGAAGTCTTATGCTGATCTTCAGGATGGATAGAAATTTGATTATATCCAGAGAAACCGTCCATGAAGGAAAAAATTTCGTTACTGGCACACTCATCGATGATCTGATCTATAAATGGTGTGGGGAAATTGTCTTTCAGACATGCTTTATTAAGGTCTCTGAAATCGATGCAAACTTGAATTTTTCCTTGCTTTTTATCTACCGGAACAGGATTTGAAACCCATTCAGTCAAAGGAACCGGATAAATAAATCCTGCCTTAAGCAACTTCTCCACCTCAGCTTTGATAGCTGCTGCCTTCCTAGGATTGACTAGACGAATTTTTTGCCTCACAGGCTTAGCATTTTCGTAAGTCTTGATCTCATGCTGGAAAATAGATGGATCTATACCAGGCATTTCCTCATAATACCAAGCGAATACATCCCTATACTCTTTAAAGAGTTCGGTATAAATCTGAATCTCCTCAGGGGAACATTCAGCTCTGATGAAGACATTCTCAATAACATTGGGATCCCTGGAAATGTTCACCCAGATAGTTGGAGAAATCATAGCCATGTTCCCTTCCGCATAAACCTGTGTTGGTGCTAAAGGGTTCAGGACTGGGCGAACAGGACCAAGAGATAGAGGACTTGGAAAACTCATTTCAACTTCTCTCAAATCAGGTAAAAAATAAGACCGATGATGCAAATAATTCCATGGTCTATCTATACGAGTCATAGCTTTTAGGATGGCCTCTTCAGATGGAAGAGTGGTATCAAGGCAATCCTGGGCAGAAGAAGAACTAAGCGTCCAAGCTAGAGCCACATCTCCATCGAACTCTTCCGGTGAAAGAGGAGTTGGGATGGATTCTGCAGAGTCAACAATAGACTGATAAGTAATCTCAGCTGCAAACATTGGAAATGCCATTCCACCCACTTGACCTTCCACTAATGTGGCGGTAGGGGAAGGTAAGGTCCATGGGTCCAAAAAATAATGAGTTTTGAAGAACTCTCTTCGAAGAGGAGCCCTGGAGGATGAAATTGCATTTATATGAACCATTGGAGGTGGAATATCAAATTACCCATCAAGGAAGAATACATTCCAACTCCTAAATTCTCAGTAGGCGACTTGGTATTATCCAACTTTGGAATAGTTGAGTCAGTAGATGCATTCAGGTCTACAGGAGGACAATCCAGTTGGTCTACTGTAACAATCCTCCCTTCGTGAGGGAAACAAATAAGCTGAAACAATGAAGATGCAATGGCATCCATCTCATAAATCCAGTTTCTCCCCAACAAAAGGTTGTATTCCAAGCTTGCATCCACTATCTCAACCTCTATATTTACAGTTTTTCCCCCAACACAGATAGGAAAAGCTGGGAAAATACCATGCGGTCTGTGAGAATGACCGTCAAACGCAGTCAGAAGAGTAGCAGATGGAGAAGCTGCGGGAGATCCAATCCCCTTCCAGCATGCGAGAGACATCACACATGTGGAAGCACCCTCATCAATGACTGTCTGAAAAATATTGCATTTCTGGTATGATGATTTAATATGAAAAGCCATATGATGGGGGAGTCTCTTCTTAAAAATAGTCATATCGAAGGTAATCATAAGAGATTTATTTGGATTTACAGCCCCAAGAGCAGTGAGCAAAGCACTGCACTGAGCCGGAAAAGACTGGAGCACCTCTAAAGCCGACATAGCACAAGGACTCTGCGCCAGATCTTCCACAATAGAGTAGTTCTGGGCAGCCCTATCATTTGGATTAATCGTCGTATGCTTGGTAGATGCTTTGGGCATCCGAGGTATAGGCTCAACAGTAGGCCTCGTAATATGAAGCGGCTCAGTAGCATCGGGAGCACCCTTAGCTTTCGAAGACTCTTTTCGCCATAATCACGGGATCTCATAGCGACATCCACGTGAGCACTCATCATGTATATGTTTGACATAATTTCCCCTTCCTAGGTGCCCCGAGAGGAAGCCCCAGAATTTTGATTCATGCCAACAACTAGCTGTTGCCCTTGGGGAAAAGGGTTTGTTACCACACCCTGGGAACTAGAAGAACCCTGCTGAGCTAACAAGCGCTGTGCATCCTGAATTTTAGGGCAAAGGTGTGTAAGATGGTCTCCAACACACAACTTGCATGGAAAATTCACTTTCTTTTTATCCTTTGGACCCTCACCAACATGCTTGTTGGTTTTATTCACATTACCCTTCTCATTCTTACCATTTTTCTTATTATTCCATCCCTTCTTCTTCCCTTTGGATTGTTGATTTCTTTTGGGATTGGAAGTTTGGACGGAATTTACCGACAAAGATTGGGAAGGCGATGACTCAGCAGGAACAACCTTACCAGAAGGAGCAGATTGCAAAGACAACTGTTGCAATTGAGTAAGCAGGCTAGCTGCACCACTATTGATTGACCCAATAAGTCCATCACCATGAGGACCAGGCTTAGTTTTGGATAAATCTAATTTGGAGCGAGGAGCATTGGGCAAATATTTATGGAGGACCCCAAACTGAGAATATATCAGTTCCAGCTGCTGGGCCCTAAAAATAGCCTGTTCGTCAGAAAATACCCCAGACAGGGATACATCTTTAGAAATGTTTGACTGCAGAGATTTCAGAAACCATTCCAAAAGGAATTCTCCTAGAATATGAGATTTAATAAGCCTCTTCCTTCTCCGCCATTCCTGAATATGGTCAGAAATGTGGGTTGCGTCGTCCTGCTTAAAATTAGCTAGGAGTTCAGTCTCGGCGTCATAACGGATGGGAAACTGGAAATGATTTAGAAATGTAACAGCCAGTTCTCCAAATGTAGCAAAACTACCCCCAGTTAGCTCAATATACCACTTGGCAGCATTTCCAGTTAAGGTGCGTTGAAACAATCTCAACCTAATCGAATCATCGATCAGGGAGTTAGAAGAACACCATAAATGGAAGGTGGTGATGTGATCAACCGGATCCTCTCCATTCTTGCCTTCAAACTTTGGAATTTCTGAAGGAAATTTGGTCGGAACCGGAGGCCACCCCGGACTGTATCGGATCGGATCATTCGTCAATTTCGACAGATCTGGCAAGTTTAACGTTGCCAAAAAAGGTAAACGAGGCGGAGCCTGAGGATTCCATCCTTGATGGGATGAATTCCCAACATTCTGAAAAGAATACCCTAGATTTGATAAGGCACCAGGTTGCCAAAAAGAACTCGTAGAAAAAGGAGAAGAACCTCCTCTCAATGCAGAGTTACCAAAGACCAGGCCAGTCCCCCCCCCTGAAGTATTAAATGAAGAGGAAAGCCCCTGATAGGGGTTCCAGGTATTAGAAAGAGGGGAAAAATTCTGATAAGCACTCGACAAAGGGAAAGAAGCATTCCCTTGGTGACCAGTGTAAAACTGATTCCCTGCCCCCGTTGTAGTGAATACAAGGTTCCAACCTGTATAAGCGGTCGAATTCTGACCTCCAGACCAAGGGTTGAAACTCTGAGTCTGAGAAGTGAACGGAAAGGACCCTAAAGAAGGATTCGAACTAGGAATATGCCCAGTTCCAAATGGGAACCCTTGAAAAGAAGCTGATCCACTAGCCATGGAAGACATGGGTGTAGATGCAGCTGCATCAGCGGAAAAGGAAAAAGAAGGAATCCCACTAGTGGGAATTCCAAAAAAAAAGGGACTAGAATGAGAAGCATGTGCTTGGGTTAAACCAGAGCCAAACACAACAGTAATAGAAGCAATCAAAGATATAGCAATAGTGCCTCCTCCTTCTACAGAAGGAGTCTGAATGCCTACAGCACTCATAGCAGAAGCCGCGTTCCCAATCATGGCCATCGAAAGGTATGAATAATACAAAGGATATTCTAGTCTTGCAGACTCAGGTCCGATGTACTCCACAACGAACGGATAATCAGGAGGAAGAGGATATGGAAGTGACTCAGAGGGTTGAGATACTTCCTCTACCTGTACTTCTTCTTCCTGCGGAAATAAAACTCTCAAGGTGAGCGGAGCGCTCCTCTCGAAACCAACACCAGAACTAGCTACGAAACCTTTAGAACCTTGTGGAGGATCTCTCTCCACTATGTCAAACTCCACAGGGTGATATACAACTGCTATGTTACTCCTACGCCTTCTTGAACAAGGCTCTGCACTCTCGGGAGATAACCCTCGGATTCTCCTCGATCGAGGAGGCACTTGATCAGCCACTTTAACAAATTTTAATTAGACTCAAAAAATATAAAGCTAGGCAAGCTAGGAGCAAAGAGCACTCACTACAAAAATAAATCTCTGAGATACAATCAAGCAAACAACCTTCAGGTATTTCCACTCCGGGTGATTAGGACTGGACACCAAAATACAAGAAAACGAAATATAGGACCTCCCTAAAGTAGTCTGGGATAATTACGGCCCAGGCCTACTAGTGAAGGTAATAGAAACACTTACACCGACCTCCTAACAATAGCCTTTGCCAGCACAAGTACCCAAGCTTCGCAAGGGCACCCCCCAGAAGTACTGCTGGAAGTGATACGACGTCTGCCTCAGGTACCTCGGGTATTCCCCCCCACAGTCACCTATGTGGCACCTAGGAGTGGCAACTATGGGCACCAATCCATGTCAGAAGCCGGGCAGAATGGTCTTGAGGTCAGATTCAGCAAATCAGAGAGGGGGTATCTCTCTTCTCGGCCTTCACTTCCCCTCGCGCTTGACTCTCTGGAGGAGAGCTTTCCCAGTCCACCTAACGGAGTTGGATTTCGCTCAATTAATCAACTTCTATGTTTTTGTTTGAGCGGCCTTGGAGAGTTAACTCTCCACTCACCTAATCCAAGGCCCCACAACCTAGCTGGTTGGTGTATGACACTTAATAAAAACTTGCTAGTTGCTTTTAAATTATAGCGCTTATTTTAATCAGCTGTTATGTTAAGTCAAAGGGATACGGAAATGAAACTTGTGGTGTTTTGATGCAGAAAAGAAATTAATAAAAACCAAACTACATGCAAATGCAGTAATTGCCTTTCGATGAAAAGAAATTTCTACAAAGGTTCTACGAGAATTTTTTTTTTCTTTTCAGATAACAAACTTCACACTCACAAAAACTATGAAAATGACTAAATGCTTAAGTGCACCTGATGCAAATCACTAGAGCATGCAAATTCTAAGATGCAAAATCTACTAAAGCAGAGTGAAATTTCCCAAAGATCCTTCAGTTTTATCTCTTTTTGGTTGTCCACAAAGCTAGTTTCCAAAATTAGAAAATCTCAGTATAAAGACACCAAAATATGCTTGAAAACAAGAGGACGAAACCAATGACAATTCCTTCCCAAAATCAAGTCAAAAACCGAAGGCAAGAAATCTCAACAAGGCTTCAAAAGATATAACAAAACGAAAACAAAAATGCAAAACAAAAGCAAATGACAAAACAAAATGTTTTTTGAGCTTTTGAATTTTATAAAAAAGAAGAGCTCGAAGAGACCAAGAAAACTATCAAATCCCAAGCCAAACAACTCTGAATTTCAAGCAAAAACTTCAAAAACGCTCCAAATCTTATAGGGCTACTTAGTAGCAAGATTTATATGAGTAAAAGAAGACAAGAAACTCAGTAACTCAGCCTTGAAGAATAGTACAACCTTGCAGCAAACAAAAACTTCAAAGAACTAAGAAAGACTCTTCAAAAATTGCAACAAGACCTAGTCAACTGAACTCAAGAAAACCAACCAAGAAATGGGAAAAAATCAAAGTGAAAAGCACGACACAAAGGTAGGAAAGAGTAAATGAGCAGAAGCTCTCTATTCTGATGAAGCAGAACAGCCAAGAATCCCCAGAAAGAGATCTTGGTACTCGAACCAGAAATGCAAGCACAAGAAACAAAATTTGCCAGATAAGCTAGTTCTCAACCAAAATAGAGAGAGAAAAGAGCAAAGACCACTTTCAACACAATCCAGAGGATACAAAGACACTGTAGGAACAGGTCTCCACAGGCAGACAAGACTAAAAAGCCAAGAAATCAAAAATTTCAAAATTCACCCAGGCATACGCTACTTGACAGTTTTGAAACAAGTGTGCATACGTGACTGTGTTAAAGGAAACCCGCATATACGCGACTCCCTTTAACAAAAAATACATGTATACACATCTGTGTACAAACAAAAACATGTATGAAAAGGTAAATAATAAAAAATAAAAAATATCAAGCCTGGATAAGGAACCAGGTCTTCAGTCTGACTGAGAAAGAGTTAACTGGACTGGAAATAGAAGTTAAAACTGTTGGAAACCTTTCAAACAGCTAAAACCACCCAACAGAGGAATCACAAGAATGTGGTCCCCAGCGGAGTCGCCAGTTCTATTTTGGGTAAAAACACCCTAGAGGTTTGTTGGGTCAAAACCTCCACAGAGCAGGGCATGCCATTCAGAAGGACTCACACACAACCACACTTTAATGCTAAAAACTAGATAACAACAATAGTAGAACTCACCTGTAGTCCTACATTCGATGTAGATCCCGCAGGGTCCAAACCCCCAACAACCCTTCTTCCTCCTTCAACTTGGAAAACAAGAAAGAACGTGCACGGAAATCTAGTTGTACATCATATACTTCTCCTAAACGTTAGTTCAATCCATGTGAAACATTATATAAACCATAATAAATTCTTAATGATCAATCTTTTCACATATGCAAATAGATATTAACACACAAGTTCAGGAACAAGATGGTTCTTCATTAATATGAATAGCATGTACAGTAGTAAAAGTGGAGAGATCACCTGAATCCTTCCAGGATCTTCGAACAGACCGTCGTCCGGATCTGTCCCGCCCTTGCCTCGCTAAGATACTTTCAAGACTTGTGCACTCGAGATGGCATATAAATGGATGAACATCCCCAGGAAAAAAGGGTTTCCTATATAAATCTGGGAAAGTGCAGGAGGCACGGGAGTTCAGACTTGAATTGGGATTCCAACAGAGTATAATGTCTATAAAATTTCTCTCTCCCTTAGGCCATACACATGAGGGGCTTTTATACTCCCTCGAAGTAGTTTCAATCAGTTGGAAATAGTTGGCCACGTACTGGGGTGGTTGAACTACTGGAGTAACCATCAACCCAGCCCGAAAATAGGGAATTTTTATATATTTTTTAATGATTTTAATGGCATACGCAGAAAAGTACATGTGGACTCGCGTATACACGCGAAAAATTCTGGGCATACCCGCGTATGGGAATTTTAACACTGTTTTTTAATGAATTTTTTTCAAGACTGTGGGAATGGGTGCCCAAAGCCATAAAGACAATCATGAATCACCTGAGGGTGAAAAATGATGCTATAACACATACCACAAGATTCTCAACACAATTTGTACAAATTTTCCTCTAATTTCATTCCAAAACGCTGATTACAAAATCTCCACTAAAAAATAAGATTATCCAATCCCACACAAGACTAAAGAGAGTATACTTATAGAAAATATGGACTATGAAACCTCATAAGGTCGAAATACCATCCAAAATGCATCATAAATACATAAGATGAGTCATTTCCTAGATTCTAGGAAGGTTAAAAACCATTCCCTGAATTTTTTTGCTATGAACTAGGAGCGTTTGTCCCTTACATGAAATTACATATTCCTTCATGATATGAGGCAAAAAATAACTCAATAAATCTAGTTCCATCTCATAGGACCAAAAAACCTCGAATTTTTGACATTTTCTGAGCTTGACAAGTGTCCTTAGGAATCTAATGTTGATTTGTAGCATTTCTGACAAGAGGGTAGAAGAATTTTATAGAAGCGTAGCAGAAGTTTGCAGTCACTTTTGAGGCACTTTTAGGAGTCCAAATACACTTATGAAATAATGGTAAACTATCCCTATGTGTATAGTTTCCATAAAATCTAGAATTTTTTAAAATGAACCATGGGAAGGCCTCCAAAAATCCATTCTCCCAAAGTTACTCCAAAAGCGTAGCAGAGGCCCCAAAAAGGTGGCAGAAACATGAAAAATGAGGGGTTTTTTGGCCTTTTCTTTAAAATTAATTTTTTTCATGCCAAGGGGGTTCTTTATATGTAATGTAATCATAAAATTGCATCCATCCATGTAAATAAATCATCATTTGGATTCCCCCAAAATTGGCATAGAAAAAGTTTGCAACGCTTCTATGAGGAGGAATTTCCAGAATTGTGCAAAAATCACAAAAATACCAAAATTGTTCAAAACTTCTCAAAATTGATTCTATAGAACGTATGAGTGATGTGCTAAACAATCAAGGAAGCTTTAGCCAACAACTCCAAGCTATCCTTCTCTTTAAGCTTCATTTGTGCTTCTTTTAGCCTTTTCTTCAATTGTTTTAGCCTTATTTCAGAGATTGTGTTCCTGGTGCAATAGTGATTTTCCATGTGTATTTGAATTTTACTGTCCCTCTTATCCATCCTCAAGAGCTTCTACAGATGTTCTTTTACCCTTTACAACCAAATATATCTATTTGAATTAATTTCCATGGCTATAAGATCATCAAAGGTCAACTCTTCAGGTGGATGCGCTTATTGTGTTTCTAGCTCCAACGCCTTTTTGAGGCCTCTTTTTTTTGGCCTCCTTGGTTGTGTTTCAACCTCCATGTCCTGCATTTTATCTTTCCCATTCTGAATCTTGTTGCAAATAATATTTCTATTTGAATATGATATCATTCCTCGATGAGCTTTTCACAGAACCTCAAGCATCCAGTCCTGTCAAAACATCTTTTGGCCAAGGGCGAAGCATTGATTTCATGTGTAGTGAAAAGTTCTAACCTGAGGTGACGCCCTCCCTTGAAATTTTTCTTCTCACTCTCCATATTTTTGATCACTGAAAGGATGAAAACCCTAGTGTGTTGATGGGATGGGTATGTTTAGTGAAATCTGGAAAAAAACATAGCATAGTGATGGAGTAGGTTTAGAAGGTGATATGGAGGGTTAAGGAGCTAGGGAAAATTATACAAAAAATTTAGTAGATAGGGTGGAATTTTATCTCCATGTTGTGGGTTGAATGAAGTGAAATGGAGGTGAGGAGGGTGGTGAAAATATGAAAACAGAGGAAATTCCCAATTTTAACTGTGAAAAATAGCTAGAATTTAGGGTTTTATGAAAATGAATGTTAGGGATGATATGGATGGTGGGAGATGAGAATGTGAGGTATATGAGAGGTGTAGGATATTGTTTAGGTACTATATTTTGGGTTTATCTAGCTAGATTAGGTTATATTTTATCAAATGGATTCTTTCATTGACATGGAGAAGTGATGATATGGTGTAATATGGAGTGAGCATGAAAATGATTTGAAAATTAATAACTTGAACAAGGGAGGGTATGAGAGTATTAATTTATTGTTTGTGAGAGGTCCAAGGAGTAATAGTCATAATAATTGAGATTGTTTGAAGAGATTTGAAGCCAAAAAACAAATTTTGGACCCTTTCTGGAGATGAAATCCAAATTACATAAGCGTAACAACTGATTCCAAAAACATAACAAAGGAATTGACATACAGATCCAGAAATTTCGAAAACAATTTTTGCAAAGATAGGGATTAAAAATGGATCAACATATCTCTAACCATATCTTTTTTTTCAAAACTTAGAGAGGTTGTTTTTATTTTTCATGTTATGAACAAAAACCTCCTCCATTTTTCCAAAATACTTTCCCATTTTCTCGGAAGCCAAGTTTGAAGTTGATCACTCAAAATTTGCAGAAGCATAGTGCACTAGCTCCTACTTTGATAGGGATTTTGGAGGTATTCCCAGAGGATTTTTCGGATGTAAGTGGTATGGTTGGAAATATTAGGATGTATGCTACAAAATTGAGTCATTCATTACTACAACACCCTACTCCAAACCCCTAACAAATTGATTTTAAGACAACCTATCCAAAAGTGCATAAAATGACATAAAGCAACTATATTTTGAGAATTTCTCTGAAACCATAACACCCATGCATAAACGGAATGAGGTTTTTTTTATTTTTCTTATGAGTGACAACAAAATATTTCACTTTTTTAAAACTCGCCTCCATTACTTCAGAAACGGATTTTGAAGCCAAATTATCCCTGTGTGTAGTGTAAACCATGACTTGATCATAAAGCTCTAAAAATGATGCCATGGGTCTGAGTTGGCTCAAAACTAGAATGGTGACGTCCCTTATGGACCTTATTTTCACCCTCCATGATTTTTTTCAACAAGTAAAACCCTAGCTCGATGTAGCGAATAGGGAAGGTGGAAAATTAGGAAATCAAGGGATAGTGGTAGAGTGATTTTAGCGATGGAAATGAAGTGGAAGGAAGTTTTGGAAAAAACCATAAAACTTTTGGGAGATAGGGTGATGATTTGGATATAGGATTCAAGTGAAATTTTTGGTAATGGGCATGTGAAAGGTACCCAAAAGGTCAAAATATAGGGTTTCAGTAGTGTTTCTGCCAAAATGTAGTGAAAATTAGGGTTTTAATGAAATTGCTGGAAAAGAGGGTTGTGAGTGATAGGAGATGTTAGGGTATGGTTTATGAAGGTTATATGAAGGTTTTAGATGGTTATATTAGGCTTCTATCAACTGAAACAAAAAAAATATGGAAAACCACCAAAAACGTAGTGGAGGTAACCTAATGAAGGAAACCACTCATTTTTTTTATGAATTTTGACTTGAGAGAGGTATGGAGGGTGCCCAATTACTGTTTATGAAGTGTATGAACCTTTTTGCAGTGGTTTTGAACCTTGGAGAATTGATTTGGAGCTCAAACACCAAAAGCGCAACACTTGCGCCACACACCAAGAAACGTAGCACATGTAGTGTTGGCATAAATTTGCCTATTTTTCTTCAACCCATAGCAGCTCTGGATTATGATGGTAAGAAGAGAGGATATGCTTACTTATTTCCCTATATTTTCTAAATCCATATGCATATTACTTGTATGGTGAAAATTAGATCTTGTTTGCTTTCTTTTATGACATAATTTACTCTTTTGATGGTGAAACAAATAAGACCTATACTCAGACCTAAATGAAGGTGCGATGAACTACCTCAGACCCTAGATTATTGGTGGATGAAATGACCTATAAAATTATGATGACCATGAATGGAGTGAAGGGAGTATCATTTCAGACCTAGACATATTCAGTGAACAAAATTTTATTTGAAAACTGACTTGAAACATGAAATTTCACTACGACTTATGTATCCCTTATCAAGAATTTCCTTAAGTTGCAAATTCAATTCCACCAACTCTAGAGTGCTCATGCTTTACGGTGCCTTAGATGTTGGTGTTGCTCCCAGCATCAACTCAATAGAAAATTCCACCTCTCTATGAGGAGGAAAATCTATAATTCTTGCATGAAACACATCCTAAAAATTTTGCAAAACATGATACCTCTTCATTACTTAATCTTCCTCAACATCCTTCCATTTTCCACTAGAAATATGCACTGCAAATAATATGAATCTCTTCTAGAAATTATGCATTTCTTACATAGATTTAATCATTCTAAATGATGTAGCCTTCTTATTTCCTTGCAAGACTCTCCTTTCCCCATCATCATCCAGACACTCAATAACCTTGTCATAAAATTCTACCTTAGTATATTTAATGAAAAACCAATCCATGCCTAAAATAATACTATATGAACCTAAAGGAAGAAAATTTATATATGTTCATGTAGGCATACCATTTAGCTCAAATGCACAATATCTCACCCAATTATGAATGCTTCTATTAGACCCCATAACTAACCACACCAACCAATATTATGCATGCACTTATTTATTATAGAAAAACTCATCCACCAAGTTATGACAAATATAACTGTAATTATATCCATGATCAATCAAAATGGAAACAACTTTATCATGAAGCTTACCTTCCATCTCGACAATGGATTACTGATGATCAGAGTTCCTATTATCCACAATGTAATCCTAGCCAACCTAACAATAATAATTTAAGGGCACAATAATAACAATATGGGCGTTACAAGGGTACAATAATAACAATAACTTGCTTACACTAACAACAATAAGGGACTATACTAGTAATATAGGGACCTAACATGCCCCTCTCCTTCAAAAAAGTGTTGTCCTCAATGCTTTAGTAGCTCTGGGTGCTTATGTATAAAATTATCATCCTCCCATGTAGAATATTCAGTGGGTAAGTTCTTCCACTTGATGAGATACTCTGAAATTGATCGATTCTGTAGCTGTCAAGTTCTTGTTTCTGTGACCGCTTAAGGTTCCAATATGATTTTTCCTTCCACATCAAGGCCTGAAAATATTGTTTGAACTGGAAGATTTTCACCTATAACCTTATTTAAGCATGAAACATGGAAAATTGGATGCACTCATGAAGAAGCAGCAAGCTCCAATTTATATGCCATAGTACCAATCTTTTGCAACACCTTGTAAGGACCATAGTATTTTGGCGATAATTTATTATCCTTCTTATCTTTCTTGAGGTACATTTGTTTGTATGGTTGTAGCCGTAAAAATACCCAGTCTCCTACATCAAAACTTCTCTCGCTGCGATGTTGATCTGCTTGTTGTTTCATTCAATTTTGTGCCAAATTCAGGTTTTCCTTTAAGAGTTGGACAACTTCTTGTTGATGCTCAATGTGATCTTCCATTGCTTGAACCTTCTAATTGTCTCTTAAAGATGATGTGATGGATGGTGGATGATATCCATAAAGTGCCATAAATGGGGTCATTTTTGCTGCAGTATGGAAGGAAGTGTTATACCATCATTCAGCTAGAGGTAACCACTTGACCCATTGTGTTTGTTTATCAGATACAAAAAAATGAAGATATCCTTCCAAAAATTTATTTACTATATTAGTTTGACCATCGGATTGAGGATGATAAGATGAGCTATTAGTTAATTGAGTACCGAAACAAGAAAATAACTCTGTCCAAAAATTTCCAGTAAAAATGGGATCTCTGTTGCTCACAATAACCCTTGGGTTTCCATGTAGCTTTTGAATTGTGTCCATAAATGTAGAATCAAATGTACTTGCTTTAAATGGATGAGATAATGTACAAAAGTGTGCATACTTGGTAATTCTATCAACTACCACCATGATGACACTCTTTCCTTCAGACTTAGGTAAACCTGTGATAAAATCCATTGCAATCTCCTCCCAACGTTGACTTGGAAAGGATAAAGGTTGTAGAAGACTCGGGGTCTTAATTGTTAGAGGTGCTGCTATTCTCCCATAATTCTTAAAAAACTTTTGATAATACCCTATTAACCCAAGAAATCCTCGCAACTGATTTATGGTTGTGGGGCCTTTCCATTCATTAATGGCTTTAATTTTGTTAGGGTCTACCTTAAAACCCTTGTGAGTTACAATATGACCCAGAAATTCCACCTCTTGTACTCCAAAGAAACATTTGGATATTTTTGCATAATTTTTTCTCCTGCAATAGTTTGAGCACCTTGTCAACATGTTGAACATGATCCTTCTAAGACCTGCTATAGATTAGTATATCATCAAAAAATAGTAGCAAAAAATTTCTAAGGAAGGGTTTGAAAATGGAATTCATCAACCCTTGAAATGTAGAAGGTGCATTGGTAAGGCCAAAAGGCATGACCAAAAATTCATAATGACCCTCATGAGTTTGAAATGCTATTTTTGGAATATCTTCAGTCTTCATTCTAATTTGATGATACCATGAACAAAGATCCAATTTGGCAAAATAAATTTCTCCATGTAATTCATCCAATGATTCATCAATCACAGGAATGGGAAATTTATATTTAATGGTGAGCTTATTGAGCTCCCTATAATCCGGACACATGCGCCATGATCCGTCCTTCTTGTGTATCAATACTACAGGAGCAGAGAAAGAACTTTGACTAGGTTGAATTATACCCGCCTCTAACATTTCTACAATCATACGTTCAATTTAGCTCTTTTGGACATAAGGATATCTAGAAGGCCTGATGTTTTGAGGAAAACTTCCTGGAATCAAATGAATATCATGATCATGATCATGAATAGGTGGGATTCCTTTTGGAGTTTCAAAAACCTTGAAATGATTGTCCAAAATTTTTTGGAGATCTGCAGAAATAGATGATTTTGATGTTGGAACTTCTAGTGAGAATAATTGTGCAATTATGCCTCGTTGTTCTTTCTTTAGAAGCTTTGTCATGACATTAGAGCTTATTATATTTCCCGGATTCCCTGTAATACCCTGTAATTCAACTTCCTTTCCTTCTGAAAAAAAATTGAAGAAAATTTCTTGAAAATTAAAAGCTATCGTCCCCAAAGATTGTAACCATTGTACTCCTAGTACAACATCAGCACCTCCCATAGGAATGGAAAGCATTGGACTATTTAATACATATTCCCCCATTGTTAGCTTGATATTATGGCATTTTCCAAATAAATTTATAGTTCCTCCATTTGTAACCATCACTTGACATTCTGGTGCTGGGTATAGGAAACAATTCAATTCCTTGGCTACCTTACAATGAATAAAATTATGGGTACTACCTGAATAAATCAACACTATTACCTTTTTCTTCTTGATATGTCCTTCTATCTTGATAGTTTTAGGAGTGGTAATTCTTGCCAATGTATTACACGATATGGTCGGAATCATTTCTTCCTCTTCTTGGTTTGGTTCCTAGTGTATATCCTCTTCTTGTTCATTTTCTTATTCCTCTTCACAATCTAAGTAAAATAATTTATTCTCAGCACACTTATGACCTTTAGTGTATTTTCTATCACAATTGTAGAAAATCCCCTTTTCTCTTTTTTCTTCCAATTTTTGTGGTGTCAACCTTGTAGGTTGTGGAAATCCAGGAGTAGCAACACTTCCCTCTTTATAGAAGTGAGTGGTAGGCTTCCTTGTCACCATAATTTTACATTCAATATTTCTTGCCAACCTGAATGCCTTCTCCAATGAATCAGGTTCCAAACATCGAACTGCATGTTGGTTGTTATCCTTTAAAGTACATATGAAGAGATCAATCCTGTGTTCCTGTGGAATATCACTTACCCTTATATTCAATTTTTCGAATTCCTAATTGTGCTCCCCCATTAAACCCTTTTTTTTGAGATTTATCAATTGGATAAAGAAGGTGTTTCTCTTTGTATCCTCATAATGTGCTATCATTTCCTCCATAAAAATTGACCAAGTGACAACTTTTTTATGGGACAAAAGCCATTGATACCATACAAATGTATTTTGCTCTAAATGTAAAGTTGCAATGCGTACCTTTTGTGTTTTTTGCACATAATGGAGATCAAAATATTGCTCCATCTGTAGTATCCATGTTACAGGATCCTTTCCGTCAAACTTCCTCATATCCATTTTTGGAATATGGTGGTTCTTCCTACCAACATTGCATTTTATGAAATCATGATTAAAGTTTATTTTGTTCTTATCATGAGTTTCCTCTACTATATTTTCACCATTAGGAAACATTTCTTTTATCAACTTTGTCAAACCTTTCATGTATGATTTTAGATCATTCTTCAAACCATCCATCTTAGATTCCATGCCTTTCTTCAAACCATCCATCTTAGTTTCCACGCCTTTCTTCAAAACTTCCATGCCATTTTTTGTTGCTCTTTGCGAGAGCGAAATTTGTTGCACTTGCTCTTGTAATTTTGATATGTCATGTTGCCATTCTTCGTCTTTATGAGTCATAGTAGAGCTTTCTAAAGGCTTAATGGGTGTTGAATTATTTTTAGGGGCCATTTTAGAATACAATACTAATATCTATCTTAAAATATGCCCTTGGAATCAATTCAACTTGATTCTTCAAACAAGACTTATGCAATTAAAAAAAAAAAAGACACACCTTTTACTTGCTTTTGAGGAGCTCGATATTGAAATTCAATTATCTCTATAATTTCATATCATAAATATTTGAAATTTATCCCTGTAGTAGCCCTCTGAAGCTTCTTTCAAATTGCATAGGTCTGATCTGATTTGGATTCTTCAAGGCAAAGTTATGTCCAATCTCCCACAATGACACAATTTTAAACTGCTTCAGTAGAGAGAACTTTTATGACTTGCCACGTGTCACTGTTTCCTCCTTTGGCCCAGAAATTGATAGAAAAAAAACTACAGTTCGTGTGCTTGCAACCACCTTTTACAGCATTAAAATACGATGCTTAGAGAGAGAGATATGAATATTTTCCCACGATCACCTCTTTGAGATGAAATTCAGAAGCCTAAAAAAGCCCTAAATTCCACAAATCATATCTCCGAAAATATTGTGAACCAATATCTGAAAATTTTCGATGATGTTCCTCAGGATTGTGGCTTCACACTCTAAAAATTTTAGCTTTTGAAACTCCCTAGAAAAAACTTTATTATGAAAATACCACGATGACCTATTTAGGTTAAATTCAAGAGCCTACAAAATGACCTAACTTGCACAGATCATATATCCGAAAATATTGCAAACCAAGCTTTGAAATTTTTTGACGATGTTCCTCAAGATTTTGGCTTCACACTCTAAGAATTTCAGATTCTTAACCTTCGTAGAAAAACATTTATAGAGAAAATTCCACAATGACCTGTTTGGAGCAAAACCCTAGAATCTCAAAGCTCTGATACCAAATGTTGTAAAACCAACTCCAAAAATAGAAGAAAAGAGATATCAATGCCTTAGAAATGAGACACTTCGAGGGGGAAACCTCCAATACATTACATGAATGAAAAATTCTTGGATGATTCAAATTACAAAACCTCCTTTTTATATATAGGAGTCCATGGGGCCACAATGTAATCCTAGTCAACCTAACAATAATAATTTAAGGGCACAATAATAACAATATGGGGGTTACAAGGGTACAATAATAACAATAAGGGGGTTAAACTAACAACAATAAGGGACTATACTAGTAATATAGGGACCTAACACATGATCAATCAAAATGGAAACAACTTTATCATGAATCTTACCTTCCATCTCGATAATGGATTACTGATGATCAGAGTTCCTATTATCCACTGGTACATAAATATGAGGAATAATTTGAACAACGCTTCCAAATTTTTGTGCCTCCTAAGAATTATAAATCTTAGGCCTGACACCTTGGTGTGATGGGAACTCACTCTGGTGATGCTGTCCACCTCAAGTCCAACATCTCAAAGGTTTTTTTCCATCACCCTTATTCTACTCCTCATGTTGAAATCCATGTCATCTGTTAAATGCATTGAACTTCTTATAAGATGCAACATTATCCTTTTTACCCGCATCTTGGAGTCTTCCTTGCTTCTTATCCCATTTTCCTTTAGCATTATCATTACCTTTCCAATCTCTCTTAGGCTCATACTTTCCCTTTGACTACTCACAAAAATTCTTTAGATTCTTAATGACTTCATCCATTGACCGAGGCTCATCATACTCAATATGATATTTGAATGCTAAAGGTATTCCAATAATGAACCTTTTGATATTTTTCTTCTCATCCTTGAGGTAGGGAACATATCTCAATAGCTATAGAAACTTGGTTGTGTAATATTCATAGATATGGAACCCATATTAATCTCATATAATTCCTTAGCCTTTACATCATAATATCTCTCAAGTAAGTACTTCTTCCTGAATATTATTTTAAACTCATGCCAACTCAGCTTCTCTACCTTGATTCCTATCACATGCTTCACATCTTCCCACCAGATATATGTTTTTCCCTTGAGACTTAATATATCTATATTGGCTTTCATATTCTCTCAATAATTATGCAATCTGAAGAATTTATTTATCCCAAGGAGCCATGCATCTGCATCTTCTTATTTCTAAGCATCCCCATCAAATATAGGAGGATTGTCTTTCTCATACTCCTCTCAAAAGTACCCTCTTTCACTCCTCCTATAATTATGTTGGTGGTAATGACGATGATATCTCTCAGAAGTAGAACTATATTAAAATCCATCAATGTTATCCTTCCTGGTAGGTCTATCGAAAGATCTACCACTTTCGATTGTGTCATCCCTGTCCAACATGTGTCCTCTATGATACTAATTTCCATATTCATCATTTCTATTTTCCTCCTGTCCATTACTGATCCCCAATTGTCCCTGCTTTTACAAATATTAAAGGCTTTTAAGGATGACTGCATTAACTTCTTCTTTCTTTTCTTGAGCTTTGGCAAGCATTTCTTGTTTCGTAATTATCTTATTATTGTCTACCTTGAAAATTTTGATCCCTGCATTCAAGCTTCTTAGTGTATCTACTAAATAGGGAGAGTAATATTCTCTTTGCGACCCAACTAACATTTCCCATTCCATAAAATTCACATCAAGCTTGTAAGAAGAGTCATGTGAACTACATTCCACCATTTTACTCTTCATCTTTGATCTTCTATCTTCTGCAAACATGTCACGTTAGATAAACGAAATAGAGGCATGATAAAAATAATACCTTAGTTATTTCAAGGGAGGGTATCACATCTGCAAAAGTCAGTCCAGATTAGCATGATATAGATATATAATGTCATCAACATATCAACATCATGCATGATAACAAAAAATTGCAATAATGATCACCACAATGCATGCATAGTATACACATATATAATTAACATGCATGCATAACCATATGCATTTATCCCATATATTCCAAGTGTTTTAAACTAGAAGCTCTAATACCACCCTATGGTATTATATATCACCCAAAGAGAATTTAACCCACTATAATACCACCAAGTAACTACCCCTCCCACATTTACCCACTTTTAGAAGCTCTCCAAGGTAAACGTGAGTTGAGTGACACTATGATATGAACTGGCCTCCAAGTTTCAATTATGGAAGTGGGGCCTACAAACCAAAAGTAAACGGACTTCCCTTCTAGACTAAAAATCACTCAAGAGCCTACAGGCCACCCTGGTGATCAATCCCTACAATAGAACTCATTTTTACTAATTTTACTCCCCAACTGCACCCACATCATTTCATGCATGTGGTTGGGAGATATAACTGCACCCGTAGGCCTATATCCATGTGGTTATGACCTAAATTCCTTTTTTTTTGTGCATGTGGTCACAAGATGTATGAAAATTTTTAGGATATCCTCCAAACCACTTCCCATAAATATCTGTAACTTTCAAGCATTGTAAGAATGCTGATAACAATTCTAAATAATCAAAACTTGACCATGTTCTTGACCTAGAAATTCCTAATACCATATGGAAATTTCGTCAAACGTATGGTAAACATATAAGCTACAGGTCATGAATGCATATATAATCATAAACATTTTAACTTCATTTTAGAATCACCAATAAGGATCTATGCCTTCTTAAGTTAGTTGCAACAACACTTATTAGCCCATGCATTCATCAACCATTCAATAATTTATGAAATAGTGAACAAGAGCCAGAGTTAGAGCACATGATAAAACCATGTATATAACCAAAATATAACCATAATAGAAACCCATGACAAATCAACCATAAGATCACCATAATAAATAGTATAAGGGCTCATAGATGTAGAATTTTAATGTAGATTCAAAATTTCTCATGTAATGTACTAAAACATAATACTTGAATATATTCTACCAATTTGTGGAAGTAAATTCACGATCGAGGACACAAATCATTAACATGCACCAAGGTTCAACACACATACACAAATATATCTCTAGGGGAAATCAATTGCTCATAACCCCTTACTATTGTATTGCATTAATCAAATAATTTGCATGAATACAATATGTTTTTCTCAACCTTGAGCTCGACCTACACCTGCATATTCTATCCTCTACCCGACTAGATAACTTTGGACAACACTTAACCAATTTTATAGCCCTAAAAGATCCTATTTCCTTTTGTTATTTTATGAGGAATTAGCCCCTATTATTTAGGTAAATTTCTCATTGAGAATTGCATAATTCCTTTAGGCCCTTCTTTGACTACATGCATGACTTGTACAATTTGGAAAATTCTACAAATGATAGTACACTTCCCTTTAACTCCAATGTCAACTAGGTAGCTCGAATTTCATGCATGCATGAGTTAATTTAGGTTGACTGATCAGTTAACTAGTTAAAAACTAAAGACTCACCCCATTTCTACACCTCCCACTAGTTTTTCTAATAGTTGGAACTAGTTTTACTGAATTAAATTATTGCAACTGAATTTAACTCAACTTGGGATCCTAAAATTTAGAAATTACTATACACAAATAAAGTTCCCCCAAAAATCGAATTAGCTAAGCTAAATGACTGATAACAAATATTTCAATTCAGTTAACTCATTTAAGTTTTTTTTTCTATGTGAAATTTAGATTTTCTCCTAACTTAATCAAAGGAAAAATAAATTAGGAATTTCTTGTTGCATTTTCAACACTCCCTCTTAGCAATAAATGGATTATCATATATCCCAATCCTGCTTCTATGGAACTCAAATTTTCCTCTTAAAAAATCCTTTGTCAAAATATTAGCATCATGTTCCTATGTTAGAATGTACTGCAATGATCCACCTCTGCACACAATCTCTTATATGGTGGTACCGGATATTAATGTGCTTGGATCGATCATGAAAAATTGGATTCTCAAATAGTTTGATACAACTCTGATTTTCATAGTAAATCATGGTAGGATCCATCATTTGACCAAATAACCCAATAATAATCTTTCTCATCCAGATAGCTTCACAAGCTGCTTGACTAGTAGCCATGTACTCTACTTTTGTTGAGTTGAGTGCAACTCATCTCTACTTCTTATTGTACCAAGAAACTATTGTTAACAAAACACTGAAAATTCCTCCTGAAGTGATCTTCCGATCATATGAACTTCCTGCTCAATACACATCTGTGAAACCTTGCATCTTCACTCCCTTTTTCCATATCTACTAAATTCCAAACTGAGTGGTGCCTATGAGGTACTGTAGTACATGTTTAGGAGCCCTCCAAAATAATTTGGTTAGTTGACCCATGACTTGGCTCAACTGATAGACTGCATAACACATTTTTTTATGTGTGTTCACCAAATACATGAGAGAACCCACCAAATTTCTCTACACGGTAGCATCCACTTCCTCACCTGAAGTGGCATCCTCTTTCCTCGAGTTGGTCACTAGAGGACTCTCCATGGGTTTGCATCTGTACATGTGGAACTTCTGAAGTATGTCATTGAAATACTTTCCTTGAGCAACAAACATTTATCATTCTCTCTACCATACTTCCAAACTAAGGAAATAGTGCATCAACCCCATGTCCTTCATTTATAAATCTCTTGCAAGGTCTTCCTTGCAAGACCTGACAAGATTTTCATCACCAGTCAAAATCAATTCATCAACATATAAGACTATAATCAACAATTTACCTTCTACCAAAAAGTGGTAAAGGTTTTCATTTGCTTTACTTTTGGTGAAGCCCAACCCAATGAGGTAGCTACCTATCATGATGTACTAAGCATAGGGTGCTTGCTTCAGCCCATACAATGCTCACTTGAGTCAACACGCCTGTGACTCTCTGTCGAAGGTCTTAGAACCTTCAAGTTGTTCAATGTACACCTCCTCCTCAATAAATCCATTGAGGAATATTGTCTTCACATCCATCTGGTGGATTTTCCACCCCATCTGTGTAACTAGAGTGAGAATTTATCTGATAGAAGAGTACCTTGATATAGGAGCGAAGGTCTCTTTATATTCAATCCCTTACACCTGAGAGTACCCCTTGGAAATGAATATGGCCTTATGCTTCTTGATGCTTCTGTCTACTACATTATTTACCTTGTAAATCCATCTCAAACACACCACTTACTTGTCTTCAGGTCTTGGGACCACTTCCCAAATACATTTTCTGAAAATGGAATCATATTCCTCTACCATAGCATGAACCCATACAAGTTGCTCTAATGCTTCCTCGAAGGAGGCTATTTTTGTCTCTACTAGCTCACTCATCATAGCCATGTAGCTTGTGTACCGATCTGGTGATCTCCTCTTCCTGCATTGTAATGTGGGTGATCCCACATTATCTCTAGCATATTACAATAATCTTTCAAATTCCATGGTATGCTTCCTTCATTCCTTGGATGTCTCTTCTTGAATGGTTTTCTCCACTCTCTTCTCCTCTGCTTGTGGTCTCTCCACATATTCTTGAGTTTCTTCCTTTGGAGTCAAAATATCTTGATAGGCATGCAACTGAATATCCCTCTCAAGGTAAAAATTCATATTCCTTATCTTCATCAAACTTCACATTTCTGCAAACAATTGTCATCCTGAGAGATGGAAAGTACACCTGATAGTTTTGAAGTGTATCAGTGTACCCCACAAATATTCCCAACTTTGTTGTCGACTCTAGATTTTTCCTTTATTCCTTCGAAACATGGAAATATACTGATGATCCAAAGATCCTGAAGTGTGACACATCTGGTTTCTTCCCTAAAAACTTCTTCAGGTGTACTCATCCCAAGAATCTGATGAGGACTCTTGTTCTACACATATGTGCTTGTGTTGCATTCTTTGTCCCAAAAGTGAAAAGGTAGGCCCTAATCATGCAACATCATCCATGAAGCTCCCAAAATACTTTTTTTCTTCCTCTCACCCACCCCATTCTATTGTGTTTTATGGGGTATTGTCAACTCCCATCAAATTCCTTCCTTTGCACAAAATTTATTAAACTCATTCGACACATATTCACCAACGTTATTTCTCCTAAGAGCCTTTGTAATATCCCAAGAAGGGAGAATGCATTAATAATGAAACAAAATATAAGAAATGTAGCAAAGTAAACAATAAATATATATACACATCAGAATGCATAGAAATCGCTGAGCCATTTTTTATATTGGAGGTGAAAAAGCAAGTACAATAGTGCTCAAAAGATGAGACACTCAAGCCACAAGGGTGGCCTAGAATGACCCGACAATGATTTCCCAAGAGGGACCACGTAACTGTTGCTCTGTTGGAAGTTAAATTGCATTGTCCCTACTGCAACTGTTGGGACTGCAACTGCCTGAAAGATAAAAAGTCAGATCTAGGTAGAATGGGAGCTTTGATGATGCATAAATTGTAGATCTGGGCTCAATGATGGATTACCAAAATAACCCAGAAGGTATTTCTCAGACCTGTAAGTATAAGAAAATCACCCTCTTAGGGATTCACATATATGCTATTGGGAATGCAGATATGAAGCTAGATCTGATGATATGATGGCTGCAATGATGCACAATTAGATCTATGCAAGAAGGGTTGATCCCTTCACTAGATCCTTGGGCTAAAAGCTCAATATATAGCTCCCCTAATCTCCTCCACTGAAAATAGTTGTTGGATGAACAACAGCTTCAGAAAATTGAGTTGTCAGAGAGGGAGGCTCAATAGCCTTTTGCTAGATATGTCAAATCAGCTCCTGAGTGATGGAAACAATAGATCCAATGTGAGGAGATGATCCCTCGTAGGATTTCCAGTTGAAATACTGGAAAATTCCTTCTTCCAATAGATCTACAGGACTGAAATACACAATCCTTGAATGGAATTCTACTGCATGGAGGTAAAACCAATGGCCTAAATGCTGGATATAGATCTGTTGCTCCTGAAAGGCTAGATCTAAGAAAAAAAAAAGTGGTAGGATGAATCCTCCACTAGTTTCCTAGTTGAATGCTAGAAAAAACCTCCGAAAGATGGCACCAATGTTTGATAAAATCCTCTTTCTAGAGCTACTCAAATAAAGAGGTGGGATTCCCGCTCAGGAACACCCTGTGCTAAAAAACACTGAAAACTTTGCTAAACAATCCAATTCTGCATAGAAATTTCCTAAGAAAAGTCTAGATCTAAATAGATCAAGAAATGAATAATCCAAATCATCACTTCCATTGTGCCTCCACCTTCATTATATGCATGAGCCTTCCATAGTCTAGGCCCACTCCTAATCTCCGCTATACATGTGGACATAGTCTCCATGTTTAATTGTGTTATGGCCTCATGTCCTCCATCAATTTCAAATGGGGTGATCACCTTCTGCATCATATGTGCATTAAATGCACCACTTCCTCCACTATCTTATCATAGGTGCTTCATGATATTCTTTGAATGAGCTATGATCTCAGTTGACCTTACCAAAGATCCTAATGATTTTATATTTAAGATCCATGATCTTATTCGACTATTTTATCCTCCATAATCTATCTCATAAATGAGACATGATCTTCATTAATGGATCTGCTCCACTACTCCATGATTTTAGATATAGATCTAGAATATCCACATACACACATTAAAAGTGGATTTTATTCATCTTTGAGGTTTGTGGGTCCCTCCACCCTTTTATTTACTTAATTTATTAAGAAAATAAAGGACTCTAATATTCCAAATATGATGTGAAAATTTGGTAATATTACGACCTTCACTTTCATGTCAATTTATTTCTCAACAAGTTCTTCAATTCAAAAAATTTGGATAATGTCTAGTCTTTCCTCTACATGAAAATAATCTAGCACTTATGTGAGAAATCATCTACAAATACAACATAATACTTGTGCTTGGCCATTGAGGCTATCAAAAAAGGTCCACAGACATCAGAATGGATTATTTAAATTATTTCATGCTCCCTGGTATCCTGTTCATTGAAGGTAGATTTTGTGTACATCCCCAAGGTACGCCCTTGGCTTGTATTATGCTACTATAGTGCTCCATTGGGGATGAATGTGGTGATATTTTGCATGATATTCAGAGCTCCATGGTGCAAATGGCCAAATATTCTATGACATAATATCCCAACATCTCATATTTCAACCTTCTCCACCTTTATGCTCAAAGCATAAAAATCTTCCATATGCAAATTGTAGAGATTCTTCATCCGAACCTTGATATCATTCACTTTTCCTGTGGATATTTGTCTCAGGAATTCCTTTCCTTTGTTGAATATCCCATCATAGCCATAGTCTTTGAACATCACGATGGAAACCAAATTATTATTTAGACCAAGAACAAACATCACATCCTTAAGTCTCATAGGGGAGACATACTCCACTTGAAGAGTAATTGTATTGTTTGTTAAATTATGTGTTATAGTTTCAAATATTAAATTATCAATCTAGGACTTGTAAGATTTGAGGAGCAAGCGCAGGTAACACGGGATCGGAGCATCTAACCTAATCTAGGGCATAAAATCAATCTAATTGCCAAGTATAGGATCTTTGTTTATATGAAAGAACACATTGGTGACTTGCCGTAAAATAACACACCATTCATTTTCCAGAAGGAAACTCTAATCTACAACTCATTTGCTGGAAAGAACACTCATCTAAGGGATTAAAAGAATATATTTCTTTTAATTTAAAGGCTCCTAATCTAGATGAAACATGAAATTCATAATGAAAAAAAAACCAAATGAAATCTAACTAATTCCCCAGAAATTAAATTCATGCTTTATTAAAACAAAAAACTTCAACACCGAGTATGAACACTCTCTACACAAAATCAAATTACTGCTATGAAATCAACTTCGGTACTTAAAATAGAAAATAAAATCATTCACACTACTTGTAAAATCAAATCTAATGCTACTGTTGAGCTAAATTAAATTAATTAACATATGATATTTAGCTACATTGTGTAAAAAGAAAACAAATCACACTGATCCTAAATTAATTTGAAATGCTAGACCTAAATTAAATTAACGCTGGAGCTAAATCTCACTGCTCAATTTAATATTTAGAGACTAGGAATAAGAACTAGAATCACATTGGAGCTCTTTAATGAAATACTCTACAGCATTCAATCACATTTTCCTTCAAAGAACTCAAAATTTTAAAAGGATCTACACAACCTATATAACTTTGTTTTGATCCTAAATGCTACTACTCGAAAATGAAATTACTATTGCTGAATTCAAATTTTAACTAAGAGGTTGACTTTAATCACATTGTCCAATGACTCTAAAACTACAAATGCTCAAAAGAAAATTCATGCAAGTAGAAGAAACTTCCAAATCTTTAATTTAATCTCATAGGAATTATGAAACTAAACAATATGTATGCAATTCGTAAACGTAAACACACCCTTTTTTCTTGCACACAAATAATGAGTGAATCTATGGATTCACACTTCACACATTCAACCAAATCCACCGCTGGCCAATGAAAGCACACGAAGAAACTCTTACTACAATTCACAAATTTATGACATGCATGCATGGAGTCATTCTAATAATGTTCTATGTATATATGTTTCACTGATATTTAAAACTACACAACGCTTTTATAAGAAACAAAGCACTACTCTGTGGAAGAATTCAGGGACAAAATGCAATGAATAGAATGTAGTTTCAAAACCAAATCAACACAATACCAGAAAGGGTTATAAACACACTACTGGGATCAAATGCTACTGGGATAAATATGGGTTCAAAACTATGCTCCCTTAGTCAAATACAATTTGGCTTATGCAACATGAAAGGATTCAAAAATTGTTATCCAATTGGAGTAAAGTTCTATGCAATAGACATTTTTCTTATAATCAAGTCAATTCAACACTTCTTGAAAGGGACAAAGATCTTCTCTGCAAAAAGGATTTAGGCAAACATATGCAACGAAAGTAATATAATCTTAGAAAAATCAAACACGATTTCAGATGAGATTACAAACAATCTAAAATCAAATCGAAATCTACGCAATCACATACTAAATTGAATTCACACACTCATGGAATGGAAATAAATAGTCACACAACTTATCTATCTACGAATTAATAGAGAGAGAGAGCTTAATCCCAGATTGTGGTGGGCCTTGCGACACCTAGGTGAGTTAAAAGCTTGTAGAGGAAAATAAATCTAATGCATTCAAATTAAAAATTCATTGTAACTATACTCATAGTGATCTAAATCAACACATGACCATCGTATTAACTAGAATAGGAGTCTTGAGTTAAAAAAATAAAAAGGTCTAAAAATAACTTGAAGCTTACATTCAACAACTGATAATCTCCAATTTTATTTTATTTTTTTCATTCATTACAACGTTGGCCATTATAGGCAGAAATCTCATACATAAAATATCAATGGATCTCTTTACATGGAAAACTTAGAAACCTAAAACTAATCTTAGAATTCCCAATTTGATTGCCATAACAATATTTCTCTTCTTGGCATAACTACTCCCAAATGAGCACTAAAATTAGGATGTGTTGGCTTCACGTTGATCTTGGAACATTTCCAATTTCATTTGACCAAAAAAAATTCGGAACAATGTTGTTTGGGAGATTTTTGCAAATCTGGAATTTTCAAAATTTTATACAAATTGGCCCCAACAAACCCTAAATATTTCCAAAACCGTAAGGAATTTTGGGAAAATTTTTTAGTTGTAATAAATATTATATAATGGGACCAAAACCCATGTTCCATAATTTCTCCATTATCCTTTAGCTGCACGAAAATCGAGGAAGAAGTTGGTATTTTAACATTTATTGCCGATTTG
The DNA here is from genome assembly GCA_034641835.2 of Pinus albicaulis. Lineage (NCBI taxonomy): Eukaryota > Viridiplantae > Streptophyta > Pinopsida > Pinales > Pinaceae > Pinus > Pinus albicaulis. The sequence continues at coordinate 66,120,023 of MU968359.1, read as the reverse complement.
GATAAATTAGCTAATTTCCTTCTAGAGACTAAAATGGGTGAGCTAGGTGGAATCCAAGTTATGGAGAGTTATTATAATACTATTTTTTACAATAACCTCTCTTGGTTTCTGTGGAAGCATGCCATGAGTGTCAAGCCCTAATTTAGGCATTTTCGCACTCAACAAACTTATGAAGGATTTCAGCGATGGAACCCTGTGATAAATGTACTCAATGAAATTGCCATCAGTAAATCATAGCATAATCATCTTTAATCATACAGAAGTGAAGAATTCTAGTGATAATCAACCACAAAGTGTATTTGACGACAAATTATAGAATTAGGGTACGGAATGGGCTAAAAACCTAAGGTTTTAGGGCATGAATGGTGATATTACATGAAGAAAACATGGGCATCTTCGAGGCCCAACATCCCCCTATGACTGAGGTTTTTCATGCCCTCATGCAAACAAACACTTTTCTCTTTTTCATGCCCTCATGCAAACAAACACTTTTCTCATCGTGGCATTTTCGCTATAATTTTTTTTCTATGAAGTTTCAGAATCTGAAATTCGTATGGTGCAAAGCTGAAATCCTGAGGAAATTCTTCAAAAAATTTCAGAGCTTGGTTCGCAATATTTTTGGAGATATGAGCTGTGGAAGGTAGTGCTTTTTCAGGCTCCTGAATTTCATCTCAAAGAGGTGATCGTGGGAAAATTTCAATAAATCTCTCTCTGGGAATTGGATTTGAGTGCCATAAAAATTGGTCGCAAGTACACGGACTGTAGTTTCTTGGCTATCAATTTCAGAGACAAAGGATGAAACAGTGACACGTGGCAAGTCCTTCAAGTTCGCTCTACTGAACCAGTCCAGAATTAGGTTATTGTGGGAGATTGGACACAACTTTGTCTTGGAGAATCCAAATTAGATCAGACCTGTGGAATTTGAAAGAAGCTTCAGAGGGCTACTACAGGGCTGAATTTCATATATTGAAGATTTTCAATTACATATATAATTCAATTTCAATATCGAGCTCCTTAAATCAAGTAAAAGGTGTGTATTTTTTTTCCGAATTGCATAAGTCGTGTTTGAAGAAGCAATTGAAGTGATTCCAAGTGCATATTTTAGAATTTTTATCAGTATTGGGTTCTATAATGCCTCCCAAAAATAATTCCATAGCCATTAATCCCTCAAAAGTCTATGCTATGATGCATGAAGAGGAAGAGTTGCAGTATGAGATATCAAAATTACGGTACCAAGTGCAACAAGTTTCAATCTTACGAAGAGAAATTGAAGATGAAATAGATGGTTTAAAAGCAGAAATAGAGGCTAATTTGGATGGTTTGAAGGATCAAATAATAGCAAATATGGATGATAAATTAATGGAAGATCACATCGAGCATCAACAACAAGTTCTCCAACTCTCAAAGGATAACCCAACTTTGGTGCAGAATCTAATGAAACAACAGGAAGATCAACATCACATCGAAAGAAGTTATGAAGCAATCATAGAAACAAGAACTCGACAAGTACGATCAATTTCAGAGTATCTCAGCAAGTGGAAGAACTTTCCTGTAGAATATTTCACATGGGAGGATGAGAATTTTATACCGAAGCATCAAGAAATAATCAAGCGTTGAGGACAACACTTGTTTGAAGGAGAGGGGCATGTTAAGTCCCTATATTAATAGTGTAGGCCCTTATTATGTTAGTGTAGCCCCCCTTATTGTTATTATTGTACCCCTGTAACCCCCATATTGTTATTATTGTGCCCTTACATTATTATTGTTAGGTCGGCTAGGATTACATTGTGGCCCCATTAGGATTATATTGTGGCCCCATGGACTCCTATATATATAAGGATGTTTTGTTCATTTGTATCATCCAAGAATTGTTCATTTATGTAATGTATTGGAGGTTGCCCCCTCGAAGTGGCTCATTTCTAAGGCGTTGATATCTCTTTTCTTCTCTTTTTGGAGCTGGTTACACAACAGGCATCATAGCTTTAGGTGGGGTTAGTTGTTGTGGAGCAATACTGCATGAAGATTTGATTGCCATAGATTTGGTTTTAAGAGAGATACAGATTGGGGATAAACAATAGATATGGTAGGAGGAAAATGATGAATAGTATGATAGGCGACAATGGGAATGGTGGATAAGATGAGGTGGTGATGGTAAAATGCACGCTTTCATGCTCTGTTTTTGTGAGGCCAATGCTTATGGATGGTTCCTTCATGAAAGGTAGCAATGAATTCACCCTTTATTGGATTGAAAATATTTGTGAATGTAGGAGGGGAAGGCACTATAGTTGTTTCTTTTGTTTACATGAACCAATATGATTATGACCTTATTAAAGTAGCATTCAAATGGAGGGTATATGGAAAAGTAGATATACAGAATATGTAGTGGTTAATCATCAAAGATTTCTTAAATATCTAATCAATTAAAGAATATTAAGCCACCTCTACCTGAATTTTTACCCTTGTTGTTGATTTTTTCAGTGCTGCAAAATGATGGAATGGTTGGAGATGATGGGACTGTTGATATGGCCTATTGAATAATATGACGCATAAATTGAAGATGTTAAAAGGTCTCAATATCGACATTATCCCAAAAATGTTGATTCAGGTGTATCATGGCTTCCTGAGACAACAAAAGCACCATCATCAATAATCCACTTTATTGAAATAAAGGAAATAGGTTAAATTAAAGAACAATTACCTGATCATGCTCCAGGCCCAACAATAGTGTAAAAAGATAATGAAAACCATGATTAAACATAGGGTGAAAATATTAATTTGAACATGAAAAATCCAATAATCTCTCTCCCCCCATGTCATTCATCTTGCATGTCTACATGGAAGAAAAAAAATTGACAAAGATGAAAGATTAATTAAGACTGAAGGGATAGGGTTTCAATATTAGAGTAATGCTTTAAACTACATGGCTAATTCAGTGAGAGAATTTCAGTGAGTTTCATGTGATGTCAACTTCCTTTGCATCAATAAGATATGAAAAAATTGTGACTAGGGATTGAATAATGTCATGACTTACCTTTATTATTCCAAAAGAGTAACTAATGCTATGCTACTAAAGGAATACTAATAATGTTGTTACTGCAAGGATACCGTCATCCTATAATGTTTAACCACAACATTTTCCACAAAGCATCTCAAGAGTAGTCCAAAGCAGTAGGCCTTCACTTTCAATAGCCTCGTTATTATAAATAGGAGTGAATTTATTTTTAAAACCAAGGCATTAAAATGGATAGAAATGGAAGTAAATCACTTGCACTAAGGGTCTCACATCCATTAAAACCAAATTATTTCTGAAAGATAGAACTCCAAAGCACATTATTGAAATGATCTTAAAGACATTCTCAGAGAGATATGATAATGAGTTCAAGGAAAGATAAAAATAACCAAGTAAATCATAGTGTAAAATTAACTTTAATACCACAGGCATGGTGCTGCTTCTAGCAAGTGTCTATAACCTCGGTAGGGATGTCTTTTAACCCAACAAAATGTTTGCGTCCCACTTACTAGATATAGATTCAAAGTTAGCTTATTTGAATTTTAGATGAATGCCACTATCCTGGCTTGGTAACCAGCTGATGGTAGTGCCACTAATAAGAAGTAACATTGATGAACAGGCCGACTCATGATGAAACCTCCTGCCTTCCAAATTTTGGGTTGAAAGCCATTACTCTGGCTTGGTGACCAGGAGCAGTAATTTCATGCATCTTAGGTCTCATGATCATGGTAGGTTGGCTCATTTCGAGACCTCCTATCCTCCCCTACATCTTTTTATAGAATCTAATTATGATAAACCTTAAAAGTTACTTAATAAGTGAGGAGACAAATCTACACCTTAAGAGCGCAGGATGGCATGAAATTTTTTTAATTAATAATATTTACCGGTTGAACTAGCAACCCTTAAAGACTCAAGAAAAATAAAACATCTCAGATAATGACCAAACTATTCCTCAAGTTGGTCATGCTAGGGTTCTTATGAGAGCTTATTATGGTTTTATAGGAGTGGTCCACCATAGGAGGCTTTTCATCAATACATTCAAAGAGAAAATTGAAAAGTTTTCTTGGAAAACAGTTTTTCAAGATAATGAATGGAAAGTATAATAATAAAAATTTCCCTAACTGTCCCAGTAAGTAATATTTCTGAATAATCAAAGTCACTTTAAAATATGAGGCATTAAGAGTGAATTTCTTCTAACAAGTCTTACCACAAGAGTGCATAATGAAAAAAATTTCAATGGTTGTGCCTTAGGAATTATAGTTTTAAGAATGTTGTTGTAAAAATTTTATTTCAAATGACAATTTTATTCATTTCCCTTATACTACACTACCATAATTTAGGGAGAGGAAGATCCCCTTCAAGTGTAGGAGTACTTCCAATGCAGCCATGTGCGTAATAGTTTACTAAATAAACTCACACTCAGTTTTAAAGAATAAACTTCAACACATACCAGAGTATGAGAAACCAATTGCTTTAATTGATATGGTACCAAATTTTTTGAATGATAAGGGAATAGGGTGTATTAAGGACTATTTGAAACCAAGATTCAATGAGATATACATATTTATGATTCTCCAACTTATGTAAGACTTCCACAATTTGATAATCATTCTCTTGGAGGAATAAAGGATCTAGTGAAAGAAAAAAGATAAACCCCTCAAGTTTGGGCTCAAATATCTGCTTTTCAAATTGACAGGAATGGTCAAGGGGAATTCTAGGGTTTTGAGCTTCAACAATAGTTTTATAATAGGATCCAATTATAGATTTCTCCTCTAATGGTCTTTGAATTAGCTCTTCCTAGGGTGAATGTTTTGTAGTGATAGGAGATGTTTCCAAACTCAACCCTTCCCCCAACCTTGAAGATATATCATTTTGTTCAGTGGGAGAATCAATAGGAATAAAAAGTGTTTTAAAATGTTGTGCAACCTCGTTGTTTGGATTAGGGTCTAAGCTATGGTTTTTACTAGGGTTTGAACTAGGGTTTGGGTTAAGGTTTGGACTAGGCTTTGGATTTGGACTAGAGTAAGGTCTAGGGTTTAAGTTAAGGTTAGGGTTGGAATGAGGGCTAGGTTTAGGGTTTGGATTAGGGTTAGGGTATGGATTAGGATAAGTACTAGGGTATGAATTAGGGTTAGGGTTAAAGAAAGGTTTCATAGGCAATTGAGACTAGGAGGGATGATAACTTGATGGCATATGTTATTGTTGTTGATTTTGGATGAAAGACTGCCCTGGGGAAAACCTTTCTTGAGGCCATGGGGATATCTAAATAGAAGAAGAGGTATATGGAGATGGCCACTATGGCCATGAAGTATATTATTCAATTGGAGGAGGATTAGAAGTTTTCCATGGAACTGTAGGATTATAAACATGTTGAGGAACCAGCTAAGGAAAATAAGCATTATTCCAAGTATAAAATGGTGTTGGGTTTTGAGTTATACCTGCTGGTTGATTCGATTCCTTAATTGATTCCTTGAGAACCTTTCATAATCGTGGCAGTGATGGGCAATGTTCAGTTGCATGACCATACTCACAAATTTTTCAAACTCTTAGACCGCTAAGTGGGCACTTTCCAAGGAAATGCTTATTTATTTAGTTGGCACAAAAGATAAGAAGTGGTTCTTCATCCTTCTCTTGTTCTTGCAAATCATCCAATTTTGAAATCAAATATTTAATAATATAAAATTTATGTTCAAGCAAATTTATGTTCAAATCTAATATCTCTCTCTCTTGATGGTGTAGAAAACCCAAACAAGAATGGAACTCAACGGGAGCTCACAAGAAAAATGGTAGCAAAATATGACAGTGATGGAGTATCAAAGTCAGACCAAAAGTTTAGATCCAGAGCTATCTTTAGGCATCAAAAGGTAGTGAGTGAATGCAAAAACCCTTCTATCTATAACAAAATATTGAGTTATTATAGATTTTGGTGCATAATTAAAATATTATTAACCAAATGTAGATCAAACTTTTGTGGAATATTTTATTATATTTGTTGGAGGGGAAAAAAATTGAATTTAGTCAAATCCCTTTATTTGTAAATAATAAAAAAATAAATTATTTATTTATTATTTTAAGAATGTGCTTGAGTAATAATTAAATAAATAGTGATTTATTCAATTATTTATAAATGATTTAGTCAAATTTAACAAGGAATATTATTTAAATAATGTTTTAAATAAATATTCCTAGAAAATAATAAGATAAATAATGAAATATCTAATTAATTTTCCTATTTTGGGTTAAATATGACCAGGAATATTAACTAAATTGTTGTTTAACTAATTATCCCTTGAGGAAAATCAAACAAATAAGGATTTATTCAATTATTCCTCATGGAGTTTCCTATTTATATCATAAACACTTAATAAATTAAGGATTACTAAGCTATTTTTTATAGTGAAAGAAATTTTACAAGGGTAAAATTGGTCTTACATGGTGTACTTTGGTCCATCTAATAGTAACAGGTTAGATGACCAAAAATTGGTGTAACATTTCCCCCCCAACGTGCGAGCGTTAGGAGAAAATCGTATGACCAAAGTACGTTGTAAGAACTCAATCACTAGACACTGAAGGGGGAGTTAGAGAGAGAGAAATATAAGGTAGAATAAAGCACGAGAGGAAAATACCCTGAGGAGGCGACACTTACAGGTGCGGAAAGTCTCTTTTATGAGTGAGGACCTGTTCTACATGAGGCGGGGGAGGCATTCCTATGCCTGCCAAGATAACAAAGTACAAAGAATAATGTGTCTAGTAAAGAAATGAGTGAAATATATAGTACATGCTGGCATATACATGGGCCAGATAAAAACATGATAATAGATCCCACATACATACTGTGCCTGGGACAACAGCCAGGACTTATACAATAATATCTGAGTATATGAGATATAAGTACAACCAAAGAGGCCCTGTAATAAATGAAAGGGCTCTAAAAATATGAATGATAGATGCAAACTAAAGAGGCATTACAAGTGGCTAAGGATGGAACCATGAAATCTATGGATCTACATCCAAGGCCGTAGTATAGAGGTCACCTGGGTATGTGGGGAGCCACCTGAAGGGCCGCCCCCTCATGAGGTCTGGAACATCTCACACACACCCAAGAATCACCATTACAATTTGCTGCATATCTGAACCATCGAGTATATAGATCTCGATCATGCAATGAGGATTTGGAGCTGAGAAACAATCAAGTAAAATGGGAATAAAGAGTCCCTTTTCCTGATCTAAGGTACCAAAGAAGAGTGGCAGCTGGAACCAAGTTATACCGCCCTCTAGACATGTCTTCTAGAATGAATAAGCTGATGTTGACAAAAGGAGGTCCACCATATGTGAGGCAATAAGGGATCCTCAAATAAGGCATGAGAGAAAATAGTAGAGTGGTTGATAGACTTACACCAGGGATAATGGTGGAATGGGGGGTACTGAGTAGTAGGCCGATGACTTCCCTTGTTAGAACATAAAGGGCATGAATGACCTGGCAGGTACTGACTTGACACTGGAGGGGATAGGGGACAGAATGACTGAAGGAAAAAATGTGCGATGGAGAGAGGAACAAAGCAATGAAGGATGGAGGACTATAGTGGGATACAAAGGGACTCAAGATAGACTCCATGAATGCAATGATGACTCAACTCGGATGCTCTAAACAAGGGCGACTCGATGATGCTTCGACACAGAACAGGCCTGGTGGGGACCATAAAAACATGAGTACAAGATGGTTACTCACGACGTAAAACGACATGAGCATGGACAATTATGAAGGCAAAGCGGTGCCCCATGTACAAGTGTTGCAAGTGAAGAAATTCGATTTTGAGGAGTGGTGAAGTGACCCTTCTTGGAAACAATGTGTCTGGGTGAAGTATCAAATCATAGAAAACTAAAGGATACCCATTTGAGAGCTTAGTGAGATATTTCCAATTGTGCAGATGGTTTTTCAAACCAAGCTACGGTTTGGTTGCAGCTGGTGAAAGAAAAATCTAGGGTTTCTATTTTAATAAGGCTTTTTCCCTCCAATTTGATTCGTTTGTAAGTTTAGCTGTGGTGAATGTGGAGATGAGAAAAGTTCCTAAATATGGCAATGAACGTAATGGACAAACTGACCATTGGAATTGAGATCCGTCAGTTTCAGGTAAGTGTCTTAACCCCACTCTTTCAGTTTAGTGGATTTAAAGTTCAGTTTATGCACCCAAATCTCATGAATAGGCCAAGTCGCACTTTTTGGGGTCTGTTCTGCGACGTGGGTAGCAGGTACTGGGTAGAAAAATACGACCTATCCCAGGAAATGACCTGAAAAGTGTGACCTGTTAGAGAAAGGGGGTTTCAATGTTTTTTTTGTTTGAGAGTTGGGTTTTTTTTATGGTTGAGGGGCATAGGTACCCCCAAGCATGTTATGGTCATGCCACATGTATTTAGAAAAGTGGAATCTAAAAACATTTTTATGATGTGGTGCGCCATTTGTTTTCGTTATGGTTATGTAGTTCAAGAAAGGGAATGGAGGATTAACAATATCTTTTGGTACTTCATATATGAAGAAAATGGACTAAGTTTTCGGGTTGGCATACATGGTGTTACTATCCCAAAGAGTGGACTTGGAGATAATGAATTGGTTCTCCCCTAGAAAAAACACATGTTGGTAACCACTAATGTCTAGGGGACTGGGTTGTTGATGTAAGAGGAAGGAATGATGAGGGAGATCATCCATAGAGTGATATGAAGTGATATGGGACTCTAGAGGTTCTTCTAAATGGGGAAGAATGATGGTACTAGAGTCAACATGACCAGATGCACTATGAAGGTTGTGGATAACTACTTCTCCTGGACTGTCAAATATGGGTGCCTTCTTACCAAAATATTATTTGTCAATGTAATGACCACAAGGTGTAGGTGGTCTGAATGTATGGTTTCAATGTAAGGGGGCAAAGATAAAGTCAGGGGTGGTGATTGCTTCCATAATTTCGTCATCATAATAGAATATGGGGTGATTTGTGTAAGAAAAAACACCTGATGCGGCGAAGCTACCTGACTCATAATCATGAGAAGAAAGGTTCACACGTGCATCATCACTAGGTGTGAAAAAAGAACAAGAAGATAAGGGATCAACTGATGTTGAGCCTAGGGTGATCGCTGAAGGGAGGTCAAGAAAAATAGAAGGGGAAGTCCTAGAGGGAGCTTCCACTGTGGATCTCATGGATGATAACAGGTAGAGGATATGGGCCAAATACTCTGAAATCTCGACATCAGGAGGGGGAATGTCAATGGGAGTAGAGACATGCTCAGGTTGCCCTAAAGCATACCGCGCGAGGATGGGAGAGGCAGACTTGTTCTGTTCAATCTCGTACTCCTGAACTACCTCCGAAGAGGCGTAGTAATGCTTTAGGAGGGGACAAAGGTGAGTATAATGGCCATGGAGATCATACAAAGCACAAGTGTGGTTGGTTTGAATAGTCTTGGGGTTCTTGGCTACAGTCAAGGAAGAAACAGAGGCTTCAGTGGCTTTAGACATAGGAAACCCGACATTAACCATGGGCTTGATACGAGGAAATTCAGGAAAATGGTGGGTGGCATGACTGATAACATCAAACAAAGCACAAGGGTGGGGGGTATGTTTTGGAGGCTGAGGAGGAGCAGTGGTTTTCTTGGAAACCTTGTCCTTAGGTTACTTCTTTCGATATTTTCCACCCCCACCTGAAACTTTCGCAATAGGAGTAGGTTCCTGTTGAGGTGGCTGAGGCACAAAAGCAAAGGGAGGGCTCACGGTGACCAGTTGGACCAGGGTCAAAGTAAGATAAGGTTTGGGTTGATCAGGCAGGATGGTGGATGTGGGATCAATGTACCAGACTGGGATCCCCAAGGTCATGTAAAGAAGAGAAAAGGTAGCCATAATAGGTACCAAAAATACTCCAGGATGAGGGGCAAGAAATGATATCTGACCAGAGGGGTAATGCCCATGCGGGACAACTCTGAGATGGTTAAGGCTGGGAGGGTAGATATGCTAATGGATACCAGCTACAGATGATTGACCTTAAGGAGGTGGTCCTGAAGGCTGAGTCGAGGTGCTAGGAGCATGTTGCAGATGGTAGGGATGCTGACTAGTCGAACCAGTCCGTTTGAGGTCGGGCCCAGATGATTGCATCATGCAAACATTCAATGAGTTGGGATTAGAGATAAGAGGATAAAGACCATTGGAATGAACCAAGCAAAGAGGAGTCTTTGTATACTCTAAGTGAAACACTAGTAAGGGGTTCAACTATTTGTTTATTGGCCATCAAAGAGATGATGGACTCAGGGGAGGTCTGAGACTTTGGTTTGTAATACATCAATTGGTTGATGGTGACAATATTTCCATTATGAGGAAAGCACATATTACGGTGAACCACATATGGGACAACAGACATCACATAAGTGTAGCTACAACCCAATATAATGTTGTAGTATAAGTGGGCATCAATGAATTCTACGTCAACACAAATAGTCTCTCCCACAAGAGTAATAGGACAATTGCGAAACATGCCTATGGACTGGGAAGAGTGGCCATCCCACCTCAGAGGGTCATAGTGGAAGGGGCCAAATCAGGAGATTCGAGTTGCTTCCAAACCGTAGTGGACATCACATAGGTGTATGTCCCCTCGTCAATGATACAATGGGATACATTCGCATTTTGAATCTTGACAAGGATTTGGAAGGCGACAGAAGTAGGGAGGGGGAGATGTTCTGACTGGTCAACATCGAAGACGATCAAACGATCATCTGAAGGTTCCACATCACCCATGGAATTTAGTATATATTTTCGTTGTGAAGGGCATGACTGGAGGAGTTCCAGCATTGATATGGCAACAGGGAATTGCACCAAATCATCTACTATATTATACGAATGGGTAGCTATACCAGAAGTAGTGTTCTGGCTTAATGGTCCCTTGGGGATCTTGGTATGAACCTCTACCTTAGGCTGAGGGATCTATAAAGGACCATTGGGTGTCAAAAGATGCTTTGTGGGACCTAAAGAAGGGGGCTCGAGGGAAAACTTAGTGAGGGGCTTGTTGTACACACGAGACCGAGTCTGAAGGTTGAGATAAATGATATTGGGTTGGTTAGAGTTCATCATGAGAATCTAGTAATCAGAGGTACCAGCTGGAGGAGGTTGAGTGGCCGCCTAACCTTCATGAGGTTGAGTAGCCACTAATCCTTGCTGGGGGAGACGATTGGTAAGCACATCCGACTGGATAGGTGCGACATGGGGAGGAACCGAATGAGGAGGCTTATTGTCCTTGAGATGCTACTTGAGCTTCCCACATTTTCTGCATCTAAGGTAAAATATGACAATCGTGGGAATAATTACCATAGACACCACAATAAGAACAGGGTTTTTTCATGTGAACAGGCCTGTCCTGCTTGGGTTGAGTGTCCTGTTGCTGGTTCGCAGTGTTAGGTGTATTCTATTGGGGATTGGGTCTTGGGGTAGATTGGTTTTTGTTGTCTTTCCTCTTATTTTTGGAAGTAGGAGGATTAGTCACACCGTGCAGTGCATACACCTGACCCTGGGGGGTGGTGGCTGCTACTACATGGGTTGAGAAGGAAAGGGGGGTTGAGGTGCTAATGCTGGAGGCGTTGGAGCACCAGGTTTTGGATATGGATAATAAGGAGGTTGGGTAACATTGTGTTAAATACGTTAGGAAAAAGGATAAGGTATGCCTTATCCTAGATACATGCTACTGGGAGGGGGAAAAGTGCTAGAGGAGTTGGCCCCTCCTTGAGGGAAACCATAACCCATGGGATGATGAGTGTACAGATGAGAAAGGGCTCCAAATATACTGTCGGTAGCATGGGATGCCCCCGGTACATTGGCACCATCGAGTCTAGTAAGAGCAGATAAGACGGTATAAACATAACCATACTGTGTGTAGATCAGGTCATATTTCAACACAATTTGGAGGGCATTTTCTTCAGTCTAAGGCAAATGAGATGTGACATCTTTGCCAATAGCAGGAAAAAGGAATATGAGAAGATATTCCATGCAGAAATGGTCTTCGAAGGTAGGGTCTCGACATAGGCTCCTTCTTCTTCTCCATTCCTGGACATGATCGGATAGGTGGGTCACATAATATTGAAAAAAAGTGGTCAAAATTTCGGTACGAGTGTCATAACGGATGGGAAGCTAGAAGTAAGATAGATAATCCCTGGAAAGAGTCACAAAAGTAGTATGAGAGGAAGATACATGGTCGACATACCACTTAGAAGCTTCTCTAGTAAGTGTATGTTGGAACAACCAAATATGGACAGAGTCACCAGTGATTGAGTTAGACGAACACCACATGTGGAAAGATCGAACATGGTTTGTAGGATCCTCTATAGCAAGACCTTCAAACTTGGGGATGTATGAAGGGAGCTGGGTTGGCATAGCAGGCCAACCAGGATCATGATGTATGGGGCCATTGATCAACTGGTTAAATTGTAAAATAAGGGAGCAAGGGAGAAGCCGTTATAGTTCTTGTTGCAATCCTACTAGTAGCATCCCTAGCATTAGGGTCGGGGCTACCACCAGCATTAGGTCTCGAATTAGAAATGGTGAAGGTGATAGGAGGAGAACTAGGGATAGAAGAAGAAGGGGAAATCGATGAACCAGAAGTAGAGTTAGAATGGGAACTCAGTGGAGGATGAACTCAAACCCTACGTACAGGAGTAAGTATTCCTACTAGAAACTGAGGATGAAGGCCAAGAAGTCTCCGAGATAAATGCCTTGGGGGAGAAATGGTGGAAAAAAAAACACGCATCACAAAAGGAAGAGAGACCAACAAGGGAAAGGAGGTGCAGAATGAAATGATTACAATGTCGAAACAACGGCAGGGAGGTTCAAGATCAATTTATTACAATTTTATAGTCTTGGTCTGGCAGTGTAAACCAGGCACTCTTCACTTAGGGTGTGTGTGTATGTGATAAGTGCGTTAATTTTAATTTAAACCCAAAAATGTGAAGAGAAAAAAGAAAAAGGGTATTATATAACTGTAAATAAATATGAAAAAAAAGTAAAGTACACTGAATATGATAGAAAATAAATAGCTAAAGATGCATCAATTTAAAACCAAGGAGGATGGCTTCCCAACAACTAGTCTATGGTTGGAAAAATCTAGTCAAAACACACAATATGGCCAATGGATCTAAAGTCAGGATAGACAGGGATCTAAAGGTTAGATATGCTGGAAATAGGTGTAGATAAAAACAAAAAACCAGAGGGAAAAATGTTGTAAACAAGGTGGCGAAAGGCTACAACCTAGAGGGAAATGGAGGGGACCCTAAAGGAGGAAAAAAACAAAAACTAAAAAATAGGTGTTTTGGATGGATGAATAACCAATCTAAAAGGGATCTGAAAGTATAGGATTAGATCTGAAAAATGGCTGAACACACTGAAATCTCAAATGACCTGCTTCAGCTAAACTCTTTCTAAAAAGGTGGAAGCATACTGAAGCACTAAGGAGCTTGGTTCCTACTTCGATGAGAAAAATAGAGCAAGTACAGGTCCAAGATATGTGGAGATGGAGGTCAAACAACCCTAAACAGTAGCCTAGACAAACTGAGAAAAATCACAGAAAAATTCCCACAAAAAGTATAAGTCGCAGTTTTTTACTTGTTTTTAGCAGAGGTCACAGTTTTTTGGTTGTTTTCTGCATCATGAAGGTTGAGGTCACAGGTTTCGGCCCAAAAAGTGCAACCTGCACTTCTGGCACTCTTGGAAGAAGGTTTGAGAAAAAATTGTCGTCTTAGCTATGGCTGATACGTGTCACCTGTGCAATAGGCCCAGAAACACACGGAAGTTAGAATTTTTATTTTTTTAGGTTTTTAAAGGTTAAAAACAACATCAAGAAATGAAAAACAAGAAGCTAAAGAAAACCCTAGGGGTTGAAGCAACTATTCATGCGGGGCTGAAAATTGACAACTGTCATAATTATAAACCCTTGTGGAGTCGCCAGTTGTTAGTGTGAATTCTAGTCACAAGCGTACGAAAAAAAACTCACTTTAGTTGTGCATAAAAAACAGCCCTAACATCAAATATGGCTACCAATTTCCTTAGATCTGTAGTTAGTTTACCAAGGTAAATGCTACAAAATCCAAATCTATGCAGTTAAAAACATCAAAAAATAAATAAAATCAAGAGTTTCTCTAGGCATCCAATAGACAAGATAAGAATATTTTTTAAAGAATTTTGTATTTATGACACCTGGGAAGGGAACATAGAAAGATGTTACCAGTCCCCCTCAATGGGATGGGTTCTTGTATGTCCTTAGTGCTTCAAATATAAGATCTCTCTCTCTTGATGGTGTAGAAAACCCAGACAAAAATGAAACTCAAAGGAAGCTCACAAGAAAAATGGTAGCAAAATATGGTAATGATGGAGGATCAAATTTAGACCAAAAGTATAGATCCAAAGCGCTCTTTAGGAAACAAAAGGTAGTGGGTGAATGGAAAAACCCTTCTATTTATAACAAAATATTGAGTTAGTCTAGGTATTGGTGCATAATTAAAATATTATTAACCAAATCTAGATCCATCTTTTGTGGAATATTGTATTATATTTGTTGGAGGGAAAAATAATTTGAATTTGGTCAAATACCTTTATTTGTAAATAATAAATAAATAAATGATTTATTTATTGTTTTAAGAATTTGGTTGCGTAATAATTAAATAAGTAGTGATTTATTAAACTATTTATAAATGATTTAGTCAAATTTAACAAGCAATATTATTTAAATAATGTTTTAAATAACTATTCCTAGAAAATAATAAGATAAATAGTGATTTATCTAATTAATTTTCCTGTTTTGGGTTAAATATGATTAGGAATATTAATTAAACTATTGTTTAACTATTTATCCCTTGAGGAAAATCAAACAAATAAGGATTTATTCAATTATTCCTCATCGGGTTTCCTGTTTAGACCATAAACAACCTAATAAATTAAGGATTACTAAGTTATTTTTCATAGTGAAAGCAATTTTACAGGGGTAAAATTGGTCTTACATGGCGTACTTTGGTCCATCTAATAGTAACATGTTAGATGACCAAAAATTGGTGTAACAGTAGCAACATCAAAACTCTTCATTAAATTATTCCTCAAAATACCATTTTCTGGTTCTCAACAATCCCACTAGTGTATCTTGTCATCACATGGATTAGTACACAAGGGTTCTTACAGCACCCCAAAAATGATTTATCTTTAAAGAGTTTGAAATTTTAATCTAAATGAATTAAAACTGCTAATTGCAATAAAAACTCACCAAACTTGCTTGATTTGGAAACTAAACTTTGGAGCAACCCCATAATAGTGGATGCATGGATCTTCACTCACGTCTTACTGTACACTCTCTACCCTATGATTTCCTTGCAACTAAGATCACACACACAAAAACCTGTGAAAGAAACTAGGCTCTGACTCCTTTAGCACCTCCCTAGAAATGGCACCAAAAATGTTTGTTAAATTATTGTGTTATAGTTTCCAACATTAAATTATCAATCAGGGACTCGTAAGCTTCGAGGCGCAAGTGCAGGTAATGAAGGATCAAAGCATCTAACATAAACTAAGGCATAAAATCAATTTAATTCCTAAGTATAGGATCGTTGTTTCTATGAAAGAACATGTTGGTGACTTGCTGTAAAATGACACACCATTCATTTACCGAAAGGAAAATCTAATCTACCACTGATTTACTGGAAAGAGCACTCATCTAAGGGATTAAAAAAATAAAAACCTTTTAATTTAAAGGCTCCTAATCTAGATGAAACACGAAATTCATATAAAAAACAAAACCTAATGAAATCTAACTAATGCCTCAGAAATTAAATCCATGCTTTATTAAAACAACAAACTTAAACCCCGGGTATGAACACTCTCTGCACAAAATCAAATTATTGTTATGAAATCAACTTCGATACTTAAAATATAAAATCAAATCATTCACACTACTTGTAAAATCAAATCTAATGCTACTGTTGAGATAAATTAAATTAATTAACCTATGATATTTAATTGAATTGTGTAAAACCAAAACAAATCACACTAGTCCTAAATTAATTTGAAATGTTGGACCTAAATTTAATTAACGCTGGAGCTAAATCTCACTGCTCAATTTAATCTTTAGAAACTACGAATAAGAACTAGAATCACACCGAAGCTCTTTAAATGAATACTCTACATAATTCAATCACATTTGCCTTCAAATAATTCACACTTTTAAAAGAATCCACACAACCTATATAACTTTGTTTTGATCCTAAATGATACTACTTGAAAATGAAATTACTACTGCTGAATTCAAATTTTAACTAAGAGGTCAAATTTAATCACATTGTCCTATGACTCTAAAACTGCAAATGTTTAAAAGAAAATTCATGCACGCAGAAGCAACTTCCAAATCTTGAATGCAATCTCAAAGGAATTATGAAACTAAAAAATATGTATGCAATTCATAAATGTAAACACACCATTTTCACTTGCACATAGCTAATGAATGCTTCTATGGATTCACACTTCAGGCATTCAACCAAATCCACTACTGGCTAACGAAAGCACACAAAGAAACTCTTACTACAATTCATGAATTAATGACATGCATGCATAGAGTTGTTCTAATAATATTCCATGTATAGATGTTTCACTAATATTTAAAACTACACAACACTTTTATAAGAAACAAATTACTGCTCTGTGGAAGAATTCGGCCACACAATGCAATGAATAGAATGTAGTTTCAGAACTAAATCAACACAATACTAGAAAGTGTTATAGACACACTACTGGGATCATTATGGATTCAAAACTACGCTCACCTAGTCAGATCCAAATTAGCTAATGCAACATGAAAGGATACTGAAATCATTACCTAATTGGAGTAATGTTCTGTGAAATAGACAATTTTCTTATATTCAAGTCAATTCAGTGCTTCTTGAAAGGGATAGAGCTCTTCTCTACAAAATGGATTTAGGCACACTTCTGCAATGAAAGTAATGTGATCTCAGAACAATCAAACACGATGTTAGGCAGGATTACAAACAATCTAAAATCAAATCGAAATCTATGCAATCACACACTAAATGAAATTCATACGCTGTTGGAATGGATATAAATAGTCACACAACTTATCTATCTATGAATTAACAAAGAAAGATCTCAATCCCAAATTGTGGTGGGCCCTACCATAGCTAGGGGAGCTAAAAACTTGCAGAGGAAAAGAAATATAATGCATTTGAATTAAAAATTCATTATAACTATACTCATAGTGATCTAAATCAACACATGATCATCATATTAACTTGAATAGGAGTCTTCCATTAAAAAATAAAATGGTCTGACTGCAGCGCAAAGCTTACATTCAACAACTGATAATATCCAACGCTTTTTTTTTTCTGTTCATCACAACGTTGGTCTTTATAGGAAAAAATCTCATACATAAAATAACAATGGATCTCTTTACATGGAAAACTCAGAAAACTAAAACTAATCTTAGAATTCCCAATATGATTGCCATAAAAATATTGCTATTCTTGGCATAAATACTCCCAAATAAGCACAAAATTATGATGTTCTGGCTTCATGTTGATCTTGGAACATTTCCAACTACATTTGACCAAAAAAAAATCCAAAACAGGGTTGTTTGGGAGATTTTTGAAAATCTGGAATTTTCGTAATTTTATACAAATTGGCCCCAATGAACCCTGATTATCTCCCAAATAGTAAGCAAATTTTTTGGAAACATATTTTAGATTTAATAAGTATTCTATACTAGGACTAAAACCCATGTTCCATAATTTCTCCATTATCCTTCATCCACACATACATTGAGGCGGAAGTTGGCAGTTTAAAATTTATTGCAGATTTGGATAAATTGGCTAATTTCCTTCTAGAGACCGACATGACTGAGCTGAGTGGAATTCAAGTTATGGGGAGGTATTATAACACTATTTTTTACAATAAAATCTCTCAGTTTCTCCTGAAGCATGCCAGAAGTGTCAAGACCTAAATTAGTCATTTTCACACTCAACTGGCTTGTGAAGGATTTCGGCGATGGAACCCAGTGATAAATGTACTCAACAAAAGAGTCATCATTAAATCATATAATAATCATCTTTAATCATGTATAAGTGAATAAAACTAGTGATAATCAACCATAGAGTGGCTTTGATGGAAAATTATAGAATTAGGGTACGAAATGGGCTAAAAACCTAGGGTTTTAGGGCATGAATGGTGATATTGCATGTCGAAAACATGGGCATATTTGAGGCCCAACATGTACCGATACCATTCATATTATACCTCCCATAATATCCCATATCGATGTGCATCTGGAGGTATTTCTCCTCCAAGTCACTGAAGAAATATTTTTTCGACATCATATGGAATGAGGCAATGCTTTCGAGATAACAAACACTTCCCATCATTGTGCTTGTCATGCATGCAATGAGGGTAAAATAAAGCTTGAATTTTTAAGTTAAAACTTCACCTTCCACTCAACCTAATGTATTCTTGCTTGTTTTCTTGCGTGGCCATTTCATGGCATAGTGCCAAAATTCATGACAGTGAAAGAACTTGATTTTGGATAAGTCGTTTTTCTTTCCCCCTTGACTGGAATCTGTAACAACCTTGGTGAAAAATCCATGTAATAAAATTAATTAAGGAAAAATAATAACCACAGTTATTGGGACACTTATTCTAAGCTTAATGTTGGGAAAAACATCCAAGTATGGTTGTTCATTTGGTTTATTATGGCTAAAGGAAATTGGAAAAGGAAATGAAAAAAGCAATGGCAAAGGATTTTTAAAGACAGAGGAATTATTGGAATATTCTTTATAAAAATAATGGAAATTAGGATAAAATGAAGTTGAAGGGTCACGGGTTGCATGTGAGGAGGAAAATGAAGAAAATAAAGGGCTAATTAATAAAGAGGTTTATGAGGATAAGTTGTTACCTTTTGTCAGTTCATTTTTTTAGTTCTCTCTATTCTCTCTCTCACACACCCTTGGACACTTAGAAATTTATTGTATCATTTTATCATTGGATCAAGAAAGGAAAATAAGGAAGGAGGAAGGAAGTAGAAAGAAAGGAAGAGCATGATCAAGCAGCTAGTGTGAGATTCTTTTCATGTATCGATTTACATGTGTGATTTCCTTGCTATATTTTGTATGAATGGTGTGTAATATACTGAAATGGGGAAGCAACAATATATGAACACAATAATGGAAAGAATAGTGAATAAATCAACACACCATGATATGAGAAAAATTTACAACTATCTTATTAAACATATAAGAAAATAATAGGCACAAGATCTTGAGGATCAAGTCACTCAAGAAATACAAACAAGCCTCTACAAGAAAAATATTCCATCACATGAAAAAAATCTGCCATACAAATGTCCTTGAGCTAAGACAAAACAGTTTTAGGTCATAAAATATTGCATAAATATAGATCAATGTAGATATGTTGTTATATAGCTCAAATAATTCTAGCAGTAAAGATCTGGACTCCTAGACTCCTTTCCAAGAGAACCCTGGAAGGGTTTCCAGAAATATACCCAAATACAAATGGTGATCTACAACCCTAGGGCTGAAGCATCACTACAACTGAACCTCTTGAAATAGAAGGCTAGAAATGATATAGATCTAATGTATATCTCCTCCAAAGGTCTCCTCCAATGAAAGGCTGAACCCTTCACCTACAGGAAAATGCTCTCAATGAGCCAATAGATCCTCCCCTAAAGCTTCCCTCCAAAATAGCACAATTCTAGACTGAAACTGTGATGTAAATGATGGAAATATATTGGCCTAGTGCCAAAGATCTAAAATGTGCTAAGAATCCCTCCTAGTTGATCTCCCAAGAGAAGGAATCCTTACTCCTATGAAAATATAGCCTAGAAAGTGGGTTTGCCAACCCTCCACTGCAACACCCTACAACACAACACAATATTCTACAGAAAATGTGTTGTAGCTAAAGACTAAAGCTTGGCCAGAATGCCAGATATGTGGAATGATAGATCAATACTCTCCCAAGAGACCTCTCAGGGAAATAGGTGGGATTCCCGACCAGAAACACCTTGTTCTAAACAACACCAACAATCTTAGCTAAACAGCTGAAGAGAGAAAAATTATAAATAGACATATCAAAGTAATAATCATAAGCTAATCCTGTATGGCTTCCATCCACTTCCTTATAAACAATGTGAGCCTTCTCACCTTGGGTTCCACTCATTAGGGTTTCCACCATCACACAATAAATATCCCTCCAAAACTGCATTATCCCATCATTAATGCCACTCCTCCATAAAAAAGTTGTTTGATTTGGTCAAAGTTGACCTCTTCAACCTGCTCCAGCCCCTTTTCACAGCTAAGGGTCTTCAATCCAACTTTATATGACTATATATACTAATCCACATTCATACTAGGAAGTCTCTATTGATGATTCACTCCCTCCATTTCAGCTCTATTGACTTGGTCAAACTTGACCTTGTCTTCATGTATTAGCCCTTGTTCACACATGAGGGTGATTTATCTAGCTATGAATATGATACCTTTTCACATTAAGAGGGATTTTATGCATACTAAAAATATTTATGGGCCTCCCTACCCATTTATTCATCTAAATATATGTTAAGAACAAAATTAATATTCCAATTAGTTGCATGCTAATTTAGGAATATTACAGTCCTCCCCTCCCAAATGTTGCTCGTCCTCAAGAAAATACAAGGATAGAACTAAGAGCCTCCTCTCCTCTTCCTGTAGAATCCTTATATGGTAAACTTCTCCAAGGAACAAGATGGTGTCTCATCAATACATCTCCAAGTTACCCCTCCCAAGTATTCAAGTTAGCTTTTGGTGTCCATCTGAGATAGCTATCATCATGTAGAAGTAAAACACCCATGGAGGCAACGATGTGTTGTATAGAGGCCTTCTTGAGGCATGGAATCTGATATATGTTTGGAAATATCATCCCCACGTGAATCTCCCATCCCCAAGCTATCATCCATACAAAATGAGTCACCCTCCAAAATGGTAATCCATGAAAATTCTCCTCCACCTTTGGCTCTAGCAATGTAGGTAGGTTGCATAACTGAACATAGTAGAAAAAATAACCCTATCCCATGTTGTCTCTCTCTCCACTTATGATAAGTGTAGAGTAGCTGTTGATTTTGGGCTGCAATAAGGTTATCATCAAGAGGCAAGAAGAATATTGAATCTTCAAAGATCCTCTCTCTAGAGTCATGAATTAGGCTGGCCCAAACCATCCCATACAAAGTGAATGGTACATCATCATCACATGGTATCCAAATCAGAAAATTTCTGAAGGTTATGTGCAAGTTTGGATGATACTAATGGTTTCTCAAGTGGATACATCGCAGTTTTTCCAACTGCTATTTTAGAACATCATGTGGCAAGTTCCCCTCCAACAAGTTGTCAGTTGTGCATGTTTGCTCATCTACTATGAGGTAGCAAATGGCATTATATATCAGCTGAACATAATAATAACAACACCATACTTTCCCAAGGTCATGCAAAGGAAATTTATCCCCATCACAAATGTTGGTCCTAGAATGGTCATGGAACCCAACGATAATCTTGCCCTCTTATGGAGAAATGCATTGTATATAGATGGTGAGAAGATGCAAATATTTTATGAAATGATGAATAAGTATATAAATACATTTCTTACCATGCATAGTGATTAGGCTGGAAGTGAGGTCCATGGACGAGTCCTCCCATGAGAATATCCTCATAAAAGTATGTAAAATGAAGGGATGCATACTCCCCTTGGAAAACTCCATCAATAGATGCATACTCCCAAATGATAATGTTGTTGGCCTTAGTGATAAGGCTCTTGCCACTCCATGACTCCATGATTTGACATGCCATATGCGAAATTCATCCACCATCATGCTACTATGTGTGGGAGTCTCCGTCCTGTGTGGAAGTACCTTCTAATCCTCCAATGATGAAGGGTAGCCTATTTGCACTTGGATTGTGCCATCCCTTTCTCCTGAAACATCATGCCAAATATGGGAGAAACTTTTCCCATACTTTCCCAAGGATAGCCATAGCAACAATAGCTCTTGATGCCTCCTCAAACCTGCATCATACGAATCATGAGATGAAAACATGATGATTGATATGAAGAATGCCATATCAACATAATGCACCCAAACTCCTTGCTGCCATATGATGTAAGTGCCCTGCCAAGTTTCCTCCCCCAACATACTCTTTGAAGAAGGATATGTCACATGATGGCCAAACTCTTTCAAGAGTAGCAACCACAGTCATCCCTCCTGCTGCCTTGTGTCATAGATATGTAGGTGATTCACCATCCTCTTGCTTACCATCCACACCCTTTCATCCAAATGTTGGTGTCTCCTACCATGCCCCATCTTGGTATTCCTCCAATGGAGAACACCATCCTCCCATATCGGATTTATACCCTTGCATTTCATGGGATGTTGAAATGCAATATCTTGGGAATCTCTCGGTGAAAACCCCTCACCAATGACCATATTGAATCCATAAGGATCCAAGTATGATGAAGGTAAAGCCTCCTCATAGGGTTGTACAATGCTTATCCTATCCTCCAACAAACAACACCCCAATCCCCAGAGTTGTGTGCATCTCAATAATGAACAGTTAGGAGGATTGTCCATCCTTTCCTTGAACAACTCAAGGCTGCACAGTGCAGTGAAAAGTTGCTGCTCCAAATCAGCAATATGTTTTTACCCTTGGTCATGCAATGGTATTTTTCCACAACCCTCCATAAGATGTGCTGAAATAACAGAAAGTGGAAACTTATGCATACCTTGGTAAAGCTTGGGAACATCTTGTATTGGTACAAGGGTTCCTTCCTCCAATGAGATGGCTCCTCCAAATGTTGATGATGATGGTTGCTCTTACATAGTTGTATTAGCACTCGTACAAGTCTCCTCAAGTGGTGGTGAAGTATTCTCCTCCTCTAATTTCTTATTGTCAAATTTTTTTATCTACCTTTGAGTAAAATATGCAAATTCAGTCACTCTTGCATGAATCAAATGGCTGAACCACCAAATGTTTTCTTCACCCTCAAGGTAAAATGCTACAATCTCAACAGCCTCTCTTTCTACCACTGGATGTAGTAGGAAGAATGCATCTAGCTTCATTACCCAAGCCGTTGTTGTACATGTGGATGGTCTATCAAAAGTAGACAATATAAATCTATTTCCCTTTATTCTCCTATTGCTGCAAGGTCTCCTTTCTTCTTCAAGCTGAAAGAACTGTGGAAGAGTTAGAGTCTCCTTGAAAGCTCTAGGTTGAGACTTATAATTTGCCACATATCCACTTAGGATCTCATGTTCCAAGTGCCCTCCATCTTGATGCTTCTTGTCTTCTTACTCAAAATGAAATGGCATAGTGTATTACTTTGGAGCTCTCTGCAACACCGGTTCTTTCTTATGATAATAGGAAGTACATGGACCTTCCTCTTCTTGAAATCCTCTAGTGGTCTCATTTTATCTTTCCTCTTTCATCTGCTTAACCTCCTTGGAGAGTTTCTTCATAGATCTAAAAAGTGATGAGACAAAGCTCATTCCTTCCATCATTTTAGACCTCTTCTCCTTCTCTTCTTTTAGCATGTTGGCTAAAACTCACAGGTTGAGCCAAGATTATGCTCCAATACCACTGTAATATTCCCAAATGGGGAAGCATAAATATATGAAAAAAATAATGGAAATAACAATGAATAAATCAACACACCATCATATGATACAAATGCACAACCATCTTATTAAAAATATCAGAAAATAATAGGCATAATATCTTGAGGATCAAGCCACTCAATCAATACAAACAAGTCTCTACAAGAAAAATATGCCATCACATGAGAAAAATATGCCATACAAATTTCCTTGAGCTAAGACAATGCAGTTTTAGGGCATAAACTCTTGCATAAAGATATATCAATGTATATATGTTGTTATATATCTCAAATAATGCTAGGAGTAAAGATCTCGACTCCTAGACACCTTTCCAAGAGAACCCGGGAAGGGTTTCCAGAAATATACCCAAATACAAATGGTGATCTATAGCCCTAAGGCTGAAGTATCACTAAAACTGAAGCTCCTGAAATAGAAGGCTAGAAATGATATAGATCTGATGTAGATCTCCTCCAAAGGTCTCCTCAAATGAAAGGTTGAACCCTTCACCTACAGGAAAATGCTCTCAAAGAGCCAATAGATCCCCCCATGAAGATGCCCTCCAAAATAATGCAATTCCAGACTAAATCTATGCTATAAATTATGGAAATAGATTTTCCTAGTGCCAAAGACCTGAAATGTGCTCAGGATCCCTCCTAGTTGATCTCCCAAGAGAAGGAATCCTTCCTCCTATGAAAATCTAGCTCAGAAAGTGGGTTTAGCAACCCTCCACTGCAACACCCTACAACACAGCACAATATTATGCAGAAACTGCACTGTAGCTGAAGGCTGAAGCTTTGCTAGAATGCAAAAAAATGTGGATTGATAGATCAATACTCTTCCAAGAGGCCTATAAAGGAAATAGGTGGGATTCTCGACCGGGAACACCCTGTGGTAAACAACACCAGCAATCTTAGCTAAATAGCTGAAGAGAGAAAAAGTCTAAACAGACATATCAAAATAATAATCATAATCTAACCCCATGCCATCCTCTTCCTTATAAACAATTTGATACTTCTCACCTTGGGTCCCACTCATTAGGGTTTCCACCATAACACAATCAATCTCCCTCCAAAATTGCATTGTCCCATCACTAATGCCACTCCTCAATAACAACACTATTTGATTTGGTCAAGGCTGACCTCTTCAACCTTCTCCAGCCCCTTTTCACACCTAAGTGTATTCAATCTAGCTTTATATGACTATCTATACTAATCCACATTCATACTGGGTTGTCTCTATTGATGATTCACTCCGTCCATTTCAGCTCTGTTGACTTGGTCAAACTTGACCTTGTCTTCATGCATTAGCCCTTATTCAGACATGAGGGTGCTTTTTCCAACTATGCATATGATACCTTTTCACATTAAGAGGGATTTTATGCCTACTAAAAATATTTATGTGCCTCCCTACCCATTTATTCATCTAAGTAGATGTTAAGAGAAAAATTAATATTCCTATTAGTTGCATGCTAATTTAGTAATATTACATGGTGTTTCATGTGGATTCTTGATTATGTTGTTGTCATTGGCATGGGATTTTCTAGGTGTGATAGTGCTTTTAGCCTAGCCTTTCCATTTCTAGATAGCCATGGTGTTGGGTTCTCATGTTTCAGTTGAGCTGGATTATTGAACGGACTCGAAATTGAGTGGGGTGGTGTCATGATTATTCACAAGGAAAGGAATCTTGAGATGGGATACACAGTAAAGCTCAGTGGTGGTACCCTTGATTGCGCCTAGGAATCCTGAGTTGTCATACACAGTAAATCCCAATGGTAGAAGACCTTGTAGGCTTAGGAATACCTTTATCAGTAATGGCAGGATACATGGTAAATCCAAGAGGTTGAGGCAGAAAAATTCCTTACGGTTTAGGTGCAGAGATTAGATGGCATCCATGTTTATGTTGGCCTAGTTATCTGGTGTGGATTGTGGTAAAGCCAGTATTGTATGGTTATGGTTTATGTCATAGTGATCTGATGTGGATTGCTTTAAAATCTAGTTCAATTGATGAGGGTGAGTTGCTGTAGCCTTGGGAAGCCCTGTTTGAGTTTGGTTTTAAGTCCCACATTCATGCTCTGAATATGGCAGGGGGGTGATTGGCTGAAAGAAATATTTGGTTCATCCATCTATGGTTGATTGGTTCATGGAAATACCAAACCTAGTTGGCCTTTTCATACATTAATATGAGATTATTTCTCCTTGATATTCATGGGTAATATACGTGTCTATATGTTTATTATGTGGCTGATGTATCCTTGATATTTATGTTGATATGATGTTGTTTATAAGCATGTATTATGATAGTGATGATGTATGTATCTCATCATATTTTGATTTGTAAATGAATGAGAAATGAATATATGACCTAATAGATGATAATTTACTTAATGATATAAGTTACCAATGCTTCTTAGAGAATATTAGATAAGTATGAGACCCCTATTCTCAAATATCATGTTTAAACCTATAAAATTCATATTTGTGGCATGTTTGAGGAAATTTTTATCATGTCTAGTAGGGGTCCAGAAAAGTCCTTGTTCAAGTGATTGCATCTACATCATTACTCTATTGTTATCTTTTAGTTCTGGAAGTTGTTATTTTATGTCAGTCATGTTAGTCACCAGTGATAAAATTATGTTCTTTCATATGATTGATAGGGTCCGAGGTAAAACATTTATATTTTCAATGAGTCTCAAAATAAAAATTTGATCATTAGTTAGTCTACCTAGGTCATGACAAAAAATCATCATTACATTTCATTCTCATGGTCAAGTCATTTTTCTTTGAAAGAGTGTCTTGGTCATATTTGTCATCATTCTACTTATATTTTCATGTAGTGTCATCATTAGGTCATATTGTCAAAAGTCATGTAAATAGGTGATGTCATCATCAAAGTCACCATGAAAAGGATCAGTGACAGGGACAAGTGTTTAATAATGATATCTAAACTGCATTCTAATATTTATTAAGATGTAAATATATGTAATAAGGTTTGAAAGATGTAGTACACAAGAAACTAAGTCATTTTGTGAAAAGACAAGGTGGGGCCACATCACCACCAAAGAGAAAAATCAAGTTCCAGCCATTTAAAAGACCAAAAAAGAATTTAATTTTCTCATTCTACCCTCATGAGACATCACTCCGTCAGCAAGGAGCTTTCCATCCTCTACAAATCAATTTCTTACCTTGGAAAGCTAAATCTTCTTGCTGCGTTGTGCTTTCCTAGGCTTTGCTGCATTTTCTTCAGGAAGACATATCTCTCCTCTCTAGTGGTTTCTTCATCAAGTGTAGGTTCCATCTCATTAGCTACAAGTAATTGGGTCCCTCGTCTACCTTTATTTCACTTCATTTCATCTTTGGAAGCTCATAAATCACCCTCTCCTAGGGTTTGCTGTGTTTTTGGTAAAATAAGTCTCTTTGGTCCATTTGCTGAGAAAAACCTTGAAATTTATGCTCATATACCCTCCCCCAACTTCCATATACCATACTTGACACTTCCCCTCATCACTTTACGTCATTTTCATCATTTCCCTACAAAGCCTAGCCTACACTACACTTTCCTAGACTAGGACTGTGATTTTCCCTTTTGTACCCATTCCCCTCACTCACTTAATAAAATTCCACTTCCCTACATTCCCTAACATATATCCCTGTCCCCCTAAAATTTCCCAACAATTTAGATACCCTCAACCCCTTCATCCCCCTTCATTCCTAAAACTTCCCAAAATCCCTTGTTTTCCTAAACTAAAAACCTAATTTCCCTTCTTAGTGAGCAAGGGTTTCACCTGGATTTAGAGACCACTGACTAGAGGAAGAATAAGGGAGGTCATATCATCATATATGAACCCAATAGAGTACATGATATTATGCCTTCACCATTTCTCAAGAAATCATTCCAGGATGCAAGTTTCCTTGATTTTTGCCAAAGGATTGAAGAATTTGGTTTTAGTGATAAAATTACAAGAACCTTCGCTACTAGTATAAGGAGGGATAAGGTAAATATTGTAGGGGTTTTGTCTACTATTTTAGTGGAGGCCATTTCCATAGCCATATATATCCAAAATCATTCAGATATTTGGTTCAAAATAAGAGACCTAGATATTGAAAATTACAAGATGTTTTTGAAACCTCCATACAAAGTTGCTCCAAAGCACATTTTTCCTTTTAGACACTTGCTTGACAAGTATGCCCCTCTCATGAATATGATTATAAAATATTTCACATGTGAGGGTAGAATTTCAAGGATGTAGAAATTTTAATAACTGTTAAATTATTCACTGATATTATCCCGATCACACACTATTTGAGCTTCATGCATAATACATAACCTCTTCTACTATTGATCATCAATTTGTGGAAATATAAACAATCGCATGCGCACATTAAAACCATAAACAATCACACATATAAACACAGTATTTATGGGAAATATTAAAGCTAAAAACCCCCAACTATTTGTATGTTATAATGATAGAGATCATGTAACAAAAATTGTACAAAATCCTCACAAGCTCTCAGTACAATCTCCAATTGTTACACACTACACAAGCTTAGATCATACAAAACACATGCTCCAATCTGCTCCACCTGTTAGCCTGCCTCTACTGCGCAATACAAGATGAATAAATTACACATCCTGAGTTCAAATCCCTCTGGTATGTACTGCGCAATCCTCATTGGCATCTCCATCAATGTGTGGTGCAAACTCATGCACCAGTATAGTCACAACTGATAGTCACACTGCTCTTTCAACTAACTCTTCACTGGTCTCCACTGAAACTGTCCATGCACTGAAGTTAACTGATATATTTTTCAGTTGATTTATGAGTCAATAATTAGTGAATTAATTAATAATTAATTCACACCACTCTCACTAGTGTATCAATCAGTTAGACTAGATACAACTAGCTCAACTATGTTTAACTTAGTTAAACTAAATACAACTCCACTAACTTCCTCAATCAACTCCACCAAACTCTGTCACATGAGTTCTAACTGAAGTCAACATGCAATAGCTCCACTAAACCCTATGAATAGCATAATTCCTTCTGTCAGCTGCATGTGCCACTTCTGTGCACTCAACTGAAGTGCTCCAAGAGGATAAGATAATGTTTAGAGTCCAAATATTATTAAGAGCTAATAATATTTGACATATCTATTTTTAGTCTGGCAATATAAAAATAGATTCTGCCCAGTATGTCTAAAAACATAAGTCCATATATTTTTCCCGACTTGACCAACCATCCACAAATAGCATCCTGCAACTCATAGAACATGATCCATATGTCTAAAAATATACATAGTCTAAAAATAGACTTTGTGCCAAAAACACCCTGCGGGCCCACTTAGTGAAGGCGACTCCTTTCCACTAAGCTCATCATCTTGTTGCAATCTCAACAAAGGATATATCAGTACCATGTTAGATTTTTGCTGAATTTTACAGGTGTAAAAGATTTTAACCTACCTCGCTATCTCTACAGAAGCTTAGTCAAAATGGAAAAGAAAGTACATAGTAAGTGGAAATATCATCATGCATGCTTGTCCCATCATGGCTTGGTGAAAATCACTGTTTGTCATTAAATTACATAGGTCAACTTGAATTGGGAGGGATTCATGCATTCAGCCTCTCTTTTGCCTACTCGAATTCAATCAAGCAGTTAGTCAACACTTTTGACTTCACCAAGACAACAAGATGTGGGTTCCACAAGGGAACCCGCAACAAGAAAACCTAGGGCCGAGGTGAATAAAATATATACTATAGGAAAGAGGATGATGTTTTCTCCTGGTAGTGTGGAAAGGGCTTGGCCTACATCAATGGAAAAAGAGACATCAGCACATCAACATGAGGCACCATTGCAAGAGGAAGAACAGGTAAATTTTAACACTGACATCGAAGACATAGATATGCATGAGGATGAAAAGTCACCCAAGAAAATAATCAATGATAAGTAAGATGAGATCAGGGAGCTAAAGGAAAACTTCATGATCACATTTCTTCAGCAAGAGAATCAACAGCTCTAAGTAAAACAACTATTGCTTAGTAACCCGAAGAAAATTTGGAGAAGGAAGGTGGAGAAGGCAATACAATGATTGATGTTGACGAGCTTGAGGGTCAGGAAGAGAAAATAAAACCAAGGAGGCCAAGAATAAGAGGTCTCAAGAGGCATAAAGAGCAAGAAACTAAACCATCTCCATCACTAGGTCAAGAGGACTTTGATGATTTTATTGCAACAAAAATTGAGAAAGATGAGGAATTTTGGCTTGACAAGGTGAATTTTCACTTAGAGAAGCTTCTTGAGAAGTATAATAGGAAAAATAATCTCCAAAGTCACATGGAAATGCACTACTTTACTATAAAAACGATTTCTCAAATCTGGATCAAGCATTTGAAGAAGAAATTGAGGAAAACCCTAATTAGGCAAAAGAAGAAGGAAAAACTTGATTTGTTATCTGAGGCCTCTCTCATTGCCTAAAAAATCGTATTTTTACTCCAAGGGAAAATTTTTGCCAATTTTTGAATAAATTTTTGAAATTTTTTGAAATTTTATGGTTTTTGGCTAAAACAGAAAAATGCAGACAATGAAAAGCGTAGCACCTTGGCACTGCGCTTTTCCCTCAGAGCTCCAAATCACCTAAAATATACATCATTGGATATATTATGACCTACATATCTTAGCTATCAATTTTTTGTGCCATGTTATTATTCTGGTCGGGAGAAAAGTGCAAAAAACATGCTAAAAAACCACTTTCTGCCACCTTTTTCACCTAGGCGTTGCGCTTTTGGAGTAACCTTCGATGAATGCATTTTTCTTAGCCTTGGATAGGAAAAATTTATTTCTTAAGGACTATATGGACAACTAGACATCATAAAATTTTCAATGGTACCTTCCGATCAGCCTCTAGAGCATAGGAAGGTAGTCAAAAGTTCCTTGCAAGATGGCATTGCACTTTTCCATGATGGCGTTACGTTTTTCCCTCGAGGACAATTTTTTGCGTTTTTTCAGTCAAAATGGGTTCCCAATGATATAATTTCTATTTTTTTGAGTTGACATGATGTATATGAATGTAAGATGAGATTTTTAATGTAATTATTGAGGTCATTAATGATGGATAGGTTAGTTAAAGGCTAAAAGGAGAGTCTGTTTTAACCTCTCTAGTATTAGGTTTGGTTGGAGAAATTTGTGTAAATTGTTCCTATCTTGAGGGATTTGACCCTTCAGAGAGGGGAATATGGTTTTTTTCTATATGTATCTAGTTTTTAGTCAGATTCAAGGTTGAAAATTAGAGAGTAGAAGGCTTGGAGCTTTGTGTACAGTTGATATTTGCATAAATGGAAGGCCATTTGCAACTATTATATAGGGGTTCATGTGGTATGAATTTTTGGTAGTTTTTTTCTTTCGTAATTCAATTTTATGAATGATTAATTCATCCTCTTTTCATATCTATGATTTCAATGATATTCATATAAGATGAGAATTATCAAATCTTATGCTTTGTTTTGGTAGGAATTTCATGTTTATGTTGTTCATCTTCTGATAAATGAACTCATGTTTGTCATGCTCATTTTGAACGTTTGATTTTCCACCCTCCACTGCAATTAAAAACCTTAAAGTTCAATTGAACATATCTTCCATGGCCCTTTTTATCCCTGCAACTGAAATCTTTTAGATGTGACCAATTTTCCTTGACCTCTCCTCTTGATCCAGCTAAAACCCTAGAGCTGAGACCTAGCCTAATATCTTTTACCCCTATTGAGTCATATTTTATTAGTAATATCACAAAGAGATCCCTCCCAGAATTGGTAGGGCTAGCTACCAAATACTAAGTGCTTCAAGGTTTCCTCCGTCAATTTCCATTCTCAACCTTGGGTCTCTATGGAGGATAACATAAATTTCATTGATTTCTGGGTAGTGGCCTAAGATCTGGGCCTGAAAAAGTGGCACATAAATTTGGGTCAGTTGAAAATTACCTAGAAAAGTCCCTAGTTGTAAGAATTTCCATGCCATGCGAGTGATTGGAGGGTTCCACTCACATGCTTTCCCATTGTTAGACCAATTTTTGGTCATCTAACCTGGTACTATTAGATGGACCAAAGCACACCATGTAAGACCAATTTTACCCTAAGTAAAATTGCTTTCACTATGAAAAATAAATTAGTAATCCATAATTTATTAAGTTTTTTATGGTCTAAATAGGAAACCCCATGAGGAAATATTCAATAAATCCATACTTGCTTGATTTTCCTCAAGGAATAATTATTTAAACAATATTTTAATTAATATTCATGGTCATATTTAACCCAAAACAAGAAAATTAATTAGGTAAATCACTATTTATCTTATTATTTTCTAGGAATAATTATTTAAACCTTATTTAAATAATATTCCTTGTTAATTTTTACCCAATCATTTATAAATAATTGAATAAATCATTATTTATTTAATTATTACTCAACTACATCCTTAAAATAAAAAATAAATCATTTATTATTTACAAATAAAGGGATTTGACCAAATTCAAATTCTTTTTCCCTCCATCAAATATAATAAAATATTCCATAAAAAATGGATCTAGATTTGGTTAATAATATTTTAATTATGCACCAATATCTATACTAACTCAATATTTTGTTATAAATAGAAGATTTTTTCCATTCATTCACTACCTTTTGTTGCCTAAAGATCACTCTAGATCTATACTTTTGGTCTGACTTTGATCGTCAATCATTGTCATATTTTTCTATCTTTTTTCTTGTGAAATCCCCTTCAGTTCCATTTTTGTCTGGGTTTTCTACACCATCAAGAGAGAAATATCTTAGATCTTAAGTGCTAATGACATACAAGAACCCATCCCATTGAGGGGGACTAGTAACATCTTTCTATGTTCCCTTCCCAGGTGTCATAAATACAAAAATTCTTTAAAAATATAATTGTCCTGTCTATTGGATTCATGGAGCAAATCTTGCTTTTATTTACTTCTTAATGTCTTTTACTTCATAGATCTGAATTTTGTAGTATTTTTCTTGGTCAACTAATTATAGATCTAAAGAAATTGGCAGCCATATTTGATGTTATGGTTGTTTTTTATGCATAGCTAAAGTGGGCTTTTTTCGTACGCTTGCGATTAGAATTCACAGTAACAACTAGCGACTCCACAAGGGTTTATGATTACGACCTTTGTGTTTTTCAGATCCCTGCATGACCAACTACTTCAAACCGTAGGGTTTTTCTTCAGCTTCTTGTTTCGCTTTTGTTGATGTTGTTTTTAACCTATAAAAACCATAAAATAGTAAAAATTCTAACTTTTGTGTGTTTCCGCACCTATTGCGCAGGTGACAGACATCAACCGCAGCTACGACGAAATTTTTTTATGAAACCTACTCCTGAGAGTGCCAGAAGTGCAGGTCACACTTTTTTAGCCAAAATCTATGACCTAACTTCATGATGCAAAAAACAACCTCAAACCTGTGACCTCTGCAGAAAGCAGGTTAAAAACTGCGACCTGTACTTTTTGCGGGAATGTTTCTGTGATTTTTCTAGTTTTGTCTAGGCTACTATTCAGGGTTATCTGACCTTCGTATTTTCTTGTTTTGGACATGTACTTGCTCTGTTTTACGCGTCTAAGTGGGAGGAGTTTATTTGAAGCAGGTCATCTGATATTTCAGTGTGTTCAGCTATTTTTTAGATCTGATCCTATACCTTCAGATCCATTTGAAATTGGTTATTTATCCATAAAAAAAACCTATTTTCAGTTTTTTTTGGTTGTCCTCTAGGGTCCCCTCCATTTCCCTTCAGGTTGTAGCCTTTCGCCACCTCATTTACAACACTTTTCCCTGAATTGTTTTGTTGTTTTCTGCACCTATTTCTAGTAGATTTGACCTTTAGATCATTTTCCCTCTCGAGTCTAGATCCATTGGCTATTTTGGTGTGTTTTAACTAGATTTTTTCCCACCCATAGACTAGTTGTTGGGAATCCCACCTCCTTGGGTTTAGATTGATGCATATTTAGCTGTTTATTTTCTGTTATATTCAATTTACTTTATTGTTATTTGAAGATTTATTTACAGTTATACAACACATTTTCTTTTTCTCTACACACGTCTGGATTTAAAAATTAAAATTAACACACTTAACACACACACCCTAAGTGAAGAGCGCCTAGTTTACACCACCAGGCCAAGACTATAACATTGTAATCATTTGATCCCGCACCTCTCTACCGTTGTTTCGACGTTGTAATCATTTGATCCTTCACCTCCTTGCCCTTGTTGGTATCGCTTCCTTATGTGATCCATGTTTGTTCTTCCATCATTGTGACCCCAAGGCATTTATCCCAGAGATTTCTTGGCCTTCATCCTCAGTTTATGTTAGGAAGACTTACTCCTCCACGTAGGATTTCAGTTAGTCCTCCATCGAGTCATCATTCTGACTCTGCTTCTGGTTCATTGGGTTCCCCTTCTGGTTCTATCCCCGGTTATCCTCCTATCACCTTCACCATGTCTGGTTCAGGACCTAACACTGGTGGTAGCCCCGACCCTAATGCTGGGAATACTACTAGTGGGACCACAACAGGAACTATCCCCGCTACTCCCTTGCTCCGTTATATGGTAAGTCTCAGTCTTACCGATTTTAACCAATTGATCAATGACCCCATACACCATGATCCTAGTTGGCCAGCTATGCCAACCAAGCTCCCTTCTGACATCCCCAAGTTTGAAGGTCTTGTTGGAGAAGATCCTACAAACCATGTTCGATCTTTCCACATGTGGTGTTTGTCTAACTCCATCACTGATGACTCTGTCCATCTTCGGTTGTTCCAACGTATGCTTACTAGAGAAGCTTCTACATGGTATGTTGACCAGGCCTCCTCCTCTCATACTACTTTTGTCACTCTTTCCTGAGCTATTCTATCTTACTTCCAGCTTCCCCTTCATTATGACACTGGTACCGAAATTTTAACCTCTTTTCGTTAATCGTCTGTGACTTGCCTATCTGATCATGTCTAGGAATGACGGAGAAGAAAGACCCTATGTGGAGCCCCTACCTTTGAAGAACGTGTCTACATGGACTGGTTTCTCATATCCCTTTTGCCTGCTATCAAAAAATATGTCGCATCTCATTTCCCTCAGACCGAAGAAGCTGCTCTCTAGATTTCATTGAAATATGACCCGATCTACGTATCGTGTATTTATGTCTATACTGTCTTACCCGATCTCCCTAGACTTAGTCGTGCCAATGCACCGGGGGAATCTCATACCGCTAATGGTATCATTGGAGCCATTTTTCATCTGTACACTCATCCTCCAATGGGTTATGGTTTCCCTTAGGGAGCGGCCAACTCCTCCAACAATTTTCCACCTCCCGGTAGCATGTATCCAGGATACGGCATGCCTCCTCCTTTTTCCCAACCTGTTGATGATAACGTTACCTAACCTCCTTATTATCCGTATCCACAGCATGGTGCTCCATCTCCTCTATCATTAGCACCCCCACCTCCCTTTCCTTCTCAACCCCTGCAACAACAACCACCACCCCCTAAGGGCAGGTGTATGCATTGTTGGCCATGACTAATCCTCCTACTACCAAAAAGAAGAGGAAAGACACCTGTTATCACAAAAATAGGACCCTGATAGGCTGCTAATCAAACTACCTTAGTGTAACTATTTCAAACCAATATTTTAGTTGAGGCTTAGCCTCCTCAGCCTGAGAGGGCTCTCTCAAGGATTTATGATATTGATTAATGATAATATATATGGCCAACTCTAACTCGGTTTGTGGTTTTGTATGTTTGCAGGTTGAAATATGAAGACAAGCTACCATTGGGCTATGGATTCAATGACAGGGATAAAGATAAAAAATAGCTCTTCTTATAAAACTGAGGCTTGTATATACTTCAATGAAAGGGTGACACATTCAGGA
Source organism: Pinus albicaulis (assembly GCA_034641835.2). Taxonomy (NCBI): domain Eukaryota; kingdom Viridiplantae; phylum Streptophyta; class Pinopsida; order Pinales; family Pinaceae; genus Pinus; species Pinus albicaulis. The sequence goes on along the minus strand of MU968359.1, from coordinate 66,084,409 downwards.
AAGTCTCAATATCTTAAGGTTCGAAGGAAATCAAAGCATGTGTGCATGAATTCTGATTCATGATACATCAATATATTGAAAGGAAAGTATTTAATAGAGATTTATCCAAGATTAACACTTAAAATAATTCATAGCATGAATGACCATGAATTCTGAGTAATAAGTATCAAACATTGAATAAAACCATCTACAGATAGGACCTAAGAACTCAATTCACCATAAATTAACACTTAAAGGAAGTCAGAGCATGTTCCCATGAATTCTTAGTAATAAGCATAAAAAATATGGAAATAAAACACATGATAGAAGATAAAGCTCGCTGAAGTACACTTAGAATCTCAGGTTCAGAAAAGTTAAATTACTTATGTATATATCAGGTCCTCCAAAGTATTTACAAAAGTAGCTCCTTCTGATAACATTTTCCAACCTTCTATACATCAAAGTTTCTGCTACTTATAGGAATTTATCCTTTACCACAAATATGCCAAGTGGCTAGACCATTTAACCTTTAACTGACACTTAAATCTAACCATAAACTAGATTCTAGAAACTAGGACTGACACCTTTTCAAAATAAGACTAAGAGTCCTACTAGGACTTAAACACTTATTTATTACATTTAAACTAAACTCATCCAAGTCTTCCTCGAAAGGAATCCAATATTATTACCATTCTGGCCATTAAAAAAACATTTATATCATGATTGTATTCGTGAAGAAACTCTGCCCTTTCATTTAAAAGAAGTTAATTTGATGACATGGCACATGTTGGCTAGTATCTTTCAAACTCTTCTAACTAAAACTCTCCACTTGGAAAAACTGATACTCTTTGTCATCCTGATACTGTTTGACACCTTGATGATGAATAAATTTACACATGCTTAACCCCTTTCACTATTTTTCATCATTTTTCCCAAAACTGTCCTTACTGTCAAATTCTATTTTTGAGCTACGAAAACAACCTGTTTTCATAGCGCACATTAAAAGTTGATATGTGAAATTCCTTTGTGTTTTTAACCATCAAAAGATGTTCAATGATAAAAAAAATAAACATGACATTCAAAACCACTCACTCTCATCAGTTTATGTCTCTCAAAAACAATAAAAAACCTTCAGAAATCCCGTAGCAAAAACTGGGCTTCAAGCCTGACACTTGCTGCGGAATTGCCTAACACTTTGGAAATTTGAAAAAACTTAGATATGAGCTTCAGAAAGTATATGAACATGCCTGCATGTAGTTTATAAAAAAAAAATATGATAATCTAATTGTTACCTCCTTATCTATCAGCAGTTTCAAACAAGTTTGTTCATGTTTCCTCTTTCCAAGTTTCCTTTCTTTGATTCTGTCTTCATCAACTCCATCTCTTCTTTTAACTCTTTCACTTGTCTTTGAAGGATTATCTTTTATTCTTGTAAAAATAATTTCCTCTTTCTTGTATGTGACACTATGATGTGTAAAGGCTGTTTCCTTTTCAACAGATTCTTGGCTTTTGCAATGGAAGTCTCAAAATGAATAACCTGTTCAGTTACTTTCTTCTCTACCTCATCTATCATCTCTTTATCTTTCTTATATCCTTCAAGCTCTTTATTTGTCTTAGAAAATTCATCTTTGAAAGATTTCAGTTTTTCTTCCAAAATCTCCTTTTCAGTCTTCTCTATGGCCTTGTATTTTCCTTTTCTTTGTTTGACTGTTTCTTCTTTGTCCATGCTCTGTCTTTTAGAAGAATCTGTCTCAAGTTTCCTTTGAGACTTACCTTTAAATTTGTCTGTCTTCTTATCCTTGATATCCTTTGTCTCACTAGGTGATATAACAATAACTTCCTTTTTCATTTCTCCTTTACCTTTATCTTCCCCCTTTTTACTATCACCAATAGTAAAAGTATCCGACATTTGTGACCTAGTAAGAGGTTTTCGAGGTTTGAAAATAAAGGCTGAATCATATGAAGAGAAGTCTAATTTCTTAACTATGAGTCCCTTAACTTTGACTTTAGATCTTCTAATTTTTTCTTCTTTAACCATAGGGGCTTCTGCAATGTCAATGGCCTGAAGGATATCTTCAAGTTTGCCTTTCCCTTTAACATTTTCTTCAGCATTTCTTTTAGATCTCTTAGCTTCAGAATTAGTCTTACTGTCTGTAACATGTTTGATAGTCCTCTTTCTAGTTCTAGTTGCTAGAGGTAATGATATATCTTGGACTAAATTATTTTTCTCTACCAAGTCTTTATCTGAATCATTTAAATCTTCATGTTGAGTTCCTTCAAATTATGCAGTATTATTGACATCCATTTTTTTCTTGGAAGCTTTCCTTGGAGATAAGACATCAAGTTCATATCCATTCATGAACAGGAATGAGGCCCAATCTCTATTTATTTTATTTAACTCCTCCACGACTAGTAATTTCATCAACCCATGATGAAAAATGGAAGTTTCATTCCTTTCTAGCTTTCCTTGTACCTTGTCTACCATTTTCTCGAGACTTGTAAAGAGATAGAATGGAATATCTATCAATTTCTTCCCTGTGAAATGAATCAATAATTTGAAATGATACATGTAAATTGTCTGAAAACGACATTCACATGTAAAATATTTTTTTATGAGTGTTATAAACTTGGAAAATTCATCTTTAAGACAACTTCTAGGAATTCCTTCAGTCATTTTGATCCCTTCATGCTCCGATTTTAAATAATCATCACAAATTTTCAAGTCAAATTTGGTGGCTTTAAACCATTCCTCTCCGGTTCTCGGGATCCCTGTTGCTTTAGAGATACTATCAAGTGAAATTGGGATATGAAGACAACCTACCTTTGTAAATTTCCCTCTGAAATTAGCCACAAAGTCTTGTGTACCTATTGATGATGCCCTTGCAGTTTCTGAAAGAATTCAATACACCCTACCTTTGTAAATAACTCGGTGAAAAGTTCATGTCCTAACACCAAGTCTGGAGCTATAGGTTCATAGCAGAATGGAAAACCTCCTTTGTAAACCTTCTTGGGTGTAGTTGTATCCATTTCCTGTATGATGCGGCAGTGACTTTCCTTACAACTTTACACCTGTTTAGGTGAAAACAATTGATGATAGAGAGCAGTTAAGATGGAGAGAGATTGATATAACAGTAAGGGTTTTTACTAGGGATCTTCTTGACAGAGGGTTGCTTTGGTAGAAAATGATAAGTGTGGGAAAAAAAAGTGAAAGAGGTGAGAAATAAACTTTCACAATAGGAATGAGCAGACATAAGACAAATGATGACTGGTATGAGAGAGTGCATAAATTTTTTAAATGATGGCTAAAGTCTGGCAACAAGTCCTTGAAATTTTAAAACACTTAAACATTCATCATTAATCTTTAAACCGTTAAATACTGGTAGAGATTTTGTAGCACATTTCATTTGACAAGTGTCAGTTTTGCTACGGAACTACTAGGTGTTTCCGTAGAAAATTATGTTAATTCCGTGCTATATTTGTTGTGGACTTAGATAGTTTGTTGACAAATGGAAAAAATTCGGACTTATGATCATTTCAAAGTGTCTACTAAAAGAACACTCCTCCAATGTGACTTGGAATCATTTCTAAGACCTTATCCAAATTTTTATAAACATAAATATACCATAAAATTTATCATGTTATGATATCTTCCAACCTAACCATTATGAAAGAGAATGATGACTGAATTTCAAGCATGAGATTTTTAAAATTTGAGGTGTGATAACAGTGTCTCCATTAGGGATAGTATGCCCCCTATGGTATACTAAGAACTAGTAGCTCCAGTGCTGCAATCGATTCCTTTAAAAATAGAAACTCTAAAATTCTGTCCAATCTATTTCAAACTCTTCCTACCTAAAATGCCCAATCAACCTTGAGATTATTTTCATATTCCTACCTATCTACCCTAACAACTATAAACTTCCTTCAAATCAATCAATGTGAAATTTCCAATGTAGCCAATAATCTGTTTTATCTATAATTTGAGTTTTTTGACTGCATCGGACTTCAAAACAACTATGAAATTGTGATGACCACTGGCACTGAAATTGTAACTGATCTTTATGGTAAAAATAAAACTGAAACACTGGAGAGTACAAATCTGGAGAGTAAAACTCTTCCATGTATCTAGCTATAGGGTCCCATAATACATAATCATCTTGATGATCCTCATAACATCATGTGAATTCTAACAACTGATCTTTAACCAAAAAAAAATTATTTGATAAGTTATCCAACTTCATTTCTGAATGATTCCCACAAACAATGTAATTTTTCTCACTATTATGATCATTCTTTGAACTAATATGTTGTAAGGAATTACAGAAATAATCAATATTTTATTTTACCTGAGGTGTGTAGCAAGAAATTTCCAATATTTCCTCTTGCTTTTTGAAATGATTCTCATACTCGTGATGATCAAATGATTTACAAACCTGCTGCAAATTTTCTTCAAACTCAGAGGATGTGTCATAATTTTCATAAGTAAACTCATGTTGGGTTTCATTTTAATCTAAGGGAGATATTATAGTTTCTTCTTGATGTTCTTCTTGTTGATGAAGTTATTGTCATGAAGGGCTTCTAAAATTTGTTCATCCATAAACTCATCATATTCATAACAATTCTCCAAATATTAAATAAAACTCTCAGAGTGTTTACAATAGTCTTTAACCATTAATAAAGAGGGATTACACTCTTTATACATCTCATAGAATTCATCATGAAAATTAGCAAGAGAATATAATGAACCATTTGCTAAACCTTTATACCAAGACCATGCTTTTCCTTCTAGAGTGGTCATAAACATCTTCATAAGACAGTCTTCAGGGATCTGAACCTTAAAACTATGTACATGCGGATGAAACCTAACCAAATGAAGAGAAACATTTTCTATATTTTCATCTTTGAATATTGGAAGATCATCTAACCAATCAACCTCTGGCATAGGATTTGGAAAACCAAGGATATGAGACCAATTCATAGGAGCATACCCGACATTTTTTATTGCAATGGAACTCATGTTGAATCTTCATCCAGCAACTGATCTTCTAGCAGTGGAGTCACCTTCCAATTTTTTATTTGATGTCTGGAGTTGCCAAGGCAGTTTTTTGCAACGTTAACAGGTTCTGAGCTCCTACTACCTTCAAGAGTTCAGCTTCATAATTTTTGGGAGATATATATCTTCAGACTCCCTGTAGATGCACCAAAATGTGATCACCAAAATAGGACCCTGATAGGCTGCTGATTAGACTACCTCAGTGTAACTATTTCAAACCAATATTTTAACTGGGGCTTAGCCTCCTTAGCCTGAGAGGGCTCTCTCAAGGATTTATGATATTTATTGATGATAATATAGGTGGCTAACTCTATCTTGGTTTGTGGTTTTGTATGTTTGTAGGTTTAAAGATGAAGACAAGCTACCATTGGGCTATGGAGTCAGTGACAGGGATAAATATAACAAATATCTCTTCTTATAAAACTGAAGCTTGTATATACTTTAATGAAAGGGTGACACATTCAGGAAAGTCTGAATATCATAAGGTTTGAAGGAAATAAGAGCATGTGTGCATGAATTCTGAGTCATGATACATCAAGATATTGAAAGGAAAGTATTTAACAGAGATTTATCCAAGCTTAACACTTAAAGGAAGTCAGAGCATGAATGACCATGAATTCTGAGTACCAAGTATCAAACATTGAATAAAACCATCTACAGATAGGACCTAAGAACTGAATTCACCATAAATTAACACTTAAAGGAAGTAAGAGCATGTTCCCATAAATTCTGAGTAATAAGAATCAAAACTATGGAAGTAAAACACATGATATAAGGTAAAGCTCACTGAAGTACACTTAGAATCTCAGCATCAAAAAAGTTAAACTTCTTCTGTATATATCAGCTCCTCTAAAGTATTTACAAAATTAGCTCCTTCTGATAACATTTTCCAAGCTTCTATACATCAAAGTTTCTGCTAATTACAGGAATTTAGAATTTACCACAATTCTTCCAAGTGGCTAGACCATTTAACCTTTAACGAACACTTAAATATAACCATAAACTAGATTCTAGAAACTAGGACTGACACCTTTTCGAAATAAGGACTGACACCTTTTCGAAATAAGACTAAGGGTCCTACTAGGACTTAAACACTTATTTATTACATTTAAACTAAAATAATCTAAGTATTCCTCGAAAGGAATCCAATATTTTGACCATGTTGGCCATTAAAAAAACATTTATATCATGATTTTATTCATGAAGAAACTTTTCCCTTCATTTAAAAGAAGTTAATTTGATGACATGGCACATGTTGGCTAGTATCTTTCAAACTCTTCTAACTAAAACTCTCCACTTGGAAAAACTGATACTCTTTGTCATCCTAATACTCTTTTACACCTTGATGATGAATAAATTTACACATTCTTAACCCCTTTCACTATTTTTCATCATTTGTCACAAAACTGTCCTTATTGTCAAATTCTGTTTTCGAGCTACGAAAACAACTTGTTTTCGTAGCGCACAATAAAGTTGATATGTGAAATTACTCTGTTGTTTTTAACCATTGGAAGATGTTCAATGATAAAAAAAATTAAACATAACCTTCAAAATTTCTCACTCTCATCAGTTTATGTCTCTCTCAAAAAAAAAGAAACCTTCAGAAATTCCGTAGCAAAAACTAGGCTTCAAGCCTGACACTTGTTCCAGAATTGCCTAACACTTTGGAAATTTTAAAAAACTTAGATCTAAGCTTCAGAAAGTATATGAACATGCCTGCATGTATTTTATGAAGAAAAATATGATGATCTAATTGTTACCTCCTTATCTATCAGTAGTTTCAAACAACTTTGTTCATGATTCCTCTTTCCAAGTTTCCTTTCTTTGATTCTGTCTTCATCAACTCCATCTCTACTTTCAACTCTTTCACTTGTCTTTGAAGGATTCTCTTTTTTTCTTGTAAACATAAGTTCCTCTTTCTTTTATTTGAAACTATAATGCATAAAGGTTGTGTCCTTTTCAACATATTCTTGGCTTTTGTAATGGAAGTCTCAAAATGAATAACCTGTTCAGTTACTTTCTTCTCTACCTCATCTATCATCTCTTTATCTTTATTATATCCTTCCAGATATTTCTTTGTCTCAGCCAATTAATCTTTGAAAGATTTCAGTTTTTCTTCTAAAATATCCTTTTCGGTCTTCTCTATGGCCTTGTCTTTTCCTTTTCTCTATTTGACTGTTTCTTCTTTGTCCTTGCTCTATCATTTAGAAGAATCTGTCTCAAGTTTCCTTTAAGACTTACCTTTAAATTTGTCTGTCTTCTTATCCTTGATAGCCTTTGTCTCACTAGGTGATATAAAAATAAATTCCTTTGCCATTTATCCTTTACCTTTATCTTACCTCTTTTTATTATCACCAATAGTAAAAGTATCCGACATTTGTGACCTAGTAAGAGGTTTTCGAGGTTTGAAAATAAAGGCTGAATCATATGAAGAGAAGTCTAATTTCTTAACTCTGAGTCCCTTACCTTTGACATTAGCTCTTCTAATTTTTGTTACTTTCACCACAGGGGCTTCTGCAATGTCAATGGCCTGTAGGATATCTTCAAGTTTTCCTTTCCCTTTAACATTTTCTTCAGCATTTCTTTTAGATCTCTTAGCTTAAGAATTAGTCTTGTTGTCTGTAACATGTTTGATAGTCCTCTTTCTAATTCTAGTTGCTGGAGGTAATGATATATCTTGGAATAAATCAGTTTTCTCTACCAAGTATTTATCTGAATCCTTTAAATCTTCATGTTGAGTTCCTTCAAATTCTGTAGTAGTATTGACATCCATTTTTTTCTTGGAAGATTTCCTTGGAGATAAGACATCAAGTTCATATCCATTCATGAACAGGAATGAGGCCTAATCTCTGTTTAGTTTATTTAACTCCTACAAGGCTAGTAATTTCATCAACCCATGATGAAAAATGGAAGTTTCATTCCATTCATGCTTTCCTTGTACATTTTATGCCATTTTCTCGAGACTTCTAAAGAGATAGAATGGAATATCTATCAATTTCTTCCCTATGAAATGAATCAATAATTTGAAATGATACATGTAAATTGTCTGAAAATTACATTCACATGTAAAATATTTTTTTATTACCATTAGAAACTTGGAAAATTTATCTTTAGGACAACTTATAAGAATTCCTTCAGTCATTTTGATCCCTGCATGCTCTGGTTTTAAATAATCATCACAAATTTTCAAGTCAAATTTGGTGGCTTTAAACCATTTCTCTCTGGTTCTCAGGATCCCTATTGCTTTAGAGATACTATCAAGTGAAATTCAGATATGAATACACCCCACCTTTGTAAATGTGCCTCTGAAATTATCCAGAAATTCTCGTGATACCTGTTGATGATGCCCTTGCAGTTTGCAAAAGAATTCAATACACGCTGCCTTTGTAAATAACTCGGTGAAACGTTCATCTCCTAAAACCAAGTCTGGAGCTGTAGGTTCATAGCAAAATGGAAAAACTCCTTTATAAACCTTCTTGGGTGTAACTGTAGCCATTTCCTGTATGATGCAGTGGTGTCTTTCATTACAACTTTACACTTGTTTAGGATAAAACGCTTGATCACAGAGAGCAGTTAATATGGAAAGAGACTGATATAACAACAAGGTTTTTTACTAGGGAGCTTCTTGATAGAGGATTTCTTTGGTAGAAAATGATAAGTGCGGAAAAACAAAGTGAAAGAGGTGAGAAATAAACTTTCACAAGAGGAATGTGAAGACATAAGACAAATAATGACTGGTATGAGAGAGTGCATCACTTTTTTAAATGATGGCTAAAGTCTGGCAGCAAGTCCTTCAAATTTTCAAACACTTAAACATTCATCATTACTCTTTAAACCATTAAATACTGGCAGATATTTTGTAGCACGTTTCATTTTACAAGTGGCAATTTTTCTACGAAACTACTAGGTGTTTCTGTAGCAAATTCTATTAATTTCTTGCTATATTTGTTATGGACTCAGACAGTTTGGTGATGAATTGTAAACTTTCAGACCTATGATAATTTCAAAGTGTCCACTCAAAACACACTCCTCCGATGTGACTTGGAATCATTTCTAAGACCTTATCCAAATTTTTAGAAACTTAAATATACCATAAAATTTATCGTTTTATGATATCTTCCAACCTAACCATTATGAAAGAGAATTATGACTGAATTTCAAGCATGAGATTTTGAAAATTTTAGGTATGATAATAGCACCCAAAATCAATCTTCCCTAGGTAATCTAGGACCCAATCCCCAATGGAATACATGTAATACTGCTAACCAGCAACAGGGCACTCAGCCCAAGCAGGACAAGCATGTTCGCACCAATAAGCCTTGTTATTTTTGCGGTGTTTATAGTCACTACACCCACTATTGTCATATTTTACCTTAGATACATCAGATGTGTAAGACTCAAACATCATCCTAGGGACATCAAGCCTCCCCTTTGGTTCCTCCCAATGCTGCACCTATCCATCCCATTGTGTTTACCAATCCTTTCCCCCACCAAGGATTCGTGGCTACCCAACCCCCTGAAGGTCAGTTGTCCACTCAACCTCCTCCATATGGTACCTATGATTACCAAATTCTCATGATGAACTCTGACCAAACCATTAATGTTGACCTCAACCTTCAGACTCAGTCTCGTTAGTACAACAAGCCTCCCGCTACGTCTACCCCCGAGCCCCCTTCTTCAGGTTCCACAGAGCCTCTTTTGACAACTAATGGTCCTTTATAGATCCCTCAACCTAAGAAAAAGGTTCATACCAAGATCCCCAAAGGACCATTATGCCGAAATGCTGCTTTTGGCAAGGCTGCCCATTTGTATAATATAGTATATGATTTGGCACAATCTCGTGCGCCCATCTCAACACTGGAACTCCTCCAGTCATGTCGTTCACAATGAAAATATCTACTAACTTCCATGGGTGTTTTAGATCCTTCATATTATCACTTGATCATTTTCTATGTCGATCGGTCAAAACATCCTCCCCTTCATGCTTTTGTCGCCTTCCAAATCCCCATCAAGATCTGGAACACCAATGTATCTCGTTGTATCATTGATGAGGGGGCATACACCTGTGTGATGCCTGCTTCGGTTTGGAAGAAAATTGGATCTCCTAGGTTGGACCCTTCCACTATCACCCTCTGAGTGTGGGATTGCCACTCTTCCCAACCCATTGGCTTGTTCCACCATTTTCCTATTACTCTTGCGGGAAAAACTATTTGTGTTGACACAGAATTCATTGATGCCCCCTTAGATTACAACATTATATTGGGTTGTAGCTACACTTATGTGATGTCTGATGTCCCAGCTACGGTTCACCATAAGCTGTGATTTCCTCACGATGGAAATATTGTCACCATCGACCAACTGACATATTACGAACCGAAGTCTCCGACCTCTCCTGAGTCCATCATCTCTTTGGTGGCCAATAAAAAAATAGTCGAACCTTTAACTAGTGTTTCACCTGGAGTCTATAAAGACTCCTCTTTTCTTGGTTCATTCCCTGGTATTCCTCCTCTTGTCTCTGATCCCATCTCGTTGAACGTGTGCATGATGTAATCGTCCCAGTTCGACCTCAAGTGGCCCGCTTTGACTATTCAGTAGGCGACGAATCTATAACCTACTCCTAACACCTTGACTCAGCCTTCAGAACCCCCTCCTCAAGGCCCCTCATCTGCAACTTGTATCCATGAGCCTCTCTACCCTCCTAGCATAGTTCCTCCTAACCCTAACCATATCAGAGCTGTCCCACTTGGCCATTACCCCTCCAGTCAGATACCGTTCCTAACTCCCACTCTTATAGTATTTTCAGTACCTGTTATGGCTACCTTATCCCTTACTAACATGACCATGGGGATCCCAGTCTGGTAAATTGATCCCCCGACCATTATTTTGCCTAGTTAGCCCAAACCTTATCTTTCTTTGACCCTGGTACAACTGGTCCCCATGACCCCTCCATTTTCTATTGTGCCTAAGCCACCTCAACAGGAACCTACTCCTATTGCAAAAAATTCGAGTGAAGGGGGAAAATATCACAAGCAAGGACCTAAAGACAAGGCCGCCTTGACAAACCCTGCTCTTCCTCAGGCTCCAAAGCATACCACCCCCCCCCCCCCCCATGTGCTTTGTGTGATGTTGTCAGTCATGCCACACATATTTTTCCTGAATTGCCTCGTCTCAATCCCATGGTAAACGAAGCGTTTCCTGAGTCTGATATCCTAGAAGTCCATGTTACTTTACATGATTCAGCCATGAAAATCAACACTTTGCACACAAATCACCCCTATGATTTGTGTGATTTCCATGGCCACATGTTGAGGCATCGGAATTGTGCTACCAAAACATGAGGGAAAACCACCCAGTCCGAACCTTAAAGCAGCTCCTTTTCCGTTTGGTGTAGTAGCTTTGACTGGGGATAATGGGACCAGTTTCCCAATGCGGATGATTTTTAGGTTTTTGTGATTATAGCATGCAAATGGATGATTATTTTAATATATATGCATCTATCTAAGCTATTAATCTAATATATACCTGGGGGGTTTTTACTTTATGCAATCTAAAATGATATCTTTCAACTATCAATAATATGGATCGTTTAACAGTCGAAAGAGATGAAAATTATGTAAAATGATTCTTCTAACAAGATAGTTTGCATAGAATAATTGTAAAAGAAATATCGCATTTATCAGTGTGATTACATATTCAATAAGAAGACATAGAAAAATATTAGAAAAAAAGTGTATGTAATATTTATTTATGATAACGTTTCAAATATATAATGCAATAAAAAAGATGACTGTCAATTTATAAAGTAAGACTTAATAGAAGTGAATAGAAGTACCATACGTACGAAGTTCTACTCATATAAACTGACAACAACAAATCTGGTCCTTCTCAATTTCAAGCAATTCAAAGAGTACATTAGTGCAACATCAGTTAAACAGCGTTAATTGTCAAAAGATAAAAGATGTGCTCCATTAATTCATTAAAGCACTCACAAACTTACAATAGTGCATTCTTTGCAAATGTTTTTGACAAATTTCTAGACCATTCTCTAAATGCATGAGAAGGGTTTAAACAATAAAATAACTATAAACTAAAATATATTATTACAAAAATATAGAGGAGGTTTCAAACAACCTTCCTCATCAAGCTAACTTAAACTACATTCAAGGAAATTAAACTAACAATTCTGATTTATGAGTCTTGCCCTTCTTTCTGAATGTGGTCACGAAGTTGAAAAATAACTAAAATTTCTTTGAGATGAGCTAGTTGCGATATCCTTGATCGGATATGTCCCTTGAAAATAGCATTTGAGAGTACTGACTGTGATCTCTTTGTTGAGTCTGTAAGAGACTGCAAATTTTGATGTTGATGATAAGGTTGGATCAGAAAATTCTAGTAATTTTCTTGATCAAACTTATTTACCTTTTTATTAATTTCCTCCTATCTATATTCTCTCTGCTTCCACTGTGTTTCCACTTGTCTTGTTTCTGAGAACACATCAAACGTGTTTTCCTCAAGAATTTCTACTCTAGACAATTGTTCACACATAGATTCAATAATATCACTTGATATATTGGATGTCTTTGTTGCTGCTTTCTCTGCCTGTTTGATTTGCGCTTCCCATTCTCTGAATACAATTTCTTTATGAAGCTTATCTACTTGAGTTAGATTAGCTTCCTTCCCTAAATATGATACTTGCGATTGGATGTGTTCTTCAATTTTATTCTCAATTCTTTCACATTCAAGTTTCTGGATTGCTATTTGCTGGATCAATATTTTATTTGAATCATAATAAGAGTCAGTTATAGAGGCTTGATGAAAAAATTCTTCTTGTTCTTTCTTTAACTTAATATTTAAATCCAATACTTCTTTAATAAATTTCTCTAATTGTGGTTGGCTTTGTAACTTGGTCATTACTACTTCTAGTTGTGCTTGTTTTTCATTAATCTCTATTTGATGCTGCAATTTGAGGCTTTCAATATCCTTATGAAATAGCGTTGTGTTTACTTTGACTTTCTCACTAGAATTAGATTTATCTTCATTCAACAACAATCTAACCTCAGTATCTTTATCAACAGTAAAAGTAGCATATGCCCCTGCATACTGTGATAATTTGGTTATATGTTCAGTAGGATCATCTAATGAATCTTTCCATAATACATCAACTGATTCATCTGTAGGCTTTGAAGTTGTTTCATAGATTCTCCTTCTTTGTTTCTTTTAACTATAGCCTTATAATTAGGACTGTAGAAAATATTTAATGAAGGAATATCTTCTATTTGTAGAACTATCTGATCTATAGGGTAGGCCTGTATTATTTCTTTATCATGCATTGTTGGAAATCTTTGCAGTGGATTAATAGTTTCCACTGTCTTCTAGGAGTTTCTAGGTGTTTGGAAACTCGTTTCCTTATCAGTATTGGGATTCTCTTTAGGAGTTTTTATTTCTTCAGAAAAATCCTCCCATTCATCTATAAGATCCTTTTTCTGTTGTGACCTGGACTGATCTAATATATTTTGACTATGCTAAAATTCTTGAGAATCTGATTCTGTTACATTATTTCTCTTTTCCTCTAACATCTCTATCTCATGGGTTACTTGATCAATTATATTTTATGGGCTTTCCTTTTTAGATTTGAATTCATTTTCAGAGTGATCTGAATCATGAGATTGCTGTTGTGACTGACCCGTTTCATCTTCAGACATATCTTTTACTTCATCATCCAAGCTGATAAATGGAGTGTGTTTGTTGTCATCTTTAATAGTTAATAAATTGAGAGGGACTTTCTCTAGTCTCTTGCTTCTGTATACTTGGAAAGCTTCAAAATCATCTCAACGTAGTTGGCTTGATGCATAATTGATGATGTCAGAAAAATTTTCCATGCCTTGGAAGAGTTCATGAAATCCATCTTCCTCCTTTACAAAGGCTTTAACTTAAGTTCTGTGATGTAATTTTTTAATTACATCATTTGGATCATATAACATTTTTGGCATTATTGCCAATTTCAATAATTGAATTTCGGAAACTTCCTTGTAAGTATGGCCGATGTAAGATAGTGCAAAAGTGCCACACTGTACAGGGAAATTAGGCCAAATAGCCTTTTTAGCATATTTTAGTTGTTTCGTAACACAATTATCAAGCTGATAGGCTATTTCTTTTGCAAGTAACTTATTGGGAACGTAATAGGGTAAAACACGGGGAGAAGCATAACTCTTGAATACTCTAATATATGTAAAATTCTCCTCTGCAAACCATCTAGCTACAGAAAGAATCTATGCATTTTCTTCATCAGAAACCCTAGGGGGCCTTTTTATTGAAAATCATATGGTGCATAAGCAATATGACTCCGTAACATATTTTATAGAAGTGTAGGTGGAAGTCTAAATCCCAGATTTCTCTGTGGTGAATATGAATTGGGGTAGGGTCTTGGGTAGTCCATTTCCACCCCATGGTTGGAAAACTATTAGTGAAACAGATAGTGTCCATGACATAGGAAGACATATAAAAGGGAGGTATTTCTCTGGATGAAATACTTCTTTTATTACTATATTCGGTAATGTGTTTAGATAGATTATTAGATAAAATGTTTTCCCAATTCAAGATTGATGAATTTATGATTGTGTCAATTAGGGGAACCCATTATTTTGAGAATATAGTGCTATCAAGTTTGGAAAATAATCTACATAACATACCGGCAACATAACATTAAGGATTAGGAATTTGGGATATTGGGTACGTACCAAACTTATCTTGATTCAGCTTCCCCTATTCCTCCTTCCATTCTTTGATGACTTTAATAAGATCTAGATGTCCTGTTCTAAAATTTTGCAAAAATCCTTTGTCATATTTCTACTGCGGGGGTGGTAGATGGTACATTGCTGTTAAATCTTCTGCCCTAAAAGAACTCATAGTTTCTCCCTTCAAATTATTGAACATTCTATCTTTAATGTTTAAGTGAACAATTTCCCACTTAACCATGTCTGTATAAGGGAGAATATTTGGTTTTGTAGCTATCTTGTGGGCGTATGAGCATGCAACGTCAAAAAGAGTTGCGTCGGAGGTAGATGTAGTTCTCGTTGAAAAAACTTTGGTTATCACCCTTGTTACTTCACTTTGAAAAAGCTTATACATTGCCTCCCATGTCGAACAATCATAATCTTTATTGCAGGTGGTATCTCAAAATAAGGGAGACATCTCTATATCTTCAGTAGACAGCGTCTGAGAAATTTCTTTGCCCTTTTTTCTCATTTTTATCTTCCTCAATCATTTAATTGGTTTCCAGAAAATAGAGCGAATTTTACAAGTATAGAGTATCAAAGAGACAAATATATCATTTATTTCAAACACACACATATAGATAAAAATCTATCAAGATATAACATCAATCGTCAATCATAATCTCTAAATTAATATTTCATATACCTCCATGCGTAAAATATATCAATCTCTTTAAAGTCATTAAGACTTTAAATTTCGTTTTGATATGACACAAGTTGTTTGACATGCTTGATCCATTAAATTCCATTGGCATGCGTATTGTAAGTTATAGCTTATAACCATTCGTAATACTTACCCTTAAAGTCTATGAAATGTGATCTGTGCAAATCGAAGATCGCAAATTTTATAGGACACCAATTTGGCGTATGTTATAAGTTGTACAAAATGCGAATTATGCTTTTTTTCAAAACTTAAGTGACTACGATCACCGAAGATTTTATATTTATTTCTTTATTTTCTCATTGGGTCCGCGGAGTCGCAACCTATATCGATTTTATTTTAATATTTTTTGATTGATTAAGTGAAGTGCGATGCGATACACTAAATATAACGGTGATTGAAGTTTTTTCAAAGTTCAAACATATATTCGGAAAAGTTGAGTGCATATCGTGGTTTCTCACATTTTAAAGTTTATGAGCCTTTGAAATTCATAAGATATGCAATTTTCGATGCACTCAAAAAAAATAAAGCAGAAAAATTTTAAAAGAAAATATTTATTTTCTAGTTTTCTTTTTTTAGAAAAATTAAAAGATTTTCCTATTTATTTCTAAAGGGTCCCTATTTATAAAAATAATTTGGGGTTGTTGTATAGCACAACAATTTGCGATTCACTTGGGCGAACCAGATCTCTCTTGATAATTTTTTTTTGGAAATTTTTAATATTTTTAGAAAAAATAAAATTAGTTGTAGAAATGAAATTTCAAATAAATAATATCTTACTAAGAGATGAAAGTTCTTCTTATTCACTATTCATAAGAATTACTCTATTAAAGATATAAGTATGAAAATCTATATCAGTATTTACTAAGTTTAAAAGGATAAATTAGGTGTACTTTACAGATTAGCTTTATAAAAGTTAACTCTTTTATCACAGATAGAGCCTCTGTTCTAATAGCAAATTTAAGATTCTGGCAGAGTTACCTTTTACCCAGCAATGATTTATCATCCCATCCAATATTTCTTATAATTTTCAGAAGTAAATTCTAACCTTTGAGAATTTTCTTTTATATATAATTTTATTTACTTAAAAGCCATTGTCTTGGCTTGGTAACCAAATGATGATAATGCCACTCACTAGTAGTAATTAAGTTGATAAAGCTAGCTCTTGATGGGACCCCTTGTCCTTTTGATATAATCTCAAGTCATTACTCTGTTTTGGTAGACAATATTGGTAATGTAGGTTTAACTATTTCCTTATGAACATGGTAAACAAGCTCGTGATGAGACTTTTTATCTTTTAAGTCTTTCTTCTAATCATAATTTTTTTTAATTCCTTTCAAAAATTTATAAGTTTTCTCGGATGGGATGAATCTTTGGATGATAATGTTGAGTTTCAGATTTCTTTTCTGTAAATAGGTCTTTACTATGTTAAATATTCTTTTCTTTATTGATAATAGAATATTCATGCTATATAAAGATGAGAGGTCATTCAAAGAATAAATGATTTCATGGAAATTCCATTTTTCAGAAAAAAACAAAATCAATTTGTTTTTCTAAATCTTTTGATTTTGTTTCCTTAACTTTCTTCATTTTTATAAACCAAAAGAAAAAATCAAAAATAAAATCATCTGAGATTATATTTGAAAATTCAAATATTAATACTAAGAAACTTTATTTTCCTAAATAGAAAAGAAAAAGACACTAGTATACAAGGATAGAAAAAATTACCTTCTATGAGAAATATTTTTTTAAAATCTGCCCATTAACAGGAAAAGAATCCTTTTTGCCTGATAGATCTTGCAATAAAAATGTTGATGGGCCTATTTCTTCAATTATTTGAAATAGACCTAGCCAAAAGTTTTGAAACTTTGTGTGTTTACATTTTTCCTCATGCGATTTGTCCCATTTCAATACCAAATCACCAATTTGAAATTTTTTTGGAGTGACAAAAGTTAAATCAAATGAGGATTTTATTATCTGTTGATGATGAGCATGATTTTGTTTGTATTTTTCTCTTTCTTCTTCTAACTTAAGAATTTGACCTTCTCTAATTTGTAAAGAAGAAGTAGGAGTTTCATCAATGAATTGAACTAAGGAAAGAGAGGGAATAACTACATTGGTGGGAAGTAATACTTATTTTCCATAGACAAGATTAAATGGAGAAGTACCAATAGAAGCTTTTTGAGTTATTCGATTTGCCCAAAGAGAAAAAATTGATTACTTGTGCTAATTTCTTTGATTCTGATCAACAATTGTTTTGATTATTCTAATCAGGTTTTATTCTAATCAGGTTTTTCTTTGTGGATTTTGCCAAACCATTTCCTTGTGGATAATATTTTTTAGAATATTTTAGTTTAAAACCTCTTTTAATTGAAAATTCTATCATAGAATTTACAAATAAATAAGATGCACTATCAAACATCAGAGCAGTAGGTAAGCCAAACCTTTTTATGATATTCTGGTTAATGAAATCGATGATATTTTCTGAATCAGCTACTTTTAATGGAATTTATTTCACCCATTTGGTAAAGTAATTTGTAGCTATGAGAATATATCTTTGTTGTTTGGAAGATTTGGTAACAATATCACCAATTATATCTAATCCTCATTGCTCAAATGGTTGTTCAATATTGACCAACTGTAATGGGAATGTTGGCTTTCTTTGTCTTCCAGATGTATTTTGTCATACTTTACATCTTCTTTTATATTCATGGGCATCTTTGAAAACTGTAGGCCAATAGTAACCTACATGCAGGATCTTATGTGTTGTTGTATTTCCTCCAAAATGTCCTCCAGCTAGTCCATCATGGAGTCCCTGCAAGACCTTATCTGCTTCAGATTTTTCTAAGCATCTTAGAAGTACAAAATCGAAATTTCTTCTAAATAACACATCGTTGACTAACTCATATTGTTTAGCTTTTAACATAATAGCTCATTTTGTCTTGTAACCCAGATGAATTGTATAATATCCATTCTTCAAATAAAATATAAGGTCAACGTATTGTGACTTTGAATCATTAAGGCTTACCTATGATATTTGCACATGATTACCTGAAACTTCTTCTGCTAAAAAATGTGATGCTCCTGTAAGAATTTTGCAAAAACCTTGACCTCTAATGATTTTAGAGGGTTTAATTTCTACATCATCTTCTTGTAACGCAGTCACCCAGTTAGCTCTTTTTTCTCCTAATTCTTTTTGCATCAGAATTTGTCTTACTGCAAAAAATGGAACTATGATTTTCATATGAGACTTTAGGAGAAAAGGTCTAAAATGCTTGATGGCCTAAAAAAAAACAAATGCTTTTTTTTCAACAGATGTGTAATTAAATTCTGCACCTTTTAAATTTGAACTAAAGAATGATATCGGTGCTTCTATTTGTTGGTCATTCAACTGTGTTAAAACAATTGCATATGATGTATCCGATGAAAAAGTGTATAATGTAAATGGATTAAGAAAATTGGGACTGGTCAATAATGGAGCATTGGCAATTGACTGTTTAATCAATTCAAATGCTTATTTTTCATTATTTCCCCATTTAAAGACATAATTTTTCTTAATCATGTTTTGCAATGGTAAAACTATTTGAGAAAAATCAGGGACAAATCTCTCAACAAAATTAATTTACCCAAGGAAATATTGCATGGTTTTTTTTGTTATGAGGGAATGAAATTCGTTTAATTTCATAAATTATTTCAGGATCAATATAGATACCATATTTTGACACAATAAGTCCTAAAATTTTTCCTTCATCTAATGCAAAAAATTATTTCTTTGGATTTAATGAAATGCCATATATTAAATTCCATATATTTTGCATCGCTCAAAGACTTGCTTTATATCATTCACATGATGAGTTACCTTTTTAGAGAAGGCAGTAATGTCATCTAAATAAATAACTACTATTTTATTTATGAGTCCCCTAAAAGTTGTGTCCATGGATCTTTGGAAAGTGGAACCTACATTAACTAATCCAAAAGGCATTTTTTAATAAGCATAAGTTCCCCACTTAGTTCTGAACGTGGTTTTCAATCTGTCATCTGGATGAATGAGAATCTGATTGTAACCTGAAAATCCATCTAGAAAAGCCATGAGCTCAGAAGTAGCTACTTTTTTCAATACTTGTTCCATGGTTGGTAATGGAAAATTTTCCTTCTGACAAGCTTTGTTTAAATTTCTAAAATCAATGCAAAATCTAATATCACCATTTGTTTTCCTGACATGTACCAAATTTGATACCCATTTAGAATGTCTAACTGGAAAGATGATTTTTTCCTTGAGGAGTTTATTCAATTCAGTTTTAATTTGATTTTCCAAGTTTGGATGAATCTTCCTCAATTTCAGTTGTATGGGATTTTCCTCTGATATCATAGGAATCGTGTGTTGAATTATAGAAGTATCATATGTTTTAAGATTAGTCTAATCCCAAGAAAAGAAACTTTTTTACATCCTAAATAATATGATGAATGATAATCTTTCTTCGGAAGACAGACCAAGACCTAGATTTATATTTTGAGGTTTTTCTTCACTTCCTAGATTGACAAACTCAAATATTAAGGTAGAAATTTGTGTTTTTGAGTTAGTTACTATTTTAAATCTATCATTTACATAGTATAAGTCTTCTAACTTGACAACATATTTGGGAATAGGATTTTCATCTTGTTATTTATTAATCTCAGTGTCATGTACTGTAGCTAGTGAAAGTGATACCGAATGTTAGAATGAAATTTGTGGAAGTGAGTGGAGGTAATGGGGGTGAATGGGATAAGATCTCGCTAGTGATTGAATCTGATTGAGTCCTATTTAACTTCTTCTGAGTACTACCGATAAGAAATTAAAAATGGAGAATCCCTATTTTTTGACTTTCTGATCGGGTTAACATTCTTTGAGGTTGTAAAGAAGATGAAATACTAAGATCCTATAATTGAGAAGATTCAGGATTTTCAGCAAAAACAGATACTTTCTATAACTTTTCTATCAAATATTGAACTTCTTAAGAATCTTGGTGAAACTCGGGAAATAGTATGGTTTGAGTATTGCTAGGAGACTTAGGGTAAAGATGATAAACTTCATATTTTGCAAATGAGGATCTAGTTAATTTTTTGGAAGTTGATGCAGATCTAGAGGGAGAGAGACTTTTTGATTGACCTTTAGATTGATCAGACCTTTGTGCCATTCAGTTATGCAATCCTTCTAGCACCAAAATGTTGAGGGCTCAGAAGTCTGCTACCAAAACATGGGGGAAAACCACCTGGTCCAGAACTTAAAGCAACTCCTTTTCCTTTTGGTGTAGTGGCTCTGACTGGGGATAATGGGACTAGTTTCCCAATGAGGATGATTTTGAGGGTGTTGTGAATATAGCATGCAAATGGATAATAATTTTAATCTATATGCATCTATATAAACTATTAATATAATATATTCCTGGGGTGTTTTTCTTTTATGCGATCTAAAATTATATCTTTCAACTGTCAATAATATAGATCATTTAACAGTCAAAAGAGATGAAAATTATGTAAAATTATTCTTCTGAAAAAGTAGTTTGCATAGAATAATTGTGAAAGAAATATCGCATTTATGAGTGTGATTATAAATTAAATAAGAAACCACAACAAAATATTAGAACAGAAGTGCATGTAATATTTATTTATGATAACGTTTCAAATATATAATGCAATAAAAAAGATGATTGTCAATTTATAAAGTAAGAATTAATACAAGTGAATAGAAGTACCATATCTACGAAGTTATACTCATATAAAATGACAACAATGAATCTGCCCCTTCTCACTTTCAAGAAATTTAAAGAGTATAGTAGTGCAACATCAGTTAAACAGCTTTAATTGTCAAAAGATAACATATGTGTTTCATTAATTCATCAAAGCACTCAGAAACTTACAATAGTGAATTCTTTGCAAATGTTTTTGACAAATTTCTGGACCCTTCTCTAAATGCATGAGAAGGGTTTAAATACTAAACTAACTATAAACTAAAATAGATTATTACAAAAATATAGAGGAGGTTTCAAACAACCTTCCTCATAAAGATAACTTAAACTACAATCTAGGAAACTACAATAAAAATTTTGTTTTATGAGTCCTTCCCTTATTTCTGAATGTGGTCACGAAGTTGAAAAATATCTAACATTGCTTTGAGATGAGCTGGTTGTGATATCTTTGATCAGATATGTCCCTCAAAAATAGCATTTGAGAGTACTGACTAGGATCTTTTTGTTGAATTTGTAAGAGACTGCAGAGTTTGATGCTGATGATAAGGTTTGATCAGAAAATTCCAGTAATTTTCTTCATCAAACTTATTTACCTTTTTAATAATTTCCTCCTGTGTATCTTCTCTCTACTTCCACCGTGTTTCCACCTATCTTGTTTATGAGAATACATCAGATTTGTTTTACTTTAGAAGTTCTGCTCTAGACAATTGTTCACACATAGATTCATTAATCTCACTTGATATCTTGGATGTATTTGTTGCTACTTTCTCTGCATGTTCGATTTGCGCTTCCCATTCTCTGAATAGAATTTCTTTGTGAAGATTATCTACTGGAGGTAGATTAGCTTCCTTCCTCAAGTCTGATACTTGCCAGTGGATGTATTCTTCAATTTTCTTCTCAAGTCTTTCACATTCAAGTTTCTTGATTGCTATCTGTTGGATCAGTATTTTATTTGAATCACAATAAGAGTCAATTATAGAGGCTTGATGATAAAACGCTTCTTGTTATTTCTTTAACTTAGTGTTTAAATCCAATGTTTCTTTGATAAATCGCTCTAATTGTGGTTGGCTTTGTAACTTGGTCATTGCTACTTCGAGTTGTTCTTGTTTTTCATTAATATCTGTCTGATGCTACAATTTGAGGCTTTCAATATCTTTATGAAATTGGGTTATGTTTACTTTGACTTGTTCACTAGAATTAGATTTCTCTTCATTTGACAACTTCTCTAGTTCTTGTACTCTGGCTTCCTTTTGTTTTAGCAACATTCTAACCTCAGTATATTTATCAATAGTAGCAGTAGCATATGCCCCTGCATACTGTGATAATATGGTTAGATGCTCAGTAGTATCATCTAAGGAATATTTCCATAATACATCAACTGATTCATCTGTATGCTTTGAAGTTGTTTCATCATTTCTCCTTCTTTTGTTTCTTTTAACTGTAGCCTTATAACTAGGACTGTATAAAATATCTAACGAAGGAATATATTCAATTTTTAGAAATATCTAATCTGTAGGGTAGGCCGATATGATTTCTTTATCATGCATTGTTAGAACTCTTTGCGGTGGATTAACAATTTCCACTATCTTCTAGGAGTGTTCAGGTGTCTGGAAACTCGTTGCCTGGTCAATATTGGGATTCTCTTTAGGAGTTTGTATTTCTTCAGAAAACTCCTCCCATTCTTCTATAAGATCCTTTGTTTGATGTGACCTCGACTGATCTAATATATTGTGATTGTGTTGAACTACTTAAGAATCTTATTCTGTTCCATTATTTCTCTTTTCTTCTAGCATCTCTATCTCATGGATTACTTGATCAATTATATTTTCTGGGCTTTCCTTTTTAGATTCAGATTCATTTTAAGAGTGATTCCAATCATGAGATTGCTGCTGTGACTGACCTATTTCATCTTCAAACATATATTTTACTTCATCATCCAAGCTGATACTTGGATTGTGTTTGTTTTCATCTTCAATAGTTAACCAGTTGAGAGGTACTTTCTCTAGTCTCTTGTTTCTGTACGCTTGGAAAGATTCAAAATCATCTTGACATAGTTGGCTGGATGCATACTTGATGATGTCCGAAAAATTTTCCATGCCGTGGAAGAGATCATCAAATCCATCTTCCTCCTTTACAAAAGGCTTTAACTTAAGCTCTGTGATGTAATTTTTTAATTACATCATTTGGATCATATAACCTTTTTGGCATTACTGCCAATTTCAATAATTGAATTTTGGAAACTTCCTTGTAAGTATGGCCGATGTCATACAATGCAAAAGTGCCACACTGTATAGGGTAATTATGCCAAATAGCCTTTTTAGCATCTTTCAGTTGTTTCGTAACACCATTAACAAGCTGATAGGCTATTTATTTTGCAAGTAACTTATCAGGAATGTAATAGGGTAAAACATGGGGAGAAGCATAACTCCCGAGTAATCTAATATATGTAAAATTCTCCTCTGCAAACCATCTAGCTACATAAAGAATGCCTACATTTTCTTCTTCAGAAACCCTAGGCGCCTTTGTATTGAAAATCATCTGGTGCATAGGAAATATGACTCCGTAATTTTTTTTATAGAAGTGTAGGTGGAAGTCTGAATCCAAAAGTTCTATGTGGTGAATATGAATTAGGGTATGATCTTGGGTTTTCCATTTCCATCCCATGGTTGGAAAACTAGAAGTGAAATAGATAGCGTCCATGACATAGGTAGACATATAAAAGGGAGGTATTTCTCTAGACTAAATACTTATTTTATTCCTATATTTGGTAATGTGCTTAGCTAGATTATTAGATAAAATGTTTGCCCAATTCAAGATTGATGAATTGACGATTCTGTTAATTAGGGGAACCCATTATTTTGAGAATCTAGTGCTATCAGGTTTGGAAAATAATATACATAACATACCAGTAGCATAATAGTAAGGATTAGGAATTTGGGAAATTGGGTACGTACCAAACTTATCTTGCTTCAACTTCCCCTATTCCTCCTTCCATTCTTTGATGACTTTAATAAGATTTGGATGATCTCTTCTAAAATTTTTCAAAAATTCTTTGTCATATTTCTACTGTGGGGGTGGTAGATGGTACATTGTTATTAAATTGTCTTCCCTAAAAGAACCCATAGTTTCTCCCTTCGAATTCTTGAACATTATATCTGCAATGTTTAAGTGATCAATTGCCCACTTAACCATGTCTGTATAAGGGAGAATCTTTGGTCTTGTAGCTATCTTGTGGACGTATGAGCATGCAATGTCAAAAAGAGTTGTGTCGGAGGTAGATGTAGTGCCTGTCGAAGAAACTTTGGTTATCACCCTTGGTTCTTCGCTTTCAAAAATGTTATATATTGCCTCCCATGTCGAACTGCCCAATATTTATTGCAGGTGGTATCCAAAAATAAGGGATACATATCTGTATCTTTAGTAGACGGCATATGAGAAATTTCTTTTCCCTTTTTTCTCATTTTTCTCTTCCTCAATCCTTTGACTGGTTTCTTGAAAACGAAGCAAGTTTTACAAGTATAGAGTATTAAAGAGACAAATCTATCATTTATTTCAAACACACAGAAGTAGATATAAATATATCAAGATATAACATCAATCATCAATCATAATCTCTAAATTAATATTTCATATACCTCCACGCGTAAAATATATCAATCGCTTTAAATTCGTTAAGACATTGAATTTTGTTTTGATATGACACAAGTTGTTTTACACGCTTGATCCATTAAATGCCATTGGCACACGTATTGGAAGTTATAACTTATAACCATTCATAATACTTACCCTTAAATACTGCAAAATGCGATCTGCGTAAATCGCAGATCGCAAATTTTATAGGATAACAATTTGGTGCATGTTATAATTTGTGCGAAATGCGAATTATGCTTTTTTTCAAAACTTAAGTGACTGTGATTACCGAAGGTTTTATATTTATTTCTTTATTTTCTCATCGGTTCTGTGGAGTTGCAACTTATATTGATTTTCTTTTAATGTTTTTCGATTGATTAAGTGAAGTGCAATGCACTAAAGTAAATATAACGGTGATTGATGTTTTTGAAAAGTTCAAACATATATTTGGAAAAGTTGAGCGCATATCGTGGTTCACACATTTTAAAGTTTATGAGTATTTGAAATTCATAATATATGCGATTTGCGATGCGCTCAAGAAAAATAAAGCCGAAACCTTCTAAAAGAAAATATTTATTTTCTAGTTTTCTTTGTTTAGAAAAATTAAAAGATTTTCCTATTTATTTCTAAAGGGTCCCTATTTATAAAAATAAATTGGGGTTGTTGTATAGCACAACACCACTATACTTACCTTTGTCCCCACCTCGATGAGTACCACTCCACTTTGGAAGCGGCTCATCCATTCAAGGCCAAGCTCAACGACTCCACCGCTCCCTCATTTGCGAATTTTTATTTATCAAAACTAGAGGACACATTCACTCCCATTTTATTCCCCCCTATGGATGTCAAAATGACATATTCTTCAACCACTATCCACTACCTATCATCATTTATGAGATACTTGGTGGAATACCCCCCTGGGCCTTCCCCTTATGTTTCGCTTGACCTCCCTTCAATAATAACCTTGGGCTCAACATTAGTGTATCCTTCATCTACTTTTTCTTTTGTCACCCCTTATGACGATGCGCATGTGAAACTCTCTTCTCATGATGATGAGTTAGGTATATTCACCATGTCATGTGGTCTTTCTTCCACCAGTCACCCCATGTTCTATTACGATGATGACATTATGGAAGAAATCACCACCCCTGACTTTATCTATCCACCCTTACATCGAAACCATGCATTTGAACCACATACACCTTCTGGTCATTACATTGACACCCAATGTTTGGGTAAGGGGGCACCCATATTTGAGAGTCCAAGAGAAGAAATTCTCCACAACCCTCATAGTGCATCTGGTCATGTTGACTCTGGTAGCATCATTCTTCCCCATTTGGAAGAACCTCCAGAGTCCCATATCACTTTAGATCACTCTAAAGATGATCCCCCTCATCATTCCTTCCTCTTACATCAATAACCCAATCCCCTAGATATTGTTGTTGACCAACCTCTGAGTTTTCTAGCAGAGCACTAGTTCATTATATCCAAATCCACTCTTTGGGATAGTGACACCATGTATGAAAACCTAGAAACTTAGTCCATTTGCTTCATATATGCAGTACCAAAAGAGATTGGTAATCCTCCATTCCCTTTCTCGAATTTCATAACCATAACGAAAAAAAATGGCGCACCACATCATAAAAATGT
Organism: Pinus albicaulis; assembly: GCA_034641835.2. Classification (NCBI taxonomy): domain Eukaryota; kingdom Viridiplantae; phylum Streptophyta; class Pinopsida; order Pinales; family Pinaceae; genus Pinus; species Pinus albicaulis. The sequence continues at coordinate 66,057,937 of MU968359.1, read as the reverse complement.
GTTTAGATTCCACTTTTTCTAAATAAATTTTGGCATGAACATAACATTCTTGGGGGCACCTATGATCCTCAACCATAAAAATCCCATATCTCAGCCAAAAACAACACTAAAACCCCCTTTCTTTGACAAGTCACACTTTTAAGGTCATTTCCTGGGACTGGTCACAGTTTTCTACCTAGTACTTGCTACCCAGGTCATAGAACAGACCCCAAAAAGTGTGACCTGGCCTGTTCATGACCTCTGGGTAACTAAATTGAAATTTTGATCCCCTTAATTGAAAGAGTATGGTTAGGCCTCTTACCTGCAACTGATGGATCTCAATTCCAACTATCGGTTTGTCTGCTACGATCGTCGCAAGATTTAGGGCCTTTTATCCTCTCTACATTCACCATAGCTACACTTGAAAATGCGTGAATTGGGAGGGAAAATGCCTTATTAAAAGAGAAACCCCAGATTTTTCTTTCGCCCACTATGGCCAAACCATAGCTCAATTTGAAAAACCATCCATACTGCTAGAAACCTCTCACCAAGATCTAAAATGGATATTCATTAGTTTTTTATGATTTGATACTTCAATCAGGCACATTTTTTCCAAGAAGAGTCACTTCACCACTCCTGAAAATCGAATTTCTTCACTTGAAAAACTTGTACTTGGGGAACCACCTTACCTTCATACTTGTCCATGTTCGCGTCGATTTTTGTCATGAGTAACCATCTTGTACTCATGATTGTATGTTCCCAAATAGAACTTCTCTATGTGGTAGCATCATCGAGTCACCCTTGTTTAGAGCATCCGAGTTGAGTCATCATAGCAATCATGGAGTCTATCCCAAGTCCCTTTGTATCCTACTATAGTCCTCGATCCTTCATTGCTTGGTTCCTCTCTCATGTCGCACATTGTGGCCCAATCATATTGTCCCATATCCCCTTTGAGATTGTCTGAGTTGGTACCAGGTAATCCATGCCCTTCATGCTCTAATGAGGGAAGTCGTCAGCCCACTACTCAGTACCCCCCATTCCATCATCATCCCTAGTGTCAGTCTATCATTCGCTCTACTATTATCTCTCATTACTTAGTTGAGGATCCCTTATTACCTCAGCTATGGAGGACCTCCTTTTGTCAACATCAGTTCATTCATTCCAGAATATAGGTCTGGAGGGCAGTGTACATTTGTTCCAGATTCCACTCTTGTTCAGTGCCTTGGATCAGGAAAAGGGACTCTTTCTTGCCCTTTGACTTGATTGATTCTCAGCTCCAGCTCCTTACGCATGATCAAGATCTGTATACTTGATGGTTCAATGATGCTGCAGATTGTACTCGTGATTCCCGGGTGTGTGTGAGATGTTTCATACCTCATGAGGGGTTGGTCCTTCAGGTAGCCCCCCACATGCTCGTATGACCTCTTCATGATAGCCTTCGATGCAGCTTCATAGATTTGATGGTTTCGGCCTCAGCCTAGTTTGCATGTATCATTCACATTTTCAGAGCCCTCTCATATTTACAGGTCATCTTTGGTTGTACTTATATCTCATGTACTTAGATATTATTTTATCATTCCTAGATGTTATCCTAGGCACAATATGTATGTGGGATCCATTATCATCTTTTTATCTGGCTCCTATTTATTCCATCATGTACTATATAGTTCAGTCCCTTATTTACTGGATGCATTATTATTTGTACTTTGTCTCAGCAGGCATAGGTATGCCTCCCTCGCCTCTTGTAGAATAGGTACTCACTCATAAAAGAGACTTTTTGCACCTATAATTCTCGCCTCCTCAACGTCTTGTCCTCTAGCACTTATTATACCTTATATTTCTCTCTCTGACTTCCCCTTCGGTGTCTAGTGATTGAGTTCTTACAATGTACTTTGGTCATACGATTATCTCCTAATGCTCGCACGTTGGGGAAATCTGTTACACCAATTTTTTTTCATCTAACCTATTACTATTAGATGGACCAGCGCACTGGTGCGCTAGGTTACGATGGGCGCACCGATAAAAAAAACCCATTTTTTCCAAAAATTCACATAATGATCGAATGGATTGGGATCCAACTATGCAAGTCGTCCCGTCAGTTGGATGTCAATCTAAAATGAAAATCTCTAATTTTGAAATCACAGAAACAGGGAGAAGAAAGGAAAAAAACAAAAAAAATGAAGGGTTTAGGGTAAAAATGGATAAAAATGCAGAAAAGTAAAAAAACTGCAGAAAAATTAAAAAAAACAATCAAATTTAATCAGGAGATGGTTTGAAATTCTATGATACAGGATTTTAATCACCAAAGGTTTGATTTCTAATTTTCTGAATACTTATGTTCGAATGTATTTCGCTGCTCCACAGTGCCCTTGTGCTCTCTTGCTCCAGGTATGTCTCCTACAAATAATTGGCTGAAAATTTTAGCAAAAATAGTGAAATAATGAAAAGTGTTTAGTATTTAAAGAATTATTTTATGAAATTAGATTTTCGAAAATATTTTGCTGCCCATTTTTCAATTTTCTGCTTTTTTTTCACTTAAATAAAATAGAGTTGCACTTTTTTTATTTGCTTTTATTTGTCACCAGTGCTTCACTTAATAGTACTGCACCAGTGCGTCATTTTGTAACACTACCGGTGCGGTTATATGTACAGTAGCACTGATTTGTGGTTAAGGAACCGAAATGACTTTTAGGTGTGTACACCAAAATTTAGTGAACTCCAACCATAGAAATTGAGAATTATAATTTTGTTTATTCTTGAGAATTAGAATTAGAATTAAAATTGAGAATTGGAATTGGATAAATTCTTGATGGAAATAATTATTATTCCAATGCATTTTGTTTATTGCAGGAGGTCCCACAGATTATGTGGAGAGAATGCAATGTGGGGCATGTGAAGATGCAATACTATAGGGCCCAAGTGGGCAATTGTGGCACATGAATCTGTTATAATTGGCACTTAACTATTTGCAAACAATATGTTTTAGTATTATATAATCTGTAGATAGACGGATGAACTTCTAGCAATTAGTACATATAATATGTAGAAGGGTAATGTTATGGGAGCAATGACAACGAGTCCTTCATTCTACATTTTTTAGCAGAAGAACACTGATTTTCGACTAGACGATGTAGTTATTACATGTGGAGGCAATGGTTTCCCATAGAAAATGATTACAGGGTTGAGCAGAGAAAACACATTGCAAAATAGGATATTACATTAGCTTTTCCAATGGGAAACCGATTTGCAGGTGGAAATATGGTAGCTGTAGGTATCTATGCTTTTATTCCCACAGAAATGGTCACTAGATTTCCATTTATAATACAAGCAGACTTTTCACTGGTTTCATCCACAGGACCACATCTCAGACAAGTTAGAGATGCCATTCCGATTCAATTGAAAGCCAAATATGTGATTTTATGTGACATCAGCCTTTCCGGTAAAATTTTATGTAAGCCAAGTGAAGTTCAAACAATACTCCCAGTTGCTTTTAAATGCATTATGTAGAACCTCTCTTTTCAAACCCTCTTCTTTTTGAACTCTCGTCTTTTCAAACCCTCATCTCCTCAGAAAAATTCTTGCCCATGAACCCTCCACTGCACTAATACTGCACTTTACAGAATAACCCTATTCCAGTGCGCATTGTTTTATAGGCGCACCGAGGTGGTTTGTGAGATCGAATTTTTTGTTTTGGCGCGGTGTTTTATGACGCACCGGTGCAGAAGCATTCTGAAGCATTGGTGCATCAGAGTAATAAGACACACTGGTGTGTGTTATGATGATAAGCGCACGATTCTGGATAATTTTTTTTTTTTTTTTGTATGTAAGATCATAATAAAATAATGATAATTCTAAAGTACATGAATTTATTTGCATTATTTTTTAAACTTTATTATGTTACAAAAATTCATATTATTCTAGATTTATTATTTTACAATTATTTACAAATTTACAAATTTAAATATTTTAATAAAATCATTTCACATTAATACAATTAAAATTTTACAAATATTTTACATACAATTAGAATTAGAATTAGAATTAGAATTAGAATTACAATTACAATCATTTCACAATAAATTAAATATCACAATTACAGTTACAATTTTACATTAAATATTTTACATACAATTATAGTTAAAATTACAATTACAATTAGAATTACAATTACAATTATAATTACAATTTTACAATTTCACTTACATTTACAATTAAAATTTTACAATTACTATCATTTCACAGTAATAAAATTAAAATTTTACAAATATTTTACAATATACAATTAGAATTAGAATTACATTTACAATTACAATTACAATTTTACAAATATTTTACATAGAATTACAATTAAAATTACAATTTTAGAATTTTACATACAATTATAATTACAATTACAATTTTACAATTTGTCATATATGCAATTACAATTAAAATTACGATTACAATCATTTCACAATAAATTAAATATTACAATTACAATTTAAATTTTGCATTAAATATTTTACATACAATTACAGTTAAAATTACAATTACATATATAAATACAATTTTATAATTTTTTTTTTCTAAGTGTAACTAATTATATTATGTATAAGGTTACTAGTACAAAACAGTCACAGTGTCAGCTATGAAAGCCTGAGCACTGTGTTTGAAAGTCAAACTGTTCACAGAGTGCCTAGACTGCCCATATTGGGAAACCAGTCCTATTAAACATCGAGTCTTAACCACCCTCGTGAGGGAAACCGGTTTGGAAAGCATAGAAACTAAATAAACATAGAAATATAAGCTATAGTTCAGAGACCACTGATTCAGCTGGTCAGCCCAGCGACAAAAACTAGCATTATCTATGAAACTGAACCAAAAAACTTGGAGAGCAGTGTTGAAGCTAGCCATGAGTTGGTGACGGTGGTTCCTCAATGATTCTGCAACCGAAAAACTCTCTGCTGTCCTCCTTGCCAGAGTCGCTCATGTCCATGCCACCCGAGGGTGCTTCCATGTTTTTCTGCTGCTCTTGTGGAGAAAGAGGGGAGATGACCAGTGCAGCAGTTGCGTTTAAGGGTCCAGAACTCGGAGAGAGGTTCACGGAGGCTAAACCAGGAGCAGGGTGGTTGGGAATTTCCTCCCGCAGAGTGAGCGAAATGAGGGCCGTGAGAACAGAATTGGAGGCAGTGGGATGGAATTTGAGCTCCGCATGCTGCGAGGTCTGTCTGATGGTGGGGCGAAGAGAGGCAGGAGGGACAACCCGGGAAGGTCTGCCACCACAGTCATGAGCTTGGGAAGGAGGAGGCGAGGCGTCAACCAAGGAAGCTGAAACCAAATCTCCAGTGCGTCGATGTCCACGACCTCTGCCACCGCGCAGATTCTGAGAAGGGTCCAGAGTATCATCAGTGGAGAAAGTGCTGGGAGGAGGGTGACTGTGACCTCGGCTGGGGCCTCGTCGAGCCCTCATCCTCTCACGAAGACGCGGCATCTTAGAAGGGGAATGACAGAGGTGAGCTGGAGCGAGAGGAGAGACAGTGAGAGCAAGGGGAGCAGTAAAATGAACAGAGGGATGGGCGAAGTGGAAAATGTCAGGAGGAGTGGAGAAATCACGCAGAGGCTCACCACGCAGGTCAGCGCCAACCTTGGACAGAAAATTATATAGACAATGCAGACTCTGTGTGAAATGAATACCTGGGACCGGTTCAATGCAGGCCTGCAAAGAGCAGCGCCTCCCTATAGACGTCTTCACGCTGGCCTCGAGCGAGCCAGAAGTGCAAATACCGAGCAGCGGGGTGGGCGAGCTCACCGAACCAGAGGCGTCGTCTATGTCATGCGACTGAACCTCCATATCTTGCAGCACCGCCATAATCTCCTCCGGATTGAGCAGACCAAGGTTGATGACCGTCGCGCGAGTGATAGCATTAAGAGAAGAGTTAATGCAAATGCCGGGAGCCATGTGGGCTGCCCAGGCCATTTTCATGGGGAAGTGCGCGAGGTGGCGCCACCCCCCCGGTGCATTAAACAGCTGGATCCGGCGACAATTTTATAATTTTACATACAATTAAAATTTCAATTTCATTTACAATCATGACATAATATTTAATAAATATCCTGGTCATTTAATATTAAATTAATTAATAAAAATCACGATAATGATAACCTACCATCGTACAAACATCATATTTGACTAAAAAACACATTCAAACATCAAATTAACATTATATTAACATCATCAAACACAAACATCAAATATAAATCTAATGTCAAATAACTCATGCTATCACATACACATCTATCTGCAAGCTAAACATTAAATGAACATATCTAACATGACCTAACAATATACACATCATGATGATCACCAAGATGTAAATTAAGTACAACTGCAACATGAACATAAAATATATGGACCATATATATATATATATATAACTGAATAATGTTAAAAATATACAACTGTAATATAAATGTCATGGATCAACTGGTGGTAGTACAACATCAATAGGCACCGTACTAGTGGAGGCCTGCTCAGTCAATGGTGCAGCCTCGACGCTCGATGGTCCAACCTGCTCATAATTATGACTAGTGCTGATGGATGCTGCAGGCTGCTAATGACTGGACGTGGCCGATGGTGCAGCCTCATCTCCATGATGACTGCTAGATGCTAGTGAAGCCTCATGCTCATCAGGTGCGATGTGAGGTGAATTATCATGAGATGAATCGCTGCTCGCGTACTGTCCATCACGTGCTATGGTTCAACCACGCCTATAACATGAAATAATCCTCCTCAGTCACACACTATTTGTCGTAGCTCATACGACATGTCGCACCAGGCTATACATGTCACGTGACATGCCTCTCCACATCCGTATTAGCCTATCATCGATCTGTATGTCTCTATAATGAGATGGGCCCGATGCCCACCTCAATAGTCAATGCACCTAGTTGGTCGCCCAACTCCACCCTATATCGAGTATCAGGTCGACCACGCCTAGCAAAAGGCGGTACCAACACACTAGCATGAGGAGCATGTCTCTCTCCACTGGCCTCCTGATCATGATCCTCGGCATCTACCATGTCCTGATCGTCATCAGAATCCACACCTGGATCATGTTGTGTTTCCGCCATCTCCTCACCATTAAAAGAGCCAATGTCTGTAAAATATATACAAGTACACAACAATAATTAGACAATTTCATTACACAATTTAATAAAAACAAGTTAAAGAAAATGTTAGAATAAATATAAATAAAACAACAATATTACCTCTATCATCTGGCAGCTCATCATTTGTGAAGAGGATGTTGGCACACCCTCGCCAATCAAATCCAGCATAAGGATAGGGGACCATAATGAATGGATGCAGCCCGTCAACACTGGCAAGTAAGTCCAGTGCATCATGTGATATCCTGGATGGAAACATAGTCTCTCCCCTCTTAGGCATCCTCTACCCCCACATGTGAATCTGAGCCTCCAACATGGTCCTATGAGGTTACCAAACAAAAGCAGGCCTCATATCTGGAAACCTCTCAAAAAATAAACAAAAAAGCTTTGAAGAAAAAGGGAAGTTGACCCTCCCTTGTTCATGAGCACGATATCTATCTAAGGCTGTACAAAATTGCCGCAAAAAAACTACAGGCCACCTGACAAGTCATGGATCCTATACTAAAGAATCAACATCATATAGAAGTAGGTAACTAATGCATTTCCCATCACTAGTATTGTGTGAAATGGTTGAAGTGAGAAGTGAGAGGCACTGCACGTCTTGTCTACCAAATGCACCAATACATAGTTGACCTCAAGTGACTTGAAACTCTGAAGGAGACAGTACATCTACTCCAATGTATCTCTGGGAGTAAAATAACTGACTCCGTGCTACAGAACCAATTGGAACCTCTACAAAAGAGGGAAAATCCACCCCTCTCCTCGATATCCCTGTAAAGAAATAAATATCCTCCTTAGTGGGTGTCTATAACTGGTCAAGACCAACCTGGAAAGCCTGCCGGTGGGCATTCCACATGCAGATAAGATATCTAAAAAAGACACTATCGACCTTTAGGGAAGTAGCCTCCTCATAGAACTTGAGGAGGCCTACCTGCCTTGGGAGCCCCTGAGTATCTGCTGTAATAGGGATAGGGTACGCATCTCTCTCCCTCTCTCATACCTCCCACTGGTGAAGCATGTCATACTGCTTCACCTGTTGTTTCTTCTTTTCCTCCTCTTCTCTCTGAATCATTGACATATTAAATATTTTTTTTTATTAAATCATACATGTATTTAGGAATATACATATATAATTTTTTTTGGAAAAAAAAAAACAGACCAGTCGATGCGCCACAAAAACTGTCATGCACCGGTGTCGGTGCAGTTTTTTTTTATAAAGCATCGGAGGCGGTGCCCCAGATGACATAAAACACATTGTATGCGGTGCACCTAAAATTTTTTCAAGACCCATTGACTATATATGGTGTTATAAGAGTGGTGCGGTGACTAAAATATATGCCCCGACGCATATAGTTTTGTTAGCACACTAACTTCTTAACAAATTATATAGTCAACGGTGCGGTATTTTACCCGGTTGCACCATTTACCCTGTCAAAATTCTGAATTTGATGCGATGACAGATATCGGGGCAGATATATCTGTTAATGCATCGCATTGCTATTCCCATGGTCAACGGTGCGCCCAGCTAAATTACCACACTGCCAATTTTTTTAAATTTTAAAATAATGTGGGGCACCTTTTGCTACCGCCCTGTAAATGGTGTGGATACTGTTAGCACCAGTTGTGGTGTGGTCTGTAAATTTTACAGGCAACACCACTTACCGGTGCGAGTCGAACGGATCATGCACACTGCATGACAAATTTTTATTTTTAATTTTTTAATGGTTAATTTTAAGGTTATTTCAAATTCTAATATGCTAGAAAGCTTAATTGTTGAGAAACTAGAAAAATACCTGTACATTTCACTGTCGATGAGGCATATTGGTTGTAGAATTTGCAAAATAAAAATTTCCTACCATTTTGAAAAATGCAAGCTAGAGATTGGTGGCCAATGCACAATAGCAGTGCGTGCAATGGGTGCAATGGGAGCACTGATGTCAAAGTGGCTCAGAGAAGGAGAAATTGCACCGGTGCTTGAGAGCTATGGAATACTGAGAAAAGTGAAAATGTGATTTTTTGGTCATAATTATTTTTTATTTAACCTTGTTCTGGTGCACGGGGTTTTATAGGCACATCGGTGCAGTTTCATAAGTACACACTAGACGGTTTCAGATTTGGCACGTTTGTTTTATGATGTACCAGGGCAGTTACTTAACACCGCATCGGGTTGTTTCAATTTTGGCGCGGTGTTTCATGACGCACCGAATCGGAATAGTCTTGAATCACCGGTGCTTTACAGTAATAGGATGCACTGGGCATATGTGTACGGAGCACACGGTGTCCGGTGTGCCAATGTTTTGTGAGACCGATGCTTTCTCTTGTAGAGCGCACCGGTGATTGAGAGCAGAAAAGTGAAAAATGTGGGTTTTTCACCCGAATTTTTTTTTATTTAACCCTTTTTCAGTGCGTTTTTTTTATAGGCGCACTGGTGTTGTTTTATATGAATGCACCGGGCTGCTTATATTTTGGCGCAGTGTTTTATGATGCACCACCGTGAAAGAATTTTTATACACTTGTGCATTCTCTTGTAGAGTGCACCGTTAATTGAGAGCTCTAGAGCACTGAAAAAAAGTGAAAAATCTATTTTTTTTGCCGTTATTTTTTTTAACCCTTTTCCAATGCACATGCTTTATAGGTGCATCGGTGCATTTTCTTATGAATTCACTGGTCATTTTGTGTTTTGGCGCATTGTTTTATGATACACTGGTGTGGGTTCTTAATACCGCACCGGGCATTTTCAATTTTTGCGCGATGTTTTATGATGCACAAGATGTAATGCACCGGTGCTCTACAGTAATATGATGCACTGGGTAGGTGTGTACGGAGCGCACGATGTTTGGTGTGCCAATGTTTTGTGTGCATCAGTGCTTTCTCTTTTAAGAAGCACCGGTGTGATGTTGAACGATAAGTGCATCGAGTGGAAAACATCCACAAAACCCTCCGCCCGCTAAACTCCTCTAGTAACCTCTACTAGAAATGGATTTATGGGGTATTTTTATAAGGCGTTCCTCAAAAAAATCCACTAGAGGGTATTTTCCTTGTAGTGATTACTGCTTATTTTTCCCTATATGCATCTGTATAAGCTTTGATTCTCAATATCATTATTTCTTATTTGATGTATATGGTTTTTGCTTTATTTATTTAGCTAAATAACTTGAATAGACATCTATATTATTCCTATATCTTTTTTTTTAGTGTTCATTCTTGCAGGAAATATTTTGCACAGCCGGCTGTAATTTGAAGCTACAGGAAAAGCGACAGAAGGAGATTTTGGAAGCGATGGGACTCCAAGTAAGCTTCTTATTTCATTCTGTGTGTTTATTTACAGTTAGGAAAGGTAGTTGTAAAGTCTTTGACCTATTGTTCTAGATAAGCACGTGTCTAGGGAAGAATGATTTATCTGTAATTCATAATTTCGCATAACAAATTGGAAAATCCATTGGGGAGTTTACCCTTTATCCTAGGTGTTCTAGCCTCTAATTTTCTCTGTTTATTCACCCAGTAGTTGTTACTCAAAAATATTAGGTTTTTTAAAATCCAAATTTGCATTAGAAGTGTGTTAAACAGTTATGTTTTTCATTGTACATTGTGCCCAACAGAACTGTTGGACAGGACACAGTGCTTTGCATAGCACTGTCTCCCTTTCAGGGGTGCTTTGCAATGCATTGTCTCTCTTTAGAGACTACCTTGGCCCCACAGACCATCCAAATTCCATTAAATTTGTCATTGCAATTTGTTTCAGTTTGTTTTCTGATGTGTTTTGAAAAGCCTGAGCCTCATATTGACCAGTGAATCTATCTACCTTTTTCCTCCTTTGAAACAATAGTTTGTTCAATGTTTGTTTAAAGTGTTTTCCTTTATCATTGATGAACTAATTTCAAATTATTTTCATTGTCGCATTAGATCCATTTTATTTTGAAAAAGGAAATTGTCGTAAATTCTTCATTTCCTGATAGGAGAAATTATTGTTTGATTCCTCATTTTTCCTTCAACAGAGAATTTTTTTTTTATATTCCTCATTTCTCAAAAAGTAAAAGGCATTTGTTTTTTTATTTTATTTAGTGCACTTAGTTTCTTTTCTGCATTCATAACATTAAAGAAACTGAAAAGAAAAATATACATTTGCATGTAGTGGTTTTTGTGTTTCGCAAAAGGAACAATTGGGAAATCTGCATTTAGTTTGTGCTTCTTGATTTGTTTTCTCTCAAATTTATTGCTCTTTCCCTCTAGTAGCTAGGATTTTCATTGAAAAAAATAAAAGTGAAATATTTCTTATCATTCTTATTTTTCATTTTAGGAATTTCCAATACGTCATCGTGGTGAACCTTTCAAAGGAAAATTGATAAACAAGATCAACTTAAAATTTATCTCAATTTACCTAACAAAGCATTGGAGCCAAAACGATAACATTTAGAAGGTCTAGGCTACAAACATGTTTCAGCATCTTAAAACATAGTATTTGTCGTTAACTTGTCTGTGATACATTCTGAGTGTGATACCTCACTCCATGTACGTAAGTATCTCGTAGCTTTTCCACGTACTTCTGGGTATATCGGGCGGTGTTACAGTACGAAAAGTATAAAGGGGTGCACTCACTGTGCGGTTTCGCATCAGATAGTGCTAATACGGACTTGGGCCTTCACGTACCTTCAAGTATATTTGGGAGGATAAATTTTAGGTGTTATCCATCCATAGTGAACCGAGTCGGCCGCCTTGTAAATTGTGACACACCGAACACAGCAATCAGGGAGATTGCCTTCTCATACTTCTTGGCTTGCGAGGAGGTATTATGCAGTTCGCAGTTTCTTGGTAAACCTTTTCCCTAGCATTACCCTTTTATTTTATTTTTTTATTTTTGGTTAAAATAAATCAGTAATCATGGAAGAACAAAATCCTTTCCCCTGCCATTCACCTATATTAGCATTAAAACCAGTTTTACCACCAGAAGCTACTTGTGGTAGGTAAAGGAGATCACAATCTACCGAATCAAATACAATTCGTACCTCTGGTGAAACATCATATTCATATAAACTAGAGTTAGCTCAAGTTGTTTCTACACATCTCGGTTTGTCTACTATTGTCGAAATGGAGTCCTCAAGCTACCCATGGTCATGATCCCTCAAATCAGTGAGACCATACCTCCTGGCCCCGACATTGTTCAACCAAAAATTGATCTAGATCCTACCTCTTATTTTCCAGAACATTTGAATCCTGAAGTCAAATAGCTAGAAGTTGTTACTGCCTTGGTCATCCCACAAATTTTTGTAGCTATTGAATCTCCCATATCACACAGTCAACAACCTGAAATATACTTTGGGCTTGACGGTGATATACTTCTACCTAGTTTAATTACGATTGAAGAAATCCCACAAGACGAGACACCTTTAACTCCAACCCATTTTGGGGAGGACCTTTACCTGTATGAGTCTTTTACTCAATCATCACCATCTTCTTTTGTTGATCCTGTTCCCATTCAAACTCCCATCGATTCAAAATGGTATACATTTGGTCAAGTAACGATGCCTAAACCAACATCTTCGGTTGGGCCATCTATTCCAATTATGTTAGTACCTGCCCTCACTACCCCGTTGATGTTTACAACTTCACCAGAGTCATATTTTCATGATGGCCCTATGGTCCCATCAGGTTACAAATCATTATCTAGAATTTACTATGGTACATCTTCAAAACCATGGAATTTACCAATGTCATTGTCCGGTATTCTAACTGGTAATCCTATAGTGAGTACTAAATGACTTAATTCATTATATACATCATTCGGGAAATATCAAGCCAATCCTTCTAGGTCTATTCCTTTAAGTACCATATCAACTAGACTCCCAACATTTGGAGAGCAATATTTTCAGTCTTATTATCCTCCTCATGCTGGGGGGCAACCTTTCGTCACCCAACATGAAAGTACTCCGTCACTTTTTGGTCAGCCTAATGTTTAAATGAATGTTTGTCAATGGTAGCCCACTCTACCTATCCAACCACAAATGATTGTACACTCGTATCAATTAGTTCAACATGTTACACCCACATCATTTCCACTTGTTAATACATCTTTACCCCTGTTACAGAATCAAAAATTTGTACAACCTTATCAAGCGGGTCCTTTAACTCAATACCCTCAAATGTTGGGTCCATAGACTCCAAATATTTCAGTTAATTTACAACAACCTATATCTCGAATTATTTATTCACAAGTTGTCTACCATTTTATGGGATGTCAGAGCCACAACCTGGCTATAATTATCAACTGAATCCAATTTATCCTAATTTGGGTTATAAAATTGGTGAACAAACCCCTTGGCAGCCTCAGGCACAAATGCCTCAAAATTCATTTCAAGAGGTATCATATCCAAGTTTTGGACAATAGAAGCCTCTAGCGTTTGCTTTTCAAAACAACCCCTATTTGGGTTACCAACAACAGATTCCTTATGTTGGTGCTCAAAGGCCTGTTGCTCAAGCAATTCCATCTTACCCTGGCTATGCTTAACCTGACCTTAATAGGCAGTTGCCTTTTGTTGCAATTTTAGAATTACCATATTTAAATCGGTTAACCAATGATCCAATCAATTGTGTTACTTGGTGGCTGATGATACCTCACAAATTACCCTTAGATAGTCATAAGTTCAATGGAAACCCTGGAGAATATAGGTTGACTCATGTCATGACTTGTCATTTATGGTGTTAATCAAACTCTCTAAATGATTATTTTGTTCGACTACGTCTTTTCCAGCGTACATTCACATGTCCAGTTGCAAAATGGTACATTGACTTACCTAGAGCTTCTTTTGATAATTTCACTGCCCTAGCTATTGTCTTTTTGACTTATTTCTAGTTACCCATACGATATGAAACTGGAACGAAACTCTTGACCAATTTCAAACAGACTAATTCTACTCACATTTTTAGTCATATTCGTGAGTGGCGTCGTCGTTGTAGAATGGTTAAGACATTTGTTCCGGATAAACTCCTTGTTGAATGGTTCATTAAGTCCTTGTTACCATATATAACTAAGGATGTGGCTAAGGGTGGTGTCATCATAGAAGAGCAAGTTATCGCTCATGCCCAATATTTAGACTTGATTTATACTCAATCTGGCATGCTCTATGAAAAATTTCCTAATCTGCCGAGATCTAATTTTAATGTTCCTCCTCAATTAAAGGGCTCTCATGCCAGAGACGACTTGATTGGCACTGCAAGCACGCATCATAATAATGCATCTAATCCTTCTACTTCTTCCAAAATTAATGCCATGTCATTTGACAAAGGAAAAAGTGAGAAGCAACCCGAAAGTAAGAAAAAGGGGAAATCTAAGAAAAAAAAAACTTCTAACCCATAGGAAATATCATCTGATCAATTCTCTGGACCTAGGAAACCTTGTTATCGATGCATAATCTGCAATCAGGAACATTTTTTTAGGGATTGTTCTCACTACACTGAATTCTCAAAAAGCATCAAGACTTCCCATGCATCAGTGGTGTTGACAGACCCATTTCCAAATCCGGACACTAATTTGGTTGCTACAGATCTAGCTTCTAGATCCAAAGTACTCATGTTATCCATCACAAAACCTTCAAACCATATTTTGGTGTCAACGCGCAATAAATATTATGGTAGTCAGGCCAATGATCAACCTGCTACCTCTACTACGAATCTGTCTACGGAATCAGTACTACCTACTGCTATTCCTAAATTGACAATCAAGCCACCAATGGGAGTAATTCACAAATTGACATATAATCTTCGAGCAAGAGCTACTCAAAATTATAATATATTTGAAGATTTGGCTCAATCCCCTTCAGCTATGTTTATTCTTGAGGTATTAAAAATTTGTCCCTCCAAAAAATATGCTTTATTGTCGGAGATTGGTGGAATTGATCTGACTGATTCTAATCTTGTTGTCTTTAATCATATGGGCTATGTGCCGCAACTACTAGTAGAATTGGCATTCTCCATACCAGTAAATATTCTCAATCACCTTGTTCATCGTACTATTATTGATGAGGGAGAATCTACATGCATTATGTGTCTAAATTGTTGGAAGTCACTTGGCTTGTTGCGCTTATCATAATCATCAATGACGTTGAAGGCTTTCGATGGATGTACATATAAACCTTGTGGTATTATTAATAACCTGCATATTGAACTAAGGGGAAAAATAGTGAATTTTGATGTAAAGGTTGTTGACGAATCCCTTGACTACAATATTCTACTTGGAAGGCCATGGGTATATGCAATGATTGCAATTGTTTCTACATATTTTATAATGATTGCCTTTCCATATAAAGGTACTATCACAGTTATTAATCAACTATCCTTTTTTTTCCTCCACTTCACAGGTAACTGGAAGCGTTCTGTTCGTTCACATACCCCAACTAGAACTTTAGAACATTGGTGTAGGAATCTTAAAGGATTCCACTCTCATGGGAAACTTTGCATTATCGCCGCTTGCGACATCGATAGAAATTGCAAGTATAGAGACATGCTACATGATCTATTCCACTCTATCTGGCTTAAGGGAGAGTACAGGTGATTCTGAAATTACTACTTTGGATGAGTTTCTACCACCCAGCCCTATTGAGCTAGCATAGCAATCAATATATCTGGCTTGGGCGGTGAATCTGAAATTAGTGTCGCCGATTGTTTGGGTTTATCGTTCCTTAGATTTTGGTACTCCATCTGATCCATTTTCCTCAGTCTTCTTGACATATGAGAATATTTTGGAAGCCATGATGTCAGATGGAGAACCATTGGAAGATTTTATTCATCGTTCCCATCTTCCTGATTATGAATAAAACTATCTTAGTGAACTATATCACCCATCAATTAAAAATTTCTTTGCGAATTATTTACCCATTAATGCAATCAATTCTAAGCAAAATCTCTCAAATATTGAAGAAAACAATTCTATTGATATTTCAACCAAACTTGGCATTGTAGAAAATATTTATGTTGGTGTGTCTTGTTATCCATCAGAGCTTTAATTATATCGCTCTCTATTTCATGAATTCCATGATGTATTTTCTTGGTCTTATGAGGAAATGCTGGGCATAAATACTAGTATTGTTGAACACACTATTAATATGTATCCTGATGTTAAATAGGTACATCAATGGCTACATCCTATTCATCCAAAGAAAGTCACTGCCATCAAAGCATAAGTTGAAAAACTTTTGCGTGCTGCTTTCATTTACCGCTGACTGAGTGGGTTTCCAATATTGTTCCTATCATGAAAAAAAAAGGAACCATTAGAGTGTGCATCGATTATCGAGACGTTAATATTGCTTGTCCAAAAGAAAACTATCCTACTCCCTTTATCGACCAGATTATTGACAATTATACTAGATGGATTTTCTGCCTGCAATCAAATCAATATCCACCCAGAGGATCAACATAAGACAACATTCATCTATCCTTGTGGCACATTCACTTGTAGGAAACTTCTGTTTGGTCTAAAGAATGTTGGGGCAACTTTTTAGAGAGCAATGGATTATTATTTCAATGACATCAAGCACATTTTTCAACCGTATCTAGATGATTTACCAGTGCATTCAAGAAATCATACTAATCACCCGATGCATTTGACAAAAATATTCTTACACTGCTGACACTACAAAATATGCCTCAATCCACATAAATGTGTGTCTTTTGTTGGTTCTAGTCGTTTGCTTGGATTCGTAGTCTCAAAAGAAGCAGTTAGAATCGACCCATTGAAGGTTCAAGCCATTTTTGATTTTCCTGCGCAATCAAATTTACTTCAGATATAGAAACTTCAAGGAAAGGCTAACTTCCTAAGAAGGTTCAGTCCAAACTATGTCGAAATGGCTAAAGGATTTATTCGAGTCTTGAAAAATGGGGTTCCCTTCCATTGGGAGCAAGTTGTGCAAGCTTCTTTGGATGCAGTCAAGGATACTCTTCTCTCGGTGTCATTAATGTATCCCCCTAATTATCAAAATGATTATTTCCTATATATCATCGCGGCTGAAATGACCATTGCTATGGTTTTGGTCCAAGTATAAAATGGAATTGAACATCCGATATATTATTTGAATCATAATATCAATGATATGGAAGTTAAGTATTCATATGTAGAAAAGATTTCCCTAGCAGTTTTTCAAGTTGTCCAAATATTTCTCCATTATATCTTGCTCTGAAAGACCACTGTTATTTCAGATTGCAACCCTATGACTTATATCTTATCATGTCAATTTCTGGGGGGGAAATATTCAAAATGGATTGTCATTTTGTAGGAATTTTATTTGGAATTCATCAAATCCAAGTCAAATAAGTCTTTATTTTTTTCTGAGCTTCTCTGTGACCTTCCCTTTGATAGTACTGCAACTACATTGAAACCATAAATTCCTGACGAGTCTCTATTTCTGATCGGATCATCTGATCCTTGGTATGAAGATTTCATCAATTATCTCCAAACTCAAACTTTTCGACCTCATACCTCTCGCTCTAAACAACGACATATCCGATGCCAAGCCAAATATTATCTAATCGTCAGCGATACATTTTATCATCGTGGTGTCGATACCATTTTAAGGAGGTGCCTCCCTCATGAGGAGGTCGAAAAGGTTTTAAATGATTGTCATGTTGGGGCTTGTGGTGGACACTTATCTAGATATGCTACCATGTAGAAGATACTCCTTTTCGGTTACTTTTTGCCTACCATTTTTCGAGACTGCATTCGCGCAGTCAGAAATTGTCATGCGTGCCAGATTTTTTATCATAAAATTCGCAAACCGTCGGCGCCAATGCATCCTGTTGTCTCCGTGGGACCATTTTTGAAATGGGGTATTGAATTCATGACTTATAACCCTCATTCATCTTAGGGGCATGGTTATATTATTGTCATAGTAAAATATTTTACCAAATAGGCTGAAGCAATGCCTACATTCAAAAACACAGGACAAACAACTGCATTGTTTTTCTTTAATCATGTTATTGCATGGTTTGGGGGCCAACAGGCTATATTTAAAGATCATGGGAAGAATTTTCGTAATCACATGATGACTGAATTAAATACCAAGTTAGGATTGTCACATGATAATTCTACTCATTATCCACAATCAAATGGACAAGTTGAAGCTATCAACAATATTCTTAAATGTATACTTCAATGAATGATATGAGTTCGTAAAATAAATTTGCATTTGATCATGTACTCCGCCTTGTGGGAATATCAAATCTCGATGAGAAACGCGACTGGATTTACTCCTTTTCAATTGGTGTATGTTATGGAAGCTATCTTACCAATCCAATGTGAAATACCGTCATTAAAACTCACAATCGAATTTTTACCTGACACCTCAGAAGAAGAAGCACGTCTCCTTAACCTCATCCATATTTATGAAACACGTCGTGAAGCCCAATTGGCCAACGAATTTCATAAGAGACGTATAAAGGTGCAATACGACAAAAATGTCCAACCTCACATTTTCTCAGAGGGTGACTTGGTCCTTGTTTATGATCAAGAAGCTGATGTAATAGGTACAGGAAATTTTGAGCCATTATGGCATGGCCCATATATTGTCAAAATATTTCTTGCTAAGGGTGCCTATGAGTTGGTTGATTATGATGGAATTCCATTGGCACAGCCTAGAAATGGGTTGTATTTGAAACGTTACTATGCTTAATCATGAGCGTAGTAATATTTTGTATTATATTTTATATATATGCTGTTGATTTTCATTCACTATCTTAGTTTGTTTTTAGAGTTTTCTTGACGTTAGTAATCCGCTTTACATTTCATCGCAAATGGCTAAATATTCGAAACCATTTGTTGGATATGTTGATGGTGCTATTCATAATACACAGAATCTATCTTCTGCAGTGTGGGCCATTTTAGCTCTGTACAGTGAGTTAGTGAGTTTTCAAGGGATTTGTATTGGTCAATCGATGAACAATATCGTTGAATATAGCGCGTTGATCAAACTTCTCTCTGATGCCATTTCATTTGGTATTAACAGCATCATCATAAGGTTAGACTCACAACTTGTGGTATTACAAATTACTAGTGTTTATACTGTTATAAATCCAACAATGCATAGATTTTTCTTAAGAGTTAGACTTTTGGAAAGACACTTTGATTTTATTCAATATCGACGCATTTCCATAAATTTGAACACATTAAATGATTCATTGGATAATCAAGTTTTAGACAGACATTTGCAACATATGTAAAGAAAACATTCACATAATTGAATAGGATTTCACAATAAACATAGGAAAACACTGAAATCATATAGATATATAGTTATAGGGTTTTACAAAATTTGTGCCCAAGACACATTGGTCATCTAACCTCAAAATGTATGAAAATTTTCAAAAGTAAACTAGTGGTGCTTGTGGTAACATGCTATGTATCTAGATATCCTACGCAGTAACTGCATCCAACAGTTAGGAACCCCAATAGTGTGTCTCTACAGTCACATGGGTAGCTCCTCAATCTGGAAATACGGAATCCCAAAGGTCAAACCCTCTATGTGATGTCGAATCTCAATTAGAGTCTCAGCCATATCAAGATCCTGAGGGACTGCTCTCCCAACAGCCCTCTCTACTGGCACATCCGCTTCATGCTCTGGTTCCTCTACTGGTTGAACGCAACCTGTTAGCCACCTATAAATTTTTGACATAGCAAACAGGTGGCTAAATATGCTTTCGAGTCTTCGAGAGAAACATTTTCCTTGAAAACATTTCATTCTTGAAACCTCTATGTGTCTTATGTTCCCTGAAGAAATATTCACTGTTGTTTCCATTAAAAACCTGTTGTTCTACTATGAAGAAAACTGATTTAAAAAGGCCTCCTTTTGCCCTATTTTCATTCCCATAAAGCATTTTTTTTCACCCCTTTTTCCCCTTTCAAAATCCCACAAAATCCCCTCCTTATCCCTCTAAATCATCAAATTCCCTTTTTAAAACCTTATAGCCCCCTTTATTTGGTTTGAAATTGCCCTTTTCTGCCTACCAGAACCCTTATATGGCTTAAGCCCCTGAGTGCTTATATGGCTTAGCCTCTTTCCCCATATAACCCCCAGTCCGCAACAACGCGCTAAAATCCCCAAAAACCCCTTTAAAACGCAAAAAAAAACAGCTTTTCCGCACCATAAAGGATTTAGCCCCCAAGCGCTTATATTCTCCGGCCCCCTCCATGCGACCCGGCGCCTAGGACCAGGCACTAGCTCCCATCATGCAATCGCAATCAGAGCTCATAGTTTCTTTGTTAAAATGCTTATTTCAAAATATCTGATGCGATGAAGCCTATCTCCTCCGCGCCCGATTCAAATCTAGTCATCCGATCGTAGAATCCAACTGTCGTGATTAAACCATTTCTCCACCCATCACCACTCTCCATTACCCCTCTGATTGAGTATAGACCATTGATCTCCCCTCTAATCTGATGGTGCTCGCATAATCACGCAATCGCAATAGCTTAATCCCTTTCCTTTGACCTCCGCCGATTTGCGATCACCGATTAAATCTTAACCATCCATTTAGAAAGATCTAACAGCCAGAGCTAACTTGGATCGTGCTCGCCAATCGCTCAAACCCTCCACCATTCCGACCTTCGATTGAATCCCCGCCATTGATTGTCACAGATCTGACGATCAAGATTATTTTGCACACCATATAAATTTTCTTCCCTTTGTAAAACCTTCCACCTCATCTTCAGATTTGAGCCGTCTACTCATGAAGATCCTACGGCTGCAATGAAACCCGATGACCTGATTCACCACTGCCGCTTCATCAGATCATAACCGTCCAAATCCGAAGATCTGACAGTCCACAGTGAACCCGATGGCCCACTTCCGGCCCGTGCACCTTTCCCCATCGTGCTTTCATCCCCACCGTCTGATATCCCTTCCCTACATCCAAAAACTGAGGTGCATATCACTTTATTTTAGCATCCAGGCGTTAACATTTTATAATCACATAATGTAAGCGGTATTGGATTTCCACATGTCAAGCAGTGTGTGGAATCGTGTGAATTTTGTGAAAATCATTTCCCACCTCAGACCCCATACTAAAACCACTCTGGTCTTCTTATTACCACCTTTCGCATTGTGTTTTCAAGGTTAATCGTGATCGTCGATCAGTTTGATCCGACAATCCAGACCTAACCCCGACCCCTTCCATTTCTCGATCCAACTGACCCCCCGAACAACCTCATCTTCCGATCTCCACCGTTAAATCTTTTAATCCAATGGTCCTGATATGTGTTCATCTTCGCTCATTTTCCATTCATTTCCCATTCAAATTTTTCCCATAAAATGATCTTGGCTATTGATTATTCTAATCTGACGGCTCTGATCTAACCTCACCTCCTCCCACTTTCATCCATCTGACTTTTCTAAAAGACTTCACGAAAGGATCTCAGCCGTAGATCTCTGTTGATTAATATAAATCGATGGTTCTATTTTAACTTCGCCTCCCAATTGCCAAAAGCATTTTTGATCCCATTTTCAACGAGATTTTCTTCACTTTAATTTTTTTTTTGCAGGTCATAAAGGTTTTCTCCCAGAGATTTAAAATTTGCACGAAGGCCAGGAATGATTGTTCCAAGTCTTCGGTACAGGGAGGGATCCAAGATTTCCTCATTAAATGAACAACTCCACCCGTGCAGGCCTCCTGCATACCTGTAAACATAGAAAACATAGTGAATAGCAATTAAACAAAGAAGATCAAAGCACTAGTGAAGCATGAAGGACAGATCAACAGAGAAAGCCTCTACACGCCAAATTAGAGAGCCCAGTCATTTTCCATCAACCCATACTGCCCCTGCAGTCCTATTTTTCATTAACATGGGTCATATTCAAGGAAATAAGAGTTATGGACATATATGCAGCTCAGAAGTAATTTCCTGCATACCAGAGCTTCCGAAAGTAAAAGACAAACGGCTAGAGTGCGAATACAAGAAAAGGTCCATTTAATGAAGTATGGGGCATGTCACTTCCTCTCCATAAAGCCTCCCAGAGGCCAAG
Source organism: Pinus albicaulis (assembly GCA_034641835.2). Lineage (NCBI taxonomy): Eukaryota > Viridiplantae > Streptophyta > Pinopsida > Pinales > Pinaceae > Pinus > Pinus albicaulis. Next base: position 66,035,813 of record MU968359.1, on the reverse strand, counting down.
AGACATTAAATTATTCATTTAATTGGGCCAACCATATCCTTTGTTAAGACACCTCCTCATTCATCTATAAGTATTACTAAAAATTTGTTGTTGTTGGTTGGGATTTTATTGACTGTTAGAACTGTTATTGGGGGAAGTATCTAGGTAGTTTGTAAAATAGTAGGCTGGGAAGAGAAGTCTAGATTGTAAAAGCCACTGAGCTCAAAGTATGTGACTGGTTTTGCACATCAATTGAACAAGAATATCCATAGGATGTTGGTCTATATTTTTGGTGATGTTTCTCTTACTCCAATTGTCTCCTTTCATGTTTTATCATACTGTCCATAATTCTCTGATAAGAATTTGTAATCTGGATTAGGATATACTACTGTAAAGTACCCTAATGCTTCCTTCTCTTCTTCTCTTTGATGTTTTCTACTGGTTGTATATCTAAGAACAAATTCAACATAATTTAACCAGTCAAAGATGTTGGTTTTCCCATGCTTACTGATGTATAAATTTAGAGTTTGTGTCTTAGATGTTCTTGTTTGGTTTCAGCTGGAAGAATTTGGAATCTGGGAGATTAGAGCTAACCCTGCCTCACTAGGTGCCTCTTCCAATAGCTAGCCCTTCTAAAATCCCTTTGAGTGAGTGTCAAAAGCATTGAAGGTTCAAACTCTTTCTCTAATCTTAGGCCTTATTCTGTGTTTCGTCTTAAATGTTTTCTACTATTCTGAAAGTGGTTATGAGGACTGCTAGATTGTTTTCCTTAAGAGTATGCTGAAATAAGGTCTGCATTTAAATGACATCTAACCTGATCTTAAGCTGTCCTTTGTGTCATTACCGAGAGTTTCCTTTGAAATGTGTCAAAGCAGGATAGGTTCAAAGTCCTTACCTGATCTCAAGCTGCACTCTAGTTTATTTCTTTCACCCACTCTTAATGTTCCATCCCACCATCTATCTAAAAATATCCTTTGGTATAGGTGGCTTGCCCTATGGAAACCCTTGGATGGTTTTTATGCAAGTAAACCCTTTTATGACTCCATAGCCCAATGGATTGGCACTTCTCTAAACCTATTTTCCCATGCTGAAACATCCTTCTACTCTGTTCCTTTTTCATTTCCATAACCTTATCAATTAATGATCTCCAACAAAACAAAGAAATCAAAAACCCTTGTGCTTCATAGCTAGCCTAATACCTTATCTTTGAACGCCCAAGATATATCATTCTTTTCATTTATAGAGAGATCCCTCTCTAGATCCCGAAGGTCTAGAACCTGATATCCAAAAGTGGTTTGATGTTGTCTCATCATTTGGTATTGCAAAATCTGCCAAATCATGGGAACCACAACATAATGGCGACTCTGCTGGGGAAAAAGACCACATAGCCTTGATTTGGTATCAGATTGTTGATGGTGGATGGCAACCCTCATTAAAACATTAAAAATCCTCCACCCGACGACTCCACAATTTCTAATAGACCTAATGACTCCACTGGTAGAATACTCTGAACTAGTTGAGAAGATACAGTGACCTCTTTCTGATTTACAGACATGCTTCCACATATACAATGAAGCTATGACCCAATGAGTAGGGATCATATCCCTGGATTCCCACACAAAATTCCTAAAGAAAATTGGTTGAAAAACCTACCTACCTTTCAGGGTGAAAATGTTGATGACCCCTTGTTACATCTCATCAAGTTTCATATACATGTGTGGAGGTTTAAAGTTGAATGGCATAAGGAATGTCTTATGAAATTTTTCACGGCAAAGTTAGAAGATAAGGCAAGGGACTCATATGAATGGTTAGAGCCTAGGAGTTTGTTTTCTTTGAAAGACATGCATTAAGTATTTTATGAGAGATACAAAGAAAGCTCTCCATCCTTGTCATGGGATTGCTATGATCAATATCAGAACTTCATACAATACCTGTTAGACATTGATGAGGATCCAATTAACATGCATCCTAAAGATCTATTAGAAGCCATTCAATAATTTCAATTTCATCCCAATTATCACAAGAACCTAGATGAATCAGCTAAGGAAGAAACAATAAAGAGATAGTATACATTCCTCAAGATATTCCTGAAAAATCAGATGCTAATCCATCATCCCTTATAGCTGAGGCGCAAGAAGACATCCAGCCTCAAATTCATCCTTCACATGAAACAGAGAGTTGTTGCACTTCTGCTCAAAGAAACACAAGAAAATATTCCCTTTTTATAGAAGAGGAAATAGATCAGATCATTAATAGACAACCAACCTCTGAAATTTTTTGCAGAACAAACATTCTTTCCCATTCATAGGATGAGCTTTGTTGTACATGTCTAGTCAACTTAGTGTTCCTAAATTGATATCATAAATTGTCAACTAGGGATAGTAAACTGTTGAAGTGAAGTGCACCATATGTGCTAGGTATCTTCTTCCTAATTCATTGTGCTTAGTGTTTTTCTAGTGTTTTTGGTTTTGTGTTTTTATGCTAAGGGGAAAAGAACTAAATTACTAGCAAAGAGAAGTTATTGATCACACTAAAACAAAATAAAATCTACTCTAAACTATGAATGGTACCAAGAATAGAGAATTCTAATCCATGGATTGTAAAGCTGCTAAGAAAATTAACTCATAACATTAAACTTAGTCCAATTCATTTCATTAGAGGTACGTTGGAACAAACTAAGAAAAGGATTAGTTTTTATGTAATGAGGTTCTCTTAGTAAACAACAACTTAAAACATCACAGAGAAATCTTATTCATTGTTAGAAATCTATTGGAACATTTTGAGAAAAATATCATCTGTAACATAGTAAAGAATCCTATGCTAAAATAACTTATGACACTAGAATTAACTCATTCTGCGACTCACAATGTTACTATTAAGTCTCCTTCAAGGATTAGAGATTTCTTGGAAAAACTTGGGAAAAAGACTGTTTGTAAAATCATGAGAATCTCTTACATAATTGCAGAACAGTCAATAACTCAAAATAATATAACTAATTCTTTTTCATATAATAGTGATGTGTTAGAAGAGTTTGAGAACAAGAGTATCTTATAAAATGATGAGGATCTTCTAAATCTAACTAACAGAACTGAAATGAAATTAACTCAAAGTAATACAGTTAGATCTCATTCACGTATTAGTGATGTATTGGAACAGCTTATGAGAACAAGATTGACTGTAATATTCGATGTAAGTAAATGAAATAAAACATGATGCAAGCGGATAAACTCAGAAAACTGCCTAAGTTAAGCACAAAACAGAGTTAAAGGTTACTTATCTATAAAATATGCAAAGGCCTTTTCAGATAGTAGGGGCCCTCTACCATCAGATTGGCACACGAATCCTTAACTCCTTAAATTTTCTTCAGATCATGCATCAAAGTTATACTTCTTTCAATAGAAGAAAACACTCAGAAACAGAGTCTCATAGTCTTTGAAAACTAACAACAAAACATCAACTAACTATTTCTCAGTTCACCGAGTTATTTTTATAAGCAAATACATAACTGACTTTGAGTAGAAATAGGCATAGGTGTCTTTTATAATCAAAATTGAACTAAAAATCCTATTGAGGACTCGTATTTTGCTGAAGACACCTCAAGAGTGCTTATCCTTATAGAAGTCTGCTTCTTGGTTTTGGATTTTTCCACGTGCATAACCACTTACAGATTTTTTCTCAGCCCTTGTGGAGGACAAGGAATGATGAAGGAGAATTTTGAAGTCTAACCATATACGTCTTTCCCTAAGATGACACCTGTAACCCGTTTGAACACAAAGATGGCTACGGAACATACGACTAGCTACAGAATGATTGCATTCTATAGCTAAGTCTACTCATAAATCACTACGACAACAAAACCACAAAAGTATAATAAGTCAGTCATTTCATGTATTATTAAAGTGATTTTAATCATTCTTATTGATATTTTAGGCCTATAAATGATAAAGGATAATTGGAATGAGGTGGAGTTTGGTGAAAAGAAAAGACAATTTTAGGGCTCAACATACCCCCACTACAAAACTTTTGCATGTCCTCATGCAATCAATCCATGTATTCTAAAACTTCAGCCAGGACATCTAACTTCCTTTTTCTGATTTGCTTTGTGTTCAATGGCATTGTAGGCTTCCTTATGACCAATTTGAACCTCTGATTTATAAGTGCACTGTTCAATTTCTTGTTTTTCTTCTTCAGCTTCTCACTAGCCTTATACAATTTTTCCATTTGCAGAGATAGAGTTGTGTTCATATCACTTTTCAGTTTGACATGTTCCCTTAAAATTTCATTTTCATTTTTTATATGCCTATTCAGTACTTCCAATTCATATTTGTCTCTTTTCAGCACTTCAATTGAAGGTTCTTATGGGCTAGGAGTTCTTTCTCTATTTTTTGAGGCTCTTTTTTCTAATGATTCAACATAATTATATATCTGTTGTTGGGCTGGATCTACATCCAGAGTTCCTCTATCAGGATCTTCTTCATACTGGTACTCATAAGATATATCAATTGGTGTCTCTTCATCTTCAATATCTATTATTCTATTTTTCTTAACTCCTATCTTCTTCAATATTCCTTTAAGCCTATGACTTCTTCTCAATTTGGATGGTCCCTCACCTTTCTCTTTAGCATCCTTTCTTGTTACCCTTTTCTTTTTGAGTTTTCTCTTGATTTTGGCCAATTTTTTAGAGATAATTTCCTCAGTGTCTTCTTGTGTTAATATATCAGTCTTAATTTCAACAGATTTGGCAAATTTTCCCCTCTTGCTTCTTCTTACAGGTTTTTCTTTAGACAGAGTTTCTTTAGGTTCTTCAAAATGATTTCTCAAGAGGAATTCATCCCAACTATCTCCTACCTTATTCAAATGATGGAAAATTAAAATTTTAACTAATCCATGATGATATAAGGTGGTTTCTAAGAACTGAATCCTTTTCTGGACATTAGAAGCCATCCTTTTTAGACTATTGAGCAAGAAAAAGGGTAGATTTCTCTCTTCATCTAGGAAATTCATCATAAGTCTAATGTGATAAACATATAGAGTGCCAAATATCCCCTCACAGGTTATAAACCTTTGTAGAATTAGAAACATATTTCGCCATTTGTTTTTTAAGGCTGAATTAGGAATGCCTTTCTTGAATACTGAAATTTCCATACCTGGTGTTTTTAGCATCTATCTCGAGGCTTAATTGTGAAATTCTTTGTTTTTAAACCAACGTTCACCTTGCCTCGACAACTTTGTTGCTTCTGCTATGAAGGATTTCGTGATGGTGAACTTGATATCGCCAATTTCGACCTCTGACCCGTTGAATGACTGGGCAAATGACTTGGCGACCTCCTTGTGAAATCCATTGAACTTCTCCAAAAAATTTAGCCATCCAACCTGCTGTAACATCTCTTTAATCTAAGGGTAACCTTCTAGATATTTAGTTTCGACTGGTTCGGACCTTACAATAAGTCCCATTGCTTATTTTCCTCAGCTTCAATTTACTGCTCTCCTATTTGAGGTAAAAATGGCTGTAGAGGGTTGTCTCACCCTAAAGATGACTTCTCTATTTCTGCAGACAGGAATTGGCTATGGAATATAATGGCATCAATTGGATATGGGATGAGTGAAATACGGTGAGGGTAAATCATAAGAATGATTGAGTTTGAGAGTTTGTGATGGAGTAAAAGACTGCAGAGAAATCTCATGAAGATTTTCAAAATCATCAATGAATGTTTCGGGTTAATGACGTGACCTAATAGGTCACTTCAAGTACTGACCGTTAACTTCTAATTAATGATGATTTGATATGGAGCGGAATGGAAGGGATTTTTTCAATGATTTTATGATAGGCTTGATCAATTCGAATAATAAAAATAACTTTATGAAACATACATATGACTTAACCATACCATATCTTTCATAATTTTCTATCATAATAATTTCACACACAATTTACCTTAGCCCTTCTTTTGATTTTTGCTGCTTTAATATGTTTTGTCTTTCCTTTGAAAATTATTGATCTTTTAGACTCCATAATCCTTTTGATTTTTCTTGCTGAAGTAGGTTTGCAGGATCAATTGGCTATTAAACAAGTGGCTGTTGAATGGTTGGCTGCAGAAAAGATGGTTGTAGAATAGATGGTTGCAGAATATCTGGCTGCAAAATGTACCTGTAAAAACATTGATACATGGAATGAAATGATTTGAAATATGGATGGAATGAAGTATGAAATGAAATGAAATGGATCATGAAATATAGTGGAATGAAGCATGAATGAAGTGAAATATGATGGAATGAAATGGATCATAAATGTGAAGTGGGATGAAATATGTAAAGTGAGCTTGCAACTTATGATTTTATAATACTTAATTACAGAAAAAGAACAATTTTTGAAAATCTAAAATGATATGAGATGGATCATGAAATGGAGTGGAATGAAGTATGAATGAAGTGAGATATGATGGAATGAAATTGATCATAAATGTGAGTGGAATGTGATATGTAATGTGAGTCTGCAACTTATGATTTTATGATACTTGATTGCAGGAAAAGAACAATTTTGAAAAGCTAAAGTGTCAGAAGGATTCTGATTTTCACCTTATCTTTTCTGTATAAACATGCTAATCAATGATTAGTTTTCATGTTTATACCTTTTTTTTTAGCATCTGATTACAGAAAATACAATTAATTTGATGAAGAAGAAGGATTATTCTTCATTAACTTCAAATCACTGTTCTCTTGGAATATCTTGACAAATTCTTCTCTTGAAATTGGCTTATGATACAGTTTCAATCTATGACCATTTACAAGAAAAGTCACCTTATATTCATCTATTGTCCTGATTTTTATTGCTCCATTGTAAAAAAAATTGACAATTTCATATGGCCCAAGCCAATGTGTTTGGAATTTACCTTGGAAATATTTGAACTTTGAATCAAACAAGAGGGCCTAGTCACCTTCTTTGAATTTCTTTCCCTTAATGTACTTCTCATGCCATCTAGTCCTTTGATGTTGGAATATATTTTTTCTCTGGACTGCATCCTATCTGATCTCATCCAATTCATTAATCTGCTCCAATATGTGCTTTTGTGCCTCTGCTAGATCAAGTCCTAGATGGACTGCCATTTTAAAAGTTTGAATCTGAAACTCTATGGGAAACAAGACTTGTTTTCCATAAAAAATTTCATAAGGGGTATGACCCATTGTGCTTCTCCACATAGTCCTATAGGCCCACAAGGCTTCAGGAAGCCTGTCTGCCCAATCTCTTCTATGTAAATGAACAGTCTTTGTTAGGATCCCTTCAATGACCTTATTGGTAGATTCCACTTGGCCATTTTCTTGTGGATGATAGGGAGTAGATTTCTATGTCTGATTTTGTACTTCTCTACCATTTGTTCCACCAAATTTTATGTGAATTGAGCTCCTTGATCTGTAAAAATTTATCTTGGGACACCAAAACGAGTAAAAATATCCTCAAAAATAAAATTAACTATAGATGCTTCAGTAGAAGAAAGTAATGGCTTGGCCTCTACCCATTTGGTAACATAATCAGTGCAAACTAATATATATTTCTTTTGTCTTGATGGAGGACTAATAGGTCCTACAAAATCTAAAGCCCATTTCACAAAAGGTTCAATATGTACCTGAGGCTGCAATGGCATCTCACCTGAAGGAGAAGGTTTCCCTACCATTTGGCAGTTGTCACACCTTTTGACATACTCTTTAGCATCTTTAAAGAGGGATGACCAATAGTATCCTAAATGAAGGATATTATAAGCAGTCCTTTTATCAGCAAAGTATCCACCACAAGGTTCATCATGACATGCCTTGAGGATCTCAGGCATCTCGTCTTCTCGAACACATCTCCTAATAATAAAGTTTGGACCTGTTTTGTATAACTCATTAGCAACCCATGAATATTTTTGACATTCATAAATTATCTTTATTTTATCTCTTACATTCATAATTGAAGGAAATTTCCCTAAAACTAGATAATTGGCAATGTCAGCAAACCAAGGAGTTTGAGTAGGAATTGCAAAAAGATATTCATCAGGGAATTGATCTTCAACTGGAGTATTGTCTTTAATGTTTTGGATTCTAGATAGGAAATCAGCTACTGTATTTTGTTTTCTAGGCCTATCTAGAATGGTGATGTTAAATTCCTGTAAAAGTAATAACCATATTATGACTCTGTCGTTAGTAATTGATTTTTTTATTAGATATTTAATTGCAGAGTGATCTGTGTGAACAAAAGTTTCATAGTCTGTTATATAGTGTCTGAATTTATTTATGGCATGAAAAACAACTAAGAACTCTTTTTCAGTTACAGTATAATTTAACTCCGAAGGGGTCAAATTTTTACTTGTATAGTAGATGGCATAAGGAATCAGGTCTTTTTGTCCCAATACAGCTCCTAAAGCTGTATCTGAGGCATCTGTTGAAATATGAAAAGGTAATTTTCAGTTAGGTCCCCTTAAAATAGGTGCTTTAGAGATTTTTGTTTTCAAGAACTCAAAGGCTAACTAGAAATCAGGATTCCACTTGAATTCACAGTCCTTGGTAAGTATTTTGAAAAGTGGAGATGCTATCTTGGTGAAATTTTCTATAAATCTTCTGTAATACCCTGTAAATCCTAGAAAACTCCTAACATATTTTTGAAAACTTTGAATAGATAAGTTAGAGATGACTTCAAATTTTGACTCATCAACTCTAATCCCATCTCCTGAAATGTGATGCCCCAAAACAATCCCTTCGGTAAACATCATGAAACACTTCTCATGACTTAGTGAAATATTTTCTTCTTTACATCTCTTTACAAAAATTTCCAAGTTTGCTAAGGCTTCTTCAAATGTGTTTCCATAGACTGTGAAATCATCCATATATACCTCTACACATTCATGTATTAGATCTGAAAATATTCCTAGTACTACCCTTTCAAGTGTTGCATGTGCATTGCATAGTCCAAATGGAAATACTCAGTAAGCATAGGTACCCCAAGGATAGGAAAATGTGGTTTTTTCTTTATCTTCAAGTGCTACTTGAATTTGATTATAACCACTAAACCCATCTAAAAATGAGAAGTAGTTTTTGCTAGCTAATGTATCTAACACCTGATCTATGAAAGGTAGGGGAAAATGATATTTAAGAGTAGCTTTGTTTAATTCCCGGTAGTCAATACATACCCTCCATTTACCATTTTTCTTTGGCACAATTACCAAAGGAGAAACCCACTGGCTATCTGAAGTGGGATAAATAAAGTTGACATTTAACAATTTCTGCAATTATTCTTTAACAATCTCCCTAAGGTTTGGATTCATCCTTCTCTGAGGTTGTCTGATTGGCTTACAATTTTCCTCTATGTATATGTGATGAGTGCAAGTCTTAGGGCTTATCCGTTTCATATCAGTGTACTCCCATGCATATGCAAAAGAATGTCTCTGTAATATTTTGACTAGCTTTTCTTGTTGAAATTTCTCTAGGTTCTTGTTTATGTTTAAATTTTTACCTGGAAATATTTCAATTGTAGAGCTGCCAAATTTATCCATGGAGTAAAGAGACATCTGTCTTGATGATAAAAACTCAATGTTGGATTCTTCTTGAAATTGTTCATGTTTATATTCTAAAGAGGATTCAAAATTTTCTTAGGTATTTAGAATTTGGCTATCTTCACTAATTTTTGAAATTGTGAAGAGAGGTTTTATGTCTTCTTCATCCTCAATCCATTGAGTATCATGTAACTCTATAATTGTTCTTGCTGGAGGATACAAGGTAAATTTCTTGGTTGAACTACCATCAGATATGTACATATCACCAGATCTACAGCTAATGAAAGCATCATTTGTAGCTAACCAAGGTCTTCACTATATAATAGGATGTCCTCCTAGATTATTTTTAGGAGTTAGGATCATAAAATCCACAGGGTACTCCCAAGAATCTAAGGACACTGGAATGTATTCTATTACCCCGTCAGGTTTAATAATAGATCTATCTGCTAATTGTAATAATGTGGGTGTAAAAAGAAGATTAGGAAGTTTTATTTTATCCATGATTTGTCTACTCATGATATTGATTGCTGCTCCTAAATCAATAAGTGTTTTTTGTATCTCAGTTCCATTGATGTGTATTTTAACAACTAGATTTTCTAGGTCTAGATACTTTGGAATAACAATCTTACCCATCATGATGTCTGCTATTTTTCCTTCCAGTTGAATTTTCTTTGTCTGTTTTATTATTTTTCATGTTTTTTTCATGCTCAACTCCTTTATTGTCTTTGCTAAGATTGGAATTTCCTTGATAGCTTGTAATAATGGGATCTTAATATAAACATTCCTTAGCTCAATAGGAAATCATAATTGGGTACCATAATTTGTTTCTCCACACCCTTATCAATTTGTAATCTTTCTGGAAAGGGGGGTGTGGAGGTGAATGTTGATGGCTGCTCTAATATAGGAGTTGAAATCATTGGTTCTTTTTGTTTTGATTTTTCAATATTTGGGTCTTGAAAATATGTGCTCTCTTCAAGACTTTTATTTACCTGTAGAGAATCTTCCTCATAGTTGTTTTTCTCTTGTATGATTACAGAAGGTTTCCTCTTTTCAAGTATTCTCCCAGACCTAAGTTGAACATCATTAAGTTCTAAAGGAGTAATCAAGTAGGTTGGGAACTGTTGACCTTCTATCATGTATGTGTTCTGAGGGTTTTTATTATTGGGGTTTGGTATAGGTTGGGCAGGTAACTGATTTGCTTTCTGAGGAAATGGTAATGGAAGTGGTGGATTTTCATGTTGTGGATTTTGTTGAGGGTTTTGTTGAGGATTTTGTTGAGGAGGGAAATTTGGATATGGTGGATAAGATGGTGGATATTGATAATACTAAGAGTAAGGCTTCCATAAGGGTTTTGTCCTCCTTGTGCCCAAGTTTGAGATTGATTTTGGAATTGGGGCCAAGGTTGCTGCTAAGAATTCCAATTTGGTGGGGGTTGATTATACATCTGATCATTGAATCCTTGTGTTTTAGGTCCTTGCCAAGGCCTCCTAGAGACAAAATTGAGATATTTTGTGGAATTTGTAGGATTTTCTTCCTGAAAGACAACGTTAAGACCAGGAATTGAAGGACAACTCTTGGTCTCATGTTTTTCTGAACAAAATACAGAATTCTCTACTATTTTTTCATCCAAAGGGCACTCTCTCAAGGCATGCTTCTTTCTACATTTGGGACAAAAGATTGCTAAGGCATCATACTCAGCTTTTTTCTTGTTTTGTAACTTAAGGGTGTCTATTTTTTCACTAAGACTCCCTAAAATTTCAGATTTGAATTCATCAAGCATATGTCCTATTTCTGCCCTACTTACTGTCCCAGAAGTAGACTTACTTTCCCTTGCAAGAGCAGGGTCTCTTGGTCCTTTTAAAGTTTTAGATTTCCATCTTGAAAGATTGATACATAATTCAGCTATTACAGGTAATGTGTGTTGAGATATATCCCATTTTCCCATCATATTAAGGATATATATCCATTCATCCTAATTGTCTTCAACAAGAGAGCTTTCAAAGTATCTTTGTCTAAGCTTTCCATTTTTTCTCTCTTGATGTTATAGTTAAATCTTTCCAACAAATCTTCCAGATTTTCATCCTCTTTTTGTACCATTTTAAGCACTTCCTCCTTATGGTTGATTGGCATACATTAATCCAAATACCTCTCTAGAAATTCATTTTTCATGTCTTCCCATGTCCTAATAGAACGATTGATTAAACTCATAGACCATTTTAATGCTGCTCCTTTCAATGTTGAAGGGAATAGTTTAAGTTTTGGGGCATCTTGTAAGTAATCATAGGTTCTACATAGGACTTCAAATTCAAATAGGAAGGTTTCAGGTTCTTTACTTTTGAGTCCATAAAATATTGGAAGGACAGAGGGTGAAATATTTTTCATAGTTGCATTGGTCTCTTCATCTACTATAGGAAACCCAAAAGAGCTTCCCATTTCCCTTATACCTCTTCCTCTGCCTCCTTCTCCTTATGCACCTCTACCTCCTTGTCCTCTAACTCTACCTCTACCTCCTCCAAATAGTGTATGTTCTCCATTAAAGAATCCTCCTCCCCCTTCTTCTGTCATGTTTGATTCTTCTATGGAAGTGAAAAAGTTTATGTCTCCAGTAGGCGTCCTTGAATCTTCTTCTAAGACAGGTTCAGTGGATGAAGTGGAAGGTCTCTCTGATGGAATATCTGATCTTAAGTCTTCTGGAATTCTATGATCAGTATAGTATGGAATGTAGGTTTTAGTTGGAGGTGTGCTGCCTCTTGGTCTTGGTGGAACAAGTGGTGTTCTAGGAATCAAGATTCTAATTCTTATAAATCTACCCCTTGATTCTCTTTCTCTACGCATATCATTGTTTTTGGGAGGTAAGAAATAAGGCTACCTAGTTACACTTCCCCGGCAATGGTGCCAAAATGTCTAGTCAACTTAGTGTTCCTAAATTGATATCATAAATTGTCAACCAGGGCCAGTAAACTGTTGAAGTGAAGTGCACCATATGTGCCTAGGTATCTTCTTCCTACTCCGTTGTGCTTAGTGTTTTTATAGTGTTTTTTGTTTTGTGTTTTTATGCTAAGGGGAAAAGAACTAAATTACTAGCAAAGAGAAGTTACTGATCACACTAAAACAGAATAAAATCTACTCTAAACTATGAATGGTACCAAGAACAGAGAATGTTAATCCATAGATTGTAAAGTTGCTAAGAAAAGTAACTCATAACATTAAACTTAGTCCAATTCATTTCATTAGAGGTATGTTGGAACAAACTAAGAAAAGTATTAGTTTTGATGCAATGAGGTTCTCTTAGCAAACAACAACTTAAAACATCACAGAGAAATCTTATTCATTGTTTGAAATCTGTTGGAACATTTTGAGAAAAAGATCATCTGTAACATAGTAAATAATCCTATGCTAAAATAACTTATGACACTAGAATTAACTCATTTTGCAACTCACAATGTTACTATTAAGTCTCCTTCAAGGATTAGAGATTTCTTGGAACAACTTGGGAAAAATATTGTTTGTAAAATCATGAGAATCTCTTACATAATTGCAGAACAGTCAATAACTCAAAATAATATAACTAATTCTCGTTCATATAATAGTGATGTGTTAGAAGAGTTTGAGAAAAAGAGTAGCTTATAAAATGATGAGGATCTTCTAAATCTAACTAACAGAACTGAAATGCAATTAACTCAAAGTACTATAGTGAGATCTCATTCACGTATTAGTGATGTATTGGAACAGCTTATGAGAACAAGATTGAATGTAATATTTGATGTAAGTAAATGACATAAAACATGATGCAAGAGGATAAACTCAAAAAATTTCCTAAGTTAAGCACAAAACAGAGTTAAAAGTTACTTATCTAGAAAATATGCAAAGGCCTTTTCAGATATTAGGGGCCCTCTACCATCATATTGGCACACGAATCCTTAACTCCTTAAATTTGCTTCAGATCATGCATCAAATTTATACTTCTTTCATTAGAAGAAAACGCTCATAAACAGAGTATCACAGTCTTTGAAAACTAAAAAAAAAAACATCAAATAACTGTTTCTCAGTTCACAGAGTTATTTTTATAAGCAAATACATAACTGAAATTGAGTAGAAATATGCATAGGTGTCTTTTATAATCAAAATCAAACTAAAAATCCTGTTGAGGACTCGTATTTTGCTGAAGACACCTCAAGATTCCTTATCATTATAGAAGTCTGCTTCTTGGTTTTGGATTTTTCCACGTGCATAACCACTTCCAGATTTTTGCTCAGCCCTCGTGGAGGACAAGGAATGATGCAAGAGAATTTTGGAGTCTAAACATATAATTTTTTCCCTTATATGACACCTGTAACCTGTTTGAACACAAATATGGCTACGAAACATACGACTAGCTACAGAATGACTGCATTCTGTAGCTAAGTCTGCTAAAAAATCACTACGACAACAAAACCACAAAAGTATAATAAGTCAGTCATTGCATGTATTCTTAAAGTGATTTTAATAATTCTTATTGATATTTTAGGCCTATAAATGATAAAGGATAATTGGAATGAAGTGGAGTTTGGTGAAAAGAAAAGACATTTTTAGGGCTCAACAGTACAGAGTTGGAAAGCTCCCATGTAAATCAGAATGAAGAAAGATCTGCTGATAATTCAGTATGTCTGATAGGTAGCATTACTTGCATTCATGATTTTCCTAAGTTTGATCTGTCTAATGATGATGTTTCGCAAACATAATTTGATCTTGCAAGGCCATCATTAGTAGATTTGTGGGAGGAAGATCAATTCCATCAACTTCAAGAAAGTAATGAACCCATGCATGTTATTTACGATGCTAATGAAGAAATATTTAAAAGTGAAAAAGAGGGTGAAGGATGATTGTATCTTTGCTTCACTTCATTAAAAGACATCAGTAACAATTTGCATGTGATTGGAGATCAACAACCTTTCATCTCAAAAGGTGAAGAGGAAAACAAGGAAGAGATTTTTGAGCAAATTGAAATCAAGGGGCCTTCTCTTGGAAAAGAGGATGCAATGGAAAAAACCCCTGCTCAAGGATACATGGATATTTTCATAGAGCTAATACCACCAGATCAAAATATATTAGAGCTACAAGAGGACAACCTTGCAATATATGATGAGTCCTGCAGTTCAGAAAGCGATGAAGATGAGGAAGAGTTGCTTTCTCAAAAGAATATTTTATTTGATCCAGTGGAAGAGGAAGCAATCCTGGTTGAAGCCTAATTGCCAAATACTCACAACCAGGTATCATTTCAAGATCCTTATGCTCATTTCCTGCAAACATTTGAATAAGGATAAAAGGTCATCAAGAGCAGCTTGTTGTAGACAACGAGAAACATTTTAGAAGCTATTGCTAAAAAACAAAGAGAATGGGAGTGGCCCTGCCTATCCAACATGCTCAAAGAGATGAGTAGAAAATACCAGTCATGGGATCATCTGATTGACTGGATGTATTGGAAAAGAGAGTTTGTTAGCTAGACATGTGAATATTTCAAGTGAGAGTAGGGTAGGTAGGAAAGCTCAATAAAGCTCAGCCTGTCAGCATTTAGTCAGTTGTTTTTATTTTTCTGCAAAGTTTCAGTTCAAGTGCAGCTTGTCTTTATGCCTTGGACCCATAGCAAATCAGACAGTCTAATCCTAGTTTGGCTGTGTTTCAATTTTTGTCTTAGAATGTAGAAAATGAAATCTACCAAAAAATTTAATCCTGGCAGATATTAGTTTAGGTAGAGAAACTATGAGTCCAACTGTTTAATCTGGTCTCATGGAGAAATAAGGGTAGCAATAGATAGGTTTATTTTCCTGTTGCAAAAAATGATGATGTGAAAGTTCTGCAAGTCTAAGTGCACCTTGAGGATAAAATGCTAGGACATAGGATGGGTAGGTAGTTGTTTGGGAAAGTGTTTTCTGCTAATATAATATCCATCATGTTCGTAGCAGCTGAGAAAAGAAGAAAAGATGTTTTAAGTACCAGGCATATGGCCTACCTCCAAATATTATTTTCTAATATTCTTGACGCCTTCAAGAAGATGCCATCCCCATGTGGAGCCACTGTTAGCCACCTATAAATTTTTGACATAGAAAACAAGTCGCTAAATATGCTTCTGAGTCTTCAAGAGAAACATTTTCCTTGAAAATATTTCATTCTTGAAACCTCTATGTGTCTTATGTTCCCTGAATAAATCTTCACCATTGTTTCCATTAAAAACCTGTTGTTATTCTATGAAGAAACTTCTTTAAAAAGGCCTCCTTTTGCCCTATTTTCATTCCCAGAAAGCCTTTTTTTTCACCCCTTCTTCCCCTTTCAAAATCCCACAAAATCCCCTCCTTAGCCCTCTAAATCATCAAATTCCCTTTTTAAAACCTTATATCCCCCTTGATTTGGTTTGAAAATGCCCTTTTTTGCCTACCGAAACCCTCCATTAGCCTTAAAAAACACTGATTTTGGCCTCAAAACACCTTTTTTACATTGTGACAAGCTTAAGCCCCCAAGTGCTTATATGGCTTAGCCTCTTTCCCCATATAACCCCCAGTCTGCAGTTGGGTGTTACAAACCCCAAAAACCCCTTTAAAACGCAAAAAAACACTTTTTCCGCACCATAAAGGATTTAGCCCCCAAGGGCTTATATTCTCCGCCCCCCTCCATGCGACCCGACGCACAAGACCAGGCGCTAGCTCCCATCGTGCAATCGCAATCAGAGCTCACAGTTTATTTGCTAAAATGCTTATTTCAAAATCTCCGATGCGATGAAGCCTATCTCCTCCGCGCCCGATTCAAATCTAACCATTTGATTGTAGAATCCAACAGTCATGATTAACCCATTTCTCTGCCCATCACCACTCTCCATTACCCCTCCGATTGAGTATGGATTATTGATCTCCCCTATAATCCGATGACCCTTGCATAATCGCACAATCACAAAAGCTTAATCCCTTGCCTTTGACCTACGCCGATTTGCGATCCCCAATTAAATCTTAACCGTCCATTCAAAAATATCTAATGGCTAGTGCTAAATCAGATCGCGTTCACCCATCACTCAAACCCTCCACCATTTCGACCTCCAATTGAATCCCCGACGTTGATTTTCACAGATCCGACGGTTAAGATTATTTCTCACACCATATAACTTTTCTTCCCTTTGTAAAACCTTTTTCCTCATCTTCAAATCTGAGCCATCTACTCATAAAGATCCTACAGCTGCAATGAAACCCAATGACCTGATTCACCACTGCCGCTTCATCAAATCATAACCGTCCAAATCTAAAGATCTGACGGTCCACAATGAACTCGATGGCCCACTTCTGCCCCATGCACATTTCCCCATCGCGCTTTCATCCACACCATCCAATCTCCCCGCCCTACATCCAACGACTGAGGTGCATATTGCTTTATTTTAGCGTCCGAGCATTAACGGTTTATAATTGAGCGATGTAAGAGGTATTAGATATCCATGTGTCAAGAAGTGTGTGGAATCGTGTGAATTTTGTGAAAACCACTTGCCACCTCTGACCTCACATCAAAACCACTCCATTCTTCTGCTTACCACCTTTCACGTTGTGTTTTCAAGGTTAATCATGGTTGTCGATCAGTTTGATCCGAAGGTCTAGATCTAACCCCGACCCCTTCCATTTCTCCATCCAACTGACCCCCCGAACAACCTCATCCACCGATCTGCACCGTTAAATCTTTTAATCCAACAGTCCTCATATGTGTTCATCTCCGCTCATTTCCCATTCAACTGTTTCCTGTCAAACGATATTTGCCATTGATTACTCTAATCTGGCGGCTCTGATCTAACCTTGCCTCCTCCGACTTTCATTCATCTGACCTTTCTAAATGACTTCACGAAAGGATCTCAGCCGTAGATCTCCGTTGATTAATATAAATCGACGGTTCTATTTTAACTTTTCCTCCCAACCGCCCAAAGCATTTCTGAGCCCATTTTCAATGGGATTTTCTTCACTTTCATTTGTTTTTTGTAGGTTATAAAGGTTTTCTCCCAGAGATTTAAAATTTTCACGAAGGCCAGGAATGACTGTTCCAAGTATTCGATACAGGGAGGGTTCCAATATTTCCTCATTAAATGAACACCTCCACCCATGCAGGCCTCTTGCACGCCTGCAAACAGTGAAAACACAGTGAATAGAAATTAAAGAAAGAAGATCAAAGCACCAGTGAAGCATGAAGGACAGATCAGCAGAGAAAGCCTCTACATGCCAAATCAGAGAGGCCTGTCATTTTACATTGACCCATACTACCCCAGCAGTCCTATTTTTCATTAACACATGTCATCTTCAAGGTAATTAGAGTTATGGAAATTTCTTCAGCTCAGAAGTAATTTCCTGCATATCGGAGCTTCTGAAAATCAAAGACAAACGGTGAGAGTGCGAATACAAGAAAAGGTCGATTTAATGAAGTATGGAGCATGTCACTTCTTCTCCATCAAGCCTCCCAGAGGCCGAGAGACATTAAATTCTTCATTTAAACAGGCCAACCATCTCCTCTATTACGACACCTCCTCATTCATCTATAAGTATTACTAAAAATTTGTTGTTGTTGGTTGGGATTTTATTGACTGTTAGAACTATTATTGGGGGAAGTAGCTAGGTAGTTTGTAAAATAGTAGGCTGGGAAGAGAAATCTAGATTTTAAAAGCCACTGAGCTCAAAGTATGTGACTAGTTTTTCACATCAATTGAACAAGCAGATCCACAGGATCCTGGTCTATATTTCTGGTGATGTTTCTCTTACTACAATTGTCTCCTTTCATGTTTTATCATACTGTCCATAATTTTCTGATAAGAATCAGTAATCTTGCTTAGGATATACTGTTGTAAAGTACCCTAATGCTTCCTTCTCTTCTGATCTTTGATGTTTTCTACTGGTTGTATATCTAAGAACAAATTCAACATAATTTAACCAGTCAAAGATGTTGGTTTTCCCATGTTTAATGATGTATGAATTTAGAGTTTGTGTCTTAGATGTTCTTGTTTGGTTTCAGCTGGAAGAATTTGGAAAATGGGAGATTAGAGCTAACCCTATTTCACTAGGTGCCTCTTCCAATAGCCAGCCCTTCTAAGATCCCTTTGAGTGAGTGTCAAAAGCATTGAAGGTTCAAAGTCTTTCTCTAATCTTAGGCCTTACTCTTTGTTTCATCTTAAATGTTTTCTACTATTCTGAAAGTGGTTATGAGGACTGCTGGATTATTTTCCTTAAGAGTATGTTGAAAGCAGGTCTGGATTCAAATGACATCTAACCTGATCTTAAGCTGCCCTTTGTGTCATTATTGAGAGTTTCCTTTGAAGTGTGTCAAAGCAGGATAGGTTCAAAGTCCTTACCTGATCTCAAGCTGCACTCTAGTTTCTTCCTTTCACCCACTCTTAATGTTCCATCCCACCATCTACCTAAAAATATCCTTTGGTATAGGTGACTTACCCTATGGAAACCCTTGGATGGTTGTTATACAAGTAAACCCTTTTATGACTCCATAGCCCAATGGATTGGCACTTCTCTAGACCTATTTTCCCATGCTAAAACATCCTTCTACTATGTTCCTTTTCCATTTCCATAACCTTCTCAGTTAATGATCTCCAACAAGAAAAACAAATCAAAAACCCTTGTGCTTCATAGCTAGCCTAATACCTTACCTTTGAACTCCCAAGATATATCATTATTTGCATTTATAGAGAGATCCCTCTCTGGATCGAGGAGGGGTAGATCCTGAGATCCAAAAGTGGTTTAATGTTTTCTCATCATTTGGTATTGCCAAATCTACCAAATCATGGGAACCACAACACGACCAACATTTGCATTACATAAAACATTTAGTTTTGTCTTGGGGAAAGATAAAATAATAAAAAAATTGTATAATCCTTAAAAAAATAAAAAATATGATCAAAACATTCTTACCTATTGCACCCCACTGAGCGCCTTCTGGTAATGCTAAATCTAGATCTCCGTGGAAATCAATGCCTATGTATGCATACTCATCGATGGTGAAAATTTGTCATCAGAACTAGGTGAAGAACGAAGTCAGGAACACAATGGTAGATTGGCCTACATGCCTACCCATGAGTTCTACCCATCTATGGATCTATGGATCTCTAGGATTAGACACATCCAATGTCACATGTTGTGGCTGCATCAGTGGAATCTGTTCTAAAGTGAATGATATGAGGATTGAACCATAATTGAGGTTATTTTTCCTTCCTCCCTTTGCTTTGGTCAGTTGTTCCTTTATGTGAGAGAGAACAACTTCAGACCAGTTGAAGACTATTGGCTCCAAGCACTCTAGAACATACTGCATATACGATCTATTCGCTACATGTAGTGTAATGGTGCCAACAAGTTTTGTGATCGTGAAAATGATAGTTCTCAAAGGAAAATATCTAAAATCTTGAATGTTTAAATTTCCATATTTTCTTAGCTCAGCCCCTGGATAACAATGTTCCAAAACATAATCTCTCACAATCTCTCCTCCAAGAATAGACCCTGAGAGCGAAATTGGAAAGCCTCTCCTCAACAAACCTGTAAAAAAGTATACATCCTCGACTCTTATGGGAACCACTTGGTTCTTAATATGAAATGCCTTGATAGCTAGATCCCATGCTCGAACTAAGAACTCCAAGATTTCTATTTGTTGCCTCATCCCTGACAAGTTGAACTACTTAAGCAGTCCACAATATCTTAGGGCTCTTACTGTACTCGGATCATTTAGGGTAATCATATATTGTTCTTCATGTTCTCTTTCCCTCCATGTAATCGTCACTGTAATTCGATGGAAACCTGAAATATAACCATAAGAACCATTAGATTCCATTCAATGCAAAAAATTGTGCAAATTTTGGGGATAATGCAAAAAACAAAAATATAGATTGCACCCAATGCACTCCCTAAAAAGAGACAGTGCATTGTATATGCAAGAAGCCTTCATTTTTCTTTCTATGCAACACGGGTTTTGACATCGAAGGGTATGTTTCCATTTTTTTGGGAAAAAATTACCCTAGGGACCTTAAAACCCTAAAAATTTACAGAAATTGGAAATGAAATGATTACTGAAAGAAAGAGGAGGTTCATGGCACTAACCTGGATCAAACGACAGCAAAAGACTTCCACAGAAATGATCGCAATCAGCAGTTGAAGTTTGGGGGAAAAATCAGGTTCAGAACTTCAAAATGAAAATGTTAACTTTGGAATGGTAAAAATGAATAGTAAAACTACATTTAATAGTCATTTAATTATTTTCAAATTGTATTTATTGCTAATACTATAGTTTTATTATGTTTTTTTATAATGAAATAGGTATTTTTAATCCATTTGATGTTTCTCTGAAATAGGTCTTACAACTGACGAATAGATTAGTCATGCAGATTTATTTCCAGAATGATTTTACCACAAAGCATACTTTTTCTCCTTATTTTTATAGTTTTTTTTTAAATGAAAAAGGATTTGAAGCACACTTTTATCTCTTTTTCGAGCTTTGTTAACAGTGAAAAATAAACCCCTAGAGTCTTCTTTCAGCTCTTTTTAGACTCCAATAATGTGAAAATATTGTTGAGCACTTGTCTTTTCGAGCTCGTAAAAGTAAATGAATTGGTATCTACTCAGTATAAGTTTAACCCTTTTCCGGACTGAGATAGATTCTTTACGAAAAAAGGAATACCTTGGTCGAACATGAGTAAAGAGGTTCTCTCAGATATTATTTTACACTTTTTCGGATCTGAGTGACAACTTTACGAAAAATTACCTGTATTTTTCTTTCGTCCTCTTTTTCAAACTCTCTAAATGTGAAAAAGGATCAGTCTATCACTATCATTAAGCTCGTTAAAACATAAAATAGCGATGGGTCTTCTGATCACGGTAAGAATCAAGTTTCATTCATCGCTAGACTCGTTAAATTATTAAATAGCAATACATTATTCGTCTAAAGGTTTGAATTATAGATCAATAAAATTTTTTCCTCCTCAAGCTTGTTAAAAAATAAAGAGGTACTGGTTGAAAAATGACTGAGGAAAATTTGGGAAAAGTGTGCAGAACTTTTATGGTAGTAGGTCTCTCTTAAACATGACACTTCACTCCATCACTGTGACTATTTGGGTTAGGTAATCTTCTTGATGGTTCATTCATACCTATGGTTCATCATACCTTCACTTCGATTTTGGGTCATTTCTGCCAACTCATCTCAGTGTCACCAATATGTTCAAGAGAAGTCATCTAGTGAATACTCATCCTTCTGAAATACCCATAAGCCTTCATTCTCATGAATATCATCCCTGAAAATTGCTATATAAACTCATACCTTTGTCTCCAAAATCAGTAACTCCTGTTTCACAATAAGGTGGCTTCCTGAGAAAAACAAATCGTTTTCCAGAAAGTTCACTTAGAAACATCTGATTCCACTACAATGAGGCTTGTTACAGCATCAACAAGATCCTCACTTCTGGACTTTTGACCAAAAGATTTTTTTTGCGTTCGACATTAAATCATCTATTCACACCTTATGAAATGTACTACAGTACCTTGAGGTCATTTGACACCAATGGTGGTTTTCTCGCATTTGTTAACAATTCACATCATTGGCTGGTAATCAAACGATGTCTTTCCATGTTCGACTACAAATCATATATTCGCATTGCTAGAATTGTACCCGAATGATCAGGTGAATGAGATAAGAAGACCCTAGATCCAGTTTCATCCATCCGGGATTTGATTTCAGGATTTTTGTACACATCATCTATATGGTGACCTTACATACAGATCATCATCCGAACATGGCCCTATATTTTTAGGCATGCCTTTATTGGGCAACATTCCAATGTAGATGACTTTCTAAATTATGTACATGTTATTACATTGTTTATGTGTTGAACATGGGAATGCCTACCCTCAAAAATTATGGTCAAGAGGATATATCATGATGTAATTTATTGTAAGATTGACATAGGTCACCACTCCGCTTCATCTCCATCCCATCACAGTGTAAATCATCTCAATCAAAATATTGTTATTATTATTCTGACTTCATGCTTTATGGGGAAATTTGTTATAGGTCAATTTGGGCATCATTCCCAATGACCTAGTTTACTAGACATCATCTCCAAGACCAATGAATAGGGTCTATCATCCCCTATCATTTCAGTTGCTACATGCCCTAAGACAAAGAATAAGACAAATCATTCCATTCTTTCATCTACAAAGGTTTCTAGGATTTGAAGTTTATAATATATCATATGATATCTCATCAATGTTGCCTCTAAAGGGACTAAGTGCATTGCATATATAGGTATCCCCATTCAAGGTTTCTCTGAAAAGCACTTCCAGACACTCATAGGTGTGTTGGTCACATTGGGAGAGAAATTCTCATTGTTCTGGAATCTCCACTTGGCTAGTGCCTTCTACAAGAGTTCACGTGTATCAAAATTTGAATCCATGTGTCCATTTCACATCTACAAGATTGTCTTGTCTATTATTGGAAATTCATTGATTGTAAAACTACCTTCAGATACTCTATAAATTGAGCACAGATCTTAGTGTTTGTGAAGGAATAATTTGAGTATAGAAATGATGGTGGAATTTCAATTGAGGAGTTGATTTAAGCGACATATTGCTGGAGATATCTGCATTTTGAGGAGGCTGAGATGTTGCTATACATGGTGACACCAAATCAATCACTGGGTTGTAACCTCCCCTTCTATGGTTAATAAATATTACTTCTTATTTTTCCCTATATGCATCTGTATAAGCTTTGATTCTCCATATCATGATTTCTTATTTGATGTATATGGTTTATAATTTATTGATTTACCTAAATAGATTGAATATACATACGTATTATTGCTATCTCTTGTTGTTTAGTGTTCATTCGTTCAGGAAATATTTTGCATAGCTGGCTGGAATTTGAGGCTACAAAAAAAGTGACAGAAGGAGATTTTGGAAGTGCTCTGACTCCAAGTAAGCTTCTTATTTCATTCTGTGTGTATGTTTATAGTTAGGAAAGGTATTTTTAAAGTCTTTGACATGTTGCTCTAGATAAGCACATGTTTAGGGAAGAGTGATTTATCCGTAATTCATCACTTCGAATAACGAAGGAGGAGCATGGTTTTTCACAGAAAACTTGTCTTTAGGTTCCTTCTTGCGAGCTTTTCCCCCTTCACCCGAAGCTGCCGCAACATGAGGAGGTTCCTGTTGAGTTGGCGGAGGCACAATATTAGAGGAAAGGGTCATGGGGACCAGTTGAACTCGGGTCAAAGATAAGGTTTGGGCTAACCAGGTGAGGTAGCGACTCAGGGATCAATGTACTAGACTACAATCCCTAGGGTGAATTTAGGAAGGGATAAGGTAGCCATAATAGCTACTGAAAATAATCTAGGAGGGGGAGTTAGGAATGATATCTTACTAGAGGGGTAATGGCCAGGTGGGAAAACTCGGAGATGGTTAAGGCCAGGAGGAACCGTGCCAGGAGGGTAGAGAAGCTCAAGGATACTAGTTGCAGATGAAGTGCCTTGAGAAGGGGGTCCAGAAGGTTAAATATAAGTGCTAGGAGTAGGTTGCAAATGGCGAGGCTGCAGACTAGCTGAAGTGGGGTTGCAAAAATTCGATGAGCTGGGATCAGAGACAAGAGGAGGAAGAATAGGGAATGAACCAAGCAGAGATGAGTCTTTGTAGACTCCCGGTGAGACACTGGTCAAAGATTCAATGGTTTTCTTATTGGCCACTGAAGAGATGATAGACTCAAGGAAGGTCTCAGACTTCGGTTCGTAATATGTCAACTAGTCAATGGTGACTATCTTTCCATTATGGGGAAAGGGAATCTTGCGGTGAACCGCAAATGGGACAATAGACATCGCATAGGTTTAGCTACGACCCAATAAAATGTTGTAATCTAAGGGGGAATCAATGACATATACTTCAATGCAAACCGTCTTTCCCGCAAGAGTAATAGGACAATTGTGAAGCATTCCAATGAGCTTGGAAGAGTGGTCATCCCGCGCTCGGAGGGTGATAGTGAAAGGGGCCAACTCAGGTGATCCGAGTTGCTTCAAAACCGAAGTGGACATCACATAGGTGGATGCCCCCTCATCAATGATACAACGTGAAATGTTGGCATTCCGGATCTTGACGGGGATTTGGAAAGCGACGGACGCAGGAAGGGCACGACTGGAGGAGTTCCAGTGTTGAAATTTTAGGTCCCTATATCACTAGTATAGTCCCTTATTATTGTTAGTGTAAAACCCTTATTGTTATTATTGTAACCCCAATTTTTTTATTATTGTGCCCTTAAATCATTATTGTTAGGTCGGCTAGGATTACATTGTGGCCCACTAGGATTACATTATGGCCCCATGTACTCCTATATATAGAAAGGAGGTTTTGTAAATTGTATCATCCAAGAATTGTTCATTTATGTAATGTATTGGAGGTTGCCCCCTCGAATTGGCTTATTTATAAGGATTTCATATCTCTTTTCTTCTATTTTTGGAGCTGGTTACACAACATTTGGTATCAGAGCTTTGGATTCTAGGGTTTCACTGCTCCAAACAGGTCATTGTGGCATTTTCGCTATAAATTTTTTTCTACGAAGTTTTCAAAGCTGAAATTTTTAGGGTGCGAAGCTAAAATCCTGAGGAATATTGTCTAAAAATTTCAGAGCTTGGTTCGCAATATTTTCGGAGATATCATCTGTGCAAGTTAGGTATGTTTTCAAGCTCCTAATAAGGTCATCGTGGAATTTTCGCTATACATTTTTTTCTACGAAGGTTCAGAATCTGAAATTCGTATGGTGCAAATATGAAATCCTGAGGAAATGCGTCAAACAATTTTAGAGCTTGGTTCGCAATATTTTTGGAGATATGATCTGTGGAAGGTAGTGCTTTTTTAGGCTCCTGAATTTCATCTCAAAGAGGTGATCGTGGGAAAATTTCAATAACTCTCTCTCTGGGCATTGGATTTGAGTGCCGTAAAAATTGGTCGCAAGTAGACGGAATTTAGTTTCTTGGATATCAATTTTAGAGACAAAGGACGAAACAGTGACATGTGGCAAGTCCTACAAGTTCGCTCTACTGAACCAGTCCAGAATTAGGTCATTGTGGGAGATTCGACACAACTTTGTCTTGGAGAATCCAAATTAGATCAGACCTGTGGAATTTGAAAGAAGCTTTAGAGGGCTACTACAGGGTTGAATTTAAAATATTGAAGATTTTAAATTACAGAGATAATTCAATTTCAATATCGAGCTCCTCAAAGCAAGTAAAAGGTATCAATATTGCATTCTAAAATGACCCCTAAAAAGAATTCAACACCCATTAAGCCTTCAGAAGGCTCTACCATGACTCATGAAGATGAAGAATTGCAACATGATCTATCAAAATTACAAGAGCAAGTGCAACAAATTTCACTCTCGCAAAGAGCAACAAAATATGAAATGGAAGTTTTGAAGAAAGGCGTGGAAGTGAAGATGGACGGTTTGAAGAAAGGCATGGAAGCTAAGATGGATGGCGTGGAAGTGAAGATGGACGGTTTGAAGAAAGGCGTGGAAGCTAAGATGGATGGCATGGAAGCTAAGATGGATGGCGTAGAAGCTAAGATGGATGGCATGGAAGCTGGCATGGAAGCTAAGATGGATGATCTAAAATCAAACATCGAAGATTTGACAAAGTTGATACAAGAAATGTTTCCTAATGGTGAAAAGATAGTAGAATAACCTCATGATGAGAACAAAATAAATGTTAATCGTGATTTCATAAACTCTAATGTTGGCGGGAAGAACCACCATATTCCAAAAATGGATATGAGGAAGTTTGATGGAAAGGATTCTGTAACATGGATACTACAGATGGAGCAATATTTTGATCTCCATAACGTGCAAAACACACAAAAGGTACGCATTGCAACTTTACATTTAGAACAAAATACATTTGTATGGTATCGATGGCTTTGCTCCCGTAAAAAAATTGTCACTTGGTCAATTTTTAAGGAGGAAATGGTAGCACATTATGAGGATACAAAGAGCAACACTTTCTTTAGCCAATTGATAAATCTCAAACAAAAGGGTTTAGTGGGGCAGCACATTGACGACTTCCAAAAATTGAATATAAGGGTAACTGATATTCCAGAGGAACACAGAATTGATCTCTTCATAGGCACTTTAAAGGATAACATCCAACATGAAATTCACGTTTTGGAACCTAATTCATTGGAGAAAGCATTCAGGTTGGCAAGAAAAGTTGAATGTAAAATTATGGCGACAAGGAAGCCTACCACTCAATTCTATAAAGAAGGAAGTGTTTCTACACCTAGATTTCCACAACCTACAAGGTTGACACCACAAAAATTGGAAGAAAAAAGAGCAAAAGGGCTTTGCTACAGTTGTGATAGCAAATATACTAAAGGTCATAAGTGTGCTGAGAAGAAATTATTTTACATAGATTGTGAAGAGGAAGAAGAAAATGAACAAGAAGAGGATATACACCAGGAACCAACCCTAGAAGAGGAAGAAATGAATCCGACCATATCGTGTAATGCACTCGCAGGAATTACCACTCCTCAAACTCTCAAGATAGTAGGACAAATCAAGAAGAAAAAGGTAATAGTGTTGATTGATTCATGTAGCACCCATAATTTTATTCATTGTAAGGTAGCCAAGGAATTAAATTGTTTCCTATACCCATCACCAGAATGTCAAGTGATGGTTGCAAATGGAGGAACTATAAATTGCTCTGGAAAATGCCATAATATCAAACTAACCATGGGGGAATATGTGTTGACTAGTCCAATGCTTTCCATTCCTATGGGAGGTGCTGATGTTGTACTAGGAGTACAATGGTTACAATCTTTGGGGACGGTAGCTTTAATTTTCAAGAACTTTTCTTGAAATTTTTTTCAGAAGGAAAGGAAGTCGAATTACGGGGTATTGAAGGGAAGCCAGGAAGGATAATAAGCTCTAATGTCATGACAAAGATTCTAAAGAAAGAACAACGAGGCGTAATTGCACAATTATGCTCTCTAGAAGTTCTGACATCAAAATCATCTATTTCTGCAGATCTCCAACAAGTCTTGGACAATCATTCCAAGGTGTTTGAAACTCCCAAAGGACTCCCACCTTTTCGTGATCATGATCATGCTATTCATTTGATTCTAGGAAGTGTTCCTCCAAACATCCGGCCTTATATATATCCTTACTTCCAAAAGAGAGAAATTGAACGTATGATTGCAGAAATGTTAGAGGCGGGTATAATTTAACCTAGTCAAAGTTCTTTCTCTGCTCCTGTAGTATTGGTACACAAGAAGGATGGATCATGGCGAATGTGTCCGGATTATAGGGAGCTCAATAAGCTCACCATTAAAGATAAATTTCCCATTCCTGTGATTGATGAATTATTGGATGAATTACATGAAGAAATTTATTTTACCAAGTTGGATCTTCGTTCAGGATATCATCAAATTAGAATGAAGACTGAAGATATTCCAAAAACAGCATTTCGAACTCATGAGGGTCATTATGAATTTTTTGGTCATGCCTTTTGGCCTTACCAATGCACCTTCTACATTTCAAGGGTTGATGAATTCCATTTTCAAACCCTTCCTTAGAAAATTTGTGCTAGTATTTTTTGATGATATACTAATCTACAGGAGGTCTTGGAAGGATCATGTTGAACATGTTGACGGGGTGCTCAAACTATTGCAGGAGAAACAATTATATGCAAAAAAATCCAAATGTTTCTTTGGAGTACAAGAGGTGGAATATCTGGGTCATATTGTATCTCACGAGGGTGTTAAAGTAGACCCTAACAAAATTAGAGCCATTAAGGAATGGAAAGTCCCCACAACCATAAAGCAGTTGCGAGGATTTCTCGGGTTAACGGGGTATTATCGCAAGTTTGTTAAGAATTATGGGAGAATAGCAGCACCTCTAACAACATTATTGAAGAAAGATGCATTTTCATGGACTCCTGAAGCAACTAAGGCCTTTGAACGTCTTAAAGAGGCAATGTGCCTAGCACCGGTCTTAGCTACACCAGACTTCACAAAAACCTTTATTGTAGAATGTGATGCCTCAGGAAATGGAATTGGTGCAGTTTTAATGCAGGAAGGAAGACCCATTGCTTTTGAAAGTCGTCCAATCAAGGGAAAGTATTTACATAAACCTATTTATGAGAAGGAAATGTTAGCAATACTACATGCACTAAAGAAATGGCGAACTTACCTAATGGGAAGACACTTCAAGGTAAAAACGGATCATGATAGTCTTAAACACTTTTTGGAACAAAGACTATCATCAGAAGAGCAGCAAAAATGGGTCACAAAGATGTTGGGTTATGACTTTGAAATAATCTAAAAAAAAGGAAAGCTTAATGTTGTTGCAGATGCACTCTCAAGAAAGAATGAAGAGGTGGAAGCATTTCTTTGTGCCATTTCTATTATCCAACGAGATTGGATAACTGAAGCAAGAGATGAATGGAAGAAGGACAAAGATGTATGGACACTCATTCAAAAGTTGCAGCAAGATCCTAGTACATCTGATACATTTAGTTGGAAAAATGACTCCTTATGGTACAAATATCGTTTATATCTTTGTAAGAATTCCCAACTAAAACAAAAGATTCTTCTGGAATTGCACACTTCTCCTTTAGGAGGACACTCAGGATTTTTAAAAACTTACCACAGGGTGAAGAAATAATTTTTTTTGGGATGGCCTTAAATCTGATATTCAAAAGTTTGTGGTGGAATGTTTGGTTTTCCAGCAGAATAAAGTGGAAACAATTAAGACCCCGGGACTTCTACAACCTTTATCCATTCCAAGTCAACGTTGGGGGGAGATTTCAATGGATTTTATCACAGGTTTACCTAAGTCCGAAGGAAAGAGTGTCATCATGGTGGTAGTTGATAGACTTACCAAGTATGCACACTTTTGTGAATTATCTCATCCATTTAAAGCAAGTACGGTTGCTACTACATTTATGGACAGAATTCAAAAGCTACATGGAAGCCCAAGGGTTATTGTGAGCGACAGAGATCCCATTTTTACTGGAAATTTTTGGACGGAGTTATTTTCTTGTTTGGGTACTCAATTATCTCATAGCTCATCTTATCATCCTCAATCTTATGGTCAAACTGAGATAGTAAATAAATGTTTGGAAGGATATCTTCGTTGTTTTGTATCTAATAAACAAATACAATGGGTCAAGTGGTTACCTCTCACTGAATGGTCATATAACACTTCCTTCCATACTACAAAAAAAATGACCCCATTTATGGCACTTTATGGATATCATCCACCATCCATCACATCATATTTAAGATAAAATTCGAAGGTTCAAGCAGTGGAAGATCACATCGAGCATCAACAAGAAGTTCTCCAACTCTAAAAGGATAACCTGAATTTGGCACAAAATCGAATGAAACAACAGGCATATCAACATTGCGGTGAGAGAAGTTTTGATGTAGAAGACTGGGTATTTTTACGGCTACAACCATACAAACAATGTCCCTCAAGCAAGCTAAGAAAGATAATAAATTATCACCATGCTACTATGGTCCTTTACAAGGTGTCGCAAAAGATTGGTACTATGGCATACAAATTGGAGCGTCCCGCTTCTTCACGAGTGCATCCAATTTTCCATATTTCATGCTTAAAGAAGGTTATAGGTGAAAATATTCTAGTTCAAACAATATTGCCAAAACTTTATGAGGAAGAAAAAATCATATTGGAACCTGAAATGGTCACGGAAACAAGAACTCGACTGTTATGGAATCGATCAATTTCAGAGTATCTCATCAAGTGGAAGAACTTACCCACTGAAAATTCTACATGGGAGGATGAGAATTTTATACAGAAGCACCCGGAGCTACTCAAGCATTGAGGACAACACTTTTTTGAAGGAGAGGGGCATGTTAGGTCCCTATATCACTAGTATAGTCCCTTATTATTGTTAGTGTAAACCCCTTATTGTTATTATTGTAACCCCCATTTTGTTATTATTGTTCCCTTAAATCATTATTTTTAGGTCGGCTAGGATTACATTGTGGCCTACTAGGATTACATTATGGCCCCATGTACTCCTATATATAGAAAGGAGGTTTTGTAAATTGTATCATCCAAGAATTGTTCATTTATGTAATGTATTGGAGGTTGCCCCCTCGAAGTGGCTTATTTCTAAGGAGTTCATATCTCTTTTCTTCTATTTTTGGAGCTGGTTACACAACATGAAATGGCAGTAGGAGATTGTGCCAAATAATCTACTATACTATACGAATTGGAAACCTTTCCAGAAGCATTGTTTCGAAATAATGGCCCCTTGGGGATCTTGGTATGAACCTCTGCCTTAGATGGAGGGATATGTAGAGGGCCATTGGTTGTTGAAAGAGGCTCTATAGAACTTGAAGAAGGGGGCTCAGGGGTAGACGTAGTGGGAGGCTTGTTGTACTGACGGGAAGTCTGAAGGTTGAGGTCAACGGTAATAGGTTGGTCAGATTTCATCATGAGAATCGATGTGTTGAAGATCATAACCTTGGTTTTACCAAGGTTAACTGTCAATTGTCAAAGATCATTGAAAAGGTCTAGGGCATCCAGCTGCCTTTGCAATTTGTCAGGGGATGGGGCTTGAAGGACCATGTCATCTGCAAACAACAAGATAGAAATCAAGGCATGATGTAGAAGGCAACCATCACTGTCATGGATGTGTTCATGCAAGAAGGACTCCAACTCATCAATATAGATCCAAAATAGTTTGGGGGACAAGGGACAGCCTTGTTTTACCCCAATAGTGCTTCGAATAAAATCTGATAGCCCATGTACTATGTGTAGACGACCAAGGACTGACTCATATAAGCGCATGATGGCTAAAAAGAGGGTCTATGAGTCTCTAGAATAATGCTTCTCTAGGGACCAAGTCAAAAGATTTTCAAAAGTCTACAAAACAATAATAGACTTCTGAAGAGCGATGTCGTGCGTCCTCAACAATGGTCCTATGTGCAAGGATGTGGTCAATAGTATTGTGCTCAGGTTGAAATCTAGCCTGTCCTCTAGCTCTAAGTTATTTATGCTCAATCTCCTTAGAGATTTATAGGTGGAGGGATGTAGCATATAGATTGGAGAATGTGTGGCCCACCATGACAGTCCTATAATTTTTGGGATCTGAGCTAGGCCCCGATTTGTGTATCGGGTGAATGATGTGCTGAGACCATGTCAATGGGAAACCTGTACAGACCACATGGTTGAAGAGATCAACCAAGTAGGGAACCAGAGCATGAAGACCGTTTTTAGAGAAATCTTCCTGGAAACCATTCTCGTCTGCTAGTTTGTTGTTGTTCATCACCAAAATGGCCTCTTTGATGTCACTATCATAGAATACGAAACTTGAAGAGGGCGAAGAGGTCACCTAAATTCGGGGTTGCCCGGGGATGTTACAGAGGGCGAACACATGGGAGAACATGGACTGGGGGTTAAGGTCGGAGGGGAGGGGAGAGTGGAAAGGGAGGACAGTACACCAGAAGTGTCTAGGGGAGTGAGCAAGAGAGGTACATAAGTCACATCTTCTTTGGGAGACAAAGAGTGTGATGGAGGAGGCAATGGTATGAGGCTTTCATATTGGGGTAGGAGGGGTGAGTATGTATGAATGCATGTCAAAGCTGGCGGTGGAGAGATTTTCATTCCTCATCATACCATCAATTCGTAGGGAAATATTTGGGTTTATGAGAGGTGGAAGTGGGAAGACGAGAGTGGGGGTGGGACTTAAGGGTAGCATCCAAAATGATGGATGAGAGATAGTTGTAATTGGTCGATGGAGAGTCAAATAGTGATAATTGTTCCATGGAGGGGAGCATCTGGCGAAGGTGGGAAGAGAAGATTTTTGTGTCACCCTCGTCAAAATGAAAAATAGTACGTGATGAGCCCTTGGGGGGAGGTGGGTTGAGAATGGGGAGGTTTTCAACATGAAGAGAGAAACAAAGAAGAGCATGGTCAGCTAAGGGGATGGGGGAAAAAAAAGTGATGAATGAAGGGGAGGAGGTTCTGTCTACGGAGGAGATAATCAACAACTTGTGCTCCTCGACAATGAGGTTGACATCTGAAAAAGAGGGAGTTTGGAAAATGCGAGAGGCCATTAAGAATCAGCAGCTCCTGAGATTCGCCTAAGTGTAAAAATGTCAACCATAGGTAGTAACAGGCCCCAATGCATCATCAGACATCCTGTGAAATCCCACTAACTCTGGATCGATCTCCTAGATGCAATACACTTCCTCAAACCGATTGTGAAGAGGGATCTGGATGGCTCTAGTGTGGGAGTGGAAGTCACCTTGAAGAATAACCTCCCCAACTGCTGAATACTAGGCTATGGAAACATACAAATTGATAAAGGGGTCCCCTCCAGGCCCATTATGAATTGCATAAGATGAATAAGTAGGAGGGAAGTAAAAAAAAAAAATGTCAATGTCCTTGGGCAGAGGAGACTGCTCTAACCCGAACCCACATAAACCCCGCAAACTCATCTGCAACCACCAAAGAAGCCCTGATTTGAAAGGAATCTTTGATGAAGCAAGAAACTCCCCCAAAACCTCTGATACCATCGGAACTCCTCATCTCCTGCCTACAAGCTGAGAACTTATGGAAACTTGTAATGTCTGGGAGAGGTTGAACAGGGCTCTCATGCATCTCGGTGATGAATAAAATATCCAAAAATTAGAGAGAATCATATAATAGACCTGGCTATGCCGAAAAATACCCATTCCCATTCCAAAAACTTACGAAAATGGATGCCTCTTTTTCCTCCCCCAATGACCCTATCATTTGGAGGACCCAGAATGGGGCTTCCACCCAGGTGGAAAAGTGTCTCGAATCACTGCTTTGAGGTTCCTAATAATTTCCAATTTCCGTACCTAGCATGGTGCTGTAACCAACTCCCTAGAGCATTTGAGATCAACAACCTGTGTTTTAGTGATATCTTCATCAAGGAAGATCTTATTAGGAAGTGAGAATGGATTTATTTTAGCTCTAAGAGCCTGAAGTCGATCAGTCGTTGACCTAAAATGGAGAAAGAGAGTGGAATCGTACCCTGGCCAAGCCCTATCAAGGGTCACATCCTGGAGATATAGTTTTTCATTGACGAATAGGATCCCAACCAACATGGGGTCTGAGGATGTGAGAGGCAAAGGAAGCCCTCTCACTTTGAGGTTCAATTCTTGTGCTTGTCTAGTGCGTTCTTCCATGAGTTTAGATTGTACCACCTCCTCAATTGTGGCTAAAGGGGGAGCGAGGGGGTATCCCTTCCTCTAGCAACCTATTGCCATGAGTTGATGTGTGTTTCTATTTCTTGTTTAAAGGCCGCTTGCTGAGCTTTGATCTCCTCCTTTTTTTTTTCAAATCAAGAAGTTCAATGTGTAGAGTGTCATTAGAGGGGTGGTGGTGAACTGTTTGCTCCTTATCCCTCAACAGCTACTTTAGTGAACCATTCTTTCCTTTCATTACAACTACTTTGTTCCTAAGCTCATCAACCTCTCTTTATAATGCCTGGTTAGAGGATTCAAGGGTTTCCAATCTCCTAAATAGTCCCTGTAAAGCCCTATTATCGCATCAAAATCCATAATCGGGCAAAGGTGATGGTTACAAAAAGATTTGAAATAAGTCTTCGACACCTATGTCTATGTCTGTAGGAGGTCCTGACGACGTCGTCACCTATGGTTGATCTTGTTGTTATGGTTAGTTTCCTGGGGATCTAGGTGTCATGATGTTGACATCATTAACGAAGATCTGTATCTTGAAAGTGGAATAACACTGCTGAATACTGATCCCTGCACTTCCACAAGAGCTCTTCAAGAATCTCTCACCGTCGAGGATAAAACAGACTAGAGAGACGTACTAGTGCCAACAACATGGGCCAGGGCCCAAAGCAGACCTGATAATCGGTACTCACTGAGGAGTTATGAAAAAAACTTTACCTGAAAACCCACAACTTTCATCCACCCGCTTTCACAGCAGGATTCCATGCATGAATGAGTGAGCCAACGAATAATCGCCAATCGCATAAATGTGTGGTAGATGGCGAACAGATCTCTGTAGATTCAAATTGAAGACTTTCTCTGCTATGTTGATTCTTCACTGTTTTGAGAGATAAAGAAGCACTGGTGAAAGATATGAGTGACTATGAATCGAAACTTACAGCTGAAGAGAAAACCCAAATCTATTTCGTAGGCCGCTGCCTCTTTTTCCCCGCTCCCCACTTTTATGGCTCCCTTCCCTTTCCTTTCATAGGCCTTAAGAAACACTGAAGCTGAGAGAATTTGATCATGCATGCTACCTGCCTAGATTCTAACGGTGTGTGTCCAGTCAAGGGGGTTATCAACATCTCTGCAATTTTGACAGATGCGATACTATTGATGCTAGAGTAACCAAAGTTGCTTTGATGTTAGGCCCTCCATTAAAGTTCCAATTCCACCACTGTTTTAAGCTAAAGGAAATATCTAGGGCTGGCCCAAGAATACCATGACAGGATACAATTTAGGGAAATAGGAATGTACAATGGATTTAATGTTAAACCCTATACCTGCCGAGTAATTGATATTGGAGTAACTAGAGATGAATTGATGTTTCCAATTACACCACCGAATGGATAAATTCCCTGTACTTGTCTGCTAGCATGATTTTCTGCTAGCGTGCGAAGGACATCTCAAACTAGTTATTGTAAAAAAATGAGAATTTTCCTAGTATACTTCCTAAAAGTAATACCATTGCCCATGGATGCAAACTTGTAGCTAGTTGTAGCCCTAATCATTGACCTTGACCCAACCTTAGACCAAAATAAAATCGTCCAAATAAGGGAAAATTGCAGAAGAATAGAAATAGGAGTTGTGATTTCGTTTCTTCAAGTATTAAATCATTTTCAGACTCCATCTTAAAGCTGCAACACACGAAGATGGATATTTATAAAGATGCTGAAAGTTTGTGTGTTGAATATGAGGAAAAGTGAGCAGAATTAGATCTTAGATGGACTTAGATTATCATGAATTCTCAGTCGCAAATTGCTAAACTACTTTCTTGCAAGACTCATAGAAGAAAACCAACTACTTGTACTTCCAGTTCATTTGACCATTGCTACTATTAACTCTTTTTAGATATTGTGGTTCCAGTAAATGTCACTGATGTTAGCAGGCAGACTGTGTAGTTTGTTTTCCCTGGAAATGAGTACACTTTTTCTCATCTGTCTTTTCTACAACCCTAGGGACAGATGATGGCCATTAATATGGGATCATAGAAGTGGCGCTTTTTTGGATCGAGGGTTGATTGTGTCTGCTCTCACCAATGTGTATATAGTGTATGAATCTGAGCCAAATATCTGCATAAATGTCAAAATATGCTAGTAGAATCTAAAAAATAATCAAAAACACTTCGTATGGTTGTAAACACTATCAGGAATATCAGATACAGATACAGAAGTGTGCATCCTTTAGCAGCATTGGAATATCATCTTGTGCTTGTGTTGTTTTATGCGTGTTCATTAGTAAATACCATATTGTTGAACATATAGGGAAAGGAGCCAAACAAGTCAATTATAAAAATTGAACATCACCATTAAGAAAATTTATTAATGTACAAGGTCAATTCCCCATATTATAATTTGAATACATTTCTATATGACACGGGTACTAACAATTATAATTTTTACCTACACAGAAATTATACTAGCTTTATTCAAATAAGTTTTAAAAGAGTATTAAGGGTCCTCCCATAAACCTGTTGATTAAAGGGATGCACTAGACAATTGAGCCTCAATTAAATATCCCTTAGCCTCCATAGCCCAAAATAAGAGAAACTTCTTTTCTTTTCTTTGGCTACTTTCCAAAAGAGGTAGATTTAGCAAACCACAAATTTTATCTAGCACATCAATTCAGATAATCAAGTGTCATATCATAATTAAATAAATTCATGCACATAGAAGAAATAAAAGATCAAACACAATCCATTTGATTCACCTCCATGTGTCTACATTCTCTGATTATAGAAGACAAACTTGTGACCAACTACACAGTAACACACATAATAAATTAAGGATTATTTCACAAGTTCCAAACCAAATACACAAAAAAAACCTAAATCATCATGAAAAAATCATACAAATGATGGATAGTCATCTTCTTGAACTACCATTTCTCTACATGAAAGTGCCCATACAGATGACAATTTCCCTCTATAGGTTTCTATCTAGTAAAAATGACTCCAGGTAGTTGTTTGTAAGAGTGGTCCTATAATGCTATGATTTAGGAACTATAATAGAATTAGAAGTCCTTGTAGAATAGAGTTTTAGAAGTACCATGATGAGAGATTCATAATAACTCTTTTCATGCTCCAAAACACCATATTGAATTATCATATTTAGAAACCGTCTCTGGGACTGCATAGTCAATTAGAATATTGTTATATGCAAAGACAAATTTCATGTCTCCATTCATTTCTTGGCAATGATGTATAAAAGGTTGTTTGTAGACCCTACTTTGATCATGGTTTAATCCATCTCTCATTATCAGTTGGATATTTGAACCAAAAGTGTAACCATTGTTTCCAGCAATGACTCCTTTCCCAAAGAAGTTATCATCAGGCATAATTTTGAAAATTTTCCCACCCTGTGAAGCAGGGTGCATTTTCACTTCAAGCCAATTGTGATAATTCATCATCTTAAGGTTCCCTAGTGTTGATGTCTTATTCTGATGCAACCCATCATATAAGCAAATAATTCATTGATAGTTTGTTGATTACCAATTGGAATTGTTGAACTTGTAGTGCCAAGAGGATTAAGATTCACATTACCATTCGATGTCATCTATCCTTCCTTCTCCGATGGAAAAATACCCACCTTTCCTTGAACTTGTAGATGGTTAGGCTACCCCATAGATATACAAAATAAGGATTTACTCTCTTAAGGTTCTGGTCTCTAATATCCCATGCCTTGCAAATCTGTTCTCTACGCACAAGTAGACTGATGGGCATTTCTTAAAATCTGATATGAAAATCCAAGTTGGCGCTCATGATATGGGCACTGCTCATGTGGACATGTATAGAATTTTTGATATTCCAATGGAGATCCCTATGGTAACTTTATTTTTCTGATAAAATCTACATTATATCCTACCTGAAGAGCTGAAACTCCCTCATTTGAAATAACTACATTGAAATGGTCAAAGTCTTGTGGTTTGCATTCCTGTACCTCGAAACTTAAGAGATCCAAGTCTTGTGGTTTGCAATCCTGCACAACAGTAGTTTTATAATTAGAGTTTGAATCATCTTTAGAGCCTTCAACATCATACTCACTGCTGCTACTTAATGTCAGAGACATAGCATGTATAGTGACTAGTCACCGCAGCATCAGTCGGTGGGGAAGCATTAGGGTTTTTCTGGCGAGCCAATGCTTCCTCTTGGTTAACAACTGCTAGCCAAGTTGCAGTTTCTTTAGTTGTCATATTATCTTGCAAGCACTTTGACTGCCTAAAAATTTTGTGAATTTTGGCTATATCAGGTGACATGTGATAACAGGGGTAAGAAACCCCACCTTCCAAGCTTTTTTCAGATCATGATGATTTTTATAAGGCAGAGGCCCTTGTCCTTTTGGAAATCTTAATTGTGGCCACCAATCCTCATTAGTAGTAGGCCACCAAGGAGGAGAAATACCATTTTTTAAAGGATACCTCCCCTGAGGCAGATCATAGTGCTGCATAAGGGTAGAGAGAAGCAAACCCAAAGTGCTGCCCTAAATTTTTTGAAGAGTATGAGGGGTAGGAGCCATAACCATGTTACTCTCATTTTCTCTAGGTGTTTCATGTTCTTCTTGATATTTTGTGATTGCAGAAAGGCCATTTCTGTGAAATCGGACCTTCTCCTTCCACCATGCTCTAAGATTTTCAGAGGCTCCACTTACAGGCTTCCCTTATTCAAGAATAATGCCATATACAAAACCTTGTTCTTTACAAACTTCCATCATTTTCAACATGTACTTCTGTATACCATCCTCTGCCTGAGATATATTTTTTCTTTGGGCTTGTTCTTGTGACTGTCTCTATTTTTTTCTGTCGCTGTGATATTTTCCCTTCCATTTATCCTTAATGCGCCTAAGCCATATGCGATCCTTCCACATCTGATTCTCAAGCTCATCCACATCAATGTCATCCTCACTAAGTCCATCATCATGAATAAACTCACCCTCATTTTCACACATTGATTCTCCTTCAAGGGGAAAAGAAATAATATCCAATTTCCTGGATAACCCATCTCGTCATAAATCCCCATGACTTCTACCCTAGATTGGTTGTGCCAAATTTTTACAACTGATTGGAGGAAAACCAAGGAAAAACCAAAGTGTGAAAATCTCATTCCAGTATTGATCCTATTAATATTTATCTTCTAGAAGAGAAAGTCCCCGTTCCATCACAATTAGTGATGAAATAAACATTAGCCTCTGCCTTAGTTTCATCAAGGGAAGGCTACAGAAATTAACAACGCATTCCTAAATGGGGATATCTAACTAAAAAGAAACAACATTTTGGCATATTCATGGCAATGTGTAGAAAATACAAAAGTTGCATACTTTTGCATATGTTGGACAGGAGAATAATTTCTCAAACATTACAAGGTTTTTTCCACATCCACTTGTGCAATGATCCAACATCCAAATCTACAACTCTTAATTCACAAACATAAAAAAACATTTGAAATAACTACAATAATCCCGCTTATTCTCTAACAAAATTTAGACAATATCTTCAAATAATTAACAGAAAACATAACCCACTAAAATTATTTTTAATGTTACTTTGTAGGGATTCAGTACAAATGAAGAAATCAACCATTAGTATGAGACAAAAATTGAGTAGTCTAGAAGGATTGTGCTAGAAAACAAAGAATCACCACAGGAAATTTTTTAGGAATCAATGACATAGGGAACCAATAGTACATAACAGAAATATAATATCTCACAAGAAATCCCCAAATATTTGGTCACATCAATGAATGTAGACCCGTAAATACAATGCAAGTAGTCTCTCCCCTCATGCATGTCTTAATTTATGTTGTTTTGCATGCTCATGCTGACATCTTGAATTTTAATATGTTGCAAAACATAAAAAAAAAGTCTACAGGTCACAAACATAAGTGAACTTGAAAATTGTTAAATATATTTATTCTAAAACCATTTTGTGAAATTAGTGATTCCAGTGAGCACCAAAATTGATCGAAACATTGCTTAAATCATGAATAAAGTTTGGAAAAATAAAATGAAAGAAAGACATCAATGTTAAATATAAATCAACCCTTTTAAGGGATGTAATAAGAACTTAAAAGTGAGTATTGACCATTGAAATGTTGTGTTGTATTATCATTAATATTAATGATCCAGGGAGCCTAAAAAACCATGCTATAGAATGGTGGATTGAAGTTGAAACTTCGGGGAAGGTTCATCCAAATTATATGATACTGATTTGGTATTTAAGTTGTCTTGTCAAGCCTAAACTCAATGTTTGGTACCTGTCATAATCTGTGTTCACTCTGTTGCTAGATCTCGTGCAATTACTAATTCAAAGTTCCATCCTATATCCTTGGAGGAAATTCATTTCACAAAATCGGAAATATGATGAATGACTTGATGAACTTGGAACCATTAGCTGCTACACCCAAGGAGCATGTTCAGCTTAATCTACAGCCCAAGGAAAATGAGAAAATACTTGTTTTCTAGTAGACTTGCTTATATTCATTTAAGTAACATGAATTTACTACCAAAGAGATTATATACATTCCTTGCATTGAATATCACTGGCATTATCTCATGAAACTCTAGTAATAAAAATTCTTTGTTTGTAGGCCTTGTAGCACACAACCTACCAATCTGCGTAGGCTAGCAAGCCCTCCTATTCTCCCACAACTGTTGTATATTTTCCTTGTTGCTTGTATAATCAAGGAAATGAGATTTCAGAAGTCAAGTTTGAAATTGTGAGTAACCTCCAAGGATTAGTTTTTCTGAATTCTATCTACGACCTTCATTTCTCTTGAAGCTTTACACCATAGACTACACACAGAAAACATTGATTCCTGACTTTGTAAAACTTTGCAATTAAAAACCCTATGTAAGACATTTATTTAAACATTGTGCAGATTTGATGCACAGGATGCAGTTTTACTACAGGAGTAGATCAACTCCGATAAAGTGTAGGAAGATGATGCACAAAATCCAGTGAAATGCAAGGTATTCTATTTTATCTTTTACCCCATCCACCCTCAACTGTCTATACTTACTTTTTTTTCAAGGATGTTGGCATACATTACTTTGTGCAAACATCTCTTAAAAAAGATGGAGAAAATCATTGCCGACAACAAGTCCAAGCTCTCTGTGCATACTCTACATCACACAAAATCCTTCCAAGACAAGGGATGAATAAATTTTTTTTGTTATATTACCATTCATGTTTTCCATTTATTTTAATTTCGCAAGGTTTGGCAGTTGAAGTCTTATTACATTTTCATCTCTATCAGCACTATAAAACATAAAATTTAATTGTGGAATTTGGTTTTCCCATCACCTCCCATGCATGTGGATCATTGCCCCAATGTTTTTGAATTTCCATTGAATTTTTCTTTTCATGATGGTGCTACGTAGTAAACTACTTGTCAACATATGCTTCAGTTATTGATATTCCTTAGCATACATTAGCCAGCTAAGATAGATTTATACTATATAAAAAAATAGATTAATACGAATTAATATCATCCTAATACTTGCAACGAGATGTGGTTTAGTGTGAGGGATGGGAGGGCAACATGAAAACAACCTAGGTTCAAACCTCGATAAGTGTAGAGCTCTTGTGTGCATGTGTGAGGGAAGTTGTTTGACCTCCCAGAGTTGGCTTCACTTCAACAAAAAAGGGCCTTAACAGAAGTTAGACTTGTGTTAAGTGGATACTAATGGGTTACTTTATCCCTATTATTATATAGCTTAGATGTATAATTTAAAAAAATATAAATACATATATTTCATCTAATAAAAGACTATATTATTTCGATTTTATATATTAGTTGACATACACAGTGCACACACACATATAATTTTATATGTTAGTTTATATATATATATATATATATATATATATAGAGAGAGAGAGAGAGAGAGAGAGAGAGTTCAGTTTCACATAGGTCAGCCATAGAGGTCAATTAAATTATTAGATTAACAGGTTTTTTATATGCACAAAATAACTCTTTTTTGTTATTTTGAGACATGGTTTAACATTATCTTGTGCTAGTTTTCACCAATATTGTAGATGCTTTATGAGGAGTGAGGGCTCTTCCTTT
The DNA here is from genome assembly GCA_034641835.2 of Pinus albicaulis. Lineage (NCBI taxonomy): Eukaryota > Viridiplantae > Streptophyta > Pinopsida > Pinales > Pinaceae > Pinus > Pinus albicaulis. The sequence continues at coordinate 65,993,994 of MU968359.1, read as the reverse complement.
AAATAGCTGACATAATTTGAGGCTTGGGGCTTATGATTTTAAAGGAATTCATGGAAGCTCGCAGTGACAATATTTGGGCTCACTTTGTTGTTAAGGTAATGCCATGGTTGCAAATAAGATAATTAATTCTCAGATCTTTGTTTCCATGTAAAGATGCCTCTTTTATTTGTGTTTATTTGCTTGAGTAGACCACAGACTTCAAGAGTCGGCATTTGGATTTATAATGAACATGGTATGAAATTTATTTTAAGCCTGCATGTGATTCTAGAGTTGGAGAAAAGCACTAGACCAAACAAATTGCTATGTCTGATGCTTAACAACTAACAATTGGAGGTGGTTCTTGGGAATTTGATTGTGTAGGGTTTAACACGATGGAATACTCTATCTATAAACCTATATATTTCACCATATGTGCTCATGTATCTTCTGGCATATAAAATTATAAAGGCACCCTAGCATGATTTGTCATGTTGTGTAATTTGGTAGTTTCACAGTATTTTTTCATAGTAGTGGCTTCTTGGATTGGAAGTGAAACTCTAATGATGTAAAAAGGTCAATAATTTTCTAAGAACCACACAAAAATTTGAAAATCGTAATTTTGATCTTTACTGAGCCCTAGACATGGAAATTACTAAGGACAACTTGCACTTAGCAGAAGACAGTGAAATCATTTTGGTAGACTTAGTACCCTCACTTGAAGATGTGAATTAGAATTATGGAAGTGTAGGTAGATGCACAAGGAGAAATAATATAGCACTATATTTTATGGCTTCCCCTTAGGAACATCTATAGGAAGTTGTGTGCAATCAGGTCAGGTTGTAACACAAATTTTAACGCGAGAAATGCAAATTTTCCACTTGGCATGCAATTTTGACACTTTGGGGTGAATCCTAAGTATGGAATATGATGTTTCATGGCATATAGGATAACCACTTTTCCTTATCATCCATCAGGTTTGTAATTTATGTACATGGCGTGCATTTTTTTATGCAAGTGGACATTTTGGTACTATGAAAATAATAGGTAGAAAACAAAGTTGGTCTTACAGAAAGCATATTTTGGCCCATGGGAGAATAAATGAAGGTAGGAGATGTTGTTGGTGAGCAATATCACTAGGTTTCTCCTCAAACATGGCATGACAAAAAATGATCATAGAGGCTAGCCAAGAAAATTTCCCATTCCAAAGACCTGCAAGCATGGTATTGGTGATCAATTTTGACTTTTCCGAACTCAAAGATGACATATTGCATGGTAGGATACTTAACGTTTTGGGAAATTGTATTTTAATGATTAATTCCCATGAGGAGGATTGTCACCTTTGAAATTTTAAAAGAGATTAATGTTGAGGACTGCAAATTACTTCCATGATTAACAATGGATGAGAGGACATTGCCTTAGTAAGGAAACTACCTTAAAAAATATGGCAATGGCTTTGCATTCCAGAAGCTCATTCTTTATAAGGAAATCACCTGAAACAACATGGCTATAAATAATTTGATCCAAGCTAAACTCAAAGAATATGATACAGTCCATAAGGGGGAGGACCAATGGAAATTAAGGAGAAAAATTATCATTATATAAAAAACAATCAAGGTGTTCACCCATGTATATGGTTAATTTCTTCATTTTTTTATGTTATTACACTTTTGTGGGAAAATTTTAATGAATTTCCAGCAATAGACAAACAACAATATGGATGAAATGATGAACCACATATTACAAAAGAAATCCTTGAACTTTATTTCTCCAGTAGATCTTCAACTAGGCTCATGGGGGAATTTCCCATTAATCCATCCATGCCTTTACAATGGAGAGAGTTTCTATGTGATGCCTTTTGTCATCCTTCTAGCCAAAATGTTCCCATGAAATGTGCTGATTTGACCAAATTCTAGGGTTTGTTGTGCCATGTGTATGTCTTCTCAATGGAATTCTTTTCAAGGTAGTTTATTCACATCCACTCCCATTAGAATAACATTATCTAAAAAATCAATGGGGAGCTCTTTAAGATGTGGACTCTCTTGATTAGAGTAGAATAGGAAGAATTTTTCACTTTCTTGGGTTTAAACATGGTATGATGTACATTATATTCCAGCGCTTTATTTGGTACACCATTCTATGAATCGATTGCATGATTTTAGGCATAACAAATATACTTTGTGATATGTGCCAAATTTGAACCTTCTTCGTATGTTATTATCCCTTCTCTTATTCATTTATTCATTGACACATTCATCTCCTTCTATTCTGGTTAGTAAATAAGCCTTTGTTAACAAAGTGGGCCTACCATTGGCCTAAATGCCATGATTAAGGTGTATCTATTTCATCAAAATTATGTAGTACATTTCCTAGGACCAACTACCTAGGCTTAGTTATCGATGAGATATCAGACGATAACACAAATTGACAACATTAAATCATGACATCATGTTCTTGAGGGGATATTACACTTTAGTATTCTTAATGATAACACATTTGATTTACCACTTGATCACAACACGCTTGACAAACATATTTTGGTAGGCCTTAAGGATAACATGGGGTATCCCTAGGTCCATAATATGTACACAAATGTAATCACTTCCTGATGGTGTAATTTCAATGGCTACCTCCACGTGCTGGGTAAAGGCTATGTGAATGGAACTTGGTCATCAGTGTTTGCCTTAAGGAGAATGAGGGTAAGCTTGGGTTTGCAATATATGTACATGGTTCATCAACTCCCAATGCCATAATTTCAATCCCTTCCTATCCCCCATGGGTGAAGCTTGTGAGAATAGAATCTTGACGAAAGGTGTGAAACTCGTCGCTACTAAAATCTAGTCCCAAGCATGTTGGGCATTGGTGTATTCTTCACATATATGGATGTTGTTTTTACATTTTTGAGAAAAAATATTTCTTTATTTGGCCATTTCTACCAAGGGATTCATTGTGTTGGGGGATGCTCAAGGTGATATGACATGGTAGGATAGCGCGGTGGTTAATGAATTGTATCAATTTATCTTTAAAACATGTTTCTCTTAGAGATTTTGATAAGAATGGCTCTCTGTTCATGAGGAGTCACATCTGGAATTTCATTGCAAGGGAGCATTTGTCCCAACTGTGTTCTTTCCAGTTACATCCTCCCCATTCTAGACTTCATGGATAATTGTGTTTGTAGGTTTTGTAGCTCCCATGATACATGTTTGGTGCACTCATCACATGCAAGGAATTAAGGTCAATTGTGGGAAAACACTGTGCAATTCAGCAAAATATACTATTCAACTGCATCTTCTGTGGATTAGGAAATGTGGAAAATTCAACCTATAAAGGTGGTGTGATGGGTGCAACTGTAGTGGTTACAACTTGAAAAGCCTCAGGTGTGGACAATTCAACATAAAAATGTAGTGTGATGGGTGCAACTGCAGTGGTTGTAAAGCCTCGAGAGTTTTCTATGGGTTGCCATGACTCATGAGGGATGAATTCACATTTTGTACCCATTTATTTCCATATTTTCCTTTTTAAGTACTGGTCTAAGACTCAAGATTATGTTCTCTAGTGATACACCTCAACTCAGAAAGTTGTATATGATATCTCCTTGTCCTTGACGCAAATATTTTAACTATGAACCTTGTACTTGTTCCGTGACTCAATTTTTTTCTAATATGATATAAAACGTTAAGTCATGTTGAAGATGGATTTTATTACTATAATTTTTAAAATTTAGAACAATATCTTCATAGTTGCAATCTGATTTTCTGCAAGATTTTTGCAATAATATCTTCATAGTTTCAATCTGATTTTCTGCAAGATTTTTGTTGAAATATGACCTTGGTAATTTTAGTGTATTTTCATATGTTTTAATGAATAAGTAAAATTCTTTAAATTCTGAAGCAACCAATCAAAAATTCTGCCATACCTGTAAATATAATAGCTGGTTAACGAGAACCTTATCATTTTCTTTCTTCGATTCATGTTTTTCGTCTTTTCAAGGATTAAATTAGTAAGGAATTAATAATTTAATTATGGTTTTCATTGTTGTTTCATGTTATTTGGGACATGCAGGTCACATTGTACCATCATAATCTCACAATAAATATCGAATGTTGAAGTGGCCGAGCAAGCCCTTTAAAGGTTCAAGTCACAAAGTGTCAGAAGGACACTACGTAGGGGTGCATTTGGAGATGATAATGAATTTTTCATGTGCCCTCTAATGCCATGGTAATCCCAAATTCATCAGAGTGTATTGTATTTTAAACTTCAATCTTCTTTCTGTTAGCCCTAACAAAGTTAGTGTCATGTTAGTGATTAATTTGAAACTGTATTTTAGTGGAAAAATTCACTTTTTTTTGGTGGAATAGTTCATAATTTATTCTAATTTTTTTTGCAAGTGTACTAGTCACGATGATAAACGTGTGGGACTTTTTGTGTAGTGAACTTGAAGGAAGCACCACACAAAAATTCCCCAATGCAAGGATTTCAAGAAGACATACCTTCTACAGAGCAACGACCGAAATAAGTGACATCTATAGTTTTGGAGTGGTGAACTTGGAGCTGGTGATAGGAAGACAACCAATAGATCGAGAAATTGGAGAGGATGAAGATCTTGTGAAGTGGGTGTGTAGTAAAATAGAGAAAAATAATGGATCTCTTGAAGTGTTTTATCTTGAGTTTGTGGAATATTTCAAGGAGGAAATGACCATGGTTTTGAAATTAGGACTCCTTTGCATAAGCACCTTGCCCATCAATTGGCCAACAATGAAGAGAGTCGTACATTTTCTGCAGGAAGCCAGTACCGAGCACAAGGCCAAGGCAACTAACAAGGATGAAAAATATTCTCTTCACTAGTACGTGGAACCCACAATTTTCATAGTATAAGCATGATGGTAATTGTATTTGGCCTATAATTTTCTTCTTTACATGGCCTCCATATTTACTTCCACTTTGTAGCTTCTAATTTTGTTTAGGTTTGTTCATGTATAACCTTTTGAATCTAACCTAATACGAATACCCAAAATAGAAGCTTGCCTCTGTAACTCTTTGGGCATCACTCTTCATGGAAATCCAATGGTTAGAGGGTGCATCTATCTACCCAGTCGTGGGCCATTGTATTGTTGTTTTTTTTATAAATATACCCTCCAAGTTAATAATTGTGGTCGGATGGATAAGACATATAATTTTCTCCCTATTCTACACCATGAGGAAAGAACAAATCAATACCATTGTCATCATGATCTATGTTAGCATCTTATTATTGATCTCCTCTTGATCTACTCTCCTTGGGCGCAAGCATTTAATTGTAAACCAGAACATTGAAGCTTTCAATGTAATATAGGTGGAAATCAAGATGATTTTAGTGGTTGTTGCTTGGGATTCTCATTATCCTATTATCATAAATGGTTATTTCGTAGAAGTTTAATTATGGCCTCTGGCCATTTTAAAATCATATTGTAAGATGAAAATGTTCAATTTCTAAAATTTACATGTTTTTAAACACGAATTGGATTAAATAGCAATCAGTATGTATGTAACCAATATCCATATTAAATCATGACATGATAGGACAACAAAATTGTAACTGCAAAATCATGTTCCTTCCTAAAATTATAAACGTATTTAATCATTAGTACTTTTGGTAAATATTGAGTATTTCATCATGAATAGTTTTGGTAAATATTAGGTATCATAGAGGAAATTAATTAATTGAGTTATTGTATTTTTATTATGTATATTGAGTATCATTTTATTCTTAGTATTTTTATTATGTATATTGAAAATATTATTTCTAGCAACTTTTGATCTTCCTAGATTTTCTATTCCTTTGGTGTATCTTTGCACCTTTAGGGGAAATTGCTAGTTTAAAGTCTAATTATTTAAAGGGTGCTAGCTCAATGGAAGAGCACCTGCTTTACAAGTAGGAGGTTGGTGGTTCGATTCCATCGTGCCTTGATATTCATAGGTAATGTAGGCGATCAGTTTTTGGTGACAGATGCTCTTTTGATAATCACCAATGAGCTTATGGTGACATTTTTCGACCCTCACCAAAATATGAAATGGTGACAGTAAAAAAACTCCACTAGATATACGCATCAATAGTGACGACCATGAAATATCTGTCACCATAAACTGTTGTTGTTGATATGAAATGGTGAGGGTCACTGTTTGTCATTATAGTCATTACTTGTGACAGACCTTGATGTCACCAATGAGCTTATCATGACATTTTTTGACCCTCACCAAATATGAAATGGTGACGGTCAACGAACATCACCATATATATGCACCAATAGTGATGACCATGAAAGGTCCAACACAAAAAATCATCATTGTTCATATAAAGTGGTGACAGTCACTATCGGTCATTATAATCAATATTCGTGATGGACCTTGAATGTCACCACAACACATACTTTCAGCAATGCCACCTTTGGTGATGTTCATTTGATTGGTGACGTAGGCTATTGTCCGTCAACATTGATCATATGAAATGGTGACGGTCACTATCGGTCATTATAAATAATTATTGGTGACGGACCTTGAATGTCACCACAACACCTATACTTTTGGAGATGCCACCTTTGGTGACGTTCAATTTTTGGTGACGAAGGCTCTTTTGACCCTCACCAATGAGCTTCTGGTGACATTTTTCGCCCCTCGCCAATGTCATTTTTTCTTGTAGTGTCCCCAAGAGGTTCCATATATTTCAGACATTCATTCCTTCATCTGTTGAGACTCCCAGGACCAATCTTCCTTACCCATCTGCAATATTTTCTAAAAGAACCAGGAATATCATCACTATGTTGTCATGTATTCTGGGCTCTTTCACAGATGAGCATGTTGATGCTTCAGTCTTAGGTTTATTGTCTACTTTCACACTTGGTCAGCCTCCTGCTACAATATTCAATTTTTCCCAATACCTTGCTGACACACTTCATGAAAAGTTTGTAAAAATGCCTAAAGAAGGTGTCTTCAAGTATTCCTCAATTTTATTCCACATGTTTCTATACTTTCAGCCTGAAATATTTTCCATCAACTTTCAAAAATTGGATGCTGAAGGTAATCCAAAGTCAGTTATATTTTGGACTCCATTAATTAGAAAATAATCAACACATTCCACCTACACAGACTTCATTGACACTTTCATACATCCAATAGTCAACATGCTGAGCATCAACATTCAACCAAGAGTCAGTGAGGAAATTCAAAAGGTCCTGCAGTTATCTGAACACGGTAGGACACGGATTGGTACTTGTATCAAAACCACATAGAGATTATGGTATATGGATCTAATATTCTTCCATATAAGCTACCCAAATACCTCCGAATGAGGTTATTTTCACTTCATTATATCAGGAAGATTCTTAATTCTGACGAAATTAATTTCTTGGTAGCCAAAAAGAAGACATAGTTTAAGATTAAGAATCAATTTGGCCCTTTCATTTGTAACAGTAGATATGCTGGTCCACAGATAGAAAAATATTTGCAGGAGTTTAAGTTCAGTCAAAGTTTCTAGTGGTTATATGATCCTTTAGGATTTATAAGCAAACTAAGGATCAAATTTAAATTAACTTCTTATGTGCATGAGTCAAAGCTAGGCATTAAGAAATACTCCAATCAGTCTGAATGGTTGGATAACACTTTGAAAGAGGAAAATAAGAAAGGTGATACTAGTTCCATCTTGTAGACACCAACCCAAGAAGATAGGAACTTAGAAAGAATCAAAGAAGAAAGATCATATTCAACACACACTACCACTAAAACTAAATTTAAATTTATGTACAAGAAGAAGACAAAATTAAATCTTGTAGAAGAACAAGTTGAAACTATTGAAGTAATTGATACTTATACAATGGTGAAGGATAATGAACCTCCTGCAGTTTCTGAAGAAACTCATCAGCCTTTAGTATGAAAAACTCAGATTATTCAGAAACAACATAGTATTGAATTATCTTCATCTAGCAAACCAACAGAAAAAGAGATTGATATTATGCAGAAATACAAAGAAATAAAGATCAGAAATGAAGCCTTAAAGGCTGATACATACACACACAGTACTAGGATTAGTCACCTAGTGACCAAAGCAGATTTATTTCTACATTTGACTACAAGACCAGGAAGATGCAGATGACCTTCCTACAGCCAAAATTCAAGCATCCCAAAACATCAGTAGTTTATAAAAAGACATCATATGAAGTTCAAGAAGAAGACCTTCATCCAATTAACCAGATAGAATTTCATAAACAAGCTGGTGAAATGTTGTATTTTACAATGAAAAATAAAACCATGAGTGTACAGAAGCTACAAAACACTCTTGCGAACATCAAATATCAACTCAAATTAGAAAAGGCATCCTCACAGGCTAAGGATAATAGAATCAAATCACTAGAAGATTTGGTTATTGAAGTAGGATATGATCCAACAAATGTCAGATGAGCTGATAAAGAATAAAAATGTAGACATTTGCATTAAAGAAGCAACTAAAATTTCCTCCTACTGAACATCCTTAGGCAAAGGAAGTATTACAGGATGAAAACCAAAAATATGAGATGATGAATCACATTCTTCATTTAACTGCCCAAATAAAATAAATGGAAAATGAAATGGATAAGCTAGTGCAGGAGAAAAAATCCATATCAGAAGAAGTTCCTGTAACTGTTATTCCTGTAGTCACTACTGTTGTTCCTTCTACATTAGCAGAGTCATTTTCCCCTATAGTTCCAATAGCTACAAAATTTCCTGTCACATCAACTACTACTTCAACAACAGAGTTATATACAACAATAGCACAGTCTACAGTTGAGGTAGGAAAACTATAAAAAGTAGTGCAAGAAATGTCTATTCAGACAAATGAAATCAAAAGACTCAAAGAACAGTTTAAAAGTCTAAGTGATGATAATAAACTACTTCATATTATGCACAAGAATGAAGAATAGAAAGAAAATAGGTTGACAGATAAATGGAAAAAATTAGAGAAAGATCTAACACTGAAAGAACCAATGGCACAAGCCAAGTAGCAGCTATGGGCCAATATCATTGAATCTGTCAATGATATTTTGCCATCCATTCAACTTATATATGAAAAAAGAGATCTAATCAAAGAAGTAGGTGAAGTTATCCAAACAATCAAAGAAGAACTTGGCAAGAAACCTGAAGAGGCTAATGAAATCATAAAATTCCTTAATTCCAAGAATAAGCAGGAATTAGAAGAGATTGGAATCAGTGATAGGACAGATAAAATTCTTGAAGTCAGGAAGGTTATTTCAAAAACAAACTTAATACTACAGCTGGAAGAAAAATGTTAGAACATGGAGCTTGGCATAACAAGATTTATGATGAAGTTTGATATTCTGAGGCAGAAAGGCCTTCCAAATCCTCTGGTTATAAATGACAGGTTAATGAAACAAGAGGATTATGATAAGAAGATCAGAGAGGTGGCTAAGGAGAAAGCTAATAATTCAGCCATGAGAGGAATTCCAATAGGGAAAGTTCTCTACAAAAGTTTTGAGAACCTTTTTTACCTGCAACATGAGGTAAAACACCTATTCATTAATCAGTTTCCTAGCATTTTCTAAATATACGTGTCGATAAAATATTTATAGAAAATTGTTACTGTGATGCAGATAATTGGGAGAAGTTAATTGATTTACTGTGAAAGCAGTAAAGGTTAAAACAGATAAAACAGAGCAGGTAGTTTTACAGTTACAGAACAATAGTAAGAGTAAAGGTTAAAATAGATAAAACAGATCAGGCAGTTTTACAGTTACAGAATAGTAGTAACAGTGAAAGTTAAAGCAGTAACAAAGAAGTTACAGTCAAAGAGTATCAGAGTTTAAAGTGTATCAGATGAAATTCAAAAGGATAAAGTTAAATCATAGTTAATGATGCCAACGTGAAATATACTCAACAACATAATTCATTGAGCAAATAACAGAGAGAAAAATCAGCAAAATATCAAAGACATCAAACAACAAATTCAATAAAAGAAGGGATAACTTGCATTAGTTAGATATTTGTCTCTATCTTCTTGCATCAAGATATTTATTTTTCCATGAATAATTCCTAAGTTTGTTTTAGGGTATTTTGTAAGATTATTTGTATAAATACTTCACATTTCGAAGTATTGAGTGTGGATGAATTTCTAAACATTTCTATAGTTGTACTAAGCTGAAACGTGAGGGTTCTTTGTACCATTTTCAAGTCAACAGACTGGATTGAGCAATAAAGCATGCTATTACAGGATTCATGCGTTGGGCCACTTTAGTGAATTACTTTCACTTGTTCTTTGTTACTTTCTTATGTTTTTCATATACTTAATTTTTTCTGAATATAAGTGATATAACAAGAATGTTATTACATAATATGTTTAATTACACTATGTCTTGAACTGTTTATCATTTATATGTTTTCTTCTTATATCTAGATTAGGTAATTATTCATTGCTCCCTAGTTTCTATTGACCTCTATCATTTCCCTCATTATCCAGATCTGACAATCCTTAACTTCTCTCTCATCCCGATTGAAACCATTTAGCCATCCAGCCTAAAGATCTGAAATGACCCAGCTATATTTCCCTGTAAACATTTCTTTTAGACCTTGATTCTATCCTACTTCTTGATACATTGACTCCATTTTCCCAATGGAATAAAGACCTACATCTATGAATCAGAACTAGTGATTTGACCACCAAACCAAATCCAAAATCAAAATCCCAAGTAATCATACATAACTAGCCTAAAATCAACTAAAATCAACAAAGATAAAGAATATAGAGAGAGCCCTCTCTAAACATTAGGAATGCTAGATCCTAAGGCTTAAAAGTAGGTTTGTGGTTACCTCTAATATTCTTTAAACCAAAACATACACAAACCTTGAGAATTATTGCAGTGATAACATACTCACGACCATACTGGGAACTAACCAGTCCTCAGTGTTTAAATTAAATCTTAAGGGAGATATGTTATCCTATCTTTTCACCTCAAGATTGTTTTAAAGGGTTGTTAAGTAAACTTTTCATAAAAAATCAAAATTCTGGCTTCTAGAAGAATCTACTATACTAGGTCTAATCCAGATCCAGAACCTGTTGTAATAGTAGATAATCGTGACAGAATTTTAAAGAAAAATAAAAAAATAGAAAGTTTAGGTAATAAAAATCCATTGATCAAAGAAAATTCTCTTCCCAATAAATTATCAAATTTACAAGACATTGAATTCAACTTAGCTTTTGAGCAATATTTATTTAGAAATAAATCAGAAAGAACCATATATAATAGTGTAATTTTTCTTGATTTAATTTCATTTATTGAAAATAAGAAGGAAATTGTTTTACTTGATTCAAATGAAAAAGCTCTAGAAATTTATGATAAACTTGATGCTTTAACTACAAATTTGATTAAGGAAATTGATGAAACTTATTTTCAACATTTATTTGAATTGACTACTTTATCTGCCTATACCCCTAAGCCTTCTACTAGTCATTTAGAGTCTTTAAATTCAAATTTATTTAGTACCACCTCCTCTATTATTTCCACTACACCTAATTCCACTGAATCCTTCATCCCTAAGCTTACTCTTCAACCTAGAGTTTTATTTCCATCCCCAAAGACACCAAGTTCATCTTCTAGCACTGCTACTATATTTTCAAGCACTTCATCCACATTTCCCAGTACATATTCTAGTGTACCAACCTCATCTGTAAGTACCTCAACCTCAGCACCAAGCACTACACATTTACCTCCTAGTCCAGCCAGAATCTTAGCTATGGCTGCCAGATATGCTCCTTTGGTCCTACCAAGGAAGTTACATAACATGCCCCAAGATTATCAAAGAAAAATACCTCAATTTGATGGAACTATTCAATACACTACACAAAAACATGTTAACAAAATGACTGACGATTTTTAATTGCATGAAATTGATGAATCTAATGTCCAAATAAGTATTTTTGCCCAATCTTTAACTGGAGAAATAAAGAAATGGTTCAAAGCTTTACCTTCCAATCATATTTCTGATTTAGAAGCCTTCCATAGATTGTTTATCAATAGATGGGAGAAAAAGCAGAATCCATTAAAAAAAATTTCTGAATATGAACACATAAAAAGAGGACCTGATGAACCAGTTCAAGACCATTGCACTAGATTCAACAATATCTATAATTCTATTCCAACAAACATTAAACCCCCACCAGATCTAGCTTTACTCAAATTTCTTGATGGTTTTGGTATGGATATGTCATACCAGCTGAGGGAAGGAACCCATAAACACTAGAACAAATGCAAAACATAGTAGTTAGTGTAGAAGCCAATTTTTTAGCCAAGAGAGCAAGAATGAGAAATGAAATAATGGTAACAATAAAAGAGGAAACATCTACATCAGATAGCAAAATAGATATTTTAGCAAAATCCATGGAGAAAATTATGGATAGATTAGAAAGTATGGAAAGGAAACCACAATGGGATAATCAACAACAAGGCCCTCAAATAAGAAATCCCAACTTTACTAAAATCACCAATATTGGTAAATATAAAGAATCAACACCTGATCAAATAATAAGACCACCTTTCCATGGGAACTATACTGAAATTTCTCACTAAAATGAAGATGATGAAGACATTCAGATTAATGTAATGGGAATCAATGATGATGATACTATTTTTATTACAAAAGAAGAACATGAATTATATCAATTACAATAGTTATAGTTAGAATCTGGAGAGTCTTTTGATTATAAGAAAGGTTATGAGTTTCCCATTAATGAAGTTCACAAACAATTTAACCTTAGGAGTAAGAAAAATGTAGAATCCCCTACTAAGAAATCTGCCCAAAATTAGACCAAGAAAATAGTAGAAGCTCCTACAACCAAAGTAATTAAAATTCTCCCTAGGGAAACCCAGCAAAAATCTACTTCAAATCAGAAAAATTCAAGTCCTAATTAGAAAATTTCTAGTCCTAAAATTGCACCTAGTCCTAAAATTGTTGACATTATAGATATTGTTGTTTAAACATAAACTGATCCTCAAAAATTTGTTTCTGCTAAGACAAAAACTTCTTCTAAATAAAAATTTCTGATCCAAAAACATCTGCTACTCATCACCAATCAGTTGATCCCAAAACAAGTATTACGAAAACAGTTTTTGAAACTTCCAAAACTGCCAAAGTTACTACTGCAACTCAAATTGTCCCTAAAAAGAAGGTAAAAAATAGTAAAAAAGTGGAAACACAAACAAAAAAACCAACTGTAGAAAAATAGGAGAAACACACTAAAACTACAGTTAGTACATAAGAAGCCATTCAATTAGGAAAAACACAAGCACCATTCAACATCCAAACTGAAATTGCGAAACTGAAGATACCAATTCCTTTGACAGAGTTGGTTAAGCATGATTTATACAAATCACATATCACTAACACATTAAACATGAATGAAGGAGAATACTCTATTAATTTGAATGATGACCAACCAGAACTAATATTTGGTCCTAAGGTAAATGGAAAATGCCAAGAAGGAGGAGTTCCTCCTTTCTACATTAGCTTGACTGTTCATGATCAAAATTTACATAATGCTATGTTGGATTCAGGAGTGTGACATAATTTAATGCCAAAAGCCATTATGGAAACTTTGAATTTAGACATCACTAGACCTTATAAAGATCTTTTCTCATTTGATTCCTGTAAAGTGAAATATCTAGGCTTAATCAAAGATTTATGTGTCACTTTAGTCCAATATCCAGGAAAAATCATAGTCATGGATATTGTTGTGGCTAACATCCCTCATAAGTATGCAATGTTGTTATCTCACTCATGGGGAGCAAAACTGCAGGGATATCTACAATTAGACATGTCGTATGCCACTATTTCAGTATTTGGTCAACCCAAGAAGCTTTACAGAGAGACTCTAATGAAGTACATTGTTAGTAGTGTAGAAATATTTTCAAACTATCCTATTTATTTTGTACCTGCTGATATGGACTCTTTCATTTTATGTAATTTAGAAACTGACATAAATAACAACACAACTTTAAAACAGAAACATAAAGAACCGGATAGTGAGAACATATTTCATGAATCAATGTGGCACCTAGAATTTGATGGATCAATGAACAAATTAGGAGCAGGAGCAGTAGTTTTGATTCATAACATGGAAAACAATCATTCAGAAGGTCATGCATTTAGATTAAACTTCAAGTGTACAAACAACATGGGAGAGTATGAAGATTTAATCTTAGGACTACAGATTGTTAGAAATTTAGGAGGAAAAAGAGTTTCTATCATGGGAGACTCTAACTTAATTGTAAAATAAATTAGACGATAATATTTTATGTATAATCCTAGATTAAGCCAATATAGAGAAACTATTTTAGTTCTAATTAAAGAATTACTTGAATGTGACTTTACTGTAATTCCTAGAAAATAGAACATACACGAACACATTTTAGCAACTTTTGCTAGCACCTGTAATCTACCTTTTCAGCCAAATTACCAATATATAGCAGAGGTAAGACACATGCCTACTATAGCAGACAACTTAAAATATTGGCAATTTTTTTCATAGGATACTCAAATCTATCATTCTATGAATGTTGAGGGAGAATTCCATAATTGTAACATAGATATAGATTTTACAGTAGATGAAAAGATAGATAGTGAGATAGATGTAAATAATTTTGATTTCACTAAACCCACTAAATTTACTCAAGTAGAAATAGATAAACTAGAAAAGGTAGAAATAGAAGAAATAACAGATGATGATTCTGACATTTTAAACCTTAAAAATAACTTTTTACGTGAGAGATTAGCCCCATTAGAAGATCTTTTTGATTCAAATGATGTTGCAAGAAAACCAAATATGGAACCATTAAGCTCAGATATAGAAGAATGCAATACAGGAATAGAACAAAGGCCTAAACTCATCAAACTTTCCAAAGCATTGCCTCTAGAAGAAAAACTAAAATACATAGCTATGTTTAAGTAATTTCAGGATGTATTTGAATGGAGTTATGAAGACCTAAAATCTTATGACACTAGCATAATACAACACAAAATACCTATCAAAGAAGATCAGAAACCATTTAAACGGAGGCTTACAAGAATCAATCCAGTTTTAATGCCTTTGATTGAAAAAGAAGTAAAGAGGATGTATGAAGCTCAAATCATTTCACCTATCAGATATTCTGATTGGGTTTCCAACTTAGTTCCCACTAGGAAGAAAATAGGGGAAATCAAACTTTGTGTTGATTTCCAGAACTTAAGCAAGGTGTCCCTACAATATAACTACCCTCTCCCCAAGATGGATCATATTTTACAGAGGGTGGTAGGTTCATCTAGGATTTCATTGCTTGATGGATTCTCTGGGTATAATCAGATCTTAGTTTAGCCAGAAGACCAACCAAAGACATAATTTATTATTCCATTGGATACTTTCATGTATTTGAAAATTCCTTTTTGATTAATGAATGCAGGAGCCTCATTTCAGAGAGCTATGGACATAGCTTTCACAAAGTAAATTTATGATTTTCTTGTAATTTATCTAGATGATATAACTGTATTTTCAAAAACTAACAACAAACATCTAGATCATCTAAGACAAGTGTTTATTAAATGTAGGAAATTTGGTATTTCTTTGAATCCCAAAAAGACTCTATTTGGACTTCAAGAAGGTAAAATATTAGGGCATATAATCTCAAAAGATAGAATTAGGATAGACCCAACTAGAATAGATGCCATTTTGAATATAAGCCATCCTAGAAATATTAGGAATTGTAGGATTTCTTAGGTAAAATAAATGTTCTCAGAAGATTCATTTCAAATTTTGCAGAATTAATTAGAGAACTCAATAACATTTTAAAGAAAGACTCAACACTTAAATGGACAGTAGAGGCCAAAAAATCCTTTGAATCAACCAAACAAGCCCTTACAAGAACACCAGTCCTAATAAGTCTTGATTTCAAAAAAGATTTTATTATTTTTTATTTTGCTTCAGAACATACTATTGTGGTAGTCTTACTGCAGAATAATGATTAGGGCTATGAACAACCCATTGATTTTTTTAGCAAATCACTAATAGATTCCACACTCAAGTATAACATAATGGAAAAGTAGGAACTAGCTTTAGTGAAGGCTATCAAAGACTTTAGCGTGTACATATTATATTCACACATCATTCCACATGTTCCAAATTCAGTAGTGAAGGATATTCTGACTCAAAATGGGCCTAATGGTAAGAGAGGCAAGTGGATTGCCACCATTTTGGAATATGACATGAAAATTAAGCCCACCATACTCATTAAAGGCCAAGTTTTAGCCAAACTCATGGCTGAATTGAACTATCGGGCCCTATATATAAATTTTATTTCACAATTAGATGATCAGGAAGAGATGGTGGCTCCATAGATCAGTGAAGCCTTTTCAGATTCACCATGGTATGTAGATATCATATTTGTATTACTATATTTACAAGCTCCTCCTGGATTGTAGGGAACTAAAGATATATTCTTAAAGTTAAAGGAAATGAAAGTTTGTATAATAGATAATGCTTTGTTTTGGAAATATATGGTGACATTTTATTGAATTTTTTACTTAAAGATGAAGCTGATAAAGTTATGGAAGAGTTTCATGCAGGTGAATGTGGAGGAAATCTTTACTGGAAATCAACTGCAGATAAAATCTTGAGGGATGGTTTTTACTGGCCCACTCTCTTTGTAGATGTAACAAAGTATGTGACCTCCTATCACAAATTCCAGATCTTTGAAGGGAAGAAAAAGCTTCTACCTTTACCCCTTAAACACATCTCCACAGAAATGCCTTTTTAGCAATGGGGTTTAGACTTCATTGGTGAAATATACCCACCCTCTTCAGCCCAACACAAATGGATTTTGATATCCATAGAATATTTCACTAAGTGGATAGAAGCCATTACTTCTAGGCAAGCCACTGATTCTGTCATAATATCATTTAAAAAAAACAATATATTGCCTAGATTTGGATTCCCCCAAAAACTCATTACTAATAATGCAACTACTTTCAAGTGTAATAAAATGATTGACTTCTATAAAATATACCACATCAGCCTTAGCCATTCCACTAACTATTACCCTCAAGGTAATGGACTTGTTGAATCCTCTAATAAAACCGTTGTTAATATCATCCACAAACTACTAGAAGACAATAAAAATACCTGGAATAAAAGGTTAGTTAATGCCTTATGGGAAAACAGACTCACCAGAAAAAATTCCATTGGTACATCCCCTTATCAACTTGTATATGGAATGGATGTTGTCTTTCTATCCTCTTTAGGAGTACCAGTGATGAAAATGATCCAAAAAATACAGGTAGAAAGAAATGATATCCAGAGAAGGATAAATCAGAGCATACACTTGTAGCAAGCCAGGGAAGAAGTCTATGGAAAGTCATAATTTTTTCATGGTAATATTAAAAAGATATTTGACAAGAAGACAAATGAAGATGATTTTTACATAGGTGAAAAAGTTCTTAAGTGGGATTCCAGGAGAGAAGAGAAAGGTAAACAACTTAAATTTGATTTCTTATGGAAAGGTCCCTATGTCATTTATGGTTACAGAGGTAACAATCACTAGGGGAATTTTGAGGTCTAAAATGGGCCTCCTAAGGAAATTATAAAATAATAGTGGAAATAATAAAATAATATTTGATTACATCATCAAATTTTAGTGGGAAAAATGAAAAAACTACTTCTTCAACTCGTATTTTCAATTTATCTCCCAAATATTTTACTCAAATTTTGAGTGGGAGTACAAGTTGGATGAAAATTTAATTCCTCATCCAAGGAGTTCCCATGTTGCATACTTTTGATGGACCCTGCTACACAAAAAATGAGAAATACAAGAAAAACGTGATTGCAATCACGTTTTTTCATGTATTTCTCATTTTTTGTGTATCAGGGTCCATCAAAAGTATGAAACATGGTTACTTGGATGAGGAATTAAATTTTTCATCCAACGAGTAATCCCACTCAAAATTTGAGTAAAAAATTTGAGAGATAAGTTGAAAATACCAGTTGAAAAAGTAGTTTTATTATTTTATTATTTTTTAATATTTTTACCTTTATACTTAAAAAATGGTAAATCATCCCCCATGGTCTACATCATCATCTTGAATCATATTGGTTCTTATAAAGTTTATTTTGTTTGTACATTTTTCTGAGGAGGCCCATTTTAGACCTCAAAATTCCCCTAATGGAATTCTTTTTGAAGGAGCTGGATGGATCAGATCTGCCATATGGACCTATCAATGGTAGAATGTTGAAGCAATACTATTCCCCAGAATAATAGTAGTTCACTTTGTTTACTTTGCTCATTGTACATAACATTCCAGAGTTTAGATTGGATTGGATGGTTTTCTTGCAAAGTTGAAGCCCGGAGAGAAGGCCCTATGCTTTGAAAGAAAAAATATCATAAGTATGAATAATGCAAATCTCATAAAACAGTTCCAAGGCAACCACAGTCAAAATTCAAGGCCACTGATATTTAAGTTCTTTACATTTCACTAGGAAATTCCATTCCCATGTGGAACCACTATTAGGGTCCTATAATAATAGGATTCATAATTTTGAATTGACTATGATTAGTCTTGTAATATCTACATACTTTTGTTTCTGCAAAAAAAAATTCCCATATTAAAAATTAAAAAAACGTAAAGAGGGTAAAAGTCCTAAAAGAAAAATCAAAGGATTGAAAGAGAAAAAGATCAAAAAGAATATAAAAAATGAACCCCAACAAAAGAATAGATAAAATTGCTATGAACAACCCATTGCTTTTTTCAGCAAATCACTAAGAGATGCCACACTCAAGTATAACATAATGGAAAAGCAAGCACTAGCTTTAGTGAAGGCTATCAAAGACTTTAGCGTGTACATCTTATATTCACACATCATTGCATATGTTCCAAATTTAGTAGTGAGGGATATTCTGACTCAGAATGGGCCTAATGGTAAGAGAGGTAAGTCGATTGCCACCATTTTGGAATATGACTTGGAAATTAAGCCCACCATACTCATTAAAGGCCAAGGTTTAGCCAAAATCATGGCTAAATCAAACTGTCGGGCACTATATATAAATTTTATTTCCCAATTAGATGATCAGAAAGAGATGGCGACTCCACAGATCAGTGAAGCCTTTTCAGATTCACCATGGTATGTAGATATCATATTTGTATTATTAATTTTACAAGCTCCTCCTAGATTGTCAAGAACTAAAGTATTTTTAAAGTTAAAGGAAATGAAAGTTAGTATAATAGATAATGCTTTGTTTTGGAAAGATAATGGTGGCATTTTATTGAATTGTTTACTTAAAGATGAAGCTGATAAAGTTATGGAAGAGTTTCATGCAGGTGACTGTGGAGGACATCTTTACTGGAAATCAACTGCAGATAAAATCTTGAGGGCTGGTTTTTACTAGCCCACTCTCTTTACAGATGTAAGAAAGTATGCGACCTACTATCACAAATGCCAAATATTTGAAGGGAAGAAAAAGCTGCTACCTTTACGCCTTAAACCCATCTCCATAGAAATGTCTTTTCAGCAATTGGGTTTAGAGTTCATTGGTGAAATTCACCCACCCTCCTCAGCCCAACACAAATGGATTTTGATACCCATAGAATATTTCACTAAGTGGATAGAAGCCATTACTTCTAGGCAAGCCATTGTTTCTGTCATAATCTCATTTTCAGAAAACAATATATTGCCTAGATTTGGATTCCCCCAAAAACTCATTACTGATAATGCAGCTACTTTCAAGTCTAAGAAAATGATTGACTTTTGTAACAAATACCACATTAGCCTTGATCATTCCACTACCTATTACCCTCAAGGTAATGGACTTGTTGAATCCTCTAATAAAAGCCTTGTTAATATCATCAAGAAACTACTAGAAGACAATAAAAATACTTGGAATAAAAGGTTAGTTAATGCCTTATGGGAAGACAGGTTCACCAGAAAAAAGTCCATAGGTACATCCCCTTATCAACTTGTATATGGGATGTATGTTGTCTTTCCATCCTCTTTAGGAGTACCAGTGATGAAGATGATCCAAAAACTGCAGGTAGAAAGAAATGATATCTAGAGACGGATAAATTAGAGCATACACTTGTAGCAAGCCAGGGAAGAAGTCTATGTCAAGTCACAAGTTTTTCAAGGTAATATTAAAAAGATATTTGACAAGAAGACAAAGGAAGATGATTTTTACATAGGTGAAAAAGTTCTTAAGTGGGATTCCAGGAGAGAAGAGAAAGGTAAACAAGGTAAATTTGATTTCTTATGGAAAGGTCCCTATGTCATTTATGGCTACAAAGGTAACAATCATTAGGGGAATTTTGAGGTCTAAAATGGGCCTCCTAAGGAAATTATAAAATAATAGTGGAAATAATAAAATAAGATTTGATTACATCATCAAATTTTAGTGGGAAAAATGAAAAAACTACTTCTTCAACTCGTATTTTCAATTTCTCTCCCAAAGTTTTTACTCAAATTTTGAGTAGGATTACTCATTGGATGAAAAATTTAATTCCTCATCCAATGGTAACCATGTTGAATACTTTTGATGGATCCTACTACATGAAAAATGATAAATACATGAAAAATGTGATTGCAATCACGTTTTTTCATGTATTTCTCATATTTCATGTAGCAGGGTCCTGAAAATGAGAAATACATGAGAAATGTGATTGAAATCGTGTTTTTTCATGTATTTATCATATTTATTGTAGTAGGGTCCATCAAAAGTATGCAACATGGGTACTCCTTGGATGAGGAATTAAATTTTGCATCCAACGAGTAATCCCACTCGAAATTTGAGTAAAAACTTTGGGAGATAAGTTGAAAATACCAATTGAAAAAGTAGTTTTATTATTTTATTATTTTTTAATATTTTTACCCTTATACTTAAAAAATGGTAAATCATCCCCCATGGTTGACATCATCATCTTGAATCATATTGGCTCTTATAAAGTTTATTTTGGTTGTACATTTTTCTTAGCAGACCCATTTTAGACCTCAAAATTCCCCTACTGGCATTCTTTTTGAAGGAGTTAGATGGACCAGATCTGCCAGATGGACCTATCAATGGTAGAATGCTGAAGCATTACTATTCCCCATAATAACAGTATTTCACTTTTTTTACTTTTCTCATTGTACAGAAAATTCCAAAGTTTATATTAGATTGGATGGTTTTCTTTCAAAGTTGAAGCCCCGACAGAAGGCCCTAAGATTTGAAAGACAAAATATCATAAGTATGAATAATGCAGAGCTCATAAAACAGTTCTAAGGAAACCACAGTCAAAATTCAAGGCCACTGATCTTGAAGTTCTTGACATTTCACCTGGAAACGCCATCCCCATGTGGAGCCACTGTTAGGGTCCTATAATAATAGGATTCATAATTTTGAATTGACTATGATTAGTCTTGTAATATGTACATACTTTTCTTTCTACAAAAAAAAATTCCCATATTTAAAATTAAAAAATTTAAAGAGGTTAAAAGTCGTAAAAGAAAAATCAAAGGATTGAAAGAAAAAAAGATCAAAAAGAATATTAAAAATGAACCCCAACAAAAAAAGAGATAAAATACATCATGAAAGTGATGCAAATTCAAATGCCACTACTATTTACTTTTTTCAAAATAAGATTGTGTGCAGCTTGTCAAAAATGCCACAAACCATGAAGGTCAAATTGCTTAATCTTGATCTTTCATGCTTTAAATTTCATGTTGATAAATAGAGAATAAATATCTAGCCAAACTATTTAATATTGGCAGTTTAGTAGTTAGGTAGAGAATAATACGGAGCTCAACAATTTAATATGAGCCCTTGGAAGTAATAAGGTTATAATTAGGTACTTTGTTGTTAAAAGAAAAATTGTAAGGGTTTACAAGCTCAAATGCACCCAAAGAAATGAAGAAAAAATGTTAGGGTAGCTGATGGGTAGGGAGAAGCAGTTTTCATAAGGCATGGATAGTAGAAATTGGTCATTTCATATTTACTAATTTCTCTCTAAATTCATTTTTCTTGTAAAAATACCCCTTCCCCTTCATATTTACCTTTTCCCCATTAGTCACTCATTTTTCCTTACAAAAATCCCCTTTCCTTAGTTTAAAACACATTTATCTTTGGAAAAGTAAAAATTCCCTTTACTAATTTCCCTTTATTACAAAATACACCCAAAACCCCAAAAATACATTAATCATAAGTATTTATTTCAAAACATATATCATGTCCCACTATGAAAACCCACCCTGATGTTATCGATACTTAGTTTATTTTTACATTCCCCTTGTATTATACATTCCTGCACATATTTAATCTTCCTGCATGTGCATTTTATTAACTAACATTAATATATTAGCTCCCTTCATATACATGTATCCCGTATATATATATATATATATATATATATATATATATATATATATATATATATCCCCAACCCTTATTTTATTATAACCTATGGTTTTGTCCGCATATAATATGTCCTGGTCCTACGTTATAACCACGATACATTTTAAAGCCTACATATAACCTATCACATGACATTATCCCGAGCCCCACTCACTATCACATGCCTATTGAAATCTTTGCCAATTCCTGCTATTTGCTAACCATTAAAACACAATTGAGCAGATCTGATGGCCAATAAGTCATGTCGCATCCCCAAACGCTCAATCTTTAATCCCATCAAGACCTTGTGAAATGCGCAATTTTTGGATCCCCGCTCTGGGGTACTTGGCGGCATTTGATTCCGTCGCATCCCTAAAAAAATACCACCCAACTGCTTTTGCCAATGCAAAAACCATTGAATTGTATTTTCGTCCATTAGCGAAAACCGTCCTGTCATTTGAATTTAACCCACGCCTAGATTTTAATTAATATTGTTAAAAAAATAAATAAGACCACCCTATTGTGCCTTTTCACCATTTCTATTACAATTTCCGCATACGGAGATATTGTCAACCTATTTCAAATCACAAATTACTCAACCGACCTTATTTCAAGCCCTTTTTACTAGAATTCAACACCATTTGCTGCTATAGTCACTACAAAACCAAATTGAAGTTGTATAAAGATCAATAGAGCTTCAGAAAACCTCTGCTACCTCAGAACCCCTTCTGCAATCAGCAAAACTTCGTTTTTTCTAGGTATTCCTGAAATACCAAGGCCTGTACTTACTGTTGGCTCCCCATGATTTACAAGATTGGAAAAAACAAATCTGCAAAGAACCACATTAGACCACTTTGGAGTCCAAGGACCTGGCCTTCCTGGGCTCGGAGAGCGCTCTCTCTATGTTTATAATTAATTGATTTATTTTTATTCTTATGTTTTCTTATTTTAGGCTATTTAGAAAGTTTGGGTTTTTTGTTTTTGTTTTGATTGATTGTTTGGTTGATTGTTTTAGTTAAATCAATAGAATGAGAGACACTTAATCCATTGGGATATGGAGCTATAAAAGGTTTTAATTGTACATCAGCTCTTCAAGGGTTTTCACAGGGAAAGCTAACTACATCAGATGGATCCTTTTAGGTAAAATGAATATGAGATGACAAGAAGTTGTGAAATTAATAAAACTAAAGGGAAATTAAGAATCATTTAACTACGTAGGGACATAATATGACTTGGGTGCAATAGGGAAACTATGGAGATAGTCCGGACATGAAAGTTTTAGGTTTTTCATTTGGCTACGACCCTCCAAGCTTTCAGAAATGTCACAGGGTTTGACATAGAGGTTTTGGGGTGTATCGTAGAGCCACAAGGTTTTCGCATGTTTGAACGAGGTCAATGGTTTCAGGTTATGGTGCGAGAGTGGTTGGTGGTTTTCACATGGTGCATAGGTGGTATGATGGCTTATGTCGCGTGGATGCGATAACATGGAGGAGTGACACATGGAAGGATAGGATAATGGTAAAACCGACCATATCGCAAGGTCGGAGGGTGTTTAAACGACGGGTTTTTGGATGTGCGATAAGGCACGACAGCCGTTGGATGGGAGGGGTGAAGATCCAATGGTGAATAGGCGATGAGTGGACTATGGGTAGGTTTAGAAGGTGGGGCCCAAAGGTATATGGAGTGGAGGGTTTAATATATGGTGGGGGCTAGGTTTATGTTAAGTGGGGAATAAGGTTCGAAGCGGGGGTCCAAAATGTATAAGGGCTATCAGGTTTTTTAATATAACAGGGTCAAATATTTTTAAATAAATAGGGTTTATTAAAAATAGTGGGTCCTAAAACAAAAATTAATTTTAAAACAATGTAAAAAGGGTTTTTACATTGTTTTTATGGAAGAATGGGAATAAATGAAAGGAAGAGGATTATTAGTGGGGAAAATGGGGTTTTTGTATTGGGAAGATGGTTCTAAGAAAGGGGTGAGGTTTAAATGAGGGGTTTTCAAGTTAGAAATTGGTTTTTTCAAAACATGAGAGTGTTGGAGAAATAAAAATGAGAGATAATGAATAGGTTAAATGAAGATAATGAAGGCAGTGAGATTTCTGAAAATAAATGATAGTTAGAGAATGTTATTTTCAGTAGACTTTAAAAACGCCATAGTTATTTAGTGAGACTATAGAATACAGGAGACTAATAGTGGCTCCAACTACGGAGGGCAGCTCCTTTAGGAGGTGTCAAGAACCTCAGATCTCTAGGTTTTGTAGATCAATGGCCTGTTTGTACCTGGTTGATCTTCATTTTGTCATTGTTGATCTGCTGCAACTTTTTGTGACCGTTTTCTTCAAAATTTGAAAATCATGCTTCCTGAACAGCTGCTTTTGCCTTCCCATCATCTATTCTAACATTTTTTCATTATTTTTTTGGTGTATTTAGACTTGCAAACCCTCGACATCATTTTTCTTTTGAAAAGAAAACTATCTATTTCTACCCTTATACCTTCCAAAGGCCCAAATTAAACTAGTGAGCTCTTTTATTCTCTGCCTAATCTACTTATCTGTCAAGATTAAATAGTTTGACAGATTTTATTTGCTAACTATCAACATGAAATTTAAAGCATGAATGAATCATGATTAAGCAGTTTGATCATCACAAATGGTGGCATTTTGGACAAGTTGCACACAATATTATTTTTCAAAAAGTAAAACTAAACTAGGGGCTTCTGTTTTGAATATTTCATTTATCACTCATCCCTTTCCTTTTCATTTGGTTCGGATTTAGACTTTGGAACCAATGTCTTTTTCTATCTACCTACTGATAAGCCAAGTTTAAATAGTTTGACAAATATTTGGCTTCTAACTTATCAGCAAAAATTCAAAATTTGTTCAATCATGATTAGGTTATACGATTGAATAGGATATTTTCAAAAGTAGTTGCATTTGGACTTGCACACTTTCAAAAATATTCTATTCTTTTGGTATGGGGCTTACCGTTTTCTTTTATCTCCCCTCTTTTCTTATTTTCTCTCTTTATTTTTGTATCAATTTTTTTGAGTTTTTTTTTAGATAATGTTATGTAGAATGAAAAACTTAAAATTGAGATTCTTAACTGAAATAATGCTTCAGCATCCTGCCATTGATAGGACCTCCAAATAATTATGTTCCATCTATTTCTTGTAGGGAAAATGCATTATTACCTCTTGAAGAATGAATGATGCATGGACCTTTCCATAGGTTATCAAATTTTCCATGCTTACCTTTGTCCTCTCTTCTTGAATCCCACTTCAGCACTTTGTCTCCAATGCTGAAATCATTTTCTTTGGTCCTTTTGTCAAAGATTTTTTTCATATTTTCTTGTACTAGCTGTGTTCTGTTGTATACTCCTTCTCTGGTTTGCTGCAACTGAATAACCTGGTTTATTCTTCTTTGTATGTCATTTTCTTTAGACTGCACCTCTTGAATGAGCTTCATTATTGTCACTCCCAAGCTTGTTGGGAAGAATGCATATGTTCCATAGACCATATGATAGGGAGACATATCAATTGATTTCTTATTTGTTAGCATGTCTACCCATAGTGCTTGTACTAGTTTGTTGTTCCATGATTTCTTGTTTTCCTCCAGCAATTTTTTAATGATGTTCACCAAACTCTTATTTGAGGATTCAGCCAATCCATTATCTTGAGGGTAGTAAGATATATAATTCCCCAAATTAATGCTATATATGTGGCAAACGTCCACCATTTTCTTGGATTTAAAAGCAGCAGCATTGTCAATAATGATTTTTCTAGGACAACCAAACCTAGATAAAATGTTGTTTTCAAGGAATGTGATAATTATTGAGCCTGTGGTAGTTCTGAAAGGGATGGCCTCTATCCACTTAGTGAAATAGTAAATTTCAGTAAGAATCCATTTGTGCCAGGAAGAGGAGGCAGGGTGGATTTCTCCAATGAAATCTAGACCCCATTATTGAAAAGGAGCTTCAACAGAAATTAGTTGTAAAGGCAATGGAAGTAGTTTTATTTTTCCCTCAAAATTTTGGCATTTATGACATGTAATTACCATTTTGTGGATGTATTAGAAGAGGGTAGGCCAATAGAAACCATCCCTAAAGATATTATTAACTGTGGTTTTCCAATAAAGATGGCCTCCACACTGCCCTTCATGAAATCCATGCATAATTCTATCTGCATCTTCTTCAGGAAAACATTTAAGCAATACAGCACCAGAATTCTTCCAATATAATTTTTTTTCTAGAATGCAGAATTTTGCAGCCTTCAGTTACAAGAATATGGCCTTTTTTTTGGACAAATCAGGAGGAACATTTAGATTAAAAATCACATACAATATATCACCATACCAAGGAGATTTTAGGAATGCTTCCTCAATAGGTGGAGTTTCCAGCTCCTCTTGTTCATTCAATGAGTGCATCATATTTATGTCGAGTGCTTGAAAATTTGTTTCAACCATCAGTTTATCCAGTCCTTGTCCTTTGATTAGCTTTGTGGGTTTGATTTCAAGTTCATATTCTAAGATAACAACAATCCACTTACCTCTTTTTCCATCAGGATCTTGTGTAAGTATGTCTTTAACTATTGTATGAGGCACAAATGAAATGATGTGTGAATGCAGAATGTAAACCCTGAAATATTTTAGGGCTTTGATTAATGAAAAAGCTTGTTTTTGCATTATATTATATTTCATAGGTGCATCTATCAATTCTTGGCTGAAGAAGGCTATGGGCTACTCTTGTCCCATTATGTTTTTATGTAGTAAGACAACAACAACTATGTGTTCTGATGCAAAGGGGAAAATGAATAAATATTTGGTGAAGACAGGGATGATCAGAACTGGTGTTTTTGTAAGTGCTTGCTTCACCCAATCAAAATATTGCTTTTCTTCTTTGGTCCATTTGACTCCTGATTTATTTTTCAACATGTTAGTGATGTTCCTCAGGAGTTCTGCAAGGTTTGGTATGAACCTTATTAAGAAATTTATCTTTCCAATCAAAGATTGCAGCTCCTTGATGTTCCTTGGATGACTGATTTGTAATATTCCCTCAATCCTTTTTGGGTCAATCTTGATCCCTTCTTCATATATGATGTGGCCTAGAAGCTTTCCTTCTTGAAGTCCAAACAAGGTTTTCTCGGGATTCAAAGATAGGCCATATTTTCTGCACTTTTCAAAGACCTTTCTTAAGTGAGCTAGATGTTCTTGAATAGTTTTGGAGTAGACTGTGATGTCATAAAGATATATCACAATGAAGAAACCTATTTCTTCGAGAAAGAAATATCCATTTATCTCTCGAAATTAGCTCCAGCATTAATTAACCCAAAAGGCATTTTAACATACATGAAAGTGCCCCAAGGAGTGGTGAAAGTTGTCTTGTATTGATCATCTGGATGTACCAGCACCTAATTGTACCCTGAAAAGCAATCAAGTAAAGATATCCTTTTGGAGCCTACTACCATTTGCAGTATGCGATCCATTTTTTGTAAAGGGTAGTTGTCCTTCATGGATGCTTTGTTTAAATTTTTGAAGTCTATGCAGAGCTTAATTTCTCTTGTATTTTTTCTCACTCATACAAGATTCAAGACCCATTCTGAGTACCTTAGTGGGACTATTATGCCAGCAACATACATTTTGTTTATTTATTTCTCAACCAGTGGCATTTGGATATGATTGATTTTGTGAAGTTTCTGTTTGAAGGGCTTCTGGCCTTATTTGAGTTGAATCTTGTGTTGAATGATATATGTATCATAAGATTTCAAGTCTTCATAGCTCCAAGCTAAAACATCACTAAATTCTTTGAATAGATCAATCTATTTTCTGCTTGATATGTGATGGCAAAGTCTTTGACAATTTTATCATTTTGGGTTCTTTCTCACTGCCTATATTGCATTATTCTACCTCTGCTTTAGTAGATTCCATCTTTGGTTTTTTGGAAACATCATTGAAATCAAAGAGTTATTTTAAAGGGACAAGTCCGCTCGGCAAGGAGTTATCTTTGGACTATAGCACTTCAACCTCTTCTTTCTATGGAACTGCACACAACTTTGCATTTTGTGGATATTTCTTTGCTAGCAGATTTATATTAGCATTATAGATGGCCTCCTCCTTGTCGATTTGTTCCTTAGTGGGGAAGTCCTCTTCAAAGTCTAAATTTGACAATTCAAACTCCTCTCTAGACTGTAGGAAATGTTCATTCTGTTTTCAATCTTCAAACACCTGCCAATATCTTATATTATCATGGACTACTGGTCTATATTTAACCTTTATTGTGTATTGTTTGTTGTGATAATTTTGTTGACCTGTACTGACTGCAAAGGCTATACCATTGACAAGGATATTTTTATTTTTTGGGACAAAGGCAAGATCATGCTCTTTGAATATTTTTATGAGGTCAAGGGAAAAATTTTTGTACGCCCTTATTCTTAGGCGTTTAGCTGAGTATTCTGCCTTAATCTGCCTAATGACTAGCTCATAATCCCCATGGACAAAGATCCTTTTGGCTCCTAATTTATTGAGTAATTATAGTCCTAGAAGGAGTGCCTCATATTCTACCATATTATTTATACATTGGAAGTTCAGTTTATAGGAATGGCCTTCTGCATGGTTGTTCTCAGTGTTGTGTACCCAAACACCTGCTCCTAATCCAGTTTTACCACAAGAACCTTCAAAGCTCATGCTCCATAGAGGTTCAATTTCACACTTTTGTTTGCCATTATGTTGTTCTTTATCTATTTGGTTTGACTGTTCTGAATGTTCTTCTTCTTTTACAGCTTTCTGTTCATTCCTTTCTACTTATTCGTTAATGTCTTAATCATTATAAAGGATAAATGAATCAAGGTCCATGTGGAAAGAATAAAGAGGGGAGTTATCAAGATTTTCTTGATTGCTGACAATGTATTTCATATAATTTTTTCCCTATACAGTCTTCTGGGTTGACTAAAGATAGGTATAGTAGCATAGGTCATGTCTATTTGGAGGGTGCCTTGAAGTTTAGCTCCCCATGCACGTGAAAGGAGCATGACATATTTAGGGGGAATGTTAGCTACTACAATATCCATTACTAGGCTTTTAGCTGGTATTTGTGCTAAAGTAACACAAAGATCTTTGATTAGGCCTAGACATTTAAATCTACTAGAGTCAAAAGAGTATAAATATTTGTATGGTCTAGTTATCTCAAGGCCTAGTCTTTCCATAACTACCTTTGCCATGAGGTTATGTGAAGCTCCAAAATATAACATGGCATTGTGGAGGATTTTATCATGAATGTTCAAACTGACATAAAATGGAGGTACACCTCCCTCTTGAAATTTTCCTTCTACCTCAAGTCCAAACAGAAGCTCTAGCTTGTCATCATTTAAGTTCATAGTATCAATGTTTTCTCCTCTATTTAAAGCTTTAAAAACTTGGGATCTATATACATCTTGGCCAACTAATTCAGTAAGAGGTATGGAGATTTTTATCTTGGAAATTTTATTCTCAAGACTAAAAGGTGTTTGCATCTTTGGCAGATTTAAATCAGTTTTGTCCAACACTATTTTTGTAGCAATTTCAGCTTGTTGACTTGTTCTAAAGATATCAATCGAATTAGTTTTATTAGGGCTACTAGTTGATGTAGTAGTGCTACTATCTGGACTATTTTTGTTTTTATTTTAATCAAAACTTGGGATCTATATAAATCTTGGCCAACTAATTCAGTATGAGGTATGGAGATTTTTATCTTGGAAATTTCATTCCCAAGACTGAAAGGTGTCTGCGTCTTTGGCATATTTAAATCAGTTTTGTCAGACACTTTTTTTGCAGCAATTTCAGCTTGTTGATTTGTTCTAAAGATATCAGTCAAATCAGTTTTATTAGGGCTACTAGTTGATGTACTAGTGCTACTTTCTAGACTGTTTTTGTTTTTATTTTTATCAAAACTTTTAACCACTATGTTTGAATTTTCTGCTGTCTTTTTAGGATCATTTTCCTAGAAAAAATTTCTAGGTTGTTTCTCTTAGGAGTATCTTGGGTTTTCTTGCTTCTGATGTCATATTTCCTATGCACTTCCATGATGGAATTTTGAATCCTAGTTTATAATCTTCGGATCCTAGGCGTTCATGTTCGTTTGGGGCAAATATGCCTTGTTCTTCCTTAGTGGAGAAAATAGTATCCTCATTTTTAACTCCCATTAGATTGATATGACTTTTCCCTCGTTCTTCAATCACCCCCTCATCTTCATCATCATATTTTTCTTGGAAAGGAGGCCCACTTTCCTAGTCAAGTCCTCTCTGTCTTATTTGAGGGGGGTTTCTTCTAAAGTTTTGGTTTTGATTTATGTTTTGAAGAGCTTCTTGATTTTGTCTGGGATAAGCTCTATCATTCATGTTTATTCTCTCCATCATCCTTTCCATAGTTCTAACTAAGATATAAATATTAGTATCAAATGTGGAGGCTACAACTTCCTCTCTATATGTGACTCTCTTTTCATTTCTCATTCTTGCCCTTTTGGCAATCATATTCACCTCCACACTTGCTGTACCCCTCTTCATATCTTCTAATGTAGGAGGGTCTCTTTCTCTTAGTTGGAAAGCCATGTCTGGGTCAAATCCATCCAGAAGTTCATCAAGGCTAGACCTTGTGGAGGTTTAATGTGGGTAGGGAGGACAGTATATACACTATTGAACCTAGTGCAGTACTCTTGGGCACCTTCTCCAATATTTATCTTAATTTTTTCATACTTTGATAAAATTTGGAGAGGGTTTTTCTTGACTTCCCATTTGTTTAATAATAGTTGGTTAAAAGCAGGGAGGTCATGTACACTATTAGGGGTTAGGCCTTTAAACCACTTTCTTGCTTCTCCCCCTAAGCTTTGAGCAAACAATATTAGTTTAACAGTCTCATCATCTATTTCTTGTCTGTCAAAATAGTCATTCATTCTATCCACATGTTGTAGAGAAGTTGTAGAACCACTTGCATCATAAAAGGGAATCTTGGACTGATAGTCCTACGGTATAACTACTAAAGGAAATGGTAGAACTAATGGGGCATACCAGGTTTCCATGGCTGGGGGTTGGGGAAACAAAGGAGGGTTAAATAGTGGAGGTGGAGGGTTAAATGGGGGAAGGTGAATAGTGGGTGTATGAATGGGGGTTGAAGTTAGTACAACATGATACTACTATAAAATGGATGGGTCTAAAATTATCTAGGTTATCCAACTTAGGGATTTAGTCCTAGACAAGCTTTGTTCCAGGGGTGAGCCAGATAGGATATCTTGCAAGTCTTTAAGGTTTTCAGGTAGGGAAATTTCTTTGTGAATAGGCTTGCTAACAGTTGAATTTTTTAATCTAGGAGATTTCCTTAGAATGTGCTCTAGATTGTCAACTATTGTAGGATGGTTTTGGGTTAGGATGGGATTTGGTACAGATTCTTCTAGAAGCTAGAACTTATACCCAAGGCATAGAGAGATTGACAATTTTATAATAGTTTAAAAAAAAACAATATGTGAAATAAATACTTAATTCACAAAGTATTTTGACTGGGTTCTACTAGAGTTTTTATGATATCAAGATTTCTCAACAATTTTCCCAGTGGAGTCTGTAGAAAACCAGTGGAGTCAACAGGCTTACTAAAAACTAGTGGAGTCACCAGGTGGATGATTTTAACTACTTTTAGGTTGGTTGTTGTCCACCATTAGCAACCAGATACCAGTCTTCACTAACACTTGATTCATCTAATTTTGAATGGGGTTTTCTGAGTTCTTGAGGAAATATTAAGTTGTTTTTTAACAACTCAGGTTAATTCCCTAGTATGATCACCACTATGTTGGCTCCCCATGATTTGCAATATTGGAAAAAGCAAATCTATAGAGAACCACATTAGGCCACTTTGGAGTCCAAGGACCTAGCCTTCCTAGGCTCAGAGAGGGCTCTCTCTATGTTTATAATTAATTGATTTATCTTTATGCTTATGTTTTCTGATTTTAGGCTATTTATAAAGCTTGGGTTTGTTTGTTTTGTTTTTATTGATTGTTTTAGTTGAATAGATAGAATGAGAGAAGATCAATCCATTGGTCTAGGGATTCATAAAAGGTTTTAATTGTACATCAACTCTTCAAGGGTTTTCATAGGGAAAGCTAACTACATCAAATGAATCCCTTTAGGTAAAATGAATATGAGATGAAAGAAAGTGTTGAATTTAGTAAAGCTAAAGGGAAATTAAGAATCCTTTAACTATACTTCAAACAAGAAAATCCTTGAGGATAACAGCTTGGTAAAACTAAAGAGAAGCTAAGAATTCTTCAATTACACTTCACTAAGAAAATCTCGAGACAAAAATCCAGTAATCCTAGAGAGAAATTAATAATTCTCTAGTTATTACTTTCAAAGGAAAACATAGACATAATAATGACAGATAGAGTTGAGGTACCAAAACAGTATATCTCAACCTAAAATTTATGTTCTATTATCAGAGGAATTTATGTACAGTATGGAAAACCAAGGAGAAACATTTACAAAGAGGGATAACATCACCATTAACATAGCTCAAGAATCATGTGAACATGCTTGTATTACTGAGGTCCAAAATAGTTACAATGCTCCAGTGCAATAACCTTTGCAACTCAAAGTCTGATCAAAATCCAGTCTATCAATCAGCCAACTAACCAGCAATAATAATGAATAATACATGCAGTATTTAACTGCAATTGAGGAGGTGATCCTATCCTAGGATTTCAGACTGTACTTAGTACAGAGTAAATGTAATCTTGACCTTTGAGACCATGCAAGGCCCAAGGAAAAATATCACCGACTAACTTGTTGTAATAATAACTTTCTATTTAACTGCTGAGCTAAATTTAGGATATTTTTTACTTTTATGCCTTTAGCATTAACTTTTACAATAACTTTTGAGCTGTTTAAAAATATCTCTAATTGAAACATTAACTGAGGTAGCCTATCTTGAATCAAAATTTGGTTGTAGGTGACCAATGTGATTTGAAGAAGTAAAGGCTAATTGGCCTTGTCATTCGGATCTATATTCTTCATCTATTTATCCTCTAATTTGTCTTTTCGTTAACTTTGCTTTCTTTGTTTAATTCTTTTAATCTATTTTTGTCTCTGATCTACCTTTGACTGCTTTGGGTTACTACAATCTTTCTTTTAACGTTTTCTTATCTGTGTTTTGTCTTTAACTTGGTCTTATAATCAATTATTTTACCTTTAACATTTGATTAAACCTTTAATCCCTTTTACCTTTTACTGTCCTTTGACTACATTTTTCATTTTCCTTTCATCTCTGCGCAGTATCCATATAACTCTTTCATTTTATTTATATTATCCTTTGATGAAAACATGTTGCCTTTGGATTGATTGAATGATCATTAGTGGTCATGATCCATTGCTGATTTCAAATTAATCTTGCACTACTAATTATTTTTTTATGAACAAGGTCACCGTATCGTCATCTAGAGTTCTCATTTTAAACAATTTCTTGGGACTCAGGAATGGAAGTTATGCATTTTCTGCCACGTATATTACCTGCAAAATAAAACAATTCGTTAATTTAAAACATAGGGCTTTCATAGGGACGTGATATGACTTGGGGGCAGCAGGGAAACTGTCGACAAAGTCCGGACATGGAGGTTTTAGGTTTTTCATTTGGCTACGACCCTCCAAGCCTTCAGAAATGTCACAAGGTTTGACATAGAGGTTTCAGGGTGTATCTTAGAGCCACAGGGTTTCGGCATGTTTGAATGGGTTCAACAGTTTTGGGTTATGGCGTGAGGGTGGTCAGCAGTTTACACATGGTGCATAAGTGGTATGGTGGTTTATATTGTGGGGATGTGATCACATGTAGGGATTGACACATGGAAGGATGGGACAGTAGTAAAACCACCCATATCACAACGTCGAAGGGTGTTTAAATGACGGGCTTTTGGATGTGCGATGAGGCATGACAACCATTGGATGGGAGGGGCGAAGATCTAACAGTGATCAGGTGATGAGTGGACTACAGGTAGGTTTAGAAGGTGGGGCCCGAAGGTATATGGAGCGAAGGGTTTAATATATGGTGGGGGCTAGGTTTATGTTAAACGACGAATAAGGTTCAATGCGGGGCTCAAAATGTATAATGGGTGTTGAGTTTTTTAATATAATGGGTTCGAGTTGTTTTAAATAAATAGGTTTTATAAAAAAGAGTGGGTCCCAAAACAAAAATTAATTTTAAAACAATGTTAAAAGGTTTTTTACATTGTTTTTTTGGAAGAAGGGGAATAAATGAAAGGAAGAGGATTATTAGTCGGGAAAATGTGGTTTTAGTATAGGGAAGAGGGTTCTAAGAAAGGGGTGAGGTTTAAATGAGGGGTTTTTGAAGTCAGAAATGGGTTTTTTCAAAGCATGGGAGTGTTGGAGAAATAAAAATGAGAGATAGTGAGTAGGTTAAATGAAGATAAATAAGGCAGTGATATTTCTGAAAATAAGTGATAGCCAGGGAATGTTATTTTCAGCAGACTATAAAAAAAACCATAGTTATTTATTTAGACTCTAAAATACATGATACTAACACTTACAAAAAGATATTAATAAGTAATTGAATCATTTATGAGCCTTTGCACACCAAAATAAAGCCCTTGTTGCCTTCCAATCCTTTTTCTGCAGACCCTAGTATTCTTTTCACTGAATTTTTGAGGTCCTAATACTTTTTTTTATCACAGAGAGTACAATTTGATCAATCAAATAATTTCATACCATAGGATAAGCCCCATGTTTCATCATAAATCCTTCTGCACACTGTAATTATATTTCAGAGGTTTTCATAAAGGCTTGAAAGTTGTTTTCCTAAGCTAACATAATTAATTAATTAATAAATCAAACAAAACAATGGCTTCCCAAGGAATTATATCTGTCAATCCTCTGCAACCTCCAGTTGTGGATGTAGAAGACACTCCTTTAGCTGATAGATATTTTAAAATTAGTGACATTGTCACTAAGTTTAACCTTCTTGAGCTCCACTGCTAGAGCCATGACAAATAAATTGATCAAGCAGATGAGGTTTTCATTTGGAAATCTATTTTTCCAAATTATGTAGTCCCACATACCTTCCAGTTTCCAGAGGTCATCAGAATTTGTCTATCTTGCTATTTCCCTAATAAAAGAGATATTATAACCCTTGTAAAAGAAATTATGTTTACTATCACAGCTGATTCAATTAACCAAATGATGTAGATCCAACCTAGACCAGATGAAACTCCTCTGTCTGTCGAGGCCCTTACATAGTTATACCTGAATCTGGACTTCCCCAAGAGGTTTCATATATTTCAGACATTCATTCCTTCATCTGTGGAGACTCCCAAGACCAATCCTCCTTATCCATTTGTAATATTTTATAAAAGAACCAGGCATATCATCACTATTCGGTCATGTATTCTTGGTTATTTCATAGATGAGCATGTTGATGCTTCAGTCTTAGGTTTCTTTTCTACTTTCATGCCTGGTCAGCCTCCTGCTGCCATATTCATTTTTTCCCAATACCTTGCTGACAAAATTCGTGAACAGTTGGTCAAAATCCCTGAAGAAGGTGTCTTCAATTATTCCTTAGTTTTATTCCACATGTTTCTGTACTTTCAGCTTGAAATATTTGCCATCAAATTTCATAAATTGGATGTTGAAGGTAATCCAAACTCAATAATATTTTGGACTCCATTAATCAGAAAATATTCCACATAGTCCACCTAAACAGAATTCATTGGCTCTTTCATACATCCAATAGTCAACATGTTGAGCAAGAACATTCGACTAAGAGTCAGTGAGGAAATTAAAAAGGTCCTGCAGTTATCTGAACATATTAGGACAAGGGATTGGTACTTGTATCAAAACCACACAGATATTAGGGTATATGGATCTAATATTCTTCCATATAAGCTACCCAAATACCTCCCAATGAGGTTATTTGCACTTTAGTATATCATTTAGATCCTTAATTCTGATGCAATTAATTTCTTAGTAGCCAAAATGAAGACAGAGTTTAAGATTAAGAATAAATTTGGCCTTTTCATTTGTAACAATAGAGATGCTGGTCTATAGGCAGAAAAATATTTGTAGGAGTTTAAATTTAGTCAAATTTTCTAGTGGTATTATGATCCTTTAGGGTTTATAAGAAAACTAGGGATCAAATGTAAATTAACTTCTTATTTTCATGAGTCCAAGCTAGGAATTGATAAATACTCCAATCATTTTGAATGGTTGGAGAACACTTTGAAAGAGGTAGATAAGCAAGGTGATACTAGTTCCATCTTAGAGGCACCATCCCAATAGGGTAGGAACTCAAAAAAATCAAAGAAGAAGGATCATATTCAGCATAGACTGCCACTGAAACTAAATTTAAATTGATGTACAGGAATAAGCGAAAATTAAATCCTGTAGAAGAACAAGTGGAAACTATTGAAGTAATTGATAATGATATAGTGGTGAAGGATAATGCACTTCTTGCAGTTTCTGAAGAAACTCATCATCCTTCAGTATCCAAAACTCATATTATTAAAAAACAACACAGTATTGAAGTATCTTCATCCATAAAACTAGCAGATAAAGAGATGGATATTATGCAAAAATACAAAGAAATAAAGATTAAAAATGAAGCCTTAAAGGCTGATACATACAAATAGTACTGGAAGCAGTCACCTAGTGACCAAAGCAGATTGTTTTCTGCATTTGACTACAATACTAGGAATATGGAGATGACCTTCTTGCATTCAAAATTCAAGCATCCCAAATCATCAGCAATTTATAAAAAGACATCATATGACGTTCAAGTAGAAGACCTTCTTTCAATTGACTAAATATAATTTCATAAGCAAGCTGGTGAAATGTTGTATTCTACAATGATAAATAAAGCCATGAGTGTACAAAATCTACAAAAAAATCTTGGGAACATCAAATATCAGCTCCAATTATAAAAGGCATCCTCAAAAGCTAAGGATAATATAATCAAATCACTGAAATATTTGGTTATTGAAGTAGGATATGATCCAACAAAAGTCAAAGTTGCAGACGAACTGATAAAGAAGAAAAATGTAGACATTTTTTCATTAAAGAAGGAACTCAAATTACATCATATTGAATATCCTTAGGCAAAGGAAGTATTATAGGATGCAAACCAAAAAGATGAGATGATGAATCTCATTCTTCAATTAACTGCCCAAATAAAAGAAATGGAAAATGAAATGGATAAGCTAGTGCAAGAGAAAAAATGAATATCAGAGGAAATTCCTGTCACTTTTATTCCTGTAGTAACTATTGTTGTTCCTTCTACATTAGCATAGTCATTGGCCCCTACAGTTCCAATGGCTACAACACTTGATGTCACATCAGCTACTACTTCAACAACAGAGTCATATACAATAGTAGCACAGTCTACAGATGAGGCAGGAAAACTAGTAAAAGCAATGCAAGAAATGTCTATTCCACTATAAGAAAAAAGGACATTGGTGAGGGGTGAAAATGGTCACCATAAGCTCATTGGTGAGGGTCAAAAGAACCTTTGTCATCAAAAATTGAACATCACTAAAGGTGGCATCGTCGAGAGTATAGGTGTTGTGGTGACATTCAAGGTCTGTCACCAATAATGATTTATAGTGACGGATAGTGATTATCACCATTTCATATGAGTAATGGTGATGGACAATAGCCTCCGCCACCAAAAAACTGAACGTCACCAAAAGTGGCATCACCAAAAGTATGTGTTGTGGTTACATTCAAGGTCTGTCACGAATATTGATATAATGACAGATAGTGACTGTCACCATTTCATATGAACAGAAACAATTTTTTGTGATGGAATTTTCATGGCTTTCACTGTTAGTGCATATATATGGCGGCATTCATTGACCGTCAGCATAAACTAATTGGTGACATCAAGGCCCGTCATGAATAATGACTATAATAAAAAACAATGAACCTCACCATTTCATAGCAACAAAAAATATTTATGGTGACGAACCTTTAATGGTCATCATCTTTGATGCGTATATATGGTGGCATTCATTGACCATCACCATTTCATATTTTGGTGAGGGTTGAAAAATGTCACCATAAGGTCATTGGTGATGGTCAAAAGATCATCTGTCACCAAAAATTGATCGTCCTCATTCCCTATGAATATCAGGGCATGATGGATTCGAACCACCAACCTACTGCGTGTAAAGCAGGTGCTCTTCCATTGATCTAACACCTTTTAAATAATTAGACTTTAAACTAGAAATTTCCCTTAAAGGTGCAAAAATACACCAAAGGAATATAAAATATAGGAAGACCAAAAGTTGCTAGAAATAATATGTTCAATATACATAGTAAAAAGACAATAAGAATAACTTATGATATAATCTAGCAAAGCATGTACTATTTGGAGAATAATTGGAAAGCACAACTAGAAATTTGAATCACAACATAACAATATAAAAGAACATGCAACAGGAAAGGAACAACTCCATAGTTTGAGAAATATGAACAATCCATGGGTCAATTATTATATATTGATATAGATAACGAAATAGAAATCTAGATTTATGAAATTCAAGTATCACACAAGAATGTCTTGAACACATATCAATATGTAAAATAGTAATTTTAGCATTTGGATTTACCTTGCAGAACCTCAGGAAAAAATTTCCACAGAAACAACCAATAAACATAACCACATGTACCTCAGGAGAAATTTTTCAAGGGATAAAATATGAAGGTAAAGTACTAGAGAAGTATTCAAAGAAAATGATGAAAAGCGTATCTAGAAAGAACTGAGAACCCTATGAAGTAAACCACACATTTATCATCGTGACTAGTACACTTGCAAAAAAATATCAGAATAAATTATGAACTATTATACCATAAAGCAATGAATTTTTCCACTAAAATACAGTTTGAAATTAATCACTAGCATGATGCTAACTTCTCTGGAAAATAGGGAAGATTCAAGACAATGTATAATAGCTTGCATGACAATCATGTTGATAAAAGCTTCTAGGGAATAAGACCACAACAATGAACAAGAGTGCCATGAAAGAAGTGGCTCATACGAACCTCACTAAAAACAATATGTATGTAAGGCAGTCATCTAGATCAAGGGTCATCATTCAATAATCAATATGGAAACAGGTGTTGACATTTTCTAATGGAATCCTCTTTGGATTCACTAGTTAGGAAGAAAGCAAAAGGTTTCATCAAGAATTCTAACTTACAGAATTTGGGGATTAGAATATGATCGCATATTGATCAAGCAGATCAAGAAAATGAAACTATTTCATTCTAAGGAAACTTACTGTAGGATGACTCAAAAGGAAAAGAATGAGGTACATGTATATATATGTTGACACTGGATGCTATGAAGTCATTCCATGTGGTTGCAAGTAGTATACTTCTATATTTAGACGTATGATCAAAAGAGAAAGCAGAAACTCTTCTGATGCACGGGTTGCTAAAAGGGCATCATCTACACTGGATGAAATCGGCATACTATGTCCTCATATGAGGTGGTTGTAAACTATCAAGGAACTACACAATGGAAGTTCCTGGGAATGAAATAAAACTGTGGAGAAAGAAAAAGGAATATATAATGGGAAGTAAAATCATGGGAAGAAGTAATCAACATCCAAGGAAGCAAGAAGACTTGACTAGGAGATCTCTACGGAAGATATGTGGACTCTAATAGAAGTGTGGAAAAGATAGAGACCCTTGACCATACATATCTTTAGGAGATAAAAAAATATGTTTATGCCTACAAGAAGGATGTCATGGTGAAAGATCATCACTAAGGTAAATTTTTATTTAAGTATTCATATTTATAATT
The DNA here is from genome assembly GCA_034641835.2 of Pinus albicaulis. Taxonomy (NCBI): domain Eukaryota; kingdom Viridiplantae; phylum Streptophyta; class Pinopsida; order Pinales; family Pinaceae; genus Pinus; species Pinus albicaulis. The sequence continues at coordinate 65,953,806 of MU968359.1, read as the reverse complement.
GAATAATATATGATGAGCTTATTCAGGGTAGACAAAGGGAAGTATATGTCTTCGACAGGTTGATAACCATATTGCAGGATGTAAGATCCTTGGAAGAAGTATGGTTCGAAGGAAAGCAACATGATATGAAGGTAGACCAGATGAAAAATTGATGGATCAATTTCGGAAAAAAACGAAAAGTGATGGGTGATTTGAGCCCTAATGAAGATATCCCAAAGATGAAGACTCCTCAACAATGGAGAAATTCATGACATCAAATAAATTAGTTTTTCATGAGTAGCTTGATGTTTTCATCATTGTTGCTACCGGTCCCTGATTAAGAGGGGGGTTGGTGATAAGTTTCTTACCTAGTAGAAACTAAGAAGCAAGTCCCCAGGAGCCTTGATAAGTCCTTGGCTAAGAGGGAGCCTTGATAATTCCTTGGATAAGAGGGAGATTGAGAACATTCCTTGATAGGAATGGGTATGTCCTCCCTAATAAAGAGGGAGAGATAGATGTATGTAAGGCAGTCATCTAGATCAAGGGTCATAATTCAATAATCAATATGGAAACAGGTGTTGACATTTTCTAATGGAATCCTCTTTGGATTCACTAGATAGGAAGAAAGAAAAAGGTTTCATCAAGAATTCTAACTTACAGAATTTTGGGATTAGAATATGATCACATACTGATGAAGCAGATCAAGAAAATGAAACTCTTTCATTCTAAGGAAACTTACTGTAGGATGACTCAAAAGGAAAAGAATGAGGTACATGTATATATATGTTGACACTGGATGCTATGAAGTCATTCCCTCTGGTTGCAAGTATTATACTTCTATATTTAGACGTATGATCAAAAGAGAAAGCAGAAACTCTTCTGATGCACAGGTTGCTAAAAGGGCATTATCTACACTGGATGTAATTGGCATACTATGTCCTCATATGGAATATGAGGTGGTTGTACATTATCAAGGAACTACAGAATGGAATTTCCTGGGAATGAAATGAAACTGTGCAGAAAGAAAAAGGAATATATAATGGGAAGTTAAATCATGGGAAGAAGCAATCAACATCCAAGGAAGCAAGAAGACTTAACTAGGAGATCTCTAGGGAAGATATGTGGACTCTAATAGAAGTGTGGAAAAGATAGAGACCCTTTACCATACATATCTTTAGGAGATAAAAAAAGATGTTGGTGCCTACAAGAAGGATGTCATGGTGAAATATCATCACTAAGGTAAATTTTTATTTAAGTATTCATATTTATAATTGAATAATATCTGATGAGCTTATTCAGGGTAGCCAAAGGGAAGTATATGTCTTCCATAGGTTGATAACCATATTGCAGGATGTAAGATCCTTGGAAGAAGTATGGTTCAAAGGAAAGCAACATGAGATGAAGGTAGACCAGATGAAAAATTGTTGGATCACTTTTGGACAAAAATGAAAAGTGATGGGTGATTTGAGCCCTAATGAAGATATCCCAAAGATGAAGACTCCTCAACAATGAAGAAATTCATGACATCAAATAAATTAGTTTTTCATGAGTAGCTCGATGTTTTAATCATTGCTGCTACTGGTCCCTGATTAAGAGGGGGGCTGGTGATAAGTTTCTTACCTAGTAGAAACCAAGAAGCAAGTCCCTAGGAGCCTCGATAAGTCCTTGGCTAAGAGGGAGCCTTGATAATTCCTTGGATAAGAGGGAGATTGAGAACATTCCTTGATAGCAATGGGTATGTCCTCCCTAATTAAGAGGGAGAGATAGACGTATGTAAGGCATTCATCTAGATCAAGGGTCATAATTCAATAATCAATATGGAAACAGGTGTTGACATTTTCTAATGGAATCCTGTTTGGATTCACTAGTTAGGAATAAAGCAAAAGGTTTCATCAAGAATTCTAACTTACAGAATTTTGGGATTAGAATATGATCACATATTGATGAAGCAGATCAAGAAAATGAAACTCTTTCATTCTAAGGAAACCTGTTGCAAGATGACTCAAAAGGAAAAGAATGAGGTACATGTATATATATGTTGACACTGGATGCTATGAAGTCATTCCATGTGGTTGCAAGTAGTATACTTCTATATTTAGACGTATGATCAAAAGAGAAAGCAGAAACTCTTCTAATGCACAGGATGCTAAAAGGGCATTATCTACACTGGATGAAATCGGCATACTATGTCCTCATATGGAATATGAGGTGGTTGTACATTATCAAGGAACTGCAGAATGGAAGTTCCTGGGAATGAAATAAAATTGTGGAGAAAGAAAAAGGAATATATACTGGGAAGTAAAATCATGGGAAGAAGCAATCAACATCCAAGGAAGCAAGAAGACTTGACTAGGAGATCTCTAGGGAAGATATGTGGACACTAATAGAAGTGTGGAAAAGATAGAGACCCTTAACCATACATATCTTTAGGAGATAAAAAAATATGTTGATTCCTACAAGAAGGATGTCATGGTGAAAGATCATCACTAAGGTAAATTTTTATTTAAGTATTCATATTTATAATTGAATAATATCTGATGAGCTTATTTAAGGTAGCCAAAGGGAAGTATATGTCTTCCACAGGTTGATAACCATATTGCAGGATGTAAGATCCTTGGAAGAAGTATGGTCCGAAGGAAAGCAACATGATATGAAGGTAGACCAGATGAAAAATTGATGGATCACTTTTGGACAAAAATGAAAAGTGATGGGTGATTTGAGCCCTAATGAAGATATCCCAAAGATGAAGACTCCTCAACAATGGAGAAATTTATGACAACAAATAAATTAATTCTTCATGAGTAGCTCATTATTTTAATCATTTCTTCTACCGGTCCCTGATTAAGAGGGGGGATGGTGATAAGTTTCTTACCTAGTAGAAACTAAGAAGCAATTCCCTAGGAGCCTCGATAAGTCCTTTGCTAAGAGGGAGCCTTGATAATTCCTTGGATAAGATGGAGATTGAGAACATTCCTTGATAGGAATGGGTATGTCCTCCCTAATTAAGAGGGAGAGATAGACGTATGTAAGGCAGTCATCTAGATCAAGGGTCATAATTCAATAATCAATATGGAAACAGGTGTTGAGATTTTCTAATGGAATCCTCTTTGGATTCACTAGTTAGGAATAAAGAAAAAGGTTTCATCAAGAATTCTAACTTACAAAATTTTGGGATTAGAATATGATCACATATTGATGAAGCAGATCAAGAAAATGAAACTCTTTCATTCTAAGGAAACTTACTGTAGTATGACTCAAAAGGAAAAGAATGAGGTGCATGTATATATATGTTGACACTGGATGCTATGAAGTTATTCCATGTGGTTGTAAATAGTATACTTCTATATTTAGACATATGATCAAAAGAGAAAGTAGAAACTCTTCTCATGCACAGGATGGTAAAAGGGCATTATCTACACTGGATGAAATTGGCATACTATGTCCTCATATGGAATATGAGGTGGTTCTACATTATCAAGGAACTGCACAATGGAAGTTCCTGTGAATGAAATAAAACATTGGAGAAAGAAAAAGGAATATATAATGGGAAGTAAAATCATGGGAAGAAGCAATCAACATCCAAGGAAGCAAGAAGACTTGACTAGGAGATATCTAGGGAAGATATGTGGACTCTAATAGAAGTGTGGAAAAGATAGAGACCCTTGACCATACATATCTTTAAGAGATAAAAAAAGATGTTGATGCCTACAAGAAGGATGTCATGGTGAAAGATCATCACTAAGGTAAATTTTTATTTAAGTATTCATATTTATAATTGAATAATATCTGTTGAGCTTATTCAGGGTAGCCAAAGGGAAGTATAAGTCTTCCACAGGTTGATAACCATATTGCAGGATGTAAGATACTTGGAAGAAGTATGGTTCGAAGGAAAGCAACATGATATGAAGGTAGACCAGATGAAAAATTGATGGATCACTTTTGGACAAAAATGAAAAGTGATGGGTGATTTGAGCCCTAATGAAGATATCCCAAAGATGAAGACTCCTCAACAATGGAGAAATTCATGACAACAAATAAATTAGTTCTTCATGAGTAGCTCGATGTTTTCATAATTGCTGCTACCTGTTCCTGATTAAGAGGGGGGCTGGTGATAAGTTTCTTACCTAGTAGAAACTAAGAAGCAATTCCCTAGGAGCCTCGATAAGTCCTTGGCTAAGAGTGAGCCTTGATAATTCCTTGGATAAGAGGGAGATTGAGAACATTCCTTGATAGGAATGGGTATGTCCTCCCTAATTAAGAGGGAGAGATAGACGTATGTAAGGAAATCATCTAGATCAAGGGTCATAATTCAATAATCAATATGGAAACAGGTGTTGAAATTTTCTAATGGAATCCTCTTTGGATTCACTAGTTAGGAAGAAAGCAAAAGGTTTCATCAAGAATTCTAACTTACAGAATTTTGGGATTAGAATATGATCACATATTGATGAAGCAGATCAAGAAAATGAAACTCTTTCATTCTAAGGAAACTTACTGTAGGATGACTCAAAAGGAAAAGAATGAGGTACATGTATATATATGTTGACACTGGATGCTATGAAGTCATTGCATGTGGTTGCAAGTAGTATACTTCTATATTTAGACGTATTATCAAAAGAGAAAGCAGAAACTCTTCTGATGCACAGGTTGCTAAAAGGGCATTATCTACAGTGGATGAAATCGGCATACTATGTCCTCATATGGAATATGAGGTGGTTGTACATTATCAAGGAACAACACAATGGAAGTTCCTGGGAATGAAATAAAACTGTGGAGAAAGAAAAATGAATATATAATGGGAAGTAAAATCATGGGAAGAAGCAATCAACATCCAAGGAAGCAAGAAGCCTTGACTAGGAGATCTCTGGGGAAGATATGTCGACTCTAATAGAAGTGTGGAAAAGATAGAGACCCTTGACCATACATATATTTAGGAGATAAAAAAATATGTTGATGCCTACAAGAAGGATGTCATGGTGAAATATCATCACTAAGGTAAATTTTTATTTAAGTATTCATATTTATAATTGAATAATATCTGATGATCTTATTCTGGGTAGCCAAAGGGAAGTATATGTCTTCCACAGGTTGATAACCATATTGCAAGATGTAAGATCCTTGGAAGAAGTATGGTTTTAAGGAAAGCAACATGATATGAAGGTAGACCAGATGAAAAATTGATGGATCACTTTTGGACAAAACTAAAAAGTGATGGGTGATTTGAGCCCTAATGAACATATCCAAAAGATGAAGACTCCTCAACAATGGAGAAATTCATGACATCAAATAAATTAGTTCTTCATGAGTAGCTTGATGTTTTCATCATTGCTGCTACCGGTCCCTGATTAAGAGGGGGGGTGGTGATAAGTTTCTTACCTAGTAGAAACTAAGAAGAAAGTCCCTAGGATCCTCGATAAGTCCTTGGTTAAGAGGGAGCCTTGATAATTCCTTGGATAAGAGGGAGATTGAGAACATTCCTTGATAGCAATGGGTATGTCCTCCCTAATTAAGAGGGAGAGATAGACGTATGTAAGGCAGTCATCTAGATCAAGGGTCATAATTCAATAATCAATATGGAAACAGGTGTTGACATTTTCTAATGGAATCCTCTTTGGATTCACTAGTTAGGAAGAAAGCAAAAGGTTTCATCAAGAATTCTAACTTATAGAATTTTGGGATTAGAATATGATCACATATTGATGAAGTAGATCAAGAAAATGAAACTCTTTCATTCTAAGGAAACTTACTGTAGGATGAATCAAAAGAAAAATAATGAGGTACATGTATATATATGTTGACACTGAATGCTATGAAGTCATTCCATGTGGTTGCAAGTAGTATACTTCTATATTTAGACGTATTATCAAAAGAGAAAGAAGAAACTCTTCTGATGCACAGGTTGCTAAAAGGGCATTATCTACACTGGATGAAATCGGCATACTATGTCCTCATATGGAATATGAGGTGGTTGTACATTATCAAGGAACTGCACAATGGAAGTTCCTAGGAATAAAATAAAACTGTGGAGAAAGAAAAAGGAATATATAATGGGAAGTAAAATCATGGGAAGAAGCAATCAACATCCAAGGAAGCAAGAAGACTTGACTAGGAGATCTCTAGGGAAGATATGTGGACTCTAATAGAAGTGTGGAAAAGATAGAGACCCTTGACCATACATATCTTTAGGAGATAAAAAAAGATGTTGATGCCTACAAGAAGGATGTCATGGTGAAAGATCATCACTAAGGTAAATTTTTATTTAAGTATTCATATTTATAATTGAATAATATCTAATGAGATTATTCAGGGTAGCCAAAGGGAAGTATATGTCTTCCACAGGTTGATAACCATATTGCAGGATGTAAGATCCTTGGAAGAAGTATGGTTCGAAGGAAAGCAACATGATATGAAGGTAGACCAGATGAAAAATTGATGGATCACTTTTGGACAAAAATGAAAAGTGATCTGTGATTTGAGCCCTAATAAAGATATCCCAAAGATGAAGACTCCTAAACAATAGAGAAATTCATGACATCAAATAAATTAGTTCTTCATGAATAGCTCGATGTTTTCATCATTGTTGCTACTGGTCCCTGATTAAGAGGGGGGCTAGTGATAAGTTTTTTACCTAGTAGAAACTCAGAAGAAAGTCCCTAGGAGCCTCGATAAGTCCTTGGCTAAGAGGGAGCCTTGATAATTACTTGGATAAGAGGGATATTGAGAACATTCCTTGATAGGAATGGGTATGTCCTCCCTAATTAAGAGGGAGAGATAGACGTATGATTCTGGTCTTCACCTGGAAGACAAAATGTGTGATTGGATAATCACTTTGCATCTAATACTCTTTTGGGGATGTATTAGGGTAGCCAAGGTAAGAGTAGTCATGAAAGGATGGGTATTATTTGAGGATTAGATATCCCCAAAATAATATTCCTATGAGGTCATACTCAGTGAACATGCGGGTGGAGTATGTACCTTGGAGACAATGATGAAAATGTCTATAATCATTGGTCTCGCTAGCATTGTAGTTCATGGTCTCATGAAGAGATGGAGTTGTTAATCAAGGCCTTGCACTGTGACAATGTTGGTTAATAAGATGCTATAACAAATGGATTAGCAATCGAATTCTTCTTCTGAGATTCTTCAAATTGAGAGTGACCATGTACCATTATGAATACCTCCTTAGTTAAGAGGTAATGTTGGAACGTGTAACTAAGTTCGGTCTTCATAATGACTTGTAATTATGAATTTATGTAATGAACAAGACAAAGATAATAAAATGTATTTTGTAATACTTGTGCATCATGGGTTTCATGAGCAAGGATTTTTTTATTATATTTCAAAGACTTATTCTTGATGTCTTTTATGGGTTTTCCATCTTGTCATAAATATATATAATTTAGAGTCATGTATATGAATTGGTGTTATACTTATAAATACAAGTTATTGATGTAAATGTATGCCTTGAAGATCTTGTCAATATGCTCCGCAAGTCGGCTTAAAGATGGTGAATATTCTCCTTGATGAAGTTGGCTTACAGAAAAAACTCATGTCAGCCTAAAAGCTAAAGCCAATCACTATATAAAGGATGATCCGGCCTCATTATGGTCTAAGAAATTTCGGATCATGTATGTGATAGAAGAGAAAAGTTTGGGTCTACATTGATGCGAGAATAGGAGGCTAGTCTGGGAAGAAAAGAAGAGGTATACATACCTTTGTTCTGGGTCTATACCACCTCACACATTTCAGATAGAAGGCTATCACAACAAAAGATAATTCCCTCTTCTAGTGCGTAGAATAATGAATGAAGAAGGTAATACAACGATGAAAGGATCTATGATTAGGTCAAGAAAGGAGGTGTGCTATTGAAGGAAGAAAATCTTATCATATTTTTGTTTTGGTCTGAAATTTTACCTCACATATCTCAGGGAGGCCGAAGCTAATCACAGTAAAGAGGAAGGCTACAACAACATGAAGAAAGGCTCGATCTTGAGTTTCAAATATTTCCAAAGGATGTTGGAAGTAGGCCAAGAAGAAGACTTTAGGAAGCTAAGGAGAAGATCAATGGAAGCCAAGAAGAAGCACATAGTTTTGTGCTGCTAGACTAGGTACCGAGCTTCCCTAGTAAAGGTGTAATGCATTGTAGAAAGAAGGGATCAGCTAGAGAAGCCGACAAGAGCAGTGACAAGGGTCTTGGAGGCATACTGGTATCAAGGGTGTATTTCATGGTTATGGTACTCATCAATGGAAGATCTATAAGAATAATTGCTTTTGGGTTTTCCTCTCCAAGAGGGAGAGGTTTTGGCCCTGGCTTGAAGAGCCTAAACTTTGTGTCTCTTGTGTTTTGATAATTGACTTGATGAAAAACATAATAAGCTAACAAAGAGAAAATCTAAGTAAAAGAAGCATAACAAGTTCACAATTAATTATCATGAAAGAGAAATTGTGTTAGGTCCCTATATTACTAGTATAGTCCCTTATTGTTGTTAGTGTAACCCCCTTATTGTTATTATTGTACTCTTGTAACCCCCATTTTGTTATTATTGTGCCCTTAAATTATTATTGTTAGGTCGGCTAGGATTACATTATGGCCCCATGGACTCCTATATATAGAAAGGAGGTTTTGTAAATTGTCTCATCCAAGAATTGTTAATTTATGTAATGTATTGGAGGTTGCCCCCTCGAATTGGCTTATTTATAAGGCGTTGATATCTCTTTTCTTCTATTTTTGGAGCTGGTTACACAACATTTGGTATCAGAGGTTTGGATTCTAGGGTTTCGCTGCTCCAAATAGGTCATCGTGGAATTTTCGCTATAAATTTTTTTCTACGAAGATAAAAAATATGAAATTTTTAGGGTGTGAAGCCAAAAGCCTAAGGAATATTGTCAAAACATTTCAGAGTTTGGTTCACAATATTTTCGGAGATATGATCTGTGGAAGTTAGGTCTTTTTTCAAGCTCCTAAACATGTCATCGTGGAATTGGTGCTATAAATTTCTTTCTACGAAAGTTTAGAATCTTAAATTTTTAGGGTACGAAGCCGAAATCCTGAGGAAAATTTTCAAAAAAATTTAGAGCTTGGTTCACAATATTTTCGGAGATATGACTTGTGGAATGTAGTGATTTTTCAGGCTCCAGAATTTCATCTCAAAGAGGTGATCGTGGGAAAATATTCATAACTCTCTCTCTGAGCATAGGATTTGAGTGCCATAAAAATTGGTTGCAAATAAATGGATTTTAGTTTCTTGGATATCAATTTCAGAGTGGAAGGATGAAAAATTGACACGTGTAAAGTCGTACAACTTCACTCTACTGAACCAGTCCATAATTAGGTCATTGTGGGAGACTGGACACAACTTTGTCTTGGAGAATCCAAATCAGGTCAGACCTGTGGCATTTGAAAGATAATTCAGAGGGTGACGTTGTTACCAAAATTCAAATATTGAAGTGCTGCAATCACAGAGATAATCCAATTTCAATATCGAGCTCCTCAAAAGCAAGAAAAAGGTGTGTATTTTTATTCCGAATTGCATAAGTCTTGTTTGAAGAATCAATTTGAATTGATTCCAAGGGCGTATTGTAGAATAGATATCAATATTGGGTTCTAAAATATGCCCCGTAAAAATAATTCAACACCCATTAAGCCTTCAGACGGCTCTACTATGAATCATGATGATGAAGAATTGCAACATGATCTATCAAAATTACAAGAGCAAGTGCAACAAATTTCACTCTCGCAAAGAGCAACAAAAAATGAAATGGAACTTTTAAAGAAAGGCGTGGAAGCAAAGATGGAGGGTTTAAAGAAAGGCGTGGAAGCTAAGATGGATGGCATGGAAGCTAGCATGGAAGCTAAGATGGATGACATGAAGGTCAACATGGAAAAAAACATGGAAAACATGAAGAATGATCTAAAAGCAGACATCGAAGGTTTGACAAAGTCGATACAAGAAATGTTTCCTAATGGTGAAAAGATAGTAGAAGAACCTCATGATGAGAAAAATATAAATGTTAATCATGATTTCAGAAACTCTAATGTTGGCGGGAAGAACCACCATATTCCAAAAATGGATATGAGGAAGTTTGATGGAAAGGATCCTGTAACATGGATACTACAGATGGAGCAATATTTTGATCTCCATAACGTGAAAAACATACAAAAGGTACGCATTGCAACTTCACATTTAGAACAAAATACATTTGTATGGTATCGATGGCTTTGCTCCCGTAAAAAAATTGTCACTTGGTCAATTTTTACGGAGGAAATGATAGCACATTATGAGGATACAAAGAGCAACACCTTCTTTCGCCAATTGATAAATCTCAAACAAAAGGGTTTAGTGGGGCAGCACATTGAGGACTTCCAAAAATTGAATATAAGGGTAACTGATATTCCAGAGGAACACAGGATTGATCTCTTCATAGGCACTTTAAAGGATAACATCCAACATGAAGTTCGCGTTTTGGAACCTGATTCATTTGAGAAGGCATTCAGGTTGGCAAGAAAAATTGAATGTAAAATTATGGCGACAAGGAAGCCTACCACTCACTTCTATAAAGAAGGAAGTGTTGCTACGCCTAGATTTCCACAACCTACAAGGTTGACACCACAAAAATTAGAAGAAAAAAGAGCAAAAGGGCTTTGCTACAGTTGTGATAGCAAATACACTAAAGGTCATAAGTGTGCTAAGAAGAAATTATTTTACATAGATTGTGAAGAGGAAGAAGCAAATGAACAAGAAGAGGATATACACCAGGAACCAGCCCTAGAAGAGGAAGAAATGAATCCGACCATATCGTGTAATGCACTGGCAGGAATTACCACTCCTCAAACTCTCAAGATAGCAGGACAAATCAAGAAGAAAAGGTAATAGTGTTGATTGATTCAGGTAGCACCCATAATTTTATTCATTGTAAGGTAGCCAAGGAATTAAATTGTTTCCTATACCCAGCACCAGAATGTCAAGTGATGGTTGCAAATGGAGGAACTATAAATTGCTCTGGAAAATGCCATAATATCAAGCTAACCATGGGGGAATATGTATTGACTAGTCCAATGCTTTACATTCCTATGGAAGGTGCTGATGTTGTACTAGGAGTACAATGGTTACAATCTTTGGGGATGGTAGCTTTTAATTTTCAAGAACGTTTCTTGAAATTTTTTTCAGAAGGAAAGGAAGTTGAATTACGGGGTATTGAAGGGAAGCCGGGAAGGATAATAAGCTCTAATGTCATGAAAAAGCTTCTAAATAAAAAACAATGAGGCATAATTGCACAATTATGCTCACTAGAAGTTCTGACATAAAAATCATCTATTTCTGCAGATCTGCAACAAGTCTTGGACAATGATTCCAAGGTGTTTGAAACTCCCAAAGGACTCCCACCTATTCTTGATCATGATCATGCTATTCATTTGATTCCAGGAAGTGTTCCTCCAAACATCAGGCCTTATAGATATCCTTACTTCCAAAAGAGTGAAATTGAACGTATGATTGCATAAATGTTAGAGGCGGGTATAATTCAGCTTAGTCAAAGTTCTTTCTCTGCTCCTATAGTATTGGTACACAAGAAGGATGGATCATGGTGAATGTGTCTGGATTATAGGGAGCTCAATAAGCTCACCATTAAAGACAAATTTCCCATTCCTGTGATTGATGAAATATTGGATGAATTACATGGAGCAATTTATTTTACCAAGTTGGATCTTCGTTCAGGATATCATCAAATTAGAATGAAGACTGAATATATTCCAAAAACAACATTTCGAGCTCGTGAGGGTCATTATGAATTTTTGGTCATGCCTTTTTGCCTTATCAATGCACCTTCTACATTTCAAGGGTTGATGAATTCCACTTTCAAACCCTTCCTTAGAAAATTTGTGCTAGTATTTTTTGATGATATACTAATCTACAGCAGGTCTAGGAAGGATCATGTTGAACATGTTGATAGGGTGCTAAAACTATTGTAGGAGAAAAAATTATATGCAAAAAAATCCAAATGTTTCTTTGGAGTACAAGAGGTGGAATATCTGGATCATATTGTATCTCACGAGGGTGTTAAAGTAGACCCTAAATAAATTAATGCCATTAAGGAATGGAAAGTCCCCACAACCATAAAGCAGTTGCGAGGATTTCTCGGGTTAACAGGGTATTATCGCAATTTTGTTAAGAATTATGGAAGAATAGCAGCACCTCTAACAACATTATTGAAGAAATATGCATTTTCATGGAATCCTAAAGCAACTAAGGCCTTTGAACATCTTAAAGAGGCAATGTGCCTAGCATCGGTCTTAGCTACGCCAGACTTCACAAAAACCTTTATTGTGGAATGTGATGCCTCAGAAAATGGAAATGGTGTGGTTTTAATGCAGGAAGGAAGACCCATTTCTTTTGAAAGTCGTCCAATCAAAGGAAAGTATTTACATAAACCTATTTATGAGAAGTAAATGTTAGCAATACTGCATGCACTAAAGAAATGGCAAACTTACCTAATGGGAAGACACTTCAAGGTAAAAACTGGTCATGATAGTCTTAAACACATTTTGGAGCAAATACTATCTTCAGAAGAGCGGAAAAAATGGGTCACAAAGATGTTGGGTTATGACTTTGAAATAATCTACAAAAAAGGAAAGCTTAATGTTGTTGCAGATGCACTCTCAAAAAAGAATGAAGAGGTGGAAGCATTGCTTTGTGCCATTTCTATTATCCAACCAGATTGGATAACCGAAGCAAGAGATGAATGGAAGAAGGACAAAGAGGTATGGACACTCATTCAAAAGTTGCAGCAAGATCCTAGTACATCTGATACATTTAGTTGGAAAAATGATTCCTTATGGTACAAAGATCGCTTATATCTTTATAAGAATTCCCAACTAAAACAAAAGATTCTTCTGGAATTGCACACTTATCCTTTAGGAGGACACTCAGGATTTTTAAAAACTTACCACAGGGTGAAGAAAGAATTTTTTTGGGATGGCCTTAAATCTGATATTCGAAAGTTTGTGGCGGAATGTTTGGTTTTCCAGCAGAATAAAGTGGAAACAATTAAGACCCTAGGACTTCTACAACTTTATCCATTCCAAGTCAACGTTGGGAGGAGATTTCAATGGATTTTATCACAGGTTTACCTAAGTCTGAAGGAAAGAGTGTCATCATGGTGGTAGTTGATAGACTTACCAAGTATGCACACTTTTGTGCATTATCTCATCCATTTAAAGCAAGTACAGTTGCTACTACATTTATGGATAGAATTGAAAAACTACATGGAAGCCCAAGGGTTATTGTGAGCGACAGAGATCCCATTTTTACTGGAAATTTTTGGACGGAGTTATTTTCTTGTTTGGGTACTCAATTAGCTCATAGCTCATCTTATCATCCTGAATCTGATGGTCAAACTGAGATAGTAAATAAATTTTTGGAAGGATATCTTCGTTGTTTTGTATCTGATAAACAAACACAATGGGTCAAGTGGTTACCTCTCGCCGAATGGTGGTATAACACTTCCTTCCATACTGCAGCAAAAATGACCCCATTTATGGCACTTTATGGATATCATCCACCATCCATCACATCATATTTAAGGGAAAATTCAAAGGTTCAAGCAGTGGAAGATCACATCGAGCATCAGCAAGAATTTCTCCAACTCTTAAAGGATAACCTGAATTTGGCACAAAATCGAATGAAACAATAGGCAGATCAACATCACAATGAGAGAAGTTTTTATGTAGCAGATTGGGTATTTTTACGGCTGCAACCATACAAACAAATTTCCCTTAAGCAAGCTAAGAAGGATAATAAATTATCGCCAAAGTACTATGGTCCTTACAAGGTGTTGCAAAATATTGGTACTATGGCATACAAATTGGAGCTTCCTGCTTCTTTGCGAGTACATCCAGTTTTCCATGTTTCATGCTTAAAGAAGGTTATAGGTGAAAATCTTCCAATTCAAACGATATTGCAAGAACTTGATGAGGAAGGAAAAATCATATTGGAACTTGAAGCGGTCACGGAAACAAGAACTCAAAAACTACGGAATCAATCAATTTCAGAGTATCTCATCAAGTGGAAGAACTTACCCACTGAAGATTCTACATGGGAGGATGAGAATTTTATACAGAAGCGCCCAGAGCTACTCAAGCGTTGACGACAACACTTTTTTGAAGGAGAGGGGCATGTTAGGTCCCTATATTACTAGTATAGTCCCTTATTGTTGTTAGTGTAACCCCCTTATTGTTATTATTGTACCCTTGTAACCCCCATGTTGTTATTATTGTGCCCTTAAATTATTATTTTTAGGTCGGCTAGGATTACATTGTGGCCCACTAGGATTACATTACGGCCCCATGGACTCCAAAATATAGAAAGGAGGTTTTGTAAATTGTATCATCCAAGAATTGTTCATTTATGTAATGTATTGGAGGTTGCCCCCTTGAAGTGGCTTATTTCTAAGGCGTTGATATCTCTTTTCTTCTATTTTCGGAGCTGGTTACACAACAAATTGAATTAAACACCCTAATTTCTCAAAAAGGTTGATATGCTCCTTACTATCGTTACCTACCCCTCAGAGTAACTATCATGGCTCGAGGGAAAATATAGATAATCATTTGAGCAGTTTTGTCCAAAAATGCTTGAAGCAGAACAAGATTCAAAAGCTCTTGTTACTTGGATATGAAGGCTCTGGTGGTAGTACAATTTTAAGCAGGAAAAATTTCTCTACAAGGGTGAGAAATTTTCATAGGAGGAGATGCAAAACATCGAACTGATGATACATAGAAACCTATATAAATACCTTTGCATATTTCTTGAGGTGCATGAGAATTTTGTGGAGGAAAGCTTAGCAGATATGGATGGTTCCAGTGTAGATGAACAAGTTTCTGCCTCAGATGAAAGTGATGATAAAGAAGTTGCTCAATGTACTTACTCTCTCAATCCAAAATTGAAACATTTTTCCAATTGGCTTCTAGAAATGATGGCAATTGGGAATTTTGATGGTTTTTTCCTAGCTGGAACACGTGAGTATGCCCCAATATTTGATGAAATGTGGAGGGACCCTGCAATTTAGGCTATGTATGCAATAAGAAATGAGCTACATGTCCTCCCTGATGTTGTTGGTCACTTCTAGGAACAGGTTGTTGAGGTATCAAGTAATGCACACAATCTGTCAGAATCTCAAAGTTTATATGATGGAGTGACTCAAAGTAATGAGTTAGCATTTATAGAATTTTCAACTGATGATCATAGTCCAATGTCAGAACCTTATAATGAAAACTTTGATTGTCCAGCTCCAATTGTGAAGTATTAGCTTATTAGAGTAAATAATAAAGGATTAAATGAAGCCTGTAAGTGGCTAGAAATATTTGAGAATGTACGAGCTGTAATATTCTGTGTTGTTATAAGTGAATATGAGCAAAAGTGGGCTAAGAAATAAGACAACCTACTGTGACAATACTTTTAGCGGAAATCTGAGCATGACTATGCACTCCTTTCTGAATAAAAAATACCAAGTGTATTCATGATATTTGTATATTTTCTGTAACCAAAATACTGTAGCTGACATCTATTACTGCTGAGTTCAAAGGCTAGTCTGAGAGTATGAACAAGTTTAAAATTTGCATAATGATTGAAGTAAGTTTGTTTGGGAAAAAACGAATATCTGAGGTACTATTCTTCGATCAATACAAAAATGTTATTGAAACTTATATGAGGTATCTGAAGCTTACTATACCTTATATATATACCTTTTTATTCTACAGGACCAAAAGGCTAAGGTACATATTCTATAGAAGGGACCAAAGTCATCACTGTGAATAAAAGCTAAGATTCTGATCAATTCCAAGTTTGAAGCTACACTTAATAACAGAATTTACATTTGTGAAAAGTCTGAGCATCTCTATGAAAAGTAGAACATGTATATTTGTGATCTAAACTATACAAAGACATACAAAACTTTTTGAATCATCAAGAAACAGAGTTTAGTTGCATTCTGTGTGAAAACCTGAGGGATGCTACTTCATTGCAGAATTTATTATGACGATATAAGGCCCATCTCTGTGACACTACAATATGTAGCAGGATTATATCTCTTCATAAGGACTGTGAGGTTATAGGGAATCCGTGACACAAGTTTGTGAAAATAGCACCCTTCTCATTCATAAAAGAAAGACGAATTCAATTCGTGAAGCTGACCTATTTGATATTGAAAGATAAAGGACACTGAAAGAAGCTCAAAGATATCTCTGTGGCTTATAGCCGAGATTGAAGGACCAATTATTGAGATCAATGTGAAGACCAAGTCGTAGAACTATGTGGACAGGGAAGCTCGAATTTAGTGTAAGCATATCTTTCGAAGCAGCCCCAAGAAGTTACAACTTACAATATAGTAGTACCATACTTGAAGGAAATAATGGAGAACAGGGGAAGTTAAAAGAGGTACATGTAAACTATGCTTAATGTCAATATTAGTAATGCTAAGATAATGATCTCTTGAAAGATAGTAATAAGGGTTTGTATAAATGTATTTTAGAAATCGTTGTTATGATAACATTTGAAGTCTTTCTTTGCTAATTTATTTATGATCAAGGAATGAAAATCTCATGTATAGAAGGATTCTCAATAAAAACTCTATGGCTTTGCAACTAACTCACTAGTTTGTACTAAGATGAACCCTAGGAACAAAACCCTATGTAATCATTTCCATTATAAAAATTAGATCTAACTCTCGATAATAATGACACCATGCTAATATAAGAACTAGGTTGGTGAACAGGTCCAAGATTAAGAGGGAGATAAACCTTCTTCAAAAGATAAGCATTTTACATCTCAGTGATTACAACTACTACTATTATCTTTATACTTTGGCTATTTTTGTTCTTTCATAGTCTTTTAACAAATCCTGCAAGTCAAGATCAGATCTATCTAAGCTTGATTAACAATTGGAAGAATTGTAAGAACAGGGAAAAGAATGAAGATTAAGGAGGAAAAATAAGCCGATTAAATGAAAACACAAAAGGAAGTTCACTTACAGTTTGTTGGATTATTTTCTTATCCCTGTGGCACCTTAAGAAAAGTATCATACAAATTATGTGATATCCTTTCCTTAAAATACAAATTGAAAGAGGCACATAACCTCTATGATTCAAGTTGAAGAAAGACATCGATATTCCTATGAACCGAGCTCATTAATAAAGGAAGGGCCGAAATACTTAACGGCTAGAAAAAGAGACCTATAATACATGAAAAGACTATATGGCATTATCTCTATAAATCAAGGATGAAATTCATATCTTTGTTGTCGAACAAATATTTGGCATAGGTACACATTTTTGAGTCTCTATGTTGATTTATGAAGTAAGTTTCATGTACAAATGTGAATTTCAGAGGCACCTTCTCCTATGATAAGCATACAAGTCATTATATTCATAATATACAAAGTAATAAAAGAAAAATCAAATGGATTGTATGAAATCTGTTAAAGGAAGAGAACCTACTGTGACAATAATTTCAGTGGAAATCTAAGAATGACTGTGTGCTCCTTTCTAAATCAAAAATACCAAGTGTATTCATGATATTTGAATAGTTTGAGTAACCAAAATACTATAGTTGACATCTATTACTACTGAGTTCAAAGGCCAGTCTGAGAGTATGAACAAATCCAAAATTGCCATAATGATTGAAGCAATTTTGTTTGGGAAAAAACGAATATCTGAGGTATTGTTCTTCGATAAATACAAAAATGTTCTATGACACTTCTATGAATTATATGAAGCTTACTATAGCAACAAATATTTGAAGATTCAAGGCATCAATGATGATACCAACATGAAATGATACAAGGTCTATCTAGCACTATATAAGGCAGCTCGACTCATTTGGGAGACTATCCATCTTTGACATCTAAAAAGACCATCATCTTTGTAATCAATTCAAATATGTGGCACTGTGAGACGAAAGATAGAAGTGTATTGTGATCTGAAGTTAAAAGAAACCAAAACCATGTGGATCATGTCTGAGGAATTTAAATGTACAAATGATGAACGTAAATACATGCAAAACAATTCTTATCTGTGACATAAAGGAATTAGCATCTCTATACCTTTGTGCAAAATGAATCAAAATTATGTGATCTACTCTATGCTACAGGACCAAAAGACTAAGGTACATAGTCTATAGAAGGATCCAAAATCATCACTGTGAATAAAAGCCAAGATTCTGATCAATTACAAGTCTGAAGCTACACTTAATGATAGAATTTACATTCGTGAAAAGTCTAAGCATATCTATGACAACTAGAACATGTATATTTGTGATCTGAACTATACAAAGACATACAAAACTTTTTGAATCATCAAGAATCAGAGTTTAGTGGCATCTTGTGTGAAAACCTGAGGGATGCTACTTCGTGACAAAATTTATTATGATGATATAAGGCCCATCTCTGTGACACTAGAATATGTAGAAACATTATATCTCTTCATAAGGAATATGAGGGTATAGGGAATCTGTGACACAATTTTGTGAAAATAGCACCCTTCTCATACATAAAAGAAAGATGAATTCAATTCTTGAAACTGACCTATTTGATATTGAATGGTAAAGGACACTAAAATAAGCTCAAAGATATCTCTGTGGTTTATAGCCAAGATTGAAGGACCAATTAGTGAGATCAATGTGAAGATCAAGTTGCAGAACTGTATGGATAGAGATGTTCGAATTTAGCATAAGCATATCTTTCGAAGCAGCCCCAAGAAGTTACAACTTACAATATAGTAGTACCATACTCGAAGGTAATAATGGAGAACAGGGGAAGTTAAAATAGGTACATGTAAACTATGCTCAATTTCAATAGTAGTAATGCTAAGATAATGATCCCTTGAAAGATAGTAATAAGGGGTTGTGTAGATATATTTTAGAAATCACTGCTATGATAACATTTGAAGTATTTATTTGCTAATTTATTTATGATCAAGGAATGAAAATCTCATGTATAGAAGGATTCTCAATAAATACTCTAGGACTTTGTAGCTAACTCACTAGTTTGGACTAAGATGAACCCTAGGAACAAAACCCTATTTAATAATTTCCATTGTAAAAAGTAGATCTAACTCTCGTTAATAATGACACCCTGCTAATGTAAGAGCTAGGTTGGTGAACAGGTCCAATATTAAGAGGGAGCTAACCCTTCTTCAAAATATAAGCATTTTACATCTCCTTGATTACAACTATTACTATTATCTTTATACTTGGCCTATTTTTTTTCTTTCATAGTCTTTTAACAAAGCTTTCAATTCAAGACAAGATCTATCTAAGCTTTATTAGCAATTGGAAGAATTGGAAGAACATGGAAAAACATGAAGATTAAGGAGGAAAAAATAAGCCGATTAAATGATACACAAAAGGAAGTTCACTTATAGTTTGTTGGCTTATTTTCTTATCCCTGTGGCACCTTAAGCAAAGTATCATACAAATTATGTGACATCCTTTCCTTAAAATACGAATTAAAAGAGGCACAATACCTCTGTGATTCAAGTTGAAGAAAGACATCAATATTCCTATGAACCAATCTCATCAATAAACGAAGGGTAGAAATACTCAAGGGCTAGAAAAAGAGACCTATAATACATGAAAAGACTCTATGGCATTATCTCTATAGATCAAGGATGAAATTCATATCTCTGTTTTCGACAAAATATTTGGCACATGTACACATATTTGAGTCTCTATGTAGATTTATGAATTAAGTTTCTTGTTCTCATGTGAATTTCAGAGGCACCTTCTCCTATGATAAGCATACAAGTCATTATATTTATAATCTACAAAGTACTCAAAGAAAAATCAAATGGCCTATATTAAATCTATTAAAAGAAGACAACCTACTATGACAATACTTTCAGTGGTAATCTGAGCATGACTATTCGCTCCTTTCGAAATAAAAAAGACCAAGTGTATTCATGATATTTTTATAGTTTGAGTAACCAAAATAGTGTAGCTGACATCTATTACTGTTGAGTTCAAAGGCTAGTGTGAGAGTATGAACAAGTCCAAAATTTCCATAATGACTGAAGGAAGTTTGTTTGGGAAAAAACGAATATATGAGGTAGTATTCTTCGATCAATACAAAAAGGTTTTGTGATACTTCTATGAGGTATCTGAAGCTTACTATAGCAAAAAATATTTGAAGATTCAAGGCATCAATGGTGACACCAACATGAAATGATACAAGGTCTATCTAACGCTATATGAGGTAGCTCGACTCATTTGGGAGACTGTCCATCTTTGACATCTAAAAATACCATCATCTTCGTAATCATTGCAAATCTGTAGCACTGTGAGATGAATGATAGAATTGTATTGTGATCTAAAGTTAAAAGAAACCAAAACCATGTGGAACGTCTATGAGTAATTTAAATGTACAAATGATGAAGGTAAAGACATGCAAAACAAGTCTTATATGTGACATAAAGGACTGAGCATCTCTATACCTTTGTGCAAACTGAATCAAAATTATGTGATCTACTCTATGCTACAGGACCAAAATACTAAGGTAAATAGTCTATAGAAGGGACCAAAATCATCACTGTGAATAAAAGCCAAGATTCTAATCAATTCCAAGTCTGACGCTACACTTAATGATAGAATTTACATTTTTGAAAAGTCTGAGTATCTCTATGACAACTAAAGCATGTATATTTTTGATCTAAACTATGCAAAGACATACAAAACTTTTTGAATAATCAAGAGTCAGAGTTTAGTGGCATCCTATGCGAAAACCTGAGGGACGCTACTTCGTGACGTAATTTATTATGATGATATAAGGCCCATATCTATGACACTAGAATATGTAGCAGCATTATATCTCTTCATAAGGACTGTGAGGGTATACGGAATCTGTGACACAATTTTGTGAAAATAGCACCCTTCTCATACATAAAAGAAAGAAGAATTCAATTCTTGAAGCCAACCTATTTGATATTGAAAGATAAAGGACATTGAAAGCAACTCAAAGATATATTTGTGGATTATTATGACATGATGTTTTATTATATGCATGTCGTGGAAACACTACCACTTGTTTCTTTCCTTCTTTATGTTATTTTCAGCATTGTCAACATTTTCCCTTGCATTCACAGGCATCACAAGAAATTGTGGATGCCCAAGGACAACCCCATTTTGCACCATGGATGACCCCATTTTCCTACTGTGCCAATTAAAGTCCCAGTAAGATCAAAGGATGTCTTTGCCATGCCTAGCTCATCTAGGCATCCCTAGTGTCACATTGTTTTCTCCCTTCTCCCTTATTTGCCTAGGACTAAGAAAAGAACATAACTAAAGTTCCAACCCTTATTTGACTAACCTAACCCACTAAATACAAAATAAAAATGTCTTACCCTTCCAAATAACTATCAAAGAAAATCATACAAAAATTGAAAAAAAAACAGCTTCAGAGAATTGATCTTTGACGACAGATTACTGATTTCTTACCATCAGTAGCCTAGGAGGGCTCAATTTTATGTAATTTTCTTTCTCCATCCACTCGCTTGTTGAAAGTTTGAATGGATTCTTCTGTTGTTTCATAATATTCTCCCTTTATGCCAAAAAATTGTTGTAATGCAGATTTTCCTTGATCCAAATTCACCCAAAATTAGAACCAATTCTATATTTCCCTTTTTCCCTGCTACTCTTTCAGAAGTTTCCACAATGCATAAACTGTTACCAAGACTGAATAAATACTTTGAGTGATACAAATATCTCTCAATAATAATTTCAATCAATCCAACCATAGAGATTTTGTTACTAGCATTGATCCATCTCAACCCCAGATCTATTTCACACCAAGGGAGAGAAAAACTCCACCTAGAAATCTCTCAGCACTGAATAAATCCTGTGCTAAGATGGATCTATGCTTGTGTGACTATGTGATGTCAGAAATTTTTTATGTCGGACCTTTTTTAGCATTACTCGAGGTGAAATCAATACTACAATAGAATATTGAAACAATTATGTAACATCATGATATCTGGTAACTCTGGAGAAAAATTACACAGCCGACGAAAGACAATTATACTCATGGATAAGAAATAAAGTTTAAAAAAACACTGTTAGAAGGCTTGATCCCATTTTACATTTCCATTTTTTTGTGCTAATCGTAGAAGAGTTTCCATAGTGCACACTACAAACTATTACCAGAACCCCAGTCATAGTGATAAAACTCACCAGGTATCACTTGGACTCAGTGATCATACCCTACTCACTGTCAGGCATAGGTGGCCAAGTCAAAAACATGGAAAAATATAACTTGAGAAATAGTCAGCAAAAAAACCTAAGTCTGACTTCGAGTCTGGACTCAAAGAAAGTTTGACTCGGAAAAAAATCAACAAGCAGTTTTGGTTTTGAGAACTCAACACTAACTCACAAATTTGGCATTGACACTCAAAAAAATTGACCCCACAAAAACCTGGTAGAAAAATTTGGGTGAAATTCTGTGTACATTTAAAACAAAAATGTTCAAGGTTTTGACGAGTTTCTTGCAAAGTAGGAGAGTATGATATTCTTTTGGGTGAAATTTGCGTACGCTATAAATTTTTCTTAACCAAGCTTTCAATTTTTTTTTAAATCTGACAATACTCTGACATGGTTACCCCAGCCAAGTTTTCAATAGTGGTCCCGAACAATATTTTCAAATATATAAAACTATTTATAGGGTTTCGATCAATATAAAAGAGGGATTTCCTTGGTGAAATTTTTGATGAAAAGCTTAAAGAAATTTTGACAATATTACACTTGCCACAATTGTACTTAAGGTCGAATCAAATTATTTAGCACGCAAGGGTTTCAATCAATGCTGCAGAACTGCGAATTTTTCCTTCTAGGATTATAACCACGATATAATACCTTCAATTCCGCTTAGGGTTTCAGGCATATTTACGTCTTTGCTGTGATTTACACTTTGAATTTTCTCAAGACCTCCACTTACATGTTAAGCTACAGAGAATTTCTAGTCACATGATATACACAACTCTTTCACCAGTGCGGCAAGGCTTCAAATCCTACAGAGAAGAGTAAAAAGCATACTAAGTTTTCCATTACCCTAAATTTCGAAATTTTTGGCACTTACATGGAAAGCTTAAAAAAATTGCCTTGAAAAACCATTTTACATGTGATTTTCATATAAAATAAAACGGTTTCACTGAAATGGGTTGAATACAAACTCTCAACTGATTCATGGAGGTAACAAAAAACTAGGTAGTTCATCTCGTAGGAAGTGATTGTGATCGTGGCCATCCACGCCTCTTCTAATAAGCCCACTTGAACCCCTCAGTGTAATGGAGCTAATGGAGCTTTCCATGGTAGTCCCAGGATAGAAATCACCATGATTGGAGGCACTGGGATTACATTTTCTTGTGTTCAACCAAGTGTATCAAATCAGATTTGGGATAGCATGGACGCGCCCTTCCTCCTCCTACGTTGGACAAACCCTGAAATGCGAGGGAAATAGATGAGGGAAACAAAAAAATTTGGTATTCAAAAAGAAAAAATCCCATGAACTATTTTTACTCAAAAGCTAAGGAAAAGGGGTTTTGAGAGAGATTACTGAACACAAACTCTACAAGTATTAGGAAAATTTGTTTCCTACTAACTTTTTTATTATGGTATGGTGGTGTAAAAATTTGCATTAATTGATTAAGTAATGGGTTATAATGGGGTTGGAAAAGATGAGATTTCAAAGGACCAAATGGCTATGAAGGACACAAAAGCTAAAAAGCAGGTTGAATAAGTTTTGAGGAAGTAGAGATAACTAATGAGTGGTGGTTGAACTTGATGTGAGCAAATGAATAAGGTAATGAGGATTTACAAAAGTAGATTAACTAGGACGAGAGTAGTGAAATGAGGATGAGAGAGTTGGAGAATTTCAATGGGAAAGGTGATTTGGTGAGCGGATGGTTGTGAAAAAAAGGTTTGATGATAAAATATAGCTCAATCAAGAGTGGTAGTTAATGCAACTCAATGAGGTATAATGAACGCACTGAAGTGAGGTTACGATAGTTATGTGATTGCAAAGTAGCAGGTTGGATGCAATGTAGAATGAGATTGCGAATGAGAAAGAATAAAATGAACTAATGGGAAACCATATCCTAAGGCCAACAGAGGATGAGAACCTATTATTCGGCATGACACTAGACAATAGCAAAGTTGGCCTTATACCAACCCCGTCCCTTATGCTTCCTAAATACAAATAGGTAACACTACACTAGCATGTTAATATGGTTCTAGTCCACCTCGTAGTTAGCTTACTTATGGAGGAAAAATAACAATTAGAGGAATAAGTCTTAACAATAGTGCAAGTTTGAGTATTAAGAGTAGCACAGTTGGGAGTTTTAGTTATTTAGAGAAAAAAAACAAGAGTTTCATGAATTTTAGTACCTATGCTACTTTGAATTATAACCTAGGAGCTTGTAAGAGAAATAATATTAGAGTGATGTAGTATTTACAAAATTTAGTCATATGTAAATGCTTTGGAAAAAAAACATAATGATCCACATACCTTGATATAAAAAAACCTTAAAAATTTCACTTTTAAAATCTCTTATGTATTTACCTCATGTCATTCGGGTAGATATCACAATTACTTATGTAAGTAATCGTGTGATCATTTTTTTCATTCTCTTAAAGGAAATATTTCTAGACATGCACCCCATCAAGCATAAATCATCCTAACATATACATTTGAAGTAATATAAATCATCCTATGGCTATCTTCGAAATAATTCTCACCCATAGCCTTGGTGATGGTGTAAGGCTCGTATCAAAATGGTATGAGCTTCTTCTAGGAGTTTTTCAATTGCTATTTATGCAAGTCCAACCATAACTCGTCATCAACTTGAAACTTCTGTGGATCCGAATGGATTGTGTATCTACTTGTACTTGGGGTTCACAACTTTCTATAAAATACCATGAACTTGTTATTTAATTTGTTAGATACATTCCTCAAAATTGGTTTCGTTGCTTTCCTCATTCCAAGTTTGGGAGATATCTTCATGTGTTATTCCATGAATATAGCTACGTCAATTTGTGTCAATTTCTTAGGACCCCAAGCACACCTAAAAATTCTTGTGGGAAATAGAAATATGAAGAGTTATGTCAAATTTTTGTTGAAAATATAGAAGGCTTTCAACATCCGTATGTGGATCCTCACAATTGTATACTCTAAGGACATCTACAATAATCATATCGGGTACTTTTTATTTATAAACCTAGGGATGGAAGGTAGTGGATTTGGTCAAGCTTGATGTCTATCATGGACGAGAGGTTAAACCAGAAAATACTAAGGAACCTACTATCCCTATCAAGAAATATGGTCTTTGGCAACCCAAAATGAACCAAAATATGCTCGAAGAAGATCTTATGAGTGCATTTTGTTTCAACAGTCCTATTATAGGGTGCCGAAATTCTTGTCCAAAGGAAGTGATCAACAACAACAAAAAACACATTCAATACCATACTTGGTTGAGGGAAAACATTATATAGAGTAGGAAAATTCCTACTATTGAAAAATACAGCAAGAAAATCTCAATTTGACTTTGCCTTGGTCAAATTCATAAAATCGAATTTCCACATCAACAGACAACTTAGAGGCAGTTGACTGAGGTGACATGGATCTTGTCACTAATTTAGCTTAGTAAATTCGGGTTAGAGGAGTTGGAGTTCAGTTAAGCATATGTGATTGCTAATTTGTAGCTTTCAAGGTCAGTTATTTCAAGTTTCTTTCAGTTAAACTAGTTCTAAATTTTGGAGGAACCAATGGAAGATCAGTTGTGTAGTGGGACTTCAGTCTAACTCAGTGATCATCTAGTTAATTGATCAATCAACCCAAAATAGCTAGTGCATGCAGAGAATTAATTTTATGTTAAGCAAGGTATGGATTGTATTGGTTACATCATGGTGCTAAAAAACATGGTCTTGTGGGTGTATTTATTATATGGTGAGAAAAATATTATATGTGTTATGTATGAAAATAATTTTGTTTCTTACACTTCTTAGTATGTTGAACTATGTTTGGTTGTTCTTAGGTGTTGTAACAAGGTATTTAGACACCACCTCCATTTTAGAATACAAGTTTTCTAATATAAAAAATTCCTCGATTCTCCAACATGGTATTAAATATAATGGTTTGAGATGTAGCATGTTGCCTACAAGTCTTATGAAAGTTGTAGATGCTCTTAAAAAGTCATATTTGTTTAATGGATTGATTCTAGGTTTCTAATTGTAAACTAAATCTAGGATCAAATCAATGGGTCAAAATTATGATTTTCATGATAGATCTTAGAAATTTTAATGGGCACAATTATGGAATTTGGGTACAACTACATGGGAACATTGTTGAAGAGTTGAGAGTCATAGGAATTTACGAAAATGGTGGTTCTTATCCAAGGGATAAAAAAAAAAAAAAATCATCAACAGGAAGAAGGATGAGGCTTCAAGAGTCATAACAACCTCCATATCAAGGTGGATTCAATTTCATATAATCCATATCAACTACTCATATAATCCATACTATTTAGTATATTAAAGAGCTATAAATTGATGCTTCTTTTCCCCTAAGACCCTACAAACCCTATATTCTCCTTGCAAACCTTAGCCTCTATAATAAAAGCTACAAAGCTCCTACATAATTTACAATGTCATGAATTTGAGAATTCCACCAATTCAGTGACACCCCAAATAATTTTTTAGAAAAATAATGCCTATCGCAAAAGACTCCATGTGTCGAGTTGATCAACATAAGCGCACATCAATGATTTTTGAATTGCACATTTAATCGATCCACAACTTCACGAAAGCACACTGAGAGGCTCCATAGATTACATGGCACCTGGTAATGCAAGCATCTTTATTATTTGATAGTACATTTTTCAGAGAATTTATTGGAAGGACAAATCCCTCCAGAGATTGGGTTAATGAAAAAGCTTTTAGTATTTTCTCTCTTAGCTAACTACCTCACAGGAACTGTTCCAGCTTCATTTGGAAATCTGAGCAGCTTATTGTATCTTAACTTGGGCCACAATAGTTTAATTAGTATAATACATGCAAGTTGGAAGGGCATCATCAGAGTTTGCACTTGTTATCATTGGAATATAACTTCTAAAATTCAATGTTAAGGCTCCAAATTAAGGATTGCATAATTGAGTGCCAATGCATGTTGATGGTAGGAGAGTGCCAATGCATTTTGAGGAGTGTTAAGGAGTACTAGGACAACACAAGGGAGCACTAGCTAAAAATACATGGAAGTGAATGAATATGAGGGTGTGCTAGGGAGTGGAAATGAGTGATAGTTTTGACACAGAGGGAGTGAGAAGGTATTCTAAGCATTCACACACCTTATTGACCACTCAATTCTTACCATTATCACACCATAACAAAAAACCATAAAAATTCCATTCTTAAAATATATTGTGTAGTTTCCTAATGTCATTCAAGTAGAATCTCTTAATTACTTATTTCAGTAATGGTGAGATCATTTTTTTATTCTCTTAAAGGAACTCTTTCTATACATGCACCCCATCAAACATAAATCATCGAGTAAAAAAGAATGTAAATGAATGAATAAGAGGGTGTGTTGGGGGTGTCAGTGAGTGTCAGACATGGAAATGGAGGAGTGAAGGAATATTAGGGAATGCTATGGAATTTCAAGAAGTGTTAGGGTGTGTTAATATGTGCCAGATAGTGCCAAGGCATGCCATGCATACCAAGACATGCCATGTGTTAAGGAGGGAGTGTTAGCAAGTTCTAGGTGTGCTAAGGAGGAAGTGACAAGGTATGTTAGGCAATTCCAACGCATGATAGAGTGCTGCAAAAGAATACCAAGTTGTGCCAAGTTCTAGGGTGTGCAAATGTGTGCCAAGGAGTGTCATGGTGTGCTAGAGAAACACAAGGTAGAGCTATGTTATAATGCATGGAAATGAATGAATAATAGTGTGTGACAAAGTGTTTCAACGAGTTCCATGTGTGATAAGGAGGAGTGACAAGGCATGCTTAGCAGTAATAAGGAATGATAGAGTGCTAGGGTGGGATGTAGCCAAGATGTCCCAATGCATGCAAGGAAGTGTTAACTAGGAGTGTCGGGGAAACACAAGGGAAAAATATGTCAAAGTGCATGGAAATGAACAAATAAGAGTTTGTGATTGGAAGTGTTGGTGACTACCATGTGTGCTAAGCAGGGATTGACAACATATGCTAGGCAATGTCAAGGCATGCTAGAGGCCAGGACGACATGCCAAGATGTCCTAGGTGTTAGTTTGTACCAACACGTGCCAAGGAGTGTTAAGGAATGAAATGGAAACACAAGGGAGCACTTGGTAAAAATGCTTGAAAATGAATGAATACGAGTTTGTGACTGGGATTTTCAATGAGCTCTAGCTGTGCTAAGGAGAGAGTGAAAAGGTATGATAGGTATTTCCAATGAATGCTAGAGTTCTAGGGTGGCATGCCAAGATGTGCTAGGTGTTATGGTGTGCCAATGCATTCTAGGGAGTGTTAGGGAGTTTCAGGTAAACACAAGGAAGCACTAGATCAAAATGCATGGAAATGAGCGAATAAGAGTGTGTGATATGGAGTGTCAATGAGTTGTAGGTGTGTTAAGGAGGGAGTGACAAGGTTATATGCTAGGCAATTCCAAGGTATGTTAAACTACCAAGGTGTGTCAGGAAGTGATACGGTGTGTTAGGGAGCGTAAAATCATGTCAAGGAATGTAGGGGATGCTAACACATGCCACATAATTCCAAGGCATTTAAGACATGTCAGGTGTTATGGCATGTCAAGATGTAAACTATGTTTTTTAGTTGTTTTACGACCTCAATTGTATGTGACGAGCCTTGTCTTGGTAACTTGTTAAGTGGGATCAATTGAGATTGGACATGAGTAGTCTAATATGAGTTACATGTTGTTCTTAGGTTAGCAAGGCATATGTTGAATTTCCATGACACATGAGAATTTGGGTTTGGTCTTAGAATATTTTATGCAAACACATTCAAGTGCCACAACACATCAACTTTCACAATGAAATCTACACACATCAGGGAATCAATTAGTGCACATGAAAATTATTAACTTTTTCAAACCTTTCTTCATTAAATTAAAAAATGTAATCGAATAGGCTAGAGTTCTCGTACCAAGGATGATTTCCCTTTAAAATCACACTGATGAAAGGAATACAACTAGGGCTTGGTGTTAGTCATTTGAAAACTAATATACCTTGAACAAGACAACACTTGACTCAATTTTTTATGGTGGACACACATAGCCCTTTCAATCGACATGTCTTGAACACATCTGGCAGTTCCTCTTTCCTCCCTTTATGAAACTCCTCAATCTACCTCTATCAATGAACTAAACTCCTTTATGTTACTGAACTCGGCTCAAAAAAATTCTCCCTCTATCTACCTCTTTCTTCCTTTAAGATATGCAACACTTAAAGTTTTCGATTAGTCGTTCACAACTCAATTGTGAACAACTCTTTGGTCTGACCACTTTTTCCATATTGCTACTCCAAGATGACAATTCTAGGGATATGGAGGTTTCCCTTCTTCTCAATGACGCAATACTCTAGAATACAGTGAACTAGGGCTAGTTGGATAGCCCACTTGACTGCTACTTTAGTCCTTCAAATTATGCACGTCCTTAGGCCCAATACACCTACCCTTCTACCAGTCTTGTTTTCCTTCACAAGTACATGACTTAGAGCTCTTCTTTGACAGCCACCTAAAAACCCTCCAATTTTACTTGGACTACCATCAATTTTCCCAACCACAGTAAGTTTTTTCACTAATATAGTGCTCACAACACTGCCCTCATCTAGGGCTCTTCAAATATGCCACCTAATAGTGATTTAAGTCCTCTCAAAATCACAATTCTTGTGTACAAAATTTTTATTGTCCAATCTATGAAAAAATACTAACTACTCATCTTATCATCCTTCTAAAAATTTGTAGATGACTAAACTAGGGTAAAAAATCATCCTTTAATAGTCCATTGACTAACTGTTTATAGGCTTCTTCAGATCTATGTCCAAAATTGTATGGACAGGCTAACAAAATCAACTCCTCTTCATGTCCATCCATTCCTCATATGTCACATTTATTATGCTCCATCTTCTACTTAGGTTCCACCTTCCTTTGGATTCGCTATCTCTGCACATACTTCTGCAAACCATCTTCCAAATTTGTAGTATATATTGTAGAGATAAACCTCTCTCTAAGGGTCAGAACCCCTCTTATTCTATTCAAATTTGTCACAGTATTAATGACATAGCTTATGGATTTAACATGCTTGGAAACCTCCCTAAATAGGGAATTATACTTCTATTATAATTTCTTTAAGAAAAACCATATCCACCCATAGAAAAAAAGAAAACTCTTTCCCCCATAAGAGACTCGGCCTAGCTCATATGGATCCATATATTTTGGTCATTTCTTTGACTGAATCTTGACTTGAAATTTAGATCTCTATGACACTCAAAGTATAGTTACTTCAATCAATATTACACCTGTGACTACTTCTGTTCTGGCCCTAAATTCTAGTGCAAACCCTCCCCCATTTGTGTCGGTATTTATCACAGACCTTGCAACCTAGTAACCAACACAAGGTAGGGTCTCAACCCTTTCTACTATTTCAAAATTTGATGCGGACTTCACACAGAAACACCACTAAAATCACATGCCCAAATTCTCATGAGTCACCTCTCTTGAGATTTATCTACCCTAAGAGAACCAACAATATGCCATCCTACTTCCTATCTTGAACTCATTAAGCTATGTGAAATTCTTGTGAACCCTCACATGATGATCTTACTCTTGGTGGATGATCATGACATCCCTTTATCAACGCTTACTCAGACCTCTAACTAGACCTACTTTACGACTACATCTCTCATAGCCTCCTTGATAAAATGAGCTCCTTCTCACTTGATTTTCTTGCCTTCATACTAAGGCCTCCTTAAATATATTTTCCTAGCTAGGCCTCTTAAGAACTCTCTAGAACTTATGAATTTTATCTACTTAGACCTTAGGAAATATTATTTTTCTTCTTAGTTTTATTTTAGATTTTAAACCTCATCTCGGGTCCAAAGCACCTTTGCTTGGGTTATTTTCCCACAAAGATTTTTGTGGTCAAAATCACACAAACCCATCTCACTAGGCTTATGTAGTACCTCCCAAGCTACAAAATTTAACAACATAGTCTAGTTGTAGTAATCGTAACTTGGTCAAGCTCCTATAGTAAAGCGAGGACTTGGTTGGGTTCCCAAGTTAAAAATTAAGTAAGGGTAGTTGTGAGGGCATGATAACTAGGAAGGGTTATGGAATGCCAAGGAATGAAAAGGCATGCTAACACATGTTGGACAATGCCAATGCATGTTGAGGAGTGTTAAGGAGTGTCGAGTTATGACAAGGTAGAACTAGGTCAAAATGCATGGAAATGAGCAAATAAGAGTGTGTTCTAGGGAGTCTCAGTGAATTCAAGTGCACCAAGGATGAAGTGTGTTAGAAAAAGTTCATAATAGGATTTGTAAGAGGCTAGCCTACGATTGTGATAAGGGGCTCGACAAAGAAATTTTAAACAAAGGGAGAATTTGTGTTATACACAACACTATTTTGCCTTTATTATTTTTTATATGAAATGTGGCACACTTTGGCTAAATGCTGATGTTTTAAACTGTTTTAGACAATCCCATATTGTACATTGTTATGTATGAGTTTTGGGGAACTCGAACTGTGTCGGCCTATATCTTGTGTGTCTTGTGTATACTGTGGTCCTGGAAAACTCTCAGTTAATGCTATACTGTTTATATGAACTAGACATTTATGTGAAATATTGCCTATGTAAGCTATGTTTCTTCATTGTTTTATGGCCATGGCTAGATGTAATCCTTGTCTTGGTAAGTTCTTAAGTGGGAAAAGTTCATCTTAGACATGACTAGCCTAAGCTAAGGTATATGAAGTTCTTAGGTGAACAAGGCACAATCTACTTGTAGTAGGTGCAATTGATCAAGTTGTAATGGCTGAAGCAGACCAATGTCACATGAACTGTAGTAGCTAAGGACTTGATTGGGTTCCCAAGTCATGAAAAAATGTAAGGATATTTGTGAGGGCATGAGTGCCAAGGCATGCTAGGGAATGCTAACATGTGCCAGATAGTTTGAAGGCATGTAAAATATGCTAATATGTGTTAAGTGCTAAGGCGTGCCAATATCTGCAATGGTATGTAAATACATGTCAGGGACTATCAAGGAAACAAAAACGAGAAACGAGTTAAAATACAAGGAAATGAGCACATCATAGTTCTAATAAGTCATCAATTTAAATTTTCCAAGAGGGGCATGCTATGGACACCAACACTAGGTGGAAATGAGTGTCAAGTGCCAAGTGTTAGTGCATTCTAAGTGCCAAATCATCCTATGATACTTCTCTTCTACTTTCCAATAACTGATCTCAAATAACTTTAATATTAAACAATGCCAAAGTATATTGAGGCATATTAATGAATGCTATACATGATAATGATCATGCCCTCTTTAGGACTACATGTCTCTTCGCCCCCTTGATCAAATGAGCTCCTTCTCACTTGATGTTATTTCCTTCATCCTAAGGACTCCTTAAATATTTTTTCCTAGACGTCTTAGGAACTCTCTAGAACTTACAGGTTTTATCCACTTAGACCTTAGGAAATATTAATTTTCATTTTTAATTTTCTTTTAGATTTAAACCCCGTCTTGGGCCCAAAATACCTTTTCTTTTCTTCTATTCCCACAAAGCCTTTTTTGACCAAACTCACACAAATCCATCTCACAAGGCTTTTGGAGTACCTCCCAAGCTACACAATTCAACAATATAGTCTAGTTTTAGTACCTATAACTTGGTCAAGCTCTTGTAGTCAAGCGGGCTTGGTTGGGCTCCCAAGTTGAAAATTAAGTAAGGGTGGTTGTGAGGGCATGATAGCTAGGGATGTTCAGGGCATGCAAAGGAATGCAAAGGTATGCAAACACATGTCAGAAAATGTCAATGCATGTTGAACTAGAGTGTTAGGGAGTGTTGGGGCATATCAAGGGATAACTAGGTCGAAATGCATGGAAAGGAACAAATAAGAGTGTGTGAAAGGGAGTGTTAGCAAATTCAAATGTGCTAAGGATGAAGTGTGTTAGGAGAAGTTTAGAATAGGATTTACAGGAGGAAAGCCTACGGTTGTTATAAGGGGCTCGACATAGTAGTTTTAGACAAAGGGAGATCACTTCGTGCTAGGAAAAACATTGTTTTTCCTTTAGTTATTTTTTTATATATGAGATGTTGCATACTTTGGCTGCATGCTCATGTTTTAAACTATTCTAGATAATTACATATTGTACATTATTTTGTATAAGTTTTGGGGCACTCAACTTGTGTCAACTTATATCTTGTGTGCCTTGTGAATCTTGTGGTTCTTGCAAACTCTCAGTTAATGTTCTATTGTTTATATGAACTGAACATACATGTGAAATAGTGCCTATGTAGCCTATGTTGCTTAGCTGTTTTATGGCCATGGTTAGATCATGTGATCCCTATATTGGTAAATAGTTAGGTGGTACAAGTAGAGATTGTACATGAGTGGCATAAGATGAGTTATAGGCAGTTCTTAGGTGAACAAGGAATAATATACTTGTAGTAGGTGCAATTGGTCAAGTTGTTGCTGTTGAAGAAAGCCAATGTTTTCACATGAACTGCAGTAGCCAAGGACTTGATTGGGTTACCAAGTCATGAAAAAATGTAAAGAATGGATGTGAGGACATGAGTGCCAAGGCGTGCTAGGGAATGCTAAGATGTGCTAGATAGTGCAAATTCATGTCAAACATGATAATATGTGCCAAGTGATAAGGCATGCCAAGATTTGCAAGGGTGTGTCAATGCGTGACAGGGAGTACTGTCAAGGAAAAAAAAGGGAGAAACAAGTTAAAATACAAGGAAATGAACACATAAGAGGGTTAATTAGTCATCAATTTACCTTTTCTAAGAGGGGCATGCTAGGCACACCAACACTAGGTGTTAATAGATGCCAAGTGCAAAGTCTTAGTGCATTCTAAGTGCCAAGTCTTCCTTTGTTGCTTCTGATCTACTTTCCAAAAATTGATCTCAAATAAATTTAATATTAAACCATGCCAAAGCATACCAAGGCATCTCAACGTGTTCCATACATGCTAAGACTTTCCAAGCACCAACACATTCCAAGTTCCAACATGTGTCAGGGACGGTTATGCATGCTATGAAGTGGAATGGTATGTTGAAGAGTGCTTGTTACACTAAAAATTGTCACCTTGATGTTTTGTTATCCGTATGAGCTCATTATCACTCATACATTTCGCCCTTGCAAGTATAAACACATCAGTTCCTAATATCAAGCCTTGAAAATAAGAGAAAAACTCACAAAAGTCCTTAAAACACTTGTACCGCACTTTCTCTTAGCTTTACCCATGGTACTGCACCTTTTGTAAAGGAAAAATGAGGTACGTACCGCACTTTTTCTTCATTAAAATTTCAGAGCCCTGTAAAGGTAAAAAAAGGCGCAAATAAAATCTAGAAGCTCCGTTTGAGTCATTTTTGGAAGCTTTTAGAAACATTCCTACAGTGGAAAGTCTACTCTTTTCAGGTTCATACATCCCATCCATTAAGGAACTAACCCCTTGATGTAAGGAGCTAATCCCTTTGAAGGAGGATTCTATCCCTTCTTGTTTAGAGTTGTAACCTCCTTTCTTTCACTATAAAAAGAGGCATAGGGCAGCCTCAAAGGGAGTTCAAGCTTTAGTATTATTTGAGGTGAAGTGTTGTTGGAACTTAGACCCTTTTAGTTGAGATTTTATGTGGTAAAGATTACATACCTGTATGTATGTCGGTTGGAAGAGTGCAAGGCTTGTCAGAGTAAAGGAGATTCTTGCTTTGGACCCCAGGAAGACCTGTACAACATCAAGGCGGACATGGCTGTAAGTTTTTTCTTATTATTCAAAGTTAATACAAATAAATATGTTTTTCTCAATAAGCTTTCAATTGATTGGTTTATTTTATGGATTCCTTGATCACCATAATAGATATGATTTATGAATATATCCTAAGCAGGCGCTATTTGATGTTTGTTTGCTTGTGATTGAAAATCTTCAAAGGAAACTCTTTCAAGCGACTGAAGGATGACTACTACAAGCAAGCGTTGGATCAAAGGTAAGATCGTCAAACCTTTATAACATTTGATTATGAATCGCGATATATCTAGAGAAAGATATATTTAATTGTCTGTTTGTTGCTAGCTATCCATAGGACACTTGGGAGGTCTATCTTGTCTGCAAGAACGACTTATCCGTCCAACAAATTGGCGACTCCGTTGGGGAATGATTGGATTTTTTGTTTTCCTTTTGATTTGACTTGAGAAAATGAATTTTCTGGTTCTTGATTGATGTATATTGGTTTGGGTGGCTTAGTTTAATTTTTATGTACTTTGAAAATTTTTGAAAACTTTTGTTTTCTTGAAATTTTCTGATCTCCGCACTTTGCATTCATGCACAGTGCGGTTATATCCATAATTTTCTTGAGTAACCAGTGCGGTACCGCACCTGTTTATTTTGGAGCCTGCGGACCCTGGGAAAATTTTATGAAAACTTAAAATTTCCTTTTCAAACTTAGTCTAGATTTAATTTAGGATTCTTAGCATTTACCCAGATCTGTATTTTTCTGTCAAAAAGCCTTGTTTAGGAGTTTCTTTTACCAAATTTTTCATCTCATCAATCTCCGTTAAGTTAA
Source organism: Pinus albicaulis (assembly GCA_034641835.2). NCBI lineage: Eukaryota > Viridiplantae > Streptophyta > Pinopsida > Pinales > Pinaceae > Pinus > Pinus albicaulis. The sequence continues at coordinate 65,918,026 of MU968359.1, read as the reverse complement.
ATGGGTGTTTTGAGTCTCTTTTTTGAGAAATTCTTAATTTGATTTCCTTTGGTCATTACTTGGAGGTTTGTCTCAGTCTTTTCACAATTTTTAATCTTTTTGCTTTTATTTTTGTAAAAAAATTTCCTCCTCAATCGCCAGGGGGGAATAAATTGTGTATGAGTGTTAATCACCTTTGAGTGTTTTTATTTTTTGATCTTTGGAACTCTCACCCAATTTTATTTACTTACACTTGATTGGTTCTTAGATTACATAAAAATCTTGTTTTGTTTGAGAATTATCTTGCATAGATCACATTTTCATAATTAGAATTCTCATTTTCAGAATATGAATGAAAAATGTGCATAGATTACATTTGCACACTTTTCAAGTGAATTGTGCATAGATTACAACTGCATAGTTTACATTCTGAAAAATCAATCGTAGATTTAGATTAGTTTCTTTAATTTGAATTTATATGGTTTTATGCTTGTTTTAAAAAACACAAAAATAAAAAAATATGGAATTGATTAGCATTAGTTTTTCTTGATGAAATTAGTGCATTAGAGAATTTGTTATATTTTCTCTTATTGATTAATTTTTTGCATTGTTGGAAGTGAATGGAAACTCTCTCCTTACTTTAATTAGGATTCACCGAATTGAAAATATTACATTATCATATTCGATTGCATTCAGTTTTGGGTCGGGTCATAACACCATTGGTTTCGTATCCATTTACCCTTTGAGTAATAACAACCTAAATAACACAGCACTTAATTAAAGTTCATCTAGTAATTTTTACATTTTTAGGGATCTTTCCACCAATCTAGCTCAGGATTAGTGCTTTGGAATAGGTTGTAGTTAACTTTACAAAGCAACTAAAACAAACAAGTAGTCGATCTTACGATAGGAAAATTCCAATAGTAGCATGTATGCTCTAGGAAGCTCCTTCTAAACAAGTCAAGCATGAGATCATATCCAAACCAATGAGGTAATCAATTCTTCCTCATTGGGAACGATAGAAGATATACATGTATTAACAACAGTAAACCTCGGATTGACCATTGTCGAGGAGCCTGGGGTCACTTATCGGTAAACCTTGGATTATGTCAAGGAGCCTTCAAGGGGATTGAGCTTTGTTACTCTGCCTTTGCATGTGTGTCGGATCGTAGACTGTTCCCCTAGGTATATTTGTTTCTTTTGGTAAAATTAGTTGCCATAAACTTTAGGAATCTTTCCCAAGGTGACAGTGGAGGGAAGATCCCACTGTACTTGGAACAGACGTCGGCTAGACTCACTTGGACACTCCGAAGGGTTATCTTCACTCGAGATGGCATAGTGGAGAAAATTGCACCAGTCTGTTTCATTAAGTAGGTTGTCGGGGTAATTGTTCCAACCATCATTTCTGCGTTAAAATTCTACGATGTTGGATTTCATCACCAACTAGTGTTTTTAGTGTGGGAATCTACTGTTTGTGTGTGGTTTGACTCCTAGATTTGATAGCATGTGTTAATTTGTTTGTTTTTACTTTTAGAGACCATAGGTGTGAATTCTCAATTTTAATTGTTAGGTGTGAATTGTGAATTGTTAATTTTATTTTAAATTGTTAATAAAATTCACTAAAGTTGAATATAATGGCAACTGTTCTAGAATTTACCAACCAAGGAATCCCTCTTAATGAGAATCCTATTACTTTTCCTTTCTTTTGAAATGTTGGTCCTCCTTATATAGCTACATTATCATTACCTAGATTTACAATAGGTTTACCGATATGGTTATTTTCAACTTTGTTTTCCCCAAATACTCCAATTGTTCCACCTCAACCAAATGCTTCACCTCAACAGAGTTCACCATCTCAACATCACCAACCTCATGTTGACCCTTTACATTATTTGCCCAATATTTCTTCCTCCATTTCTTCCTCTTCGCTTGGTAAAAGCCTTGACGCTACTAACCAAGTGGCTAAGAAGAAGAAGAAAGGGAAGAAGAAGAAGAAGCAAAATAAGAAAGAAGTCAACCAGTCAACCATGGCTATAAGTGTTAGTAGTGTTGAAAAAACTTCCAACAGGCATCGTAAACCCAAATTCCCTTGGAAGCTTTGTAAGGGTGACCACTTCCTTATCAATTTTCCCAATATTCCAAAGGTCTTGGAAGTATGGCTAGAAAAATCTTGTCAAATTACCGTTGATCCATCAACCAGTGATAGTCAGGTTCCTGGGAAAAAGGGTAAAGTTAGGTTTCCTTGTAAGTTATGCAAAGGGAGTCATCAAAATCACATTTTCTCTCACATGTATGAAGCCTCAAAATTTTTAGAAAACCTTACTATTCCACAGCAAGAACTTCTAACTAGTTACCGTCAACTTTTTCCCAACCTACCGTCAACTACCGAGGGATTGATCTAAATCCAAGTACAGTCGATCCCACTCTTCCATTAAAGAGTGAAACTCATATCACTCAGGTTGATGACCCATTAGTTGATCAAGTGGTTGACTCAATTTCACATTCGGTCAATCCTACTCTCCCTATAGAGAGTGAACTTCATACCGCTCCGGTTCTTCTTGTTACATCAGATTCTTCTACGCCGGGGGGAATTTCACCTGTTCCTACAGAACCCCCTCCAAGTACCAAGGTCATTTCCTTTGATTGGAATAGACTAAAAGAACTTCATCTTCCTTCCTCCATCCCTTTCCAAATCATTGTGTAGGCTTGTCGTAAGAATATATGCCGCACACTTGTAGATGAAGGTGCTTTTTTTAGTATTTTATCCTCAACTACTTGGAAAGCTTTGGGTTTCCCTCAGCTTCTGCCTGTTACGCAGAATCTGAAAGCTTTTAACAGAACCATTAGTGAACCTTTAGGGATCCTTCCTAAGTTTTCTATTACTTTGGAAGGTAAAACTGTCTGTATTGATCTTATGGTAGTTTAAGGCCCCTTGGATTTCAATTTACTCCTTGGGCGAGACTATGTCTATGCAATGAAAGTTGTCGTATCGACACTCTTTCGTGTGATGTCTTTCCCTCACAATGGAAACATTGTGACTGTAGACCAACTTTCATTCCCTAGTCTTGATTCAACTACCAATAATTTGACACCCCTAGATGTTCCTCATACTAAAGTGGTATCTACCCTGCCACGGGTTAATTATGTGGCAACCAGTCCCATGTTTTCAGTGACCAATGCAAGCGAGCCTTTCGCTATTTTCTCATCTTCCTTTGACTTAGATCTGGTATTTGACATGGAAAAATCTATGGGATTATTTGAACATGATTTTCTTATCCCTTTTTAGTCCCTTGACATGTGTTCCTTTCAGAGAATTTTTCTTCCATCTAATGAAGACCTTTGGGAGCCATGATCGAGGAGTGTCCCTTGACGTGTATTTCTTCTAGTTGGAAGCCATGACAAGGTCACTTGTGAGGATAGTTCCTTTTACTATGTCAACCTCATTAAAAAATGAATCAATTAGTCGAGAGCATATTTCCTTTTCTTGTGTTAAGCTCGTTAATAAAAATGAAACATGCTTCCAAGAGGAAAGTTATTTTCTAGTGTCAAACAAGAACAGATTCTTACGAGGATAGTTCCTTTTACTATGTCAACCTCATTAAAAAATTAATCAGTGGGCCATGAGGAAAATTATTTTCCTATGTCAACCTCATTAAAAAATGAATCAGTAGGTTATATAGGTAGATTGTAGAGAGTAGATTTGAGGACAATTCTTTTACTGTGTCAACCTCGTTAAAAAATGAAACACGTTTCCATGAGCATAGTTCTTTTCCTGTGTTAAGCTCGTTAAAAAATGTTACAAATACTCCCCTAATTGAGTCGAGTCTTTGACTAGATCTCGTAAATGTTAAGTCATATATTTAGGTTAGTTATTTAAGTTTTTGCATAATTTTCTTACATTTTTAGGTCGGGTCTTTCATATGATATCGTAAATGAACCTTCATTCCATCCAGCTATTAATTACCAGTAGTCTATTTCATTGAATGAAATGAAGCTAGGGGGGCATGCGCTCTAGAAGTTACGCTTGGGGGGCATTAAAAACTTATCTCAAGCATGATTTTTCCTTTGTTTCAAGCTTGTGTAAAAATAAAACAAACCAATCTCAAGCACAATTTTCTCTATTTCAAGCTTGTGTAAAAATGAAACACAACACTTTTAAGCATAGTTTTCCTACATTTCAAGCTGGTGTAAAATTGAAACAAACCCTTTTTCAAGCATAATTTTTCCTATGTTTCAATCTTGTATAAAAATGAAACCTATCTTGAGTCCATTTCGGTTATTATTTTCAAGACTTGTTAAAATCATGAAAATCTCGAGATTTTTTTGCTATCTTTCATTCTCGTAAAACACATGAAAATGCCAAGTTATTTCTGTCTTTTCTTGCTCGTAAATTAAATTGAAAGTCAGCCATATGAGTACATTTTTCTCCCTTTTCCAAACTTGTTAAAACTTACAAAAAAGCGAAAACCATTAGTACATTTTTATTCCTTTTTCGAACTCATTAAAACTTACGAAAAAGAGAAATTTGGAGTCCTCTTTTAAGCCTTTTTCAGACTCTCTAAAAATGGAAATATTTCTGAGTACTTGACTATTCGAACTCGTTAAAGGAAATGAATGGTCATCCCTTCAGTATAAGTTTACCCCTTTTCCGGACTGAAATGGACTATTTACGAAAAAGGTATACATTTACTAATCATGGTCAATATAGTTATCTATTGCATTATTTTATCCATTTTTGGGCCTGAGAGACTAAATTTATGAAAAAGAACACCCATGGAGTTTTCTTAATTTTTTTCTTCTGACTCCCTAAAATTGAAAAACACCGAGTTTCTCCTATACTGGACTCTTTAAAATTTAACGGTAAAGGACTTGTCGATTACAAATAGGAACAGACCACTCCTTCTTAGGGTTCAATTTTAAACTAAGTTGGACTCATCCAAAGGATGAGCTTATAAACAAGAAAATGTTATCCTCCTCAAGCTTGTCAAAAATAAAGAGGTACTTTCCAAAAATGGTGGGGGAAAAGAGAGAAAACAGATTCATTTGTTACACTTTGATTTTTAAAAGCATTATACCACTCTTGAACACGACACTTTCTATTGCATTTCCACCTAGGTTGGGAAATCCTTTTCCTATAAGTTAATCAAACAACATTGAAGGTCTTCAGCCGGTTTCTTGGTATTAGCTTAGGGAAACTGTCACCAAACCATCTGCAGTGTCGTTATGTGTCCAAGATGACACTCAAAAAAACCATTCATCTGCAAACATTTTTCTCCATTTGCGTTGACCATCCCTGAGTCAGTCCTTGCAAAAAATTTCTTCAAAACTTGATCTATGGTTTTGTGTCATGAGCTTGCTTATGACGGATCACTTTCTATTGACGACAGCTCATCATCTAGGAAGTTTATCTAGAATCCATCAATACCTTGGAATCTGCATGCCTTAATGGAATATTTCTCGCCTTTGACGACAAGTTGCATCATTGACCTTCGATCAAACGATTCCGTGAAATGTTCAAATTCAGATCACTTATTCACATTTCATGGATTGTACTGAGTACTTTGAGAGCCATTTTCATTATTGGTGGTTTCTCTCACACTTGTTAATAGTTCACATCATTGACTGGTAATCAAGTGGTTTCTACCATGTTCGACTTCAACACATTTAATCACATGGATAGAATCGTACTAGTTCGGGAAACAGAAATCAGGACCCTGGATCTAGTTTCCACCATCCAGGTTGTGAGGAAATTTATTATTCATTATGTAGTAGACTATTTCAGACATATGCCTGTGTCCATATGGTGTCTACTCTATTGATGTAAAATTAAAATCATTTTTGTATCAGAACAAGTTTAGTTAGTTTTTGATATGAGTATGGGAATGCCTACCTCAGTGATGATATATATATATATATATGTTTTGCATTGAATGTTTTTACAGGTTCCGACTAGGGTGTCCACAGGCTGATCCTTTAAATGATAAAGTACTTCACTCTTCATACATTACAGACTCACTCTTCATACATTACAGACTCACTCTTCATCTATGACAGACTTCGCACTTTAGGGGCCAATCTGTTACACTGAAAATTGTCACCTTGACGTTTTGTTGTCCATATGAGCTCATTATCACTCACACATTTCTCCCTTTCAAGTCTAAACACATCAGTTCCTAATATCAAGCCTTGAAAATATGAGAAAAACTAATAAAAGTCCTTAAAACACTTGTATCGCACTTTCTCTTAGATTTACCTACGGTACCACACCTTTTGTAAAGGGAAAATGTGATACGTACCACACCTTTTCTTCATCAAAAGTGCAGAGCCCTGTAAAAGTTAAAAAAAGGTGCAAATAAAATCTAGAAGCTCAGTTTGAGTAATTTTTCGGAGCTTCTAGAAGCATTCCTGTGGTGGAAAGTTCGCTCTTTTCAGGTTCATGCATCCCATCCATTAAGGAGCTAACCCCTTGATGTAAGGAGATAATCCCTTTGAAGGAGGATTTTATCCCTTCTTGTTTAGAGTTGTAACCTCCTCTCTTTCACTATAAAAAGAGGCATAGGGAAGCCTCAAAAGGAGTTAAAGCTTTAGTATTATTTGAGGTGAAGTGCTTTTGGAACTTAGACCCTTTTAGCTGATATTTTATGTGCGAAAGATTACATACATGTATGTATCTTGGTTGGAGGAGTGCAAATCTTGCCAGAGTAAACGAGATTCCTGCTTTGGACCCCAGGAAGACCTGTACAACATCAAGGCGGACACGATTGTAAGGTTTTTCTTATTATTCAAAGTTGATACAAATAAGTATTTTTTTCTCAATAAGCTGTCAATTGATTGGTTTATTTTATGGATTCCTTGATCACAATAATAAATATGATTTATTAATATATCCTATGCAGGTGCTATTTAATGTTTGTTTGTTTGTGATTGCAGATCTTCGAAGGCAACTTTTTCGAGTGACTGAAGGACGACTACTAAAAACGAGCGTTGGATCAAAGGTAAGATCGTCAAACCTTTATAACCTTTGATTATGAAGCACGATATATCTAGAGAAAGATAGATTTAATTTTCCGTTTGTTGCTAGCTGTCCGTAGGACACTTGGGAGGTTTGTCTTGTCTGCAAGAAATACTTATCCGTCCAATAGTGCTAATGCATGTTTGGGAGTGTTAAGGAGTAATAGGACAAAACATTAAGGGACACTAGGTCAAAATTCATGGAAGTTAATGAATATGAGGAATGTGTGCCATGGACTAGTGTTAATGAGTGCTAGTTGTCATGCCAAGGAGGAAGTGACAAGGTATGCTAAGCATTGGTAAGGCATGCTAGGGAATATCAAGGCATGTAAAGAACTGCCAAAGTGTGCTAGGGAGTTCCACGGTGTGCTAATTATATGTTCCAAGTAGTGCCAAGATATGCCAATGCATGTTAGGTGCTAAGGATGTGGAGGGTTCTAGGGTATGTCAATATGTGTCAAGAAGTGTCAAGGAAACAAAAGGAAGAACCAAGCTAAAATGTAATGAAGTGAACACATAAGAGGGTTAATAAGTTAGGACTTTATATTTTTCAAAGGGGGCATGCTAGTCACCCTAATAATAGGTCCCAATACATGCCAAGTGGCATTGTGCGCCAAGTGCTAATGTATGTCAATACATTCAACCAAGGTGTTCCAGGGCATGCTAGGGACTACATGCATGCCAACACATGCTAGGAGAGTTCCATGTTGTGCTAGCGCATGCCACCATGTTCTTGGGCGTCAGTTTCATGACAAGATGTTCTAGGTACAAATATGTTCCAAGAGATGTGAGGTGCTAAGAAATGTTAGTGTGTGGCAAAGCATTAATTTAAGGTGTGCTCGGATTGTTGAGGAGTGTTAGGTCTTTCTCATTAATAGAATTATCAGAGCTTGATTATGTATTAGATAATATATTTCCTACACACACAAGTGGAAATTTGTCTAAAGGGAATTTGATAGATAATAAACTTAATAGATATGAATCATGTGTTGACTCATAGGAAAACTCTATTCGAAAATTGATTACTTGAGGGAAATGATACACACTAATTAATTCTTAAAAAATTGACTGATTCTAACCACTATGGCCTTGGAAATATCATAAAAAATACTCTACAATAATGACCTTAAATCGTTATCTTTTGAAAAAATATATATTAACGGGCATATAGCATCATAAAAAACTCATTGTAATGATCAATGGTAACGAACATTTTTTTACCATCACCAAAAGTAACAAAAAGAGCATTGGTGAGGGTCATTAAAAGTTTGTCACTAGAAGTGTCACCAAAGAGAGAATTAGTGATGGGCCTTTAACGACCCTCACCAAAACTGTCATCGAAAATGGCTTTGGTAACGAACCTTAAAGGACCATCACTATATACACTTACAATAATGTTTTTTTAAGGACCATCACCATATGTGACATTGGTGACGAACCTTAAAGGTCTGTCACAAGAATGACCCTCACCAATGTCATTTTTTCTTGTAGTGTTCAAAAAAATGAAATCAAAAGACTCAAAGAATAGTTGAAAAGTCTAAGTGATGAAAATAAACTAGTTCAGATTATGCACAAGAATGAAGAACATAAAGAAAATAGGTTGACAGAGAAATTGAAGAAATTAGAGAAAGATCTAACATTGAAAGAACCAATGGCACAAGCCAAGTAGCAACTATGGGCCAATATCATTGAATCTGTCAATTATATTTGGCCATCCATTCAGGTTATCTATGAACAAAAAGATCTAATCAAAGCAGCAGGTGAATCTATCCAAAAATCAAAGAAGAACTTGGGATGAAACCCGAAGAGGCTAATGAAATCATAAAATTCCTTAATTCCAAGAATAAGCAGGAATTAGAAGAGATTGGAATTAGGGACAGGACAGATACCATTCTTGAAGTTAGGAAGGTTATTTCAAAATGAGACTTAATACTACAGCTGGAAGAAAAATGTTAGAAAATGGAGCTTGGCATAACAAGATTTATGATGAAGTTTGATATTCTGAGGCAAAAAGGCGTTCCAAATCCTCTAGTTATAAATGGAAGGTTAATGAAACAAGTGGATTATGATAAGAATATCAGAGAGGTGGCTAAGGAGCAAGCTAATAATTTAGCCATGCAGGGATGTCCAATAGGGAATGTTCTCTACAAAATTTTTGAGAACCATTTTTCCCTACAACATGAGGTAAAAAACCTATTCATTAACAAGCCTACATTTTCTAAATATACAGAAGATGATGAAATATTTAGAAGGGTGGTAAAAATTAAGTTACCAGATGTAGAGAATTGGGAGAAGTTAACAGATTTATTGTGAAATCAGTAACGATTAAAACAAATAAAACAAAGCATGCAGTTTATAGTTATAGAACAATAGTAACAGTAAAGGTTCAAACAGATAAAACAGAGCAGGCAGTTTTATAGTTACAAAACAGCAGTAACAGTGAAAGTTAAAGCAGTAACAAAGTAGTTACAGTCAAAGAGTATCAGAGTTTAAAGTGTATCAGATGAAATTAAAAAGGATGAAGTTAAATTAGATTAGAATATGCCAACGTGAAAGATACTCAACAACAAAATTCGTTGAGAAAACATCAAAGAGAAAAATCAACAAAATATCAAAGACAACAAACAATAAATTCAATAAAAGTAGGGACAACTTGCATTAGTTAGATATTTATCTCTATCTTCTTACATGAAGATATTTATTTTTCCATGAATAATTCCTAAGTTTGTTCTAGGATATTTTGTAAGAGTTTTTGTATAAATACTTCACATTTCAAAGTATTGAGTGTGGATGAATTGCTAAACATTTCTATAGCTGTACTGAGCTGAAACCTGAGGGTTCTTTATACCATTTTCAAGTCAGCAGACTGGATTGAGAAATAAAGCATCGTATTACAGGATTCATGTGTTGTGCCACTTTAGTGAAGTACTTTCACTTGTTCTTTGTTACTTTCTTATGTTTTTCATATACTTAATGTTTTTTGAATATAAATGATATAATAGGAATGTTATTACATAATATGTTTAATGACACTCTGTCTTGAACTATTTGTCATTTATATGTTTTCTTCTGATATCTAGATTAGGTACTTCTTCATTTCTCCCTAGTTTCGATTGACCTTTTTCATTTACCTCATTATCCGAATTTGAGAATCCTTAACTACTCTCTCATCCCGATTGAAACCATTTAACCATCTAGCCTGAAGATTTGAAATGACCCAGCTATATTTCCATGTAAACATTTCTTTTAGACCTTGATTCTGTCGTATTGTTTGATACATTGACTCCATTTTCCTAATGGAATATATACCTACATCTATCCATCTGAACTAGTGATTCCACCACCAAACCAATTCCAAAATCAAAATCCCAAGTAATCCTACATAACTAGCATAAAATCAACTAAAATCAACAAAGATAAATCATATAGAGAGAGCCCTCTCTGAACATTAGGAAGGCTAGATCCTAAGGCTTAAAAGTAGGTTTGTGGTTACCTCTATTATTCTTTAAACCAAGATATACACAACCATTGAGAATTATTGGAGTGATAACAGATCCACTACTATGCCTTCCTTGGAGAAAACATATCCCAAATAATGTACCTATGTATGGAAAAAAATACATTTTCTAATAGTTTCATACAACTGATGCTCTCTTAGCAATATCACTATTGTTTCTAAGTGTTCAAAATTCTCTTCCTCATTCATAGAATATATCAATATATCATCAATGAATACAATAAAAGACTTGTCCAAATAAGGATGAAATAAAATATTAATCAAGCACATAAAAGTAGTTGTAGCATTAGTTAAATCGAAAGGAACTACAAAAAACTCATAATGCTCATACTTGGTCCAAAAAGAAGTCTTGTAGTTATCATATTCTTTAATGTGTATCTGATGGTATCCTGATCTCAGATCAATCTTTGATAACACTCCTGCTCCCTTCAACTGGTAAAATAAGTCATCAATCCTCGACAACAGACACCTGTTCTTAATGATTACATTGTTCAGCTGCCTATAATCAATGCACAACCTAAGAGTACCATCCTTCTTCTTCACAGAAAATACTAGTGCACCCCATGAAAATACAGTAGGCCTAATGTATCCCTTTTCAAGAATTTCCTTCAACTGCAACATCAATTCTACTAACTCTTCAGTGCTCGTCCTGTATGGTTCATTTGATGTTGGTGCTTCCCCTGGTACCAACTCAATAGAGAAGTCCATTTCCCTGTAAGGTGGAAAATCTGAAATCTATGCTATGAATACATCCTATAGCTGATCCAAAATCAAATACTTATACAATACATATGCATCCTCAAATTCCTTACCTTTGTCACCAGAAATATGTATTGAAAAAATACACATCATTTTCTAAGACTACGCTTGGCCTACATAGCTATAACCATTTTGACTGATGATGCCTCCTTCTTACCCTACAATATTTTTTATCCCCCATTATCATCCAAGCACTCAATATATTTGTTATATCAATCTACTTTGGTCCTATGGAGGTACAACCAATCCATACCCAGATGCGTATTGTATGATCCCAATGGAAGTACATTCAGATGTGCTGATTTAGACATACCATTCATATCAAATGAAAAATATCTTACTCATTGATGAACTCTTTTCTTAGTACATGTAGAAAATGCCCATATCAATAATGGATGCCTAGTGATCCTCCTTCCTATTATCCAATGTTGCATAAATTCCAGGAATACTCTGTCCAACTTTCCCCATTAATGTTTATTCTTCCTGAGCAATGTATATCTACAGTATACCGCCCTAATGTCATGGACAGTCTCTCCTGCAATGATCCTTTCCACAAATATAACACTATAAAGGCTTCCTTCCCTCACCATTTTTCTGCTCCTCATACTGAAATCCATATCCTCTATCAGATGCATTGAAATTCTTAGGCAGTGTTGAATTATATTTGTTACTTGTGTCCTAAGGTCTTGTTCTCTTCTTATCTCATTTTCCTTTATTCTTCTCATTACCTTTCTGATCCTTCTTAGTCTCAGACCTGCGCTTCAATTGGTAGTAAAAATGCTTCAACTTTCTTATGGATTCCTCCAATGATCGAGGCTCATCAAAATTGAGTGTGTCCTTGAATGTTAATGGAAACCCACTCATGAATATTTGAATATTTTCCTTCTCCTCCTTTGGATAAGGCAGATACCTAATAAAATCCAATAATCTTCTAGTATACTCCTCATCGATCATATATCCCATCTTAAACTCATAGAAATCCTTTGAATCATCATCATAGTATCTCTCAGATAGATTCTTCTTCCTGAAAAGTCTCTCGAACTCACTCCATTTCAAATCCTATTCACGTATACCTCTGACATTATTTACATCTTCCCACCAAATTTCTTATTTATCTTTAAGAATTAATGTAGCTATTTTGGCCTTCATATTCTTTGAGTAATCATGGAATCAAAGGAATTTATTAATTCCAAGTAGCCACGCTTCTGCATTTTGTGATTTTTTCATTTATCCATCAAATTTACGTGGATTTTCTTTCTTGAAGTCATTCGAAAAATATCCCCTATCACTCCTCCTATAAGGATGATAGTGATGAAGACCATGATATCTGCTAGAACTAGAACTAGAGTAAATCCCATGTCCACTTCCTCTCTCATCAAGTGTATCCAAGAATCTACCATCTCTAATGGTATCATCGCTATCTGACCTATGCCCACTATTATCACTCCACCAGATCTCCAAGGCTGAGAAGAGACCATCAAAGGTAACCACAGACCAATATTTTTCCAAGTAGCTAGCCTTACTAGGCAGGAGAGGGCTTTCTCCAATGGATCTCAGCCAAAATTTTTGGATCAATGAGATATTAGGCTAGGTATAGTAGCACAGGATTTTGTTTGATTGATTTTTTAGGTGCTGGATGGTGATTAGGTTAGGGAAGAAATTAGGCCAGGGCAAACAAGGATCAAAATTGCAGGGGTCTGATGAAGCAAGGTAGGTAAGAAGTTCAACACAAAAGTGGTATATTCATGGAATGGTCTATAATTCTACGGTTTGATAAAATATCATAATAAATATGAAGTCTTTTCTACTAAGAAGCAGATGAAACAAACTGTAACTATTCCTCCAAAACAGACCATAAACTTAATGAATTTTTTCTTTATGACTTAGGAAAAAATTACATTTCAGAAATGAAATGAATACAAATAAAAATACATTCACACATTTTCATAACATAATAAGAAACAATGTCAAATTACTTTAACAAAATAATTCCATCAAAATAGCTGCAACTCAGTCTGTTATTACTTGTCGAAAGTCTGATTACAAAAAGTTCTCCAAGATCAATCCAAAATCATCTAACCCTTGCTATGAGAAAATAAGTGAATAATATAGACCAAAAATGATTTTCCCAAGCTCAGGGGTCGAATCCCTGACTTCTGAAGCTGATCCAAAAAGTGCTCAGCTGGAAACCCAAAGACTAGGGAGGTCAACAAACTCATCCCTAACTTTGGTGAAATTGATTCATTTATCCAAAAATACACTTGTACCCAGTTTATCTACCCTCTAGTAACTATATAGGATATAATTACATTTACATGGATGAATTACATTAGTAAAAACTCATAAATTCTATCACCAAATGATAAATCTAGAAAATTTTGAAAATATCAGGCAACTAGAAAAAGCACAATGCTTGAAGCAAAATAGCAGCACCAACTTCAAGGTCGGTTTTGGAGGACTTGCTGATGTCAAAATTGAGCCCAAGATATGTCATTTGAAATATGCTCCTGTATAGTTTCCAAAAATTCCCTTAAGTTCTGAAAATGTTGAAGTTAAGGCCCTCAAAAGTGAAATATCCCAATACTGGTCAAAAGCACATCGCCAGCCTGAAAAATGAGGCACAAAGGTGATTTTTTCGGTGTTTTTGGCCATTTCTCCATGTTAGAATGTCCAAATTTGATGTGCCAATAGTAAAAATTTGATGTAAAGGACCTTTTTAATCCAATGGTGGTGACCATTTATCATTTTAAGGCTCCTATAAAAAGTGTAGATCCCTATGCACTGCATTTTTAACAGGTAGATTGTGCTGAAAGTCTGTCAAAATTTGTCAAAACGCCCAAAAAAAAAAAAAAAAAAAAAAAAATTGGTAGATAGAGTGTCGATGAAGTGTATCAAGCAATCAGGGATGCATCAATATGAATCTTAGTTTTATCCTCCTCATTTTTCTTGATTAGGGTTTTCTTGTATTTTTCCTTCAATTGTTTGAGTTTAATGTTGCAGACCTTGTTTCTAGTGATGTACCTATTGGACATGTGCTTGAGAATCTCATTGTCTTTGTTTGCCTTATGGAGTAGCTTCTCAAGGTGAATTTTAACTCTTTCAAGCCACACCTCTTGGTTATTTTCAACTTCCTTTGCAATCCTTTCCTCAAAAATAATCTCTCTACCTCATTTTTTTCTTTCTCTAAATCTCTCTTAAGACCTATTGTTTATGTTCTTGAATCGATGGTTTTATTATCATCATGGTCAGAACCATTTGGTGCCATCATTTCCATACCCTTGATGTATTGTCTTTTTTCCTTTATCAAATCTAACTCCATGAGTACTTTCTTGTCTTTCATCTGCTTATTCTCTTTTTCAATGAATGATATGACAAATTGGGCTCTTGCCATGTTGTCTTGTAGTTATTTAATTATGGAATCATTTTCTTTGATGATTAGCTTTGAGGCTTCATGATCATCTTGGTCATCCAAGTCCATCAACTCAAAGTCTCTTTATTCCTCATGAAGTTCTTCCTCTTCATGGAAAATTGTCTTTTCCTGATGCTCATCTTGATGTACCTTCTTTGATGATGAAGAAGGCAAGGCCCCTTCCGTAATATGTGGAGAAACTTCTTCCCTAGGTCCCCTCTAGTAGGTTTTGACCTTTTTGTTTTCTTTGAATTCTTTGGCCTCTTTGGTTTCTTCGGCCTCTTTCATTGTATCCCTACTAGATGACCCTGTTTGTGTTTGAGACACTGATGCTGGTGGTGGAATTGGTCTAGCAGGCTAAGGTGGTGGAGTAATGAAGACACCATTCTCAATGTAGGTCTCCCATGAAATGTTTAACTAATTGAGATTATTAAGGACAATTGTTTTGATTAGAGAGTGATGAAAGAGGTTATTCATCTGATGTTCATACTCTCTGTTTTACACTAGGTAAGACATATTATCAATACTCCTGTAAAAATAGTGAGGGATGTTGATAAATTTCACCCTAGTGAAATGCATGAGCAACCTGATGTGATAGGCATATAGTCTGGAGAATCTTCCCTCACAAGTGAAATATTTCATGATGATTTTCATCATGGGATAAAATCTATCAAGTAGATGACTAAAAGGAAAGACTTTCATTTTTTCATTTTTGTACCTTGGCTTGAGAAATGGTTCATAATGCTAGGAATCTAAATATTTGGCCTTAAACCATTTTTAACCCACATTGGGTATCCCTGTGGCTACAAAAATAATATCTGTGGAGATGGTGACGGTTATGCCTACAATGGTCACTTAGTTGTCTTGGAGGTTAAAGATGAAAACTCTGGTCAATGCAGGGTGATGTTGTACTCTTTGGACCATCTCACAAAAGTTAAAACATACCACATGTTTGAATAAATTGATTGTTATGGGTGAGTCCAAAAATTCTCTAGTGTTGGATGGCTCAAGCCTGAAAATCATCCCTCCTTTTTGGTGTCTCCTTTCCTCTGTTTCCTCCTCCATAATGTCTCTTTCCTCCTCCATAGTGTATGTTTTGTTTTGAAACCCTAGGGGAAAGGGTAAGGGAAAGGCAATTAGGAAGTAGGTTTAGGGAGTGTGGATAAGTGTAGAAAAATTTAGGGAAGTGGGGAAGGTATTTAGGGATCTTAGGGACGTTTCATGGTATAGAAAAACTTAGGGAGATAGGGTAGGGAATTTAAGTACAAGGATATGGTGTGGCTGCCTAGGAAAATGCAGCCTAGCAGTAGGGTTTAGGAAATGGGACTTGGGAATGAGATATAAGGTGATGTATTGGTAGGGAGAGTGATTCTAGAGTTTAGGAATGGAAAATAGCATCTAGGTAAAATAATATTGACTTGCAATGGTGAAATCTAGGGTTTATTGGCTCAAAACATGAAATGGTGAATGAGGAAAGTTTGCACCATGAATTTTAAATTATGAAGTGAAAGGATGGATTGGAGAGCTGAAAATTATTTTAAATTGAATAAGGAAACCATTTCTTGATGACTGGACCACTTGTAAATAATATTTGAAGCCGTGGGATAAAGAAGGCAAAAGCGCAGTGCCTCCTAGGTAAAAGCGCAACACCTCGAGCAAGAGCGCAACACCTTCCAAAAAACTTGATTTTCTTGCTCGAAATTTGGTTTTTGACTTTGGGAGTTTGAGATATCAATGCATGAGGATGAAAATGAGTGTCTCCTTGTTCTTTATGAACCTTTAGACTTGGTGAAATTTCATAAATTGGATTTGGGACCCACATTTCCTTTTGAATTTAACTTTAACATTGCACTTTAACTTTTTAACTTGATCTTTGGATTTGATCTTTTGGTGAATTTGGAACACTTTGAATTTTGGAAATTTTACTTAGTTTGATTATTTAACCTTGAGTATGCAGCTACCTTGGAACCATGAGAAATTATTACATATTAAGAAACATAAAATTACATATTGAATTGAAATTAAAATTACAAATCAAACTTTCATAGTAAAATGTGTTTACTGTCACTCTTTTACTCACTGGTCTTTTATGCATGCAAATGGTGATTTGATGGAACTTGAAACCCTAATACCTAATGGATACTCTAACTAAATTAACTTCATGATGAAAATACTGAAATGATTATGAAAGCTCATGACTGATGTACACTTAGTAAAGTGGTGAAATGAGCCAACAAGTAATGAAATTTTTGAAAAGAGTGAGGTTTGACCTAATTATGCACCAAGTGACCAATTTTTTGCATGATGACCTAATGCAATGACAAAAATTTTAGAATCGGACCCTTAACATGACATGAAAGAGTTTATTTGACCACTGGTGGAAGGATGCAAATACTGACACTAACACCGACCATGATACATGTTACCATCTTCTCTATTAGTCATGTCCTATTCATGAATTATCCTAAGTGGTCCCTATCTCTACAATTATGAAAAAATCTAAAGGATAATTTTGTTGACCTCTACTTGTTTCTCCCATGCCCTAGAAAACCTCTCTTGTTACTGAATTTTATTGTCATTATTTGGTTTGAAACTTCTTATTTATGCCTTTAGAATTCTCAATGTGTCTATTATGTGAGGGGATTATTCATCACCATGTTGCTCATCTAATATATAGGGAGAATCTTGTGAACTGTAGTCCACCATTTTTCTTTTCATATTTAATCTTATTCCTACAAAAATACCATGTTAGATAACCAAATATAACAAAATCACATGTACCTCAGTGAAGTTTATGGAAGGCTATCTCATATACAAGATCAATCCATATTATCATAATGCGCGCACACACACACACACACAAATATACAATGAAATCATCGTATTCATCATCTAAACATAAACCTATGCATGATGACACAACTACAACATGAACTCATGCATGAAAATCATAACCATAATCATAAATTCATAAAAACCATACAGAAACTGATATGCATAATGAATCACATATATAACCGAAATCTATGCATGAAAATCACATCCCAACAACAACATAATCAAATTCTACATGAAAACACAATTGTAACAATGACCACCACGATGCATACAGCATACATAACAACCACATATACAACCTACATGCATGCAAGAAAAATGCATAATGCCGATCCAGTCCAAGTGTTGAACCATGCTTTCATACCACTATGTGACACCCTGCTCCCACACTTACACAAGCTTACCAGTCCATTGAGGTAAATATGTGATGAAGAGTTAATATGATATGACTAAACCTCCTAGATCACCTTAAGGAAGTGGAATCAACTCAACCAAACCTTACTAACCTCCTCGGGGTGGTACAAGACCCCCAAGGAGTAACCCACCTTTCCAGGTGCCCAACCCCTAAGTTAAGTCTCCTTTTCAATGATGTGAACCCCTGGACACTGGCATAACACCACCTAATTTCGACTGCAACTCTCGATTCACATGAAAAATCATGCAAGGGAGGAGTTGCAGTATTTTTTTTCTTAGTTCCATGCTTGCGATCGCGAGATCTAAGCCACTTTTTCAGGGCTAGGATTCATACCTTTTCCCATAACTTAATGAAACTCATAGAAATGAGAAATGACAGAGAAAAATCCTTCCATACAAAAATCAGAGAAGAAATTGACCTAAGAAGGCCTAATCATGACAGAAATTTCGTCAAACACATCATGAACATGTAATCTACATGTCACAACTACAAATTTGAGCATAGGTATCACATACTTGTATGAGAACGATCAAGAAGGACCAATTCCCTCTCACAATAACTAAAATATCATCTATTAGGGCATGCATTGACTAAAATTTTATCTACTAACCAAAACATGATGAGATCCATAAATCAAGTTTATCATAAATGAGTCTTAAAACTAGCATATAACCATAGAAATATCAATGATAGAACAACCATTAAATCCATATAATAGAAATAAAAATTAATTATAAAATACAAGAGTAAAAGATCTCTTATTAAAATATGGAAATCCAACCAATTAAGGGACTTCCACCTACCACCTGACCATATATTGGGCTAAACCAAATCTCTCTTTCAGCCAATCACCCCCACGCCATATTCCAAGCATGAATTTGGGATCTAATGGAATAAACCAATCAAATTCAATCCATGGATTCCAAAGGAAAAACAGCCTCAAACCTCAACCACAGATTCTAGCTCATCATTGGACATCCCTAACCATCACCAGATTCATATCTACCCAATTTTTCCCAAGGCTCTATAACATTTGTCCCAACCCAACTTCCAGGACTAGTAACTAAACCCACAATTTTTGGCAGACTCCAATATGTTTTTCCAACCAAGGCTTCCAAGACTAGTAACTCAACCCACCAAGGGCTCTAGAGAATTTTTACAACCAAGGATTCCAGGACTAGTAACTCAACCTGAGTTATTATAGGGCTTCCAGAGCATTTTTCCAACTAAGGCTCCAGTAACTAATAACTCAACACACAACCATAAGGAACATGAACACCAATATAAAAAAAATGGAAAACCCACAACACCATGGTTGTATAGGAAACAAAAAGACCACTGTCAATCCATGCAATCGTCCATGCCAATGACATATCATAACCAAATAACCACGGGAATGTGCCATGCATACCAAAACTAGAAATGAAATAATGCATGCAACTTGATAACTGTGTTAGTGTCTGTCAGTCCTGTCAGTCACCAACGATCAAATTATGCTCTTTCATATGGTTGTTAAGGTCCTAGGGAATTTTTTTATAGTTTCAATAGGTTTCCAAATAGAAATTTGATCATTGTTTATTCTACCTAGGTCATTACTACTCCTTTCACCTTCATGGTAAATAAACATCATCATGGTCAGGTCATTACTTTTTTCAAGAGTGTCTTGGTCATCTTGGTCATCATTCAATTTATTTTTCCATGTAGTGTCATTATTAGGTTATATTGTCAAAACCATGAAAATAGGTCATGTCCTCATCAAATTCACCACTGAGATGAGTAGTAATAGGGAAAAGTGTCTATAATGATCTCAAGATTTTTTTTTTTATCTTTATCATGATGTAAATATATTTGAGGTTTTAAAGCTTCAGTACACAAGCAATTATGTCATTTGGTGATAAGACAAGGTAGTGCCACGTCACCACCAAGGAGAAAAATCTATTTCCAACCATTTAAAAGACCAAAAAATCATGTCATTTTCTCATTTCACCTTCATGAGACATCATTCTATCACCAAGGAGCTTTCCACCCTCTTAAAATCAGTTTCTTTCCTTGGAAATCTAAGTTCTCTTGCTGCGTTGCGCATTTCACTGGTTGCGTCGCGCTTTTCTCAAGACTGATGCGCTTTTCTTTAGGAAGGAAAATATTTTCTTATCAGTGGTGTATACATAAATAACATGTTTTACCACATCATATACAAGTAATTGGGTCACCATACACCTCTATTTCATTTCATTTCGTGCTTGAAGGCTCAAAAATCCCCTCTCCTAGGGTTTGCTGCATTTTTGGGAAAATAAGTATCTTTAGTACATTTTGTTGAGAAAAACCATCAAATTCATGCTCACTCACCCTTACAAACATTCCATATACCTTCCTTAACATTTTACCTCATACCTTACCCTCGTTTTCATAATTTCCCTACAAACCCTAGCCTACACTACACTTTCCTATGCTAGTATTGTGTGTTGCCCTTTTGCACCCATTCCCCTCATTCATTTCCTAAAATTACACTTTCCTACACTCCCTAACATATATCCCTACCCCACTAAATTTTCCCAAGAATTTAGACACCCTCAAACCCCTTCATCCCCCTCCATTCCTAAAACTGCCCAAAATCATTTGTTTTCCTACACTAAAACCCTAATTTCCCCTCCTAGTGAGCTACGGTTTGTGATGGATTCAGAGACCACTGAGAAAAGGAAGCATAATGGAAGTCAAATAATTAGATATGAACCCACTAGAGTGTAGGATATCATGTCTACACCATTTCTCAAGAAATCATTCCAAGGTGCACTTTGTCTTGCATTTTGCCAAAATATTGAAGAATTTCGTTTCAGTGATAAACTTACAAGTACCTTTGTCACTAGTCTGAGGAGGGATAAGGTAACCATTTCAAGGGTTGTGTTTACTCTTTCAACAGAGGCCATTTCCATAGCCACTGATATTCCAAATCATGGATAGATTTGGTTCAAAAGAAGAGACCTACATATTTAAAATTACAAGATGTTTTTGAAGCCTCCAAACAAAGCTGCTCCAAATCACATATTCCATTTTAGACTCTTTCTTGACAAGTATGCCCCTCTCATGAAGATGATAATGAAATATTTCACATTTAAGGGTATTTTCTCGAATTTATATCAGTACCATGTGATATTATTGATTCATTTGATCAGTGTTAAGGCTTTTAACCTACCTCGCTACCTTTATATAAGCTTGGTCAAAATGGCAGAGAAGGTACATAGCAAAGGGAAATATCATCATGCTAGCTTGTTCCATCATGTCTTGGTGAAAAACATTGTCTTCCATCAGCTTTCACATATCAACTTGTCTTGGGATGGATTCATGTATTCAACTTCACTTTTTCCTACCCCAACTCGATCAAGCAATCATTCTACACCACTAATTTCACCAAGGAAACAAGAAGTAGGTTTTGTTATTATCCTATAAATCATAGGATCTCAAGGTGATTAAGTGTTTCATGAGTTTCAATTTCATATTGAGTATGATTTTCAATATTCAAATTATTTCCAAAAAAAATATGAGAAAATAAAAGAAAATAGGGTATATAGAAAAAAGAAAAAAAAAGAAAAAGAAAAAGAAAGAAAAACCCCAAAAAGAATAATACTAAAAGTGTTGCAAATAAAAATGCACTAATGATTAGATTAGTTTTTTCAATCATACAATTTAAGCATGATTGTACAATTTTAAATTTCTATTGATAGGTTAGAAAATAAATATTTTTCAAACTATTTAAACTCGGCATATCAGTAGATAGGTAGAAATAAAATTGACTCAACAACTTAATCTGAGTCAATGGAAGAATTAAGGATAGATGTAGGTTATATTTTTAAAGAAAAATGAATTGGGTATGCCAGTCTAAGTACACCCTGCAAAGAACAAAAAAATGTTATATTAGTGACATGGGTAGGTAGGGATGAAAAGAAAAATTATGGAGGAAATATGAAATTCATCCTAAAATTTCAGTCAAAGGGCTTCATGTATTTCTTAGAATAAAAAGGAAAAATAGAAAACAATGGTACTTTAGCCTAAGTTTCAGGAATTAAAGTTTATTTGAAGATATTGTGGCATACTTTATGTCATAAGTTATATCCTAAATTTTCGAAACTACATTTCTGCACCCACTCTTCATTAAAATCTCACCCGACCCCACCATCCACTCACGTTGCATCATCACTTAACCCTCCATCACCTTTCACCTCATCCCCGCTCCCTCCATCTCATCCAATGGCTCATGATGGTTTTTGGCCCCCCCTCATCCTTTGAATGTTAACGTCATGGGGGTGTCCAAAATAGATGGTATTCTAAACCACCCCACCTGCTACATGTCAGGCGCCAGTTATTTCACACCCCCCACACATCATACCACTTACCGGTCATCCCCCTGTGAAATTTTTTTTTACTGTGCCAAAACCACTCCACTTATCACTATGCCTCTAACTATTGCACCATTACCGTTGTGCCATGACAACTTCTTCTTTTCTCCTCCATCCAATAATCCATGCTCCTGCCATAATCCTGTTAGACAATTAGTGGCTTAGGTCGTTATCCAATGGGCCTGCCCCATGTCAAAGGTAACTCAAACACTCAATAAAACCAAAATTACTTGATTGTTGCAAGTTTTACCATTGTATCTTCATTCTATTTGTCACATATGATCGTAGTCAAAGTGTTCAAAGAAAAATAAAGTGCAGAGAAGATTTTGACTGTCTACAGAATCAATCAGAAATCTCTTTCTACCATTTCCCCTTCCCATTTTGGTCTATAGAAGTTCCCCTTCTTTATTCCCTTCTTCTTTAATCCCTTTCTGTAAAATTTCACTCATATAATTTTCAGGGAAAACAATGCCTCCAAATAAGGATCAATAACCATTTAATCCACTGGTTTATCCTCATGTAGACCTGCATCATGTGGCGCTGGCTGATAGAGACTATAAAATACACGAGACAGAGTCAAAATTAGACTTGATTGATGTCTACTATTGGCCAGAGGAAAAATTGATCGATGAAGTTGATGACATAGGGTTATGGGAGACCAAATTACCCTATTTCATATTCCCAAAGAACCATACCTACCTCCAATTTGTGAGGAGATGTCATGCATGGTATGACATCAATCAAAGAGTTGTATTAGCCCCCATAGGAGAAGTCCTTTTTACTGTCAGTGCCCAGTCAATATAGCAGATGATGCAGGCTCCTAATATTGAAGAAATAATCCCATTTTCCTATGAGGCCCTTAGAGAATTGTACCAAAAGCTGGAATTTCCTAGCAGAGCCAAAACATTAGAATTATTCATGGCTATTGATGCCCCACTACCCAAAAATAATCCCCCATATCCCTCATCAACTTTCCCTGATATAACCCAACATATTTTCACTTTCCTTTCATATTTTTTAGGGTATCATTTAGACCAGTGGATTGATGAGGAAATGATATGTTTCCTATCCATTCTTTCATCAGATTCTAAGACTTCAATGATGTTTAACTTTAGCCAATTCTTAGTTGATGTGATCCATGATCAATTTGTAAAATTTCACACACAAGAATTGTTTAAATAATCTAATCTGGTACCAGCCTTCGCCCTCATCAAACATAAACTTCATAACCAACATAACCACAGGGCATTCAAATGTCTTAGTAAATCCCTTAGCTGCCACAAAATTCATAGAACAAGGTTCTGGTTAGATCAGCTATCTACGAAAGCTTATAAAATGCATTTAAAACTAGCTCCTATCATCCACAAGGATCTCTGGTCCACCATTGATGCAATGGCTACACTCAAGGCTGACAGAGAAGGTTGCAAAGCACGAGATAAACAAAACAAGAAACTAAAGAAATTAATTAATAAATATAAAAAATGGCATTATGACGTAGATCTACAACCAGATAACATTGTGTACACTCCCTAC